>JARQOD010000002.1:300578747-300687559 GCA_033576555.1 Oophaga sylvatica | reverse complement strand
GACTAATATTCCGGGCTGAACAGAGCAAGGGATAAGTACATGGTCTCTGTGTGAACTGTGGGTTGAGGTGATTGGATATATTATGTGTTCAACCCCACAAGCTTAAACTGATAATGATGATGATGATAATGATGATGATGATCATAATGATGATGATAATGATGATGATGCTAATCATAATAGTGATGATACTGATAATGGTGTTGACCGTGATAAAGATGAAATTCCTTTGCAGGTGATGTTGGGAGACGAGGATGGTGGTTCTCGGGAACCAAGTGTCCCTGACCTACCTGTGTATAGTGCTGATGCAGTGTCCGGAGTTCACTGTCTCTTTGGGATTGTTGACCAGCCCTCCGGTCTGGATGACCAGCCCTCCGGTCTGGAGAAGAGGGAGGGGATATGTGAGACAGTGAAGGAATATGTGTTGAATGGGGTGTACATTTCACCTAGGTATAAGGGAAATGTGTGGTTTTGTAGACCTAGTGGTAGAGAAAGGTCATTACACCATCCATTCAAGTACACGCTTGCAGCTCAAACCTGTGGCCACTCAGGTGATAATTAGGAAACCAGAAGTAGGTGTCTGGGAATACAGACAGGGCTGGAACTAGTTTAGTCTGGACACCAGGAAGGTGTCCCGGCACAAGAAACAGTCTCCAAGTCAGAGAGTGTGAGCCTGTCTTTAGCCTGGACACAGGGAGGTGTCCCGGCACAAGGAAGCAGTCTCCAAGTCAGAGTGTGAGCTGTCTTTAGCCTGGACACAGGGAGGTGTCCCGGCACAAGGAAGCAGTCTCCAAGTCAGAGTGTGAGCTGTCTTTAGCCTGGACACAGGGAGGTGTCCCGGCACAAGGAAGCAGTCTCCAGGAGTTTGAGCTATCTCAGTCTGGGTGCAGGAAGTACCCCGGACACAAGAGTAACCTCAGTGAGTCTCCGTGTGAATAGCGGCTGAATAGGAGTGGATCTCTCTCAAGTCTGGACGCTGAAGGGGCCTTCAGACACAAGGAGGAGTATCTGGGAAACTCCGTACTGGTAACATATATCATATGTGTTGTTTTGGGCACAGACTGGTAGAGTCTGTACCCTGAGAGACAGGGAAATTGATCTATGTGTAGTTAGTGGCTAGACAAGCCTAGGTTTTCTGTTTATGCTTTGTTTTATCTGTTTGCTGTGGACTTTAATAAAACTGGTTTGCGGCCAGTTTTTACCAGAACTGCTGTCTGAATGAACTGTTTCATGCCATTCTGTCTACCCAGACAGCGATCCTAGAGCTATAACCCCTGGAAATGTTACACCATACTTTATGGCTCCAAAATAACAAAAACTGCACAATGTTACTCACTTTTTCTGGATCCAGTGCCTACTTCTGCTTTCTCGATTCCTCAGCACGTCGGTCAGTGCTTCCAGCTCTGCAATTGACTAACTCAGATCTGATATGTCGCTGAGTTAACTGTACGCCCCACTGCCAGATATATTCTGCAACAAACTGCCTTTTCAATAAGTCAGCTCTACCTGACCATTGCTCCACTGATCTCTCATTGCTGAGTCTTCACTGCTTCCTTGATGAGTATTACTTTGTAACTTCTGAAAGGTTGGTTGCCGTTTTCACTACTCTGCTTCATTGGATCTTCATGCTGCACCAATGCGATCAGTCCAGGTTGCACAACAACTGCTCATCTAGACTGATGGCTTCAATGATCCATTTCCCCAGGCAGGATATAATACACAGGCTCAGTACACTGCTATTTTAGACTTCATGTCAGTGTGTATGAGCCCATATATGAGAAAGCATCTTTTTGGTCAGGTTTGAAAATAGCATACATCTAAGCTAGTTTGTAGTACTACCAGTTATGACTCCTTTTACGATAAGGCCCAGATTGTATTAATGTCTTTGGAGAGAGGCTGACGTTGACTCTAGGGTTGCTTTCTTTTGTATTCCATACACAGAAGGTGGCAAAATGTGATGCTTCCCAGCTTCACATGAGACTATCAACTCTAGAAAAGTTTTGGTGTTGGTGCCACTCTTAGTGCCTTGCTGAACTAAGGGACTTATGCAAATGAAGCACCCTAAGAATTATGTAGTACATTGCATTACAGCGTTAGGCGCAGGCCCGCTCTAATCACTCACTGGTACTTATTTTGTAGTTAACCTCTATAAAAGATTGTAATACCGAGCAAAGAGCTGTCACACACACATTATTTAGAAGCCAGTATTATTATTTTATTGCCAGTCCTTGACAGCTGAGAAAAAGCGAAAAGCTTTAATCTTTTCTAGCTTTTATTTTACAGCATAAGAGCTGCATGTAAGATAGATTTGATTAATATGTAACAGAGATGCAATTCTCAGTAAAATGTGCTGTACTTTAGCACCCCTGGAAAACAAACTGCATCACAATGGTTTAAATCTCAGTCCATTGTATTATATAGACATCATAAATAATAGAGAGCAGGCAGATATTGCTTCAGGCTTCATCTACATAACACATCTGAGCTCTCTATAATGTGTTCTACTTGTCACTTTTAGTACAGAGGAGAGGCAATAAAGCTAACAGCTGACTGAAACACATCCGAACTGCTTTCACTTCCAGGGTGGCAAATGCTCATTAAGTAATCTTAGCTGTGACTTTTCAAACCCATAACTCTTAGAAATGTAAAAAAGTTGCCAGGAAAGATTAAGCACATAATCTATGACAGCGTAATAATTCTTTTGTGCAGCATTCAAAATTTCATCTGCTTTGTTTGTATGCCGCGTTGGAAAGAAAAGGTGTAGCTATATCATGTATTATATGCCGGTATGTCTCTGAATGGAATACATTTAAGTGATAGACAAGTTCATCAAGAAAATGATTAGGATTCGGCACGATAGAACCATTTTAGTGGAAGCTACAGTCTTAGAGACGTCTAGTAAATAAACAAAATAAATCTTCCAAAACACTTATTTTATTCAACTGATGTTTTAGCAACTTATCTTTGCCGAAAAATCCTAGAAAAATATAAAAAGGTTTTATGTACTCCATATTGCTTTCATTTGAAGCATAGAATTACAGCATATTCCAGTTGTCTAACTATATAGCCAAGATGTTTTGGCACTTTATGGGACTTTGTTGCCAAAATATTCTGATCGGTGGGGGATATAACTTTTGGGACTATCTGTGGGTTCCAAGAAGAAAGGGACTGCTATCCCTTTTGCATTTCTCTTACACAATCCATTCCCTCTTGGGATGTAGGTTCCTGAAAAGTGAGTGGCTGGGAGGGTCAGCGCATGACTGTTAAAACAAGTTGTCACCTATGCATAGAAAAAGTGATAACTTTCTGATTTGTGGAGGTCCCACCACTGGGATCCTCACTAATCAGTAGAACAGGGATCTTTTATCCTCCTTAGAACAGTGTGGTAGTGTGTATGCTCCACCTGTGCTCTGTTTGTACCCTACAGACTGCCATTGCTGCACTCTGCATTTTACGGCAGCCCATAGAAAATGAATGTAGAGGAGTTTGGCTTCCAATCTGCCACACCATCTTGTTATAAAGGTAAAGTTTCCCCATCAAGGATAATAATTTCCCTATTTGTTGATTGGTGCAAATTCCATAGGTGGGACACCCTCTGATCAGCAAGTTAGCACCAATCCTGGAAATAGGTGCTAACTTGTTTTAACCAACCTCATTAGAGAGAACTGCTACTCTTTCATTCTAAAGATTGTTGAGGACCTAGGCAGAGTGAATGTCACTGAAGAGATGGTGTATTGTAAGTATTGTTGCGATGCCGTCTATAGTGGAAATCAGAAATTGAAAGAAATAGTAAGAAATCATTAGTAACAATACATGAAGTCCATTTCTTGACAAGCATCTATGGTTGCATTACATTTCTGTAAGCTATATACCAAAAACGATCTAGTTTAAAACCTATGTAGATTAATACCGTATATACTCATGTATAAGCCGACCCGTGTATAAGCCGACCCCCCTAATTTTGCCACAAAAAACTTGGAAAACTTGTTGACTCGCGTATAAGCCGGGTGTATAAGTTGCCGTCCTGCTCTGTGCTCCCCCATCCAGCTCTGTGCGCCCCCATTCTCCTCTGTGCTCCCCTCCTCCTGCTCCATTATCCTGTTCTTCTCCGTGCTTTCCATCCTCCCCGTCCTGTTCCGTGCTCCCCCATCCAGCTCTGCACTCCCCCATTTTCCTCTGTGCCCACCCTGTCCTGCTCCGTGCTCTCCGCCCTCCCCGTTCTGCTCCGTGCTCTCCGTCCTTCCCCGTTCTGCTCCATGCTCTCCGTCCTCCCCCCGTTCTGCTTCGTGCTCTCCGTCCTCCCCGTCCTGCTCCGTGCTCTCCGTCCTCCCCCCATTCTGCTCCGTGCTCTCCGTCCTCCCCCCGTTCTGCTCTGTGCTCTCCGTCCTCCCCCGTTCTGTTCCGTGCTCTCCGTCCTCCCCCGTTCTGCTCCGTGCTCTCCGTCCTCCCCCCGTTCTGCTCTGTGCTCTCCGTCCTGCCCCCCGTCCTGCTCCGTGCTCTCCGTCCTCCCCCACTCTGCTCCGTACTCTCCGTCCATCCCCCCCGTCCTGCCCCGTGCTCCTTGTCCTCCTCCATGCTCCCCCCATCCTCCTCCATCATACTCACCCTCCTCGTGCCATCACTGAACGTCCCGGCTGGCAATCCTGCGTTCTCCCCGGCTTCCTGCAGCTCTCCAGCGCTGAGCGGTGACGTAATACCGCTCATTAAGGCCATGAATATGGAGGCCACGCCCATGGGAGTGGTGTCGCGTCCATATTACATGACCTTAATGAGCGGGTATTACGTCACCGCTCAGTGCTGGAGAGCTGCAGGAAGCCGGGGAGAACGCAGGATTGCAGGGACGTTCAGCGATGGCACGAGGAGGGTGAGTATGATGTCCCAGCCACCGGCTCCTGCCGCCGCATCCCCTCCCCCGCTGGTTTCTGCACTATGACTCGTGTATAAGCAGAGGGGGCATTTTCAGCACAAAAAAGGTGCTGAAAATCTCGGCTTATACACGAGTATATATGGTAATTTTCCCCTCCTGAAGGGTGAAGCATAGTATAGTAAAGGAGGATGCTCTCAAAGTAGGCAACTATCACTAGACTAATAAAAATAAATTTGCCCCAAAAACAAGAATCTGGTATAGAAATCTATATTTTAAGGTGTAACAAATTGGAAAACATCAATGAATAAAACAATCTGGGATTCTGTTATATATTAGATTTGAATGAAAAGATTCTTTTAGGTCTGATTAGATTCAAATACAAAGACTGCATTTAGCTCAGATAAGGCTGAGAATGTGGTTGTGATCCTGTGCATGTGTTCATCTACATTCTCATTCCTAATGTCAGACTATATGCAGAGTGTTACATTTGAATATTATTTTCAGTATACGCGCCGAGAAAGCTCTTGGCTCATATGCCAAATATATTCTTAGGACCCTATTGTTCCAACCATACTGGTAAATTACAGCATATCTATTTTTTAACTGTATAAAAGAAAGAAATTGACTACGCAATTAAAGGAAAGACGTAGCTAAAATGCTCATTCCAGATTATCTATGGCAAGTAACAGGTGTGGGCAGTATGAAAATCACACCTGAAGCAAGAAAAAAAGGGGAGACACTAACTCAATCATAACATTGTGTGGACTATGGGCAACAAATGTTGCTTTACTCTATGTCAATACAATGGCATATGTCGGAGCATTTTTCGGAGGTATTGCTTAAGAAGTACTCCCAATTCATACATAGACATAAAAAAGTAAACTTCTAAAATACATCCAATAGGACAACTTATATATACAGCCTTGGCTGAAAGTGTTGGTGTCAAGAGTGTGTCAGGTCCTCTTGGGAGATCTGGGGGTAGAAGATCTCTACGCATTCTGAATCACAGATCTTCCATTTATCCTGTGTTTTTGTGTCCTGTATTAAATAGATTTAGTTTCTTTTGGTGCTGAAGAGGTTAACAATCCTTTCTATGCTGGTCAGAAACTTGAAGCTCCATTTTCAGCTGCTTCTGATCTGGTCATTACCTCTCCCTATAAAACCTGGCCAGACCCTCTGTGTCTTGCCACTGTAAGCTCTGCTTCATAGCTCTTTGGTGACGCTGTGCTGAATAGGAGTTTGTTGTTGCTACTGGAGATTTGTTTTCCTGTGTTGAATGCTAAAGCTAAGTGGCTGCAGTGGAGTTGTTGTAGTAGCAATCTTTAGTTTGCTGTAGTCCATATTTGTTTCTCTTGGTCCCTACTTCCATTTGGTTGACACATTTCTATCCTTCCCTATATACCGCTTAAACCTTTAGTGAGTTTTTGTTTGTTTGTTGCATTCTGTCATCCCTGTTTTGTCTTTGTGTCTTGTTTGCCTTATATTTCTGAACCAGGCCTCATGGGGTTGGGGAGAGGAAAGATCAGGGGATAATAGGAGCACAGAAAGGTCAAAAACTCAGGCCTCTCTATCTTCAAGACTAACCCTAGGGTAGGGATAGAAAGGGTCCCAGTTTCAGCGACAGTTTGAGGACCCCCTTCCTTAACAAAGACCATCATAGTCTGACAGTTGGCCCCCATAAAATGTTTCCATTAAATTAAGCATTTCTCCCAGAAAAGAACTGCAATGACACATGTTTTATTATACATATGTTTATTTCCTTTATATGTATTAGAACAACACAGAAAAACAGAAAAAAAGGCAAATTGGACATATTAAAATGTCACTCAAAACACCAAAAAAGGGCCGGACAAAATTGTTGGCACCTTTGCAAAATTGTGAGTAAATAACTTTTTCAAGCATGTGATGCCCATTCAAGCTTACCTGTGACAAGTAACAGGTTTGAGCAGTATGAAAATCACACCTGAAGCAAGTAAAAAAGCAGAGACGCTAACTCAATCTTATCATTGTGTGTGTGCCACATTAAGCATGGAGAGTAGAAAACGCATAAGCGAACTGTCTGAGGAATTGAGAACCAAAATTGTTGAAAAATATCAACAATCTCAAGGTTACAAGTCCATCTCCTGAGATCTTGTTGTTCCTTTGTCCATTGTGTGCATCATAATCAATAAGTTTACATCCCATGTTACTGTAGCTAATCTCCAAGGACATGAACAGCATGGAAAAATTGATGAAAGATTGCAACGCAGGATAGTCTGGATGAGGGACAAGCAGCCTCAATCAAGTTCCAATGAAATTCAAGCAGTCCTGCAGGCTCTGCATGCATCAGTGTCAGTGCAAACTATCTGTCGATATTTGAATGAAATTAAACACTATGGCAGAAGATGACACAGGAGGAACCCACTGCTGACACACACACATAAAAAGCTAGACTGCAGTTTGCCAAAATGGGCTTGAGATGAGACCAAGATAAAGCTTTTTGGTAAAGCGCATCATTCTACTGTTTACCAAAATACAATGAGGCCTTCAAAGAAAAGAACACATAGCCTACAGTCAAATATGGTGGGGTATCAAAGATGTTTTGTGATTGTTTTGCTGCCTTTGTAAACGCATGCCTTGATTATGTGTAAGGCATCATGAAAACTGAAGATTACCAAAGGACTTGGGGTCGCAATATAGTACCCAGTGTCAGAAAGCTGAGTTTGCATCCTAGGTCATAGGTCTTCCAGCAGGTCAATGACCCCAAACATATTTCAAGAAGCACCCAGAAATGGATGGAAACTAAGTGCTGGAGAGTTCTGAAGTGACCAGCAATGAGTCTGGATGTAAATCTGATTGAACAACTGTGGAGAGATCGTTAAATTGCTGTTGGGAGTGTGTGTCCTTCAAATATGAGAAACCTGGAGCAGTTTTCAAAAGAAGAGTGGTTCAAAATTCCATTTCAGAGGAGTAAGAAGCTTGTTGGTGGTTATTGGAAGAGTGTGATTGCAGTTATTTATTCCAAAGGATGTACAACCAAACATTAAGTTGAGGATGCCAAAATTTTGTCCAGCCCATTTTTTTTTTTTTTTTTGTGAAAATATGTCCAATTTGCCTTTTTCTCCTGTTTTTTCATGTTGTTGCAGTACACACAAAGGAAATAAACGTGTATAACAAAATATGTTTAATTGCAATAATTTTCCTGGAGAAATTCTTCATTTTCTGGAACAATTTCAAGGGGCCAACATTGAACCCATAACTGTATAACATATTGTACATTTAGGCTCCATGTAGGAGACTGCATAATGACTGTGCAGGAGTCATATCAGTGTCAAGGATGTGATCATATTCCATTCTATGGAATCAGGAAAGCCTTTCACAAAGCATTGGGTTCTAATACTTTCACCCATGTGTATGGGCACTGAAACTGTCCATAAACATTAGTTGCATACAAGCTGAACCTGCTAATGGCTATAGGATCGGTTGACCTTAAAATGTGTATGGGACCTCAAAATTCTCCTCTGAAGTTCGTGGGGATAAGGATTGGGTAGCTAGATTTTATCACCCTGATCCTTTTATTTTCATGGACATAAGTCGCTGCCAGGGGTGTCTAATAGTGGTTTTCTCTCCTTTTCCTATTGAGTATACATTGTGGGCGCTGTAAGGGGATGAGAGTTGAGCAAATCTTCTGATATTTGATTTGGGCAAGTCCGGTGCAAATCAAATCTTCTGCAAAGAGGTTAAAAAAAACAGTAAACTATTATATTCACCGCTCTCCGGTCCCGCTGCCACGGCTACCAGCCTGGCCCTACAATCGTTCTTTCCACATAACCACATAATGTCTAATTAACAACTGAAATTCCAGACCTAAAAGAAAGCTGAAGAGGAGTAATTGGAAGTCTGGGTCGTGAGCTGAAAAGACGAGGGGGGCAGAGAATAGGCGAGTATAACACTTATATAGTTTTTTAACTGCTGCCTTGCATTCAGTATCTAGCAGGACTCAATCAAGCTGAATCTCCCAAAATTTGGATTAATTTGAATCTAAATATTTGGGAAAATACATTGCAAATTTGATTCTTTTAGAATCGTATCATTCATTTCTAATGGGGATACCATAAGTGTTGTCTTTTGCTGATGAAAGCTTTTTTTTTAGAAACAATGTTAACCTGCATTGAGTATTGAGGCTTAGTCTCATTTTAATTCTGTACAAATCATTGGTTAGAGCTGAACTGCTGCATTTAAAGCGAACCTGTCACCTCGTTTTTCAGCTATCAGCTGCGGCCACTGCCTTTTGGGGCTTATTTACAGCATTCTATTATGCTGTAGATAAGCCCCGATATAACCTGAAAGATAAGAAAAACAAGTTTTATTATATTCACCCGAGGACGGTCCGGTCCGATGGGCATCGCAGGTCCGGGTCAGGCGCCTCCCATCTTCATACGATGTCGTCATCCTCCTTGTTTGTGTTGTGGCTTCTACACAGACGTACTGATCTGCCCTGCTGAGGGCAGAGCAAAGTACTGCAGTGCGCAGGTCCCGGGAAAGGTCAGAGAGGCCCAGCGCCTGCGCACTGCAGTACTTTGCTCTGCCCTCAACAGGACAGATCAGTACGTCTGTGTAGAAGCCACAACACAAACAAGGAGGATGACGACATCGTATGAAGATGGGAGGCGCCTGACCCGGACCTGCGATGCCCATCGGACCGGACCGCCCTGGGTGAGTATAATACAACTTGTTTTTCTTATCTTTCAGGTTACATTGAGGGTTTATCTACAGCATTACAGAATGCAGTAGATAAGCCCCGAAAGGCAGTGGCAGCAGCTTATAGCTGAAAAACAAGGTGACAGGTTCCTTTAACACAGTCCCCTAACAAGAGAAGTACTGTATTTTGGAAGAAAGCTGCCACGTTTTCTAATCTTATATGATTATGTCTTTTGTTGTAATCTATTCATGTACATTAAAATAATAATACCGGCACTTGTTTGTATTCCCTAGCATTTCCCTACAAATAGACATTTCAGTAAGTCAATGGTCCTAGAGACATAAATTCAGCTATTTAGTATTGCTGAAGCATTTTTGTGATACTTAAGTTAATATAATTATATCCACAAAATTTCGGAGCTGTAGATACAGAAGTTCTTTTAATTTCCATTATTTTGGAGAGCAGAGCTGACACAATTCTGTAAAATCATTCAATCTCTGTGAAGTGACACAATTTATAAATTAACAAATGAAAATAATAGAAAATTGATGAAGATTGTATCATAACTAGCAGCAATTCTGTGATGAGGGCCAACGTGAATCTCTGCTCGCCAGCATCCGCTGAAACCATCAGAACAAAGCCAGATGGTCTGGTGCAAAAACAGCCTTTCAGAATTAATAAGTGGTTCTCTTGAGGACGAGCTCGCGCAGTAACTGCTTCGCACTGACATGTGGGTATCTCTACTATCCTGGACACTTCACTCAATGTAGGATTTTAACTGAGCTTCAAGAGGTTGGAGGTGCCACTCAATTTATCTACCATGCTTCCGATTTTAAATGGGGCAGCTTTTAATCTAGAAATTATAGTAGTAACGTGTATGTGCACTTGGAGTATATCATTGCCGCAGTTAATTAACAGTTATTAGCGTTAGCGTACTGTGCTGTATTATATGTCACAAATCATCGCTTCTCCCTGTGCAGTTACAGCAATTAAGAACTCCATCACACCTTCTCTATAGTCATTTGGTTCTTTTCCAGGTCTTTTCAAAAGTGGAAATTGCTAATCAAATCATTTCTGCTCTGTGCTTCTGTGTCGTTTATTCCATTCCTAATGATGTGCGACTTTTTTATTTTTTTAAATTTTTTTTTCAGCTTTGGCCGTTAACAGAGGCATCCGTGCGTCTAACCCATTTCACACCACCGTCATGCTTTACAGAGGCGATAATGAACTTCCAGGACTAAGGGGAGATTTTTGGTTGTCTGAGAGCAATGCCTTCCCCCTCCTGCTGTTCCAAGATTGAATTTTGTTAACTGTAAAATGCAATGGCAGACACACAGCTTCAGTGCCAAGGCTGCAGCTGTTTCACCATTGGTCAAAATGAAATTTTGGTGAACGTTCTTGGCTGATCCATTTGACACCCTTCTGAGTGGTGAAAAATAAATACTTATAGAAAAATACATACAGGAGTTAATTTTAGCCATTATGGTACAAAAGCAGTAGATTTTTAAGGTATAATTCTGAAAAGACTATTGCTATAAAAAAAAATGAGATCTGGATTTGACTGTATTTACAAAAGTGAAAAATATGGGTCCACGTTTTGATGGCTGATAAAAAAAACTGAACAGCATAACGGGTAAAAAACAGTATGACATAAAACATTAGTGTATTGTCATACAGAATAGATGGGAATTATAAGAGTTGAATACCTTAGCTGGAGAATCTGTCTGATGTTTATATACAGTATATTGTCTGCAAATGGAAATCAGACATCTCCATTCTCATAGAGAGTGACGATCAGCCAAAAAAAAACCACCAAAATAAACTAATACAAAATGTGAACAGATTGATGATGGGTCTGTAGGTGATCAAAGACATTAAACTGTTGGCAGATAACAGAATTCAGTTTCACTTTATGATTTCTAAATTTATAAAGTATATTATTGCATATATAAGCTGAAAATTGAGGCTGTGGAACTCAACATAACCGGTCAGTAGATCTTCTCACCTTCTTAAACATTTCTAAAAAGCGACATTCTTTTTGGACTGGGATTATTTAGAGAAGATAGCTGGCAAGACAATGCTAATTTCATAGAGCCTGCTCAGTGATAATGTATCCTAAATTATTAATGGCTCAACTGATGAGGTGAATTATCTAAGCCATAGGTCCGAGTGTTCAGGACAGACAATGGCACAGCAGAGCGAGTTTTAATGGATGTTACGTTAATCAAAGAGGACCGGGACAGCATGGTTTGCAGGATGGAAGAGAAACAAACAGAGCAGGTAGAACAGAGGAAGCAGAGAAAGGTGTGCAAATATACATGGGAATAGTAGCTGTAAAACTGTATCTTCCAGCAATCAATATGAATACTTTTCTGCCCAATGATGACAAAAGTATTCTCAGAGTGATACCTTTATTGGCTAACCAGAAAATAATATGTTTGCAAGCTTTCAGAGCACAGGGGCTCCTTCTTCAGGCAGACTACAGGCAAAATTCAGAGCCCCTATGCTCTGAAAGCTTGCAAACATATTATTTTCTGGTTAGCCAATAAAGGTATCACTCCGAGAATACTTTTGTCATCATTGGGCAGAAAAGTATTCGCATTGATTTTTCTGGCTTTCACGGTACCACAATATAATTTGTTATTGTATATCTTCCAGCAAGGATGCAGTTAATCACAGGAGTATAGTCAATGGTTAATCACAGGCATCAAATTAGTCTATTGTGGTAGTTCCCACTCGAGAAGCGATTCTAAGTCAAGATGCGAGATTAAAAAATAAATCTTATTAATCAATAATAAAAACAGTAATAGATTAGGGTTAAAAAGACAGGGCTGAAGAACCTCCAAAAAGAGGAGGGGAAGGCACAGCATGATACCTCTAGTTAGTATGTCAGGACCAACAGTAATAATAATAATAATCTTTTTATTTATATAGCGCCAACATATTCCGCAGCACTTGACAGCCTGCACACATTTTCGTCTCTGTCCCCAATGGGGATCACATTCTAAATTCCCTATCAGTATGCCTTTGGAAGGAAACCGGAGTACCCAGAGGAAACCCACGCAAACACGGGGAGAACATACAAACTCCCAGCAGATGTTGTCCTTGATGGGATTTGAACCCAGGACTCTAGCGCAGCAGTGCTGACCACTGAGCCAGTGTATACAGTACAGACCAAAAGTTTGGACACACCTTCTCATTCAAAGATTTTTCTGTATTTTCATGACTATGAAAATTGTATATTCACACTGAAGGCATCAAAACTATGAATTGACACATGTGGAAATATATACTTAACAAAGAAGTGTGAAACAACTGAAAATATGTCTTATATTCTGGTTCTTCAAAGTAGCCACCTTTTGCTTTGATTACTGCTTTGCACACTCTTGGCATTCTCTTGATGAGCTTCAAGAGGTAGTCACCGGAAATGGTTTTCACTTCACAGGTGTGCCCTGTCAGGTTTAGTAAGTTGGATTTCTTGCCTTATAAATGGGGTTGGGACCATCAGTTGTGTTGTGCAGAAGTCTGGTGGATACACAGCTGATAGTGCTCCTGAATAGACTATTAGAATGTGTATTATGGCAAGAAAAAAGCAGCTAAGTAAAGAAAAACCAGTGGCCATCATTACTTTAAGAAATGAAGGTCAGTCGGTCCGAAAAATTGGGAAAACTTTGAAAGTGTCCCCAAGTGCAGTTGCAAAAACCATCAAGTGCTACAAAGAAACTGGCTCACATGAGGACCGCCCCAGGAAAGGAAGACCAAGAGTCACCTCTGCTTCTGAGGATAAATTTATCTGAGTCACCAGCCTCAGAAATCGCAGGTTAACAGCAGCTCAGATTAGAGACCAGGTCAATGTCACACAGAGTTCTAGTAGCAGACACATCTCTACAACAACTGTTAAGAGGAGACTTTGTGCAGCAGGCCTTCAAGGTAAAATATCTGCAAGGAAACCACTGCTAAGGATAGGCTACAAGCCGAAGCGACTTGTTTGGGCTTAAGAACACAAGGAATGGACATTAGACCAATGGAAATCTGTGCTTTGGTCTGATGAGTCCAAATTTGAGATCTTTGGTTCCAACCACAGTGTCTTTGTGCGATGCAGAAAAGGTGAATGGATGGACTCTACATGCCTGGCTCCCACCGTGAAGCATGGAGGAGGAGGTGTGATGGTGTGGGGGTGCTTTGCTGGTGACACTGTTGGGGATTTATTCAAAATTGAAGGAATACTGAACCAGCATGGCTACTACAGCTTCTTGCAGCGGCATGCTATTCCATCTGGTTTGCGTTTAGTTGGACCATCATTTATTTTTCAACAGGACAATGACCCCAAACACACCTCCAGGCTGTGTAAGGGCTATTTGACCAAGACGGAGAGTGATTGGGCGCTATGCCAGATGACCTGGCCTCCACAGTCACCAGACCTGAACCCAATCAAGATGGTTTGGGGTGAGCTGGACCGCAGAGTGAAGGTAAAAGGGCCAACAAGTGCTAAGCATCTCTGGTAACTCCTTCAAGACTGTTGGAAGACCATTTCTGGTGACTACCTCTTGAAGCTCATCAAGAGAATGCCAAGAGTGTGCAAAGCAGTAATCAAAGCAAAAGGTGGCTACTTTGAAGAACCTAGAATATAAGACATATTTTCAGTTGTTTCACACTTTTTTGTTAAATATATAATTCCGCATGTGTTAATTCATAGTTTTGATGACTTCAATGTGAATGTACAATTTTCATAGTCATGAAAATACAGAAAAATCTTTGAATGAGAAAGTGTGTCCAAACTTTTGGTCTGCACTGTATATATCTCCAAGCTGCTTGATAACCACTATGATGCACTGTGTAACTCTACTAATAAAATAACAATATGATCCAAGTTAATGATGGTTCAGGTAGCAAATAAATTTGAACAGTGGGAAATTATTATAAATAGAGCTATAGTATAATGTAAATACGTGGTGTAAACACAGCAGTACTCAATATAGCGAGATTTACCAAGTGGAAGTGAAATGGACATGCAAGTGCGTTATTTCCTGTTTTCCCCACAAGAGGTAATCCAAAGTGACTCACACGCCACCGGAAGAAGCGAGCAGCGAAACGGCACCCATCGTGTGTGGGGAAGCACAGCCCTGCCACATCACCCCTTGCCAAGCATAAGCAGCCACACGGTTCACTTCATCATGGCTATCCAGGTAAAAAATAAAAAGTAAAAAATATTTTAGCCATATACTGTGATACTGGGGGGGTCTTCTTATACGCCGGATGTCATCTTACACGCCGGGTACGGAACATATGGTGGGGGAGTGGGCATTTCAGAGGCAAGGTGTTTACCTGATCATATCAGCGAGGGTCTAGGCACTGGGGGGCGTCGTCGGCGGCTCCTCTTTGTGCAGACTTGGGGGGGCTCTGTGCTGGGGGATGGCGGCAGTGGGTCTTTCTGCAGAGTGGGGGCTCTGCCAGCATTTCCTCAATGCCTGGAGGCCCCGGCAGCAACATTGTTGCAATGCAGTGGCCTCCGGGAAAATGGCCGCTGAGGGCGGTGCAAGCTCAGTTTCAGATCTCGTCTCCTGAGATCTTGAGACGAGATCTGAAACTGAGCAGGCAGCGGCCATTTTCCCGGAGGCCACCGCATCGCAGCAATGGAGCTGTCGGGGCCTCCGGGGATTGAGGAAATGACGGCAGAGCCCGACTCTGCAGAAAGAACCACCGCCGCCATCCCCCAGCACAGAGCCCCCCCAAGTCTGCACAAAGAGGGGCCGCCGACGCCGCCCCCCCAGCGCCTAGACCCTCGCTGATATGATCAGGTAAACACCTTGCCACTGAGACGCCCACACCCCCACTATATGTTCCGAACCCGGCGTATAAGACGACCCCCGACTTTGAAGACGATTTTCAGGGGTTAAAAAGTTGTCTTATACGCCGGAAAATAGGGTACCTCTTGTGGGGAGAACAGGATATAATGCACTTGCATATCAATTTCATTTGCACTTGGTAAATCTCGCTATATTGAGTAGCTGTAAAGTTCGCAGCGCTAGCAGTTATGGTCACTTAAGACAATGCTACTATTATAAGTTGCACACAATTAATCAAGGAGACCTAATGTAGATTTTGCAGTGGGTCCTAATAAATAATAAATATTTTTTCTGCTTGCAGCACTTTTGATGTTTGTGTTCATTATAGTGTATCTTGTTATCCCCTTCATGACATCGCGATTTTCCGTATTTGCACTTTTGTTTTTTCCTCTCCTTCTTCCCAAAGCCATAGCTTTTTTCATTTTTCTGTCAATATGGCCATATGAGGGATTGTTTTTTCTGGACAAGTTCTATTTTTGAATGACACCATTGATTTTACCATATAGTGTACTGGAAAACAGAAAAAAAATTCTAAGTGTGCTGAAATTGCAAAAAAAGTGCAGTTCCACAATTGTTTTTTGGGTTATTAATTTACCATGTTCAATAAATGCTAAGTGATCTGGCAATATGATTGATTTTGTTGCAATGTTGCGGTGGGCCAAAAAAAAATTTTGGCGCTTCAATTTTTCTCTCGTTACGCCGTTTACCAATCTAATTCATTTCATATTTTGATAGATTGGACATTTATGAATTTAGCGACACCAAACGTGTATTTTTTTAATGGTTTTATTTGCAATGAGGCAAAGGGAGGTGATTTTAACTTTTGTGGGGGTTTTTTTAGAAGGTGTTAAATCTGCCTCTAAAATGTGATGTGCTAAATAACTATGTGTGATAAGTGAACATAATGTCCAAGTAATGGATTTGATATGTGCCTTAATTTGATATAGAAATTAAAGTTTCATTTCAGGATGCACATTGTTTTCTAAACATATCTATTCTTTTTCTTTTTTTTTAATACTGTCTTACCTAGCATGGCTGTCACAGCAGAATTCCCAGTGGAATAATATCCCGGTGGCAGCATCAAAGGAACAATCAATAATTCAGATCATATAACCATAGAATAGCTGTTATTTTTCAGGGCTATCCTGTCAAGAATAAGAGACATGTTGACAAGGTGATAAGGAGAAGTTTACTCTGTCACTCCCAGGAATATTGGTCATGAGTAAGATAAGATTTAAGTTAACAAACAGACAAAATTGTTGCTTACATCTACTTGCAAATATAGAAGTCATAAAAGATGAAGGTATATTAGCTAACCTGATAAGTACAGTCATGGTCAAAAGTTTTGAGAATGACACAAATATTATATTTTCACATGATCTGCAGCCCTCTGGCTTTTATGTGTGTTTGACAGATGTTTTTATCACAGACAGAAATATAATAATTGCAAACATATGAGTAACAAAAGCTTATATTGACAGTTAGAATGAGTTAATGCAGCAAGTCAATATTTGCAGTGTTGACCCTTCTTCTTCAGGACCTCTGCAATTCTCCCTGGCATGCTCTCAATCAACTTCTGGACCAAATCCTGACTGATAGCAGTCCTTTCTTGCACAATCAATGCTTTCATTTTGTCAGAATTTTTAGGTTTTTGTTTGTCCACCCGTCTCTTGATGATTGACCACAAGTTCTCAATGGGATTAAGATCTGGGGAGTTTCCAGGCCATGGACCCAAAATCTCTATGTTTTGTTCCCTGAGCCATTTAGTTATCACCTTTGCTTTATGGCAAGGTGCTCCATCATGCTGGAAAACGCATTGTTGATCGCCAAACTGCTCTTGGAGGGTTGGGAGAAGTTGCTCTTGGAGGACATTCTGGTACCATTCTTTATTCATGGCTGTGTTTTTAGGCAAGACTGTGAGAGAGCCGATTCCCTTGGCTGAGAAGCAACCACACACATGAATGGTTTCAGGATGCTTAACAGTTGGCATGAGACAAGACTGGTGGTAGCGCGAACCTTGTCTTCTCCGAATGAGGCGTTTTCCTGATGTCCCAAACAATCGAAAAGGGGATTCATCAGAGAAAATAACTTTACCCCAGTCCTCAGCAGTCCACTGCCTGTACCTTTTGCAGAATATCAGTCTGTACATGATGTTTTTTCTGGAGAGAAGTGGCTTCTTTGCTGCCCTCCTTGAGACCAGGCCTTGCTCCAAGAGTCTCCGCCTCACAGTGCGTGCAGATGCACTCACACCTGCCTGCTGCCATTCCTGAGCAAGCTCTGCACTGCTGGTAGCCCGATCCCGCAGCTGAAACACTTTTAAGAGACGGTCCTGGCACTTGCTGGTCTTTCTTGGGCACCCTGAAGCCTTTTTGGCAACAATGGAACCTCTCTCCTTGAAGTTCTTGATGATGTGATAGATTGTTGACTGAGGTGCAATCTTTCTAGCTGCGATACTCTTCCCTGTTAGGCCATTTTTGTGCATTGCAATGATGACTGCATGTGTTTCTTTAGAGATAACCATGGTTAACAGAAGAGAAACAATGATGCCAAGCACCAGCCTCCTTTTAAAGTGTTCAGTGGTGTCATTCTTACTTAATCATGACAGATTGATCTCCAGCCATGTCCTCATCAACACCCACACCTGTGTTAATGGCGCAATCACTGAAAAGAGGTTAGCTGGTCCTTTTAAGGCAGGGCTGCAATGATGTTGAAATGTGTTTTGGGGATAAAGTTCATTTTCTAGCCAAATATTGACTTTGAAAGTAATTGCTGTTAAGCTGATCACTCTTTATAACATTCTGGAGTATATGCAAATTGCCATTAGAAAAATTGAAGCAGTAGACTTTGTAAAAATTAATATTTGTGTCATTCTCAAAACTTTTGGCCATGACTGTATTAGTTGTATATATGCATGTTAAATGTATGCTACTTTATTGTTATTCTTGAACATTAAGAACAAGTGGTAAAAAAAGTCTATACCCCTATCAGATTTTCCATTTCATTGTGTATTTGTCACATGAAAGATGATATTATATAAAGATTTTGGTCAGTACTAGGCTAGTATGAAGCAGCCAGTTAGTACCATATTTTTCGGACAATACGACTTTTTCCCCCAAAATTTGCGAGGAAAATTGGGGTGCGTCTTATAGTCCAAATGTAGCTTTGTGGGGGTGACGGCAGCAATGCAGAGGGATCACAGGAGACAGGGTCACCGCTGCAGGAGTGGGGTAATGCTGCGGGCCCTGGGCTGGGAGACGTGGGTGTCCCAGCGGTGTAAGGCAGGAACCATTGATCTATCAGTGGTGGGATTCAGGAAAATAATGCCAAAGCAAGCGCTCAATGAAAAGTCGACATCTCAATCTGCGTATGCGCTGATGCCATTTTCCTGAAGCCAACTGCCAGGAGATTAATGTGCCCAGTGGAGACTACCTACACTCCTGCCTTGCACTGCCAACATTTTCCTGAAGCCGACCACTGGGAGATCAATGGCTCCTACCTCCCACCACCGGGCCTGCAGCATTGCCGAAATCTCCGTAGACAGAACATATCACCCTCACATTGAACATATGAGATTAATTATAACTGGAGAAGTGAGAAAGTGTTGACAGTTCAACCTCTATTAAGTTGAACTTCCTGCCTGAAAAGATAATAATTACCACGGGGATTGGATGAGAACCAGCTAACAAGCTTAGGATTCATATACTCAGAGGTAAAGAAGCAGAGTGGCTTCCTCTAAAAGGAATTATCTCAGACTCTCTAGAGTCAGTGGTGAGTGATGAATATTGGGGTTTGCATCAATCTGATATTTATGGGCGATATATTTTCAGTGTTGTAGCGAAGGAACAAACAACGCATTCACTCACATCACTGTAAGGCCTGCTGAACACCTTCAACTTAATATTGTTCAGATGGATGATGCTATCCATGTCATGTTTCATCTCTATAGAACAGTAAAATTGTGATAGTAAACATTAAAACGCTATCTCCCGCCTGGAACCTCCAAGGACGAAGATATCCTGAAAGTTGAGGATCTCATAAAGTTCTAAAAGACTTAGCACATCCTAAAACTAGCCACCCATATTAACTCACCAAGGGGAGGTATGTGGTCAGAAACTTGATCTACTAAAACTCAGAGTTTGGATTTCTGTAAATGATCAGTCCTGGAAGGCAGAGCGTGCTGTAGTTCTGTACGTTTTCCTAAAAGGAGTATCTTCCTCCATTAAGCTGTGAGCCATTTCCATGACACAGGTTTAATACTTTTTTCTTTTGTTATCCCTTTTACTACATGTGATTGTTTATACCATTTTGCTTTGTTCCCATTTTTTCAGCATCTTTGTATATCTTTATAAACACTGTCTACCTTTCCAGATTGAATATATAAAATTTAATAGCTCTGTTCCTATTGCTCTGTAAATCGCACTCCTGAAGCCATACACTACCTGTAATGGGTATATAATAGGCCTTTATGAACAATTGGTGGTGACAGTTAGTAGTTCATTTTGTTATTGTGGAGTTGGCAGTGATTATTTTGGGATATATATTCCATGTGTTGGAATCGGAGATGTATATACCATATTCTCACTGTGAATACCCCAATAACCAGCCTAGTAGTGGAAACAGTGGCGGACTCATCCATCAGTAGTCAGTCAATTGCATAATTGTCCTGCCAATTAGAGGCAGTGAAGAAGCACCCCCCTGGCAAATTGGTGGCAGCGGTGGGATCTGTTCGGTGTTCTCCCTGATTATTGGAGGCAGCAGTATAGTATCCCCAGACAATGTCCAATCAGATTTCAGTGATATGTACTAAAATGCATTCAAATTGGATGTTACGGGTAGCTGGGTTCATTAACTTTTTTCTATATGGGTGTTCAATCAATAAATGCAGTATTAGCAAGTGCGACAGTAATGGTATGTTGAATTAATGTGACTACATGCAGTAGCACAGTAATCTCCATAGTATAGACAACCATAGATTCTCCAACCATCCTTTATACTATTTATAAATTATCCTACATATTTTGCTTTATTTTTTTAAATAACTAGATATATTGTAAAAATTGATTACATGGGCAACTTCAGAGCCCCTGAAACATAAAGACACTTTGTATTCTTTAACAACATGGGTTTCTCTGCATACCTACCTAGACATTAAAATAGAGCTTGCCATTATGAAAAAAGTCCATAGTTTGATAGGGGAAATATCAGATTGGCAGGTAAGGCTTTCCTATTACCATAAAGCAGTTTCCAATATCCAGGTATCAGCTCCTGAAGCTATAGAAAGCTTTGTCTGACAGTACGTTCAATGCCGCTCTCAGTTCATTGGCAGTGGCATGAATTTTCCACCTCAGTAGCTCCTCTCAGTGGGATAACCAGCTCTGCCTTTCTATTTGACATTTCTGCTAATAATGACTTGAAAAATCATCCACTTCTATTTAAAATTTCTGCATGAAATTGCAGTCCATTTTTTGCAAAGTGACAGCCAACAACCAATGGGATAACGTGTGTTCAACCACATGAAGCTAACTCTATAAAGCATTGCCCAAGGTGCACTGCAGGACTGCTTGAAATAATTAGCCACTGGAGGTTGGAAACCTATGCTGTAAATCCCAGATCCACACATGATGAGACTTTTTAGCTCTCTCCTAGGTGAAAAATGGTACAATAGAGGCTAATTCCCTCCTTGACATTCTAAACTGTGTGCAACAGACACTAACAAGAAATAAGAGAGCTACAACTCAGCAGCTTCTGTAACAGGAGGCAGAAGGAAATGTCTTCACAGGAAGATTTGGGAAAGTAGTCTTCAGGGAACCTGGAATGCAAACCGTTGAGTTAGGAGTGAAATATTTAGTTAGAAATCACGACAGCCCATTAACACTACATTGCATGTATAAAACTCACACATCGCTTTAGCAGATGAACAGATGATGTGCTTAATAACCTAGCAAGAAGAGAACAGCTACTGTATGTATTCTTTTAAGAATATATTTCATTTTCATAAGGCCTTATGAAATAATAGTCTCATATGACCCTTATGTGATCACGGATACATCTAGGGTACATCATACCATGGTGGGAGAAAACAAAGGCCAGCCAGCATACTGTGACTAAAGACGTTTCTCCCACAATTTTTGACATATGTTGTCAGTTTCCATATTCCTACTTTTACTTGGTATCTATAATATCTCTGTCCATGTCTTACCATGTGTGAAATGCAGAATTACATATGGTTTTCTATTACGCAATTTATTATTTTCTTGTAAGTCAGAGTACAGGCGGCAAGGTTGTATGAGAAAATATAGGAAGGTCAGGCAGTACAAGGGTCAAACCAGTGAAAGTATCAACGGGTTAACCAGGAGAATGATCAATAGAAAAATTGGGTAGGAGTTCAGAGCAGAAGTCCTAAGCGCACCAGGCAAGTGTAATTAAATACACAAATTGGAAGAGGGCAAAAGGCATTGGGATTTAAATATGATGCTGGATGACTGACTGGTTGCCCAAAGCATTGATTGAGTGTGTTTGTTAAGTGGCTGTGGCAGAAGTGGTCCACCTAACTCCCCAATCAGAGAAGGCAATTAGGTGGACCTCATGATTCATCAGTACAGCTGTCAGTCAAGTTAGGCCTGTCATGGGCAATCATCCCGCAGAATTGTAGCCAGCACTTGAACACCTTTCTGATAGTTCTTCATAAGAATGTGTATATAGATATATATACACAGTGGCATGTAAAAGTTTGGTACCCGTGGTTAAAATTACTACTATTGTGAACAGTTAAGCAAATTGAAGATTAAATGATCTCTAAAAGGCCTAAAGTTAAAGATGACACATTTTCTTTGCATTTTAGGCTATATATATATATATATATATATATATATATATATATTTACCTTTAAAAAATTGCAAAAAGGAAGATGAGCTGATGCAAAAGTGATACCTTTGTAGGTTTTTTACAGATGGTGTTATGTTTGCGTCAAGGCTTTGTTGAAGTTTCATTGAATCCATTCTTTCCTCTCCCCGTGAAATGTTCCCCATGCCATTGACTGCAACACAACCCCAAAGCATGATTGATCCACCCCATGCTTAAAGATTGTCGAGATGTTCTTTTCCTGAAATTCTCGCCCTTTTTTCACCACACATACCTTTGAACATTGTGGCCAAACAGTTCTATTTTAACCTCATAGGTCCACAGAACTTGTTTCTAAAATCCACCAGGCTTGTTTAAATGTTATTTTGCATACTTGTGAAGTTGAATTTTGTGGTGAGGATGCAAGAGAGGTTTTCTTCTGATGACTCTTCTGTGAAGGTCATATTTGTGCAGGTGTCACTGAGCAGTAGAACAGTGTACTGCAACTCAACAGTCTGCTAAATCTTTCTGAAGATCTTTTGAAGCCAAGGAAGCGTTCTGATTTACTTCTCTAGCAATCCTATGAGGATCTATCATTGAAATTTTGCTTTGTCTTTCAGACCTTAGCTTGACCTCCACTGTTCCTGTTAACTGCTATTTCTTAATTACATTTTGAACTGTCTGCTGTTTTTTGGCAAAAGTTCAGAGGAGGCTTTTTTTTATAAAGCTGGGAAATGTTCATCATAGTGAATAAGACATAACCCTTACAGGTTAATTAAGGTCTGAAACCTTAAAGTTATCTGAGCACACAAATCTCTAAGGGTGTCCAAACTTTTCCAACTGCCCATTTTCCTGTTTGTAATTTTGAAAATGTAAAAAATGACAAAATATATTTTTTTGCCTAAAATACAAAGAAATATATCATCTTTGACTTTAGCTCTTTTAGAGAACATTTCATCTTCAACTTGCTTAACTGTTCACAATAACAGCAATTTTGACCAGGGTGTTCAAACTTTTACATGCCATTGTATATTCTTTTATAAGAGTTTTATATTTTTTGTTAGAAATCTTGGCATTGTACAAGTTTAATATACAATGCCAAGTTTTTGATGAGCTTTCCCCATTTATAATCTGCTTTAACTCCTTCCAACCCGTGGCGATTTTGAGTTTTTTGTTTTTGTTTTTTCTTTCACTTCTTCCAAGAGCCAAAACTTTGTTTCCAAAAAAGTGCAATTCCACAATTGTTTTTTTTTTTTATTTACCATGTTCACTATATGGCACATATGACCTGGTAATATGATTCCACAGGTCAGTGCGAGTATGCAGATACCAAACATATATAGTTTATCTTTTATTAAAGGGGTGAAAAAAATTCAAAAATTTATATGAAAAAAAGTTTTTGTTTGTCACCATTTTCCAAATCCCATAATGTTCTTATTTTTCGTAATCTGGGGCTGAGTAAGGGCTTATTTTTTGCGCCTTGAGCTGATGTTTTTATTGATACAATGTTGGGGTAGATGCAATGTTTTGATCGCCTGTAATTGCAATGTTGCGGCGACCAAAAAAAGCAATTCTGGTGTTTTGATTTTTTTTGTGTTATGCCGTTTACCAATTGGATTAATTTACCATATATACTCGTGTATAAGCCAAATTTTCAGCACCTTTTTTTGTGCTGAAAATGCCCCCTCGGCTTATACACGAGTCATTGGGCAGAAATCAGTGGGGGAGGGGGTGCCGCGGCAGGAGCCGGTGGCTAGGACATCATACTCATCCTCCACGTGCCATCGCTGAATGTCCCAGCTCTCCTGTGCTGAGCGGTGACGTAATACCGCTCATTAAGGTCATGAATATGGACGCGACTCCACTCCCATAGGAGTGGCGTCCATATTCATGACCTTAATGAGCGGTATTACGTCACCGCTCAGCAAGGAGAGGTGCAGGAAGCCGGGTACAATGGAAGATTGCCAGGACATTCAGCGGTGGCACGGGGAGGGTGAGCATGATGGAGGAGGATGGGGGGAGCATGGAGGAGGACAAGGAGCATGGAGCAAGACGGGGGGATGAAGAGCACAGAGGAGCACGGAGCAGGACGGGGTGGAGGATGGAGAGCACAGAGGAGCACGGAGCAGGACGGGTGAGGATGGAGAGCACAGAGGAGCACGGAGCAGGATGGGGGGATGATGGAGAGCACAGAGGAGCATGGAGCAGGATGGGGGAGGATGGAGGGCACAGAGGAGTACAGAGCAGGACGGGGGAGGATGGAGAGCACAGAGGAGCATGGAGCAGGATGGGGGAGGATGGAGGGCACAGAGGAGCATGGAGCAGGATGGGGGAGGATGGAGAGCACGGAGCAGGACGGGGGGGAGGATGGAGGGCACAGAGTAGCACAGAGCAGGATGGGGGCCACAGGAGGATGGAGCAGGAAGGGGGGAGCACAGAGGAGGACACGGAGGACGGAGCATGAGGGGGGAGCACAGAGGAGGATGGAGCAGGAAGGGGGGAGCACAGAGGAGAATGGGGGAGCACAGAGCTGGATGGGGAGCACGGAGCAGGAAGGGGTAGCACAGAGCAGGACAGCGGCTTATACACCCGGCTTATACTCGAGTCAATAAGCTTCCCCAGTTTTCCGTGGCAAAATTAGGGACCTCGGCTTATACTCGGGTCGGCTTATACTCGAGTATATACGGTACTTCAAATTTTGATAGATCGGACATTTCTGAATGCAGCGATACTAAATTTGTGTATTTTTTGTTTTATTTTTAATGAGGCAAAAGGGGGGTGATTTCAACTTTTGTGTTGTTTTTACAATATTTTCCACTTTTTACTTTATTTAATAGTCCCTTTAGGAGACTTTAAGCAGCGATTGTCCGATCGCCTGTGCTGTACATAGGAGGGCTTGAGTCCTGCTATGTATAACAAAAATCACAATCTCCTATGAACGTCTGCCACGAGCAGGCACTCACACGGGATTCACAATGACAGGCAATATCAAAGACCCCCGGTTGTCTTGACAACCCATCAATGTCCCCGCAATCGCATGACAGGGGGGCCGATGAGCAGGACTTGTGACACGCTTTGGGCCGACACATGTTAAATGCCGCTGTCAGTTATTTTTTACCAATACTCACTTCATCGCTTATCTCTTTGGCCGCCTCACTGGTCTCATTTTTCGGCATTCGCATGCAGCATCTATGGTCTCTTCACTATAGGCCAGGACTTCTGGCTGCACACGTCTTGATGTCACAACAGTTTACACAATTAATTAAGTTTGGAGGCCTGGAAGTCCTGACCTACAGTGAAAAGCCCGATATGCTGCACGCAATGGCAAAAAGAAGATTGGACAGTGTTCAGCAGTCAGTGGGGTGGCTGGAGAGGTGAGTGTTTAGATAAGTACTAGCTTTTTTCTTTGTAACATCTTACGTTCATAACTAGGAGTCAGATGTAAGTCGGATGTTCATAAGTCGCCTATAATTGATCATAGTGAGTAATGAAAATAAACAGATTGCAAGATTTATTAATGAGTTGATGACCACACAAACTATTGGGCCATAACAGAAATATTTGTCAACAATAGATGAAAAAAAAGTCCACAAAGCAATATTAATTCAAAAAGAAAATAACTTCTCGTGCTCTGATTAGCATGGATGTTATTTATAAGGCGCATCAACTGACGACAAACGTTTTATCTGCTTCCATTCTAAAGGCACCAATCATTTCCTCCTAATAACCCACATCACTCTTAGGCTGGGGAATGAAATTATCCCTACTGACCATGCATAATTTTATGTATGAAATATTAAATAATGTGGTTAACTTTAAAACTGCAGACATCAGTCAAACCTTGTGTTTAAAGATTTATCAGTAAGCAGCCAATATTTAAGCATTGGGAATAGAATCTGACTGTTGTAGTCTGATCGTATACATGATGAAGAGAAATATTATGTGGAAGCATAAAATACTGGTTCCTTTCTGTTTACATGGCGTTTTATAGCCTGGACTGGCTGTCGCCAAACTATTGCACTTGACATGCCCTCTAGATTCTTTTTTTTTTTACAGTCCAGTCCTTTAAGATTTCCTGTAAATGCAACACTGTGTGTTTTGGTAATCAGTAGTCTAAATAAATTCTTAATGACTAGCTATCAAAACAAGACACAAGATTCATTGCTTTATGATTTATGTTAGCAAATGCTGCTATGAAGAACTTGCTTCATTACAAGCAAATATTCTGTGGCTATATAATCTTTCTAATGAATTATGAATTACACTTTATATTTTATATTGGAAACCAATATAAATACAAACGCTGTTTCTTAAGATAGCGATTTGAAAATGTTTCTATGAGGCTTCTTTAAAAAAATCCCTGATGTAATTCAGAATGTATTTTAACCAGAGATGAGCGAAAAAAATCTGGATGAGGCCTCTTTCACGTGTACGTGTAGTGACAGTTTTCTCACGTACCGGACACACTGACACACGTAGACCCATTCAAATGAATGGGTCTATGCACATGTCAACGTGTTTTCATGGACCGTGTGTCCGTGTGCAAAATACGCTGACATGTCCGTTTTTCTCCGGCTGCACGGATGCAAAACGTCCCACACACGTGCACACGGATGGTACGGATATCTACAGTAAGCGCTGTCCCCTGCCTGTGGTGCTGAAGCTCCCTGTCATTATTCTCCCTGATCTGCCAGCAACAGCAAGCAGGGAAAATAAATGAAAAACCCAACGTGGGATCCATCTTAGGTTTTGAACCAAGCCAGCAAAACTATACAACTGCGGGCTGCTATTCTCAGGCTGGCAAGGGGCCATGATTATGGTCCCCCCCAGCTTAAAAACAGCAGCCCACAGATGGCCAGAAAAGGTGCATCTATTAGATGCGCCTATTCTGGAGCTTTGTCGGGTTCTTCCCTCTTGCCCTGTAGTGGTGGCAAGTGGGGTTAATAAAGGGTTAATATCACTTTTCTATTGTAAGGTGACATTAAGTCAGGCTTAAGGGTATGCCACACTAAACAATATCGCTAACGAGATCGCTAAAAAACGTCACTATTTAGCGATCCCGTTAGCGATATTGTTCAGTGCGGCAGCTTCCAGCGACGAGCTTCCTGCTGTGATCTCGCTCGTCGCTGGAATCGCTCCGGACCCTATTTCATCGCTGGCGCTCCCGCTGGTGAGTATCTTATCGCTGTGTGGCACCTTTTCTTAGCGATTTAGCGGTACTTTTGTACCGCTAAAGTCGTTAAGAAGATCGCTAACGGCGATAGCGTCGTTAACTATATCGCTAAATGTGGCCGCATTTAGCGATATAGAAACAATCCCGCTAGCGATCGCATTAGTATGCGTCGTTATCGTGATCGCTAGCGGGATTGTTTAGTGTGGTAGTACCTTTAGTAATGAAGAGGTGTCAATAAGACACCTATTCATTATTAATTCTATAGTAAACAAAGGGTTAAATAAGCACACACACAATAAGAATAGTCTTTTAATGAAAGAATACACTACACAGTTTTTAAATCTTTATTACACTCCCATTCCATTATCGAAGCCCTCGATCTCCTGTAAAAGATGTAAAATAAAAAAGCAACAATATTCTATACCTGTCCGCCGTTCAGTCATGTCCCACGGCGTAAATCCATCTCGGGGGTTAATCAGTTTACAGCCGGAGTGCTGCTAATGCAGCCGCTCCGACTATGAGCTACTGGGGAATGACTGGGAAGCAGCGCGCAGAGGGTCAGTGACTGTGGATGACATTACTGAGCCTGTGCTGCTGACAGCTGAACTCCTGTAGCCTCAGCACCATCATTTTCCCACAGTGCTGAGGTTACAGCGCTCTGGCTGTAAACTGATTAACCCCCCCAGATGGATTTGCGCCATGGAACTTGACTGTACAGCAGACAGGTATGGGATATTGTTGCTTTTTAATTTTATATTTTTTACAGGAGATCGAGGGCTTTGATAATAGAATGGGAGTGTAATAAAGATTTAAAAACTGTGTAGTGCATTCTTTCATTAAAAGACTTTATTCTTATTGTGTGTGTGCATATTTAACCCTTTATTTACTGTAGGATTAGCAATGAAGAGGTGTCTTATTGACAACTCTTCATTACTAAGCCTGGCTTAATGTCACCTTACAATAGAGAGGTGACATTAACCCTTTATTAACCCCACTTGCCAATGCTACAGGGCAAATGGGAAGAATCTGACAAAGCTCCAGAATTGGCGCATCTAATAGATGCACCTTTTCTGGGCAGCTGCGGGCTGCTGTTTTTAGGCTGGGGGTCCATAATCATGGTCCCTTACCAGCCTGAGAATAGCAGCCCGCAGCTGTATAGTTTTGCCGGGTTGGTTCAAAACCTAAGGGGGATCCCACGCCTGGTTTTTAATTTATTCTCCCTGCTCGCTGTTGCCAGCAGAACAGGGATAATAATGACAGGGAGCTTCAGCACCACAGGCAGGGGAGAGCGCTTACTGTAGCCGTCCGTGTCGTCCGTGTGGTACTGATATGGCACACGTGTGCCACACGGATATACCACGTATTTACATGGACATACGGACACGGATATCTCCTTTACCATGTTTACCGGTACCTGAAATATCTGGACGTGTGAAACTGTGACTCTCCCATCTCTTTCTTTTTATCAATTACATCTGTATTATTCTCTTCTCCTTAGACACAACCTTATTAAGTCCACACGCAAAGAAAAAAGCAATCGGCACCGCTGCAGCACCTGTGCCAAAGCACCCGATACTGGGCTCAAAATCGCTTTAGGCATCCATGCCTGGGCTCTTGAGTGTCAACCCAGAAAAAACAATACCAATAGTCCGTGTGAAGAAAGAATGAGGGTGGCACTCACCATCCCATAAAATCCAGTTTATTGAAACAGTCTAAAGCATCCATGGCAGGGGAGTTGCGTGTGGAGTGCAATGGATAACAGTCGTTTCGCGCAACTGCACTTCTAAGGGTCCTCAGAAGCGCAGTTGAGTGAAATGGCCTCGTCTATTGCACTCCACACGCAACTCCCCTGCCAAGGATGTTTCAATAAACTGGATTTTATGGGATGGTGAGTGACACCCTCATTTTTTCTTCACACGGACAACCTTATTAAGTGCTGTATTGGTGAATCCTATCTTTATCAAATGTGAATGGAGGTGTTACCTTTTATGGTAACCCTACCTCTGATGATAAGTAGCCTGCTGAAAACATATTTTTTTGTAAATACCGGTAATAAAGATCATGAATAAAAAAAAAAACTTTTTTTTAAATACATGTAACACAATACCTGATTCAAACAATAGGTCATTTTCTGATGAAAGCTTACCCTTAAGATGAAGTTAATATTTGATTTCTATTTTTTTCCTATAGCAAATAGTGTTATAGACATTAAGTTTAGAAAATCCTTTATTGTGATAGATATTGGTAGAAACTCGGAGCATTGAGAAGTTTCCGCCAAAACATGAGAACCTTGGGCACAAAACGCCTGCTTCATCCAGTACCTTATCCGAAAATTACTTCTCAATTGCTTTTTAAGGATTTAGCTATTGTTACCTGCTTTAAAAGGGCAGTTAAACCAAATTAAAAAGACAGCAGTTTTTATTGACTAAGGCATAAGTTAAGCCTTGCGTTTCTAAAAGGTGTAATATTGGATTTACAGTGGTTTCTTTTTTTTTTTTACACATTGCATTTATATATTATATACCATATGTAATCTCTATTTAAACAATGGATCTTGGTCAACGATTTCACATAAGAAAAATAAATTGGAAATGGAAACAAGGATCAGACTGTTCAAGTATGAAACAAAGCTCAGGTTGTTGCTGTAAAACCAACTGGTATGTACTGACGCATATTGCAATTGTCTCTCTATGTCATATTTGCATAAAAATCTGATATAAAGCTCTAGATTTTACATGTATTATAATGCAACCAATTTCCTAATGCCCTATTTGGATACGCAGCTGTTTCTGGAGTGGCTGTTTTTCTGGTAGACTTGGTCTGGCCACATCTTACTTAGTTGGTCATTTATTTGAACTGCTAGAGGAAAAGACATGGCCTATCCCTTGTGATAATATATGTGGGGTTTTAAAAAGCCAAATTAATCATTTAGTTGCTAGGCCACATTCATTTTAAAAAGGGTTTGTCATCATCAGGAAATGCCAATATCTGCAGTTCTAGTTTGGGGTTCGGCATCTCCTACAAAGTTTAACTTGCACAGTGGATGGCTGGGAGTTCAGCAAATTTAATCAGGATGATTGGGGGTCTCAGAGTTTAGATTCACATGGGTATTATTGTCCCATTGATATTAATATCCTAGCAATATGTGATGCAATATACAATTGGTTTCCAAGTAGTTCAACGACGAGTTGATGTCAAGGTAAAGGTCAAAGCTTTTGAGAAATCCCATTCTAAATCCATATGAGTTAATATGGAGTTGTTCCTCCCTTTTGCAGCTATAAAACCTTAATTCTCCTGGGAAGGCTTTCTACAAAATTTTGGAGTACTCAAAGTTTTGGGGATGCTACATATGTCTGACATCCATGTCCACTCCTGATGTCTTATGTGTAGAGTCAAACCTGACAAACGACGGCCTTGTTGATGCTGGTATTCAACAACTGTCCGCTTCTGCTCACAAATCCTTTCTAACATATGCAGTGTAGCGTTCCAATGCGTGGAGACATCACACACCAGTCGGTGAGATGGAATCTGCAATCACTGCTGAAGCACGGCAAGGGCGGCTGAAGCTGTAGCTGACATTCAAAATGTGAACACAGGCAGCATACTTTAACCAGCAGATCGGGCAGCTCCGGATAGCTTTTTAGAAAACGTTGAACAACGAGGTTCAGCACATGGGCCAGGCATGGTACGTGTGTCAGTTTGCTTTGCCTCAAAGCCGCCACCAGGTTCCTGCCATTGTCACACACAACCATGCCTGGCTGGTGATTTTGCGGTGTCAGCCACACATCTGCCTGCTCTTTCAGAGCTGTCAACAACTCTTCAGCGTTGTGCAGTTTGTCACCTAAGCAAATTAGCTTCAGCACAGCCTGTTGCCGCTTTGCTTTGGCAGTGCTGCAGTGCTTCCAGCTTGTGACTGATATGCTCATTTCTGACATGGAGGCTGAAGAGGAGGAGGAGGAGGTGCAGGAGCTGTACACAGTGGGAGGCAACCCTGATTGACGTAGGGCCCGAAATCCTTGGTGTCGGGAGGACGTGTTCCATCCCAAGGTCTGACTTGTCCACATGTCCGTGGTTAGGTGTACTTTCCCAGTAACTGCATTGTTGAGGGCACGGGTAATGTGGTGGGATACGTGCTTGTGTAATGCCGGTATGGCACAATGGGAGAAATAGTGGCGGCTGGTGACAGAGTACCTTGGGACAGCCGCCGCCATTAGGTGGAAAGCTTTAGTCTCCACGAGCCTAAAAGGCAACATTTTGACTGCAAGCAGACGAGAAATATGAAAATTGAGTGCAGTGGCCTGTGGGGCATTGGTGGCGTATTTCCGCTTACGTTCCAATGACTGGGGTATGGACAACTGAAGGCTGCGCTGGGACAAGGACTTGGACGTGCTTGATGATGGTGCTATTTGACTGTGGGCAATGGCAGACGCAGGACAGGAGGCATCTTCGCATGCACCGTGGACAGGGGATTGGCTTGCACGCACAACAGTGGAAGAAGCAGTGGTGTCACCCGCAGACACTGTTCCTGGAGCCTGAGGTTCGGGCCACAAAGTCGGGTGCTTTGCTGCAATGTGCCTGATCATGCTGGTGGTGGTAAGGCTGGTAGTTTTGCTACCCCTGCTGATGCTGGCATGACAGGTGTTGCAAATGGCCTGTTTTGGGTTATCGGCAGAGTCTTTAAAAAATAACCAGACTCGGGAAGACCTAACAGTTGGACTGGCAACTTCCGTCAGGTTGGTGTTATGGGGAACGGTTGCCTGCCTTCTGTCTGCGACCACCACAATTCATCTTCCTGCCTGAAGTGGTGCAACGCCTACCTCCCACTGTGTGCTGCTGTTCTCGCTCTGCATGTCCTCCTGCCAGGTTGGGTCTGTTACTACATCATCCACCACCTCATCTTCCACTTCCCCACCCTGGTCCTCCGTTTGACTTTCCGGCAATTGTGTCTCATCATTGTCCACTTCTTGTGACCGTGGTTGCTCAAAGATTTGTGCATCGCTACATGGAATATCATCTTGCCCAGCTTCTAGTGGAGCGGGCGAGAGGCACGAATCTCCAAATGGAAAACTGAACAGCTCTTCGGAGTTTCCGAGTGTGGGATCAGTTGTCTCAGGGCACTCAGCATGGTGGGAGGAAGGAGGATCAGGGTAAGGAATATGCGGTCCAGATTCACGGCTACTGTGACTTGACCAACAGGGGGCTGGTGGTGGTGAATAAGTAACTGTAAGTATTATCCGTTATCCAACCAACAACCTTTTCACACTGCTCGGGCTTCAATAGTGTTGTCTTGCCACGGTCCCCTAGGACTTCAGACACTAAGGTCCAGCGAGTAGATGTGGGTGTTTTCAGTGGGCCAATTTCAACTTGCCCATTGTAAATGGAATAGAATATTATACACGTTCTCTACAAAAGGGTGATTTGGGAGTCAACTTGTATGTGATACGTGTGCCTGAAAACCACACTTTTACCTATCTGAACTTTAGGTAAAAATGTTTTTGGCCTTATCAGATTTAATAATTACGTTAACTGACTGCAAAAAAAATATAATGTTTTGGCCTTAACTGGCCAAACTTTGAGCATGCACAGATTTGAGCTGGCACGAAAATATCATTACGACAAATTTTTTTTGTTTTTTTTTGGGCTAAATAGGGCTGTATATAAGTTCAGTTTCACCCAGGACACAATAAAGAAACCTCCAATAGTATACTCCGGCACACAAAAAGATTGTAGAATGCTTCAAAATGCAAAATAGTCAATTTTTATTTCAAATAATGAAAGATCATTGAAGAAAATAATATCCAACGGACGTCATGAATACAGGTACGTGCATACAACGTTTTGGCATAGGATGCCTTTTTCAAGTAGTACCTATTTTTCTGTACATAAAGTAAAAAGCAAAAAATACATCCGTGAGAAACAAACACAGGTATAACACAAGCGTATAAGAACAAAAAAAATACTGAATATATACAGCAGCTAGAATTGGTGTACACAAGAACACAATATATTGGTGCAAAAAGCAAAAAAGAACAACTCAACAAGATAAAAAAGAAAAACAGATATCCATATATATATATATACACACAGATATAAATATTCATGTTCATATACTAGTACATAGATACACGGATCTATCCCCAAAAGGGCCAATGAGAAAATGTGTGTGGTAAACATATCATAATATATCGTCTTACTACAGGTATCACCTGGTCATAGGGAGTGAGATGTATATATGACAACAAAATATGCATATACCCACTAAGATATAGTACACATGGTGGAATAAGTATAAATATAACTGAGAATTGCTGTAAACCTCTGTTGTGACACTAGGTAGCAAGTCCAGCAGAATATAGAAATAGAGACAAGTTGATCTGTGACATACCTTCTACCGTGAGGATATCTATCAGGACAGCTTCCAAAAGGCTACTGCGGCGGTGCTGCGTTGTACACAGCTGCTGCGCCATCACTGGCGTGCAGAAATTTATGTGCCCGACAAACGCCGGGCCCGAGAGTTTCCGGGTCAAGCTGGGAAGGTTAGGTGCATAGTGCGCATGTGCATAGAGCCGGAAAGTGCCGAAGTAAAGCCGACAAGAGCCGAATCCCCAAGTATGCAGTGCGCATGTCAGAAGGAGAATCAGGACATAGGATCAGTGCCGATATGCTGTAAGAGGCAAAAGGCAAAGATTATAAGATAACACATGATTGGTTCAGTGTGTAATTAATAAATCTTCAGTTTAAGAATAAGAGAAAAGAGAAAAGAAAATACCTAATAATGGACTAAAAGGAAAAAGAAAAAAGTAAAAGAAAAAAGAAAAAAGAAAAACAATGTGTACTACATCAATAACGGGTCATATATAAGAGCGATATATAGAACATGTCATATATAATGTATCAGAAAACCACCACAAGATACAATTTTAAGTAGGATATATAGAAAAATAAATAAATCAATGTGGACCAAACTGTAAGATCAGAGATTATGCAAATAATCCAGATAATTCAATCGATAAGTGATATATTAATAGCAATTGGCAAATGAATATGGGAATCTAGCCATAAGAGAGATCATACTCTCTGTTGAGGCCATACGGGGAAAGTGTCCTCAACGTATGTATCCAGTAAGATTCCCGTTCTTTTAATTTCTTGATTCTATCGCCACCTCTTCTCGCCTTAGGGACATGGTCGATTATTTGATATTTAAGTTGGGCAATAGTATGTCTATTTTCAAGGAAGTGGGCTGGAATGGGTAAGAGAGTGCGTCCGCATCGAATGGTAGATTTATGTTGAGAGATGCGGTCCCGGATATGCTGGGTGGTCTCCCCAACATACCCGAGACCGCACGGACATCTAATCAAATATACAACGTATGACGAATCGCACGTGTAGTGACCCTTAATGGAAAATCTCCGACCTGTCCGTGGATGTGTAAAACTATCACCTTTCGTGATATTCGAACATTGGAGGCATCCCAGGCATGGGAATGTTCCATTATGTGGGGTATGTAACACACTCTGTCTGAACTCAGTTTTAGATGTACCAATATCAGCCCTGACCAAAAAATTCCTAATGTTGCTAGATTTCTTATAACAAATTAGTGGTTTGTTGTTAAACTCGGGGACTTTGGGATAGGCAGCTTGTAAGATGTTCCAATGTTTAGTAATACATTGGTGAATACCGTGTTTCCACGGATGGAACACATTAACAAATGGGATTTTCTGAAGGTTAATGTTTGACATAGGTCTCATAACCTCGTCTCTGCAGGATTCATTCAAAATTCTTTCAGGGTAACCACGTTCCCGAAATTTATTGTCCATATCGTCGTGTCTCTTTCGTCTGACGATAGGATCCGCTACAATTCTTCGGACCCTATCATGTTGGGATATGGGAAGTGACCTCTTTATATGCACTGGATGACTACTGGTGTATAAAAGAAGACTATTTTTATCTGTTGGTTTGGTGTATAAATCTGTCGTCATCTGACCATCACTAGATAACTTAACCATTGTATCCAAAAAATTGATACCGTTATGGTCATACTGTATAGTAAACGTAATACCAGGAATACATTTATTGAGGTCTTTATGGAATTTCAGAAGGGATTCAACGTCTCCTGTCCAGATGACGAAGACGTCATCGATGTAACGTCTCCAGTACAATACTTTAGTTACAAAGTCTGGATGGGGATATACACACAACCTTTCAAAGTGATCCATGTAGATATTGGCGTATGGGGGCGCCATGTTTGAACCCATCGCGGTGCCTTTCTTTTGGATGTAAAATTGATCTCCAAAAAGAAAGAAATTCTTTGTGAGAATGAGGGTAAGTATGTCCTCACAGAATTGAATTTGAGGGTCACTATAGGACGTGTGATCTCTAAGGAAAGTAGTGGTTGCTTGAATACCTGCAGTATGATCAATACTGGTATAAAGACTATTAACGTCCATAGTTACCAATAGTGAGCCCACTGGAATTGTACCTATGTCCCGAGTGTTCTCAAAAAATGTGTAGTATCTCTCAAATAAGATTTGATAGAAGGGATAAGAGGTGAGAGAATCTTTTCTAAGGTCATCGCAAGAGGAGATAAGATGGAGTTGGTGGATGCTACAATTGGTCTACCCGGTGGTCGGAGTAAGTCCTTATGTATTTTCGGGAGGGTGTAAAAGACTGGAGTGACAGGAAAACTATTAACCAGAAATTTACTCAATTTATCATCTATGATGCCCGACTGCTCATAATTAGTAACCAGAGTCGAGATTAATTTCTCAACCTCAAACGTGGGATTAATTGAGACAGGCATGTAGGTATTGGTGTCACTTAATTGTGTTAGAATTTCTTCCGTATAATAAGATCTATCAAGGACTACAATAGCGCCACCCTTATCGGCGGGTTTTATTATCAAATTTTTGTTATCCTTCAACGAGAATAAGGATCTGTATTCCTCATTGGTAAGATTATTCCTAACCTTAAAATGTCCATTGCTAATAGATTCCAAATACGTAGCTACGTCTCTCTTCACTAGTGTTGAGCGATAATGCTCGATATCTAAAAATATCGTATCGAAATTGTATCGCCGATAGCACTAAATATCGTCGATATCCGATTTCGATACCGGAAGTCCCATGTAAGTCTATGGGAACAAAATATCGCAACAAAAAAAACCCTTTCTTTCGTTGTAAACACAAAATATACACACATAGAATACATATACAGTACAGACCAAAAGTTTGGACACACCTTCTCATTCAACGATTTTTCTATATTTTCATGACTATGAAAATTGTAGAATCACACTGAAGGCATCAAAACTATGAATTAACACGTGTGGAATTATACATTACACTTTACAAAAAGGTGTGAAACAACTGAAAATATGTCTCATATTCTAGGTTCTTCAAAGTAGCCACCTTTTGCTTTGATTACTGCTTTGCATGCAGAAAAGGTGAACGGATGGGCTCTACATGCCTGGTTCCCACCGTGAAGCATGGAGGAGGTGGTGTGATGATGTGGGGGTGCTTTGCTGGTGATACTGTTGGGGATTTATTCAAAATTGAAGGCATACTGAACCAGCATGGCTACCACAGCAACGTGCAGCAGCATGCTATTCCATCCGGTTTGTGTTTAGTTGGACCATCATTTATTTTTCAACAGGACAATGACCCCAAACACACCTCCAGACTGTGTAAGGGCTATTTGATCACGAAGGAGAGTGTTGGGGTGCTACGCCAGATGACCTGGCCTCCACAGTCACCAGACCTGAACCCAATCGAGATGGTTTGGGGTGAGCTGGACCGCTCACCGCTTCAATTTTGAATAAATCCCTAACAGTGTCACCAGCAAAGCACCCCCACACCATCATACCACCTCCTCCATGCTTCACGGTGGGAACTAGGCATGTAGAGTCCATCCGTTCACCTTTTCTACGTGCAAAGCAGTAATCAAAGCAAAAGGTGGCTACTTTGAAGAACCTAGAATATAAGACATATTTTCAGTTGTTTCACACTTTTATGTAAAGTGTAATGTATAATTCCACATGTGTTAATTCATAGTTTTGATGCCTTCAGTGTGATTCTACAATTTTCATAGTTATGAAAATACAGAAAAATCTTTGAATGAGAAGGTGTGTCCAAACTTTTGGTCTGTACTGTATATATATATACATGTCATTGTGACATATATATATATATATATACATATATTTATAGTTTATACACTTCTACATAGTAAAATAGACTCTGATTCAATTGCCGGGTAAAGCCGTGACATACCCCATAGAAGTCGACGGGCTCGGTGCCGAGTACCCCCAAAACCTCTGGCTCTGTGCGACTCAACTTGGGCGTCACGAACAGGATTCTGTAGCTCGCTATAAGCGAGTCCTGTGTGCCTGAATTGAACTGGTTTTGTGCTTGAGAATTGCTAAAATCATCAGAGAATGTATTTGCCATTTTTCCGCCATATCTGCGTCACGACGAGGCACTGGTGAAGAAGAAGGGCGTGCTCTTCATGGGTGTACACTCACTCAGTGACGCGAAAACGATGGCTCTAAATGGTACTGCAATGTAAGATCGTGCCCCACAGCTCTTCAGTTCCGCCTCCTCATCCTCCTCAGTGTGCGGAAACTAACACGAAGGTCCCGCCTCCCTACAAAAGAGGGGCCTTCTCCAGATGCTAATGACACATGTGACTTGGCAGAGATGGCTAATGGACACGAGCAGAAGTGTGAAGGGATGGAGCAGTCAGAGCTCTCCCCCCACGGAAGCGACCCGATCGCCACGGAACCACCGTTGGGCACCCGGCCTGGAAACCCTCCTACGCTGCAAGAAGCGGAGGATACCCTAAGAGGCCTGGCCCGGCACCGGGAGGAGGTCGCCAGGATGGAAGCCAGCTGGCGTGCCCTAAAACTAAACTTGGAGCAGCGCCAATCCCTCTTACCTGAAGTGTCTGTACCGGAAGGTGAGGCACCCGTTCTAGTAGAGGAGTCCTTGCAATGTGATCCGGTTGACGTTGTCGCAGTGGAGGCACCCGTTCGTGCAAAAAACGCTGCACCGGCAGCACCCCAGATCCCGCTGTCTGCCCCCGTCGCTGAGACAGAAGAAGCGACACCCGTCCTCATGGAGGAGGCCGCGCAGGCACCAGAGGTCTACCCGTCTGTACCGGAGCCCCGACTGTCATCTGTTCCAGAGCCGGCTGCTTCCTCCGCAGGTGAGCGCCGCCAGGACTGGGGGGCGCCAGGAGAGCTGCCGCAAACCGGACACTGTAAGCTGGCATTTGATGGTGGAGACATGGAGCAGCTGGTGGAGGAGAATTACAACCGGCGTCAGGAGGAAGAGTGGAGACGTTGGGAGCGGGAAGCAGAGCGACAAAGGGAGCAGCGAGAAACCCAAAAACTTCGGCAACGTAACCTGGAGAAGGACCGGGCAGATAAGGACCGGATGAGAAAGGATAAAGGAACCCTGTGGGTGCCGCGGCGTAAGGGTGCAGTACGGAGCTTTAAATTGAAAGGTGGTTGGGGCTTCATCCAGGAGCCTGGACTTTATTTAGAAGTGTTTGTGAACCGGCGGGACGTGGAGGCTCACCTCCCAGAAGGACACCCGGGGAGGGACCTGTTGCCAGGAGACTTGGTGACTTACACCCGACACTGGGGTTACAATGGATGGTACGCCCTAAATGTTACCAGGTGCGACCCCTACTCCCCAGAGTGTCAGGAACCTGTGAGACCCTCGGAGCCTTCAGCCTCCCACATCCAGGCCTCTGCAAAAGTGCCCACCCCACGCCGTAAATCTCCCAAGCCTCCCTCAGTGGTCTCCTCAGCAGCCCCAGCTATGGACATGATAAGTATAGCTGGCCCGTACCCGGCGCCTGTTAGGCCCCCTGGGGTTCGTTCAGTCCGGGACATAGGGTTCCAGACCCGGAGGGAGATGAAAGAGGTGGCCACACAGACCCAGATAGCGGGTCACGACTTGACTGTACAGGCCACACGACGTCATCAGGTCTTGGTGGTCCTTGGTGCCTTGGATGTTTGGCAAGCATCAGAAGAGTACCAGGTGGTACCTGGAACACCCCTGCCAAAGAATTATAAATAACCCGGACAGGGTCCCTGTATGTAAATAGTTAAATTGTTTATGTACCCGGACGGGTGAATGTTCATAAAAAAGTTTTTTAATTTAATTTAAAAAAAAAAAACACAGTTTTCATTACTTTTATTACAGTCTCATCCTGCGACGCCATCAATCTCCTGTAAAAAAATGAAAAAAAAAAAAAAAGTATACCACCTGACCGACGCAGTCCATAGTAACGAGTGTCCCACGACGATCCAGCTCTGCTACATCAGAATGTCATCCCGGCGCAGCACAGCTGATTACCTGCTTCCCCGGCGGTGACGTCATCGGACTGGTTTACGGCCGGGATTACCCTGCAGTCACTGCAGTTATCGCGAAAAAACTGCATGTGACCGCCAGGGAGAAGATAATGGCGGCCATCAAGCAGTCCAGGACGTGACCGCCGGAGATCTTCTGCCAGGTAAGTGCCGCTGACTCCTGACAGACCCGACCGACGGACACTCACAGTGACAGTGACAAATCCGATTCCGGTATTCGATAAGACGAAAATATCGAAACGAATTATCGAAAGGCCGATAGAGCTAATATCGGCCGATAGCCGATATTTGCAGTATCGTATCGCTCAACACTACTCTTCACCAGTCCAATGTACGTTTCAACAGGATGATGTGTCCTGGGTGGTTGAAAGGTACTTGAAGTTTTTAGACCTAGAGTCCTTGTAGAAAATAAGGATTTAGATACAGGTATAGTAGGCAAAGAGTCCTGTTGTTGAGAGGAAAAGTGTGCCTTCAATCTCAACCTCCTAAAGAATTGATATAACTCCTGGTCACCTTGAAATGTATCGAAAAAGGGCACTGGGCAAAAAGATAAGCCCTTTTCAAGTACACTCATCTCGGAGGGAGAGAGAATGACTGATGAGATGTTGTAGACAAGATTTGCTGAGGTACTCCTACCTGAGACCGTGTCATGACTCTCGGACGATCTACGGTGTTGTCTCCGCCCCCTCCGCGTCTTCCTCGAAATTGGCGGGTACGTCGGGGTCCTAAAAAAGAAGAAGAAGAAGAAGGACGAGAAGATCCAAAGTTGCTGTCTGAGCTGTTCGAGAAGGAGCTGTACTCTCTGCGGGACGGTCTGTAATAGTTTGTAGAACGCCATCTGTAAACTTGGTTATTCCTATAATCGTCGGCGTCTCTAAGGAACTTGGATTTCTTCTTCTCTTGTAGGTTACTACGAAATTCTGAAATGGTTTTGTCCAACTTAGTTTTAAGAGTTTTGAAGTCTTCAGGTGAAGAAGTACTGGTCAGTTGTTGTTCAGTAGCTGTAATTTTAGTTTTAAGTTCATTAATTTCCTTTTGCAAATAATCAATGGTCAAAACCATCAGGTCCATAGAGCATTTATTTAACACTGCCTCAAACTTGCTGCAGTACTCAGTATCGTTTTGAAATAAGGTAGGTCTCAAGGAGACCCTGAGGCCCCGAGGTATCCGCTGAATTCTATGATACTCGGCTAGTGTGATGCTGTGGAGATCCAACGCATTGAACCTTCGTAAATCTCTTTCAAAATCTCTCACACGTAATTCTTGGGATGGAGTATGTAGAAAAGCTCCAGGGGTCGTGACCTGCGCAACAATACTAGATGCTTCTTCAGGATTGTATGAGAGTGTGGAAAAAGACATTGAATCAAAAAAGCGGGAGCACTCAACCCAGAAAAATATATATACTAGAAGTGTACAAAGGGGATGCTCACCAAGTGTATAGGTGCTCAGGAGAACAAAACATATAACTCCAATAGTATACTCCGGCACACAAAAAGATTGTAGAATGCTTCAAAATGCAAAATAGTCAATTTTTATTTCAAATAATGAAAGATCATTGCCGGAGTATACTATTGGAGTTATATGTTTTGTTCTCCTGAGCACCTATACACTTGGTGAGCATCCCCTTTGTACACTTCTACAATAAAGAAACCTGCCGTAAACTGCCCAAACTTTGAGAACACACAGATATGAGCTGGCACGGCAATACCACTACGACAAATGTGTGCCCTGTTTTTTTTAAAATTTTGGGCTAACTAGTGCTGTATATCAGTACAGTGACATCAAGGACAGAAAAAAGAAAACTGCCGTAAACTGGCCAAATTTTGAGCACACACAGATATGAGCAGCTGTGCGGATACCAGTACGACAAATGTGTGGCCTGTATTTTATTTTTTTTTTTGCGAATTACTGCTGTATATAAGTACAGTGACACCCAGGACAAAAAAAAGAAAACTGACGAAAACTGCCCAAACTTTGAGCACACACAGATATGAGCTGCCACGGAGATACCGCTACGACAAATTTGTGGCCTGTATTTTTTTATTTTTTTGCGAAATACTGCTGTATATCAGTACAGTGACAGCCAGGACAAAAAAAAAGAAAACTGACGTGAACTGCCCAAACTTTGAGCACACACAGATATGAGCTGCCACAGAGATACCGCTTCGACAAATTTGTGGCCTGTATTTTTTTTCATTTTTTTTTAAATACTGCTGTATATCAGTACAGTGACAGCCAGGACAAAAAAAAAGAAAACTGCCGTAAACTGGCCAAACTTTGAGCACACACACATATGAGTTGCCATGGAGATACCAGTATGATAAATGTGTGGCCTGTACTTTTTTAAGTTTTTTGCTAAATACTGCTGTATATAAGTACAGTTATACCCAGGACAAAAAAAAGAAAACTGCCGTAAACTAGCCAAACTTTGAGCACACACAGATATGAGCTGCCACAGAGATAGCGCTACGACAAATGTGTGCCCTGGTTTTTTTATTTTTGGGCTAACTAGTGCTGTATATCAGAACTGTGACACCCAAGACAAAAAAAAGGAAAACCGGCCTACACTGGCCAAACTTTGAGTACGCACAGCTATCAGCAGGAACGGCGATACCACTACGACAAATGTGTTTTTTTTTATTTTTTTTGAGGGGGTGAAAACTGCTGTATATAAGTACAGTTACACCCAAGACAAAAAAAGGAAACCGCCGTAAACTGGCCAAACTTTGAGCACACACAGATATGAGCTGCCACAGAGATACCAGTATGACAAATGTGTGGCCTGTATTTTTTTATTTTTGGGCTAACTAGTGCTGTATATCAGTACATTGAACCAAGGACAAAAAAAAAAAAAGCTGTTAACTGGCCAAACTTTGAGCACACACAGATATGAGCTGCCATGGCAATACCACTACGACAAATGTATGGCCTGTATTTTTTTAATTTTTTTGTGAAATACTGCTGTATATAAGTACAGTGACACTCAGGACAAAAAAAAAGAAAACTGCCGTAAATTGCCCATACCTTGAGCACACACAGATATGAGCTGGCATGGCGATACCACTACGACAAATGTGTGCCCTGTTTTTTTTTTATTTTTGGGCTAACTAGTGCTGTATCAGTACTGTGACACCCAGGACAAAAAAAAGAAAACTGTCGTAAACTGGCCAAACTTTGAGCACGCACAGATATGAGCTGCCACAGAGATACCACTATGAAAAATGTATGGCCTGCATTTTTTTTATTTTTTGCGAAACACTGCTGTATATCAGAACAGTGACACCTAGGACAAAAAAAAGAAACCGCCGTAAACTGGCCATACTTCGAGCACAGATACGAGCTGGCACAGAGATAGCACACCAAAAAATGTGTGACCTGTATTCCAATTACACCTGGGGCTAGCTATATACGGCCAATATATCATACAGGTAGCAGCAGCACCAGAACACAGGAAGGGAATGGACCCTCTTGTTGTATGCAATTATCTATATACACACATACAGTGCCTGCAGGCCTTGCACTGATGTGTATAGAACGACGTACACTCCCCTGCCTACCTAATACTGGAACCTATATACTGTTGGCTTAGCTGGATTTGAGTAGTTTAGGATGGTAGACCCTACACTGACTAAGAAATCCCCAAATCTGATCCTATCTCGGCAGCAGATCTCCCTACATTATCTCAATCCGGAGCTGAATGCGCCGAGCAGGGCGGCATCCAGTCTCTTATACCCCTGATGATGCTGTGCGGCCAGCCAATCACTGTAACACCACAAAAAAGATGGCTGCGGCGTTTCATTGCTGGGCAGACAATCCCTGCCTTGTGACTGGAGACCCGAGTTCCCGCCAAGTAATCCCAGAAATGCTCGGTGCTCGCCGAGTACACGGAGTACCGTAATACTCGGATGAGTAACGAGTAGTGGCGAGCACGTTCGCTCATCACTACTGTTATGTAAGAAACATAACTAAATAAGTCTGGATCTATATTCTCAATTTTTGTACATTTTTTTTAATATAGAATTAAACAGTAGATCAGAATATATTTTGTCTTTAATATATCACGTAATATGTGTAGCATTGTCCTGAAAAAGAGGAAATACCCTAAGCTATCTATTCTGACATGTTACAAAAAGCATTAGGATATCATTTCAGAATAATTACGCAATGCATTGTAACAGTGGAAATTATGGCAGTGATGTAAAAATAGCAGATGCTAATAAATTCTACAATTATTCACACTGCAAACAAGACCATGATTATTTGATATTTTTGGTTGATATACCTAATACAACACCTCTAGATGACATAAAAAGTAACATAGACACATTCAGTGCTCCTGCCAATCCTCATTTCTACAAAATGCCAAAGCTACATAATGCGGGCATCCTTCGTTAGAAAATTCTGGCAAAGAGAGTGCATTGTACATTAAGCTGGCGTGATTTACAAGTCCCACAATGATAATTTTTTTTATAGCTCTGCAGTTGAGAGACAGATTTGAGGCAAAGTAGAAATGTGGCCAGCTAGAGGGACTCATCCTCTTTATTGCAGAACTGCTGAGAAACACAGGAAAATGAGCCATAAATCTAACAAGCCCCAGAAGTGATAAAAAGTCATTCTGTAAATATTAGTTCTTTGGGTTGAACATTCACTTCTGATATATGACAGCTCCATAGCTCCTTTGCCAACATTGTCTCAGACACAATAAATCTGTGCATGTTTAACCTATTTCTGTCGAGCAATGTCATGGCTTCCCATAAACAAACAGTTTATATTGTTGGGTGTCTATCACACTGCTTTGCCTTCGTTACATTTATTCCACATCTTGTAGGCTTTCCTTCGGCAATGCCCATATAACCTCACAAACTACTTGCATGGCATGTTGCTGTCATAAAATGACTAGAAGAATAAACAAGAGTTCCAGTTCAATAATTACCAGATTAATGGCTATTTAAAGGGAATCTGTCAGCCCATTTTTCGACTATAAGCTGCGGCCACTGCCATCAGGGGCTTATCTACAGCATTCTGGAATGCTGTAGATAAGCCCCCAATGTGACCTGAAAGAGAAGAAAAACAAGTTAGATTATACTCACCCAGGGGCGGTCCGGGTCCGGAGGGAGTCGCCGTCTGGTTCCGGAGCCTCCCATCTTCTAGCGAAGACGTCCTCTTCTTTGCTTCCCGTCGTGGCTTTTGCGCAGGCGCACTGCTCTGCCCTGTTGAGGGCAGAGCAGAGTACTGCAGTGCGCAGGTGCCAGACCTTTCCCGGCACCTTTACTTGTAGAATGTGGCATCCAAAATTGGATGCTACAGCTCTGGCAAAAATTAAGAGACCACTACACAGTTTTATAAAAATCAGCTTCTCTACATGTCTGACAGCCATTCCATTCCAGTGTCAATTGAATCCCAACCAGAGTACACCTCATTCTAATTAATGTGCTTCTGATTAGGTGATCACCTGAACCAAATCTTATTTAACGAAGGAAAGTATAAAAAACACTGCTGCGGTGTTCACAATCTTGCAATAGGACAATTTGATGGCAAAACAAGTTCTAGTAATGTCCCAAAAGTAATAGGAATGAAAAAATAACATTTAACCATGCCAAAGGAGTTGAAAAGAAAAGTCTTGAGTCAGGAAAAGAAGGACTCAGTTCTGGCTTTACTAGCAGAGGGATACAGTGAGCTTCATGTTGCCTCCATCCTTAAAATTTCTAAGACGGCAGTCCATTACAACAAGATCAAGCAGCAGACATTGGGGACAACAAAGCTACAGACCGGCAGAGGGCGAAAATGACTCTCCACTGACCGGGATGACCGTCATCTTATTTTAATGTCACTCAGCAACCACAGGATGATATCAAGTGACCTACAAAAAGAATGGCAAATGGCAGCTGGGGTGAAGTGCATGGCAAGAACAGTTCGTAACAGGCTCTTAGAGGCAGGGCTCAAGTCATGTAAAGCTAGAAAAAAGCCTTTCATCAATGAGGAGCAAAGGAAAGCCAGGCTGAAGTTTGCAAAAGACAATAAGGATTGGACCATAGAGGACTGGAGTAAGATAATCTTCTCTGATTAATCTAATTCTCAGCTTTGCTCAACACCTGGTCGTCTAATGGTTAGACGGAGACCTGGAGAGGCGTACAAGCCACAGTGTCTTGCACCCACTGTGAAATTTGGTGGAGGATCGGTGATGATCTGGGGATGCTTCAGCAAGGCTGGAATTGGGCAGGTTAATCTTTGCGAAGGATGTATGAATCAAGCTGCATACAAGGTTATCCTTGAAAAACAGTTGATTTTCCAGCAGGACAATGCACCATGCCACACAGCTAGGTCAATCAATGTGTGGATGAAGGACCACCACATCAAATCCCTGTCATGGCCAGCCCAATCTCCAGACCTGAACCCCATTAAAAACCTCTGGAATGTAATCAAGAGGAAGATGGATAGTCACAAGCCATCAAACAAAGAACTGCTTAAATTTTTGTACTAAAAATGGCATAAGGTCACCCAAAAGCAGTGAGAAAGACTGGTGGAAAGCATGCCAAGACGCATGAAAGCGGTGATTAAAAATCATGGTTATTCCACAAAATATTGATTTCTGAACTCTTCCTGAGTTAAAACATTAGTATTGTTGTTTCTAAATGATTATGAACTTGTTTTCTTAGCATTATTTGAGGTCTGCAAGCACTGCACTTTTTTGTTATTTTGACCATTTCTCATTTTCTGAAAATAAATACAAAATTCATTGCTTGGAAATTCAGAGACATGTTGTTAGTAGTTTATAGAATTTAAGAGAAATTTACATTTTACTCAAAATATACATATAAAGAGAAAAATCAAACAAACTGAAAATTTTGCAGTGGTCTCTTAATTTTTGCCAGAGCTGTATATTCAAAGTGTGGCTTTACACAGGATTTATATAAGGGGTAATATATTAGATTTATAGAGGATATTTTTCTCAATTTGATTAAAATTATGAGGCAAGATAGGAAACAAAATGTGGGGAAAATATTAAGTAATTCCTTAAATTGTTTTAACTGTTTTTGTATTTTTTACACTTTGCTTTCATTGAGGATAGTGTGGCACTACAGTCAATTATGAACATGGTGTAATTTGAAGCTCATGGGGTGCAAAGCAAAATCTTCAACAGCGCACCCAAATACCATGGGTCTTTAATAGTATTGGTCTTCTCATGTGGACAAGCGTTACTCTCCTCCCCCCTCGCGCCAGTAACCTCCAGGGTCTGAGTGTGTAGAAAATTGCATGGGATTCTAGACTGGCATAGATTGGGTTTAGGTTACAAAAACCAGTGAAGGACCCATGCATCACTTATTGTAGTAGATGCAGTTTTGCTTCAGTTGGGCTAGTAAATACATTTTACTAGTCTATACTTTCATGTACATGTAAATGACACTATATATTGCTACAGTAGTTTTATGGGTTAGATTCCTTCACCAGCAATTTCTTTAGACCCTGCAGTGTTGATTTTTAAGGCACAATTTATGTATTTTTCCTTAGCACCAATTTCCAAAAATATACACAGGCATTCAGCATAAAAATATCCCTTTGGCAAGTGTCCTATTTTTTAGAAGCAAACAGTTTTATTGTCATTAGGCATGAATATCTCCTAATGAATGGCCTCCGATATTGTAAAGTAAGATTCTTCTTTTGGCTGTATTATGCAGCTACAGTAGGCATGATCTACCCATATTTTTCGGTGAAATACAGTGTAAATAAGTAATAGGTGATGAGTCAGAAGGCTTTATATTACAGGAAAATAGTGAATAAATAGCTAGTTAAAGTGCTGCTATGTCATGTTGTATAATTTGCTATTTATTTATAGTGTGTAAATATATTCCACAGTTCTACTGAATATGTTGACGCCTCATAAACAGAGAAAAATAATAATAGTGCTCAACAATGAGAAGTAATAGCTGTTCTGCTGAATATTTTATATAATGGGGGAGCTATATACAGAACAATACATCCTACTGTACAATTTCTAAATAATGGACATTTATTCAGATTTGTTTAAGCAAACAACGTATAATTTTTATTTTCCTTTTTTAAGGTTCTTTTCAAACTGTTTTCCTGTTTTGTCAGTTTTTCAGTGGTTTTATTCCAAAATCCATTTACAAATGTTAGACAGCAATTTTTATCTGTATGTTCAATGACAACAACATGTAATAGTCCAAGCAGTGGTCCAGCCCTATAACAAGAGATAGCATCGTTCAAACAGTTGGGTTAATCAAATTGGGCTAATCGGAAATTCTTACCATATGCAGCACAGAGCCAGCAGCAGCCAAACCACACAAAGTCTTTAGAATCTAACTATACTGCTCCATCTATCCTCTTCCTCCTCCTGCTTCTGCACCATAACATACAGGGATCCATCTTACATTGACACATATAACATGATGCAAGATACTCTCCTGTATTTACATCCTGCACTTTTCCACTCAGTGGTACCATTCAACTTGCAGTCGACTGCAGGAAGTCTCACACTGATGTGAAAAAATTAGATAGTGGAGAGCCCCTATTTGAGCTGATTTCAGTCTCCTCATCTTAAAAAACGGGAGTGTTTATTACTAAATTTGTGAGGAAATGTTTTATTTTCCCTAAATATGTACATTGTGGGGATCCACTTGCTTTGGCAACTGAAACCATAATTTAACATCATAAATAGGTATGAAAATATTAATCCATTCAGTGCACCATTGTAAATAGTAAATTGAAAATATGAAGGACTAGAAATAATGATACTACACCATATTAACATGAATCATATAAAAGGAGGTGTGAATGACTGTAAACAGCCTGTGCTAAGCAGCACACGTGGCCGAGACAGGCGCTAGGTCAAGCCGAGTAAAATCCTGACTAAGGAACACTAGACGGTCATACACGCCAACAGTGCGGCAGGTTCTCGGCCCAAACACCCGTGCATACACAGAGTGGTAGTGTATCCACTTGCTCACACATCACATGGTTTATACTAGCGCACAGCCTGTGATCCTTTTATAACTGCAGCCTTCCGAATTGCTTGAGGACCTGAGCATGGGCCTTGAAGGGAACTATGTAGCGAGGAGCAAACTTAGTGGACACAACTCGCAGCCTGATGTTACAGGCAGAGAGCCACACTAAATCGCCAGGGGCAAAAGTCGGAGTGGGATGCCAATGCGCATTGGTGGAGACCCTCATTCTCTCCTTGGAGGCCCTAAAGGCATCCTGTGTGCGGTCCCATATGTCACGTGCCTCCACCGCCCAGTCTGCCATCCTAGAGTCGGTGGATGACACGGGCATGGGCACAGGGACACACGGATGCTGGCCGTAATTAAGGAGGTACGGGTTCTAACCAGTTGAGTCGGCTATGGCGTTATTCAGCGCAAATTCCGCCCATGGTAGCAAGGATGCCCAGTCATCCTGCCTGGTAGAAACAAAATGTGGCAGGTATGTGACCAGGGTCTGGTTGGCCCTTTCTACCAACCCGTTCGTCTCAGGATGGTAAGCTGAAGAGAGATTTAACTCTACACTGAGCAGACGACAAAGCTCTTTCCAGAACCGAGATGCGAACTGGGGACCCCGGACACTGACTATTTTGTCAGGCATGCCGTGTAGGGGAAAGACATATTTGATAAATGCTGCCAAAGCCCATGCAGAAGATACCCGCGGGAGAGGCACCAAGTGCACCATTTTAGAAAAGTGGTAGGTGACTATCAAGATTACAGTGCAGTTACTACTTGGGTAAACCCACCACAAAATCCATCCCGACCATCTCCCAGGGCCTATCCACGACTGGCAGGGGGTACAGTAAATCAGCTGGCCGTTGCTGAGAAGATCAATTCTGGGCACAGGAAACACGCCCGAATATAGTCTCCGACGTCACGGGCCATATGCGGCCACCAGTACGTCCTCGCCAGGAGCACATATGTCCTCTTGGTTCCAAAATTACCACCCACCGAGGACGAATGACCCAAGAGAGAACCTCTGGTCACAAATTAGGTGTTGCCCGGAGGCACAGACTCTAACGAAACCAGAGCCACAGTTCTCAGGCTCTCTGAAGGGACAATAAGCCGAGGTTTCTCTCCCTCCTCAGATGATACTACGGAACAGGAGAGAGCATTGGCACGAGTGTTCTTCTCCCCAGAGAGAAAATGGAGGGTGAAGTTGAAACGGGAGAAGAACAGGGATCATCTGGCCTGGCGAGAATTTAGCCGCTGGGCTGTCTGCAAATAGATAAGGTTTTTATGGTCGGTGAATACTTGAAAGGGGTAACAGGCCCCCTCCAGGAGATGTCTCCACTCAGAAAAGGCCAATTTCATTGCTAGCAACTCCCTGTCCCAAATGGAATATTTTCTCTCTGCTGGTGAGAAGGTCTTGGAGAAAAAGAAGCAAGCATGCTTCCGACTTTGAGCATCCTTCTGAAAGAGGACTGTTCCAACACCGACGAAGAAGCATCCACCTCCATGATAAAGGGTTTATCGACATAGGGGCAATGTAAAATGGGAGTGCTAGCAAAATGTGACTTTATAGATAGAAAGGCCTTGGAGACCTCCTTCGACCATAATTTGGGGTTAGCTCCTTTCTTGGTGAGGGCAACCAGGGGATCTACCAAAGTTGAGAAGTGGGGAATGAACTGGCGATAGTAATTGATGAACCCCATAAAGCACTGCACCGCTTTAAGAGAATGGGGTTCTTGCCAGTCCATCACAGCCTGTAGCTTGGCAGGGTCCATGGCCAATCCCTGGCCCGAGATGATATAGCCCAGGAAAGGCAAAGACTCCTGCTCAAACACACACTTCTCCAACATGGCATAGAGGGAGTTTGCCCATAGGAGGTCGAAGACTTTGCAAACATCTCTCCGATAGGAGTCTATATCTGGAGAGTAGATGAGAATATCATCCAGATAGACTACGACCGAGGTGGTTAGCATATCCCGGAATATATCATTCACAAAGTCTTGGAAAATGGCAGGGGCATTACAGAGCCCGAAGGGCATCACCAGGTATTCATAGTGGCCGTCTCTCGTGTTAAATGCCGTCTTCCACTCGTCCCCCTCACGGATGTGTATCAAGTTATAGGCGCCCCACAGATCTAATTTTGTAAATACCCCTGCTCCCCGCAACCTATCAAAGAGTTCAGAGATAAGAGGCAAAGGGTATTTATTTTTGACGGTTATAGCATTGAGACCCCTGTAGTCTATGCATGGACGTAACTCCCCGTTCTTCTTCTGCACAAAGAAGAACCCAGTCCCTGCAGGTGACACCGACTTCCTAATGAATCCTCTTGCCAGATTCTCCTTGATGTACTGAGACATTGCCTCCAACTCCGGGAGAGATAACGGATAGACTTGACCCGGAGAGGCTCAGCACCAGGCAGATCAATAGGACAGTCATAGGGGCGGTGAGGCGGAAGGGTCTCCGCAACTCTCTTGGAGAATATGTCAGCATATGACCAATAGTGTTTGGGGAGAGAGGACAGATCTGCGAGCACTGCTGTAGAAGCAACCTGAACGCACTCCCTCTGACATCTACCCTCACAAGACTCACTCCATCCCAATATTCTCCCAGAGGATCACTCAATATGAGAATGGTAGCGTAACCAAGGTACCCCTAATAAGATTTCATCAATACCCTCGGGTCTTTAACCTACAAAGTGGCTTGGTCCTTAAGGGGTTAATAGATTGTAAAAACACAGTTTATTGATATAAATTCAAAACATGTCACCATCAAGTTAGTCAAGAAATGGCACCACATTAAAAACCTGATATATCACAAATTGGTCAAAAAATACAAATGTAGAAAACAGTTGGTAGCGCTCACACAGGCCCAAAGTTCTTGTATCAAATAGTGTGCAGTTTATTAAATATCTATAAACAGTTCGCATCTCACAAAGCAAAATAGCCTTTCTTTGGCATAAAGAGTATAATAAAACCAAAATAGTCCATAAAGCAATATGGGCTCACCCGCTTAGGTTAAGGTCCACACTCTTAGCCTCTGGTAGAAATGAAACAACACCAGAGGTCCTTTCACCTCCACTAACAGACCATTTTGGAGCAGTTCAGTTGCCCTTTTACACCAGCTGCACCTCCTGGATTGGAAGTTGTGAATGACCAGTGCCACCCAGCTCTTCCAGTCGTTCTGAAAACTTGGACCCAAAATCTGGGCCCATTAAAACACCTCTCAGTAATATGAGTATACGTGCTGAAGCCTGTTTCAGATCACCAAGGCTAGGAACCTCGGTGACACATATACTCCATCCAGGAATTGTCCAACTGCTTTGCTACAATACATATATATATATATATATATATATATATATATATATATATATATGGGTAAAGTTTATATTTCATATTCTTTTGATCTATAAAGATTCTCAAAAGGTGATAGGTTCTCTTTCACATGCCCCAACGGGATTTAAGAATTAGATTATTACAGAACTGGAAAAATCATTGGATTTATTTAGTACAGATCTTTAATAATTCTGCCTATTGTAAATATCTTTCTAACCATAACGATAGTTGAGAAAACCCAGTCGTAATTTACATTAAATTTAACATGTCTAAAAGATCTCAGAAAAGATAAACATTCTTGAAAATAAAGCTATTTCCCCGATAATTCAATAAACCTGTGTCTAGTTATGCATTTTATTTGTTATTCCCTTCCATTCCATAGCAAATCAAAATTAAAATGGTTGAGCTCCATTTTCTGGCCCTTTCGTATTTCACAGCTGCATCGCTGCTTACAAACTGTCACATTAGCTTTCATTTTTAAAGATGACCTTTGAAGCACACATTTAGAAACGTATTATTTAATCATAAGGCAATTTACCTTGCATTCATCTGTGGTTATTTTTTTTCCCTTAATGGTTAATCGTTTAAGGCAAACATTTGTAAACCAAGTTTCCCTTCACACAACTGACTTTCAATTGTAGAAGGTGAATATAGTCTTTATGAGTTTTTATTTTCTCTTTGTTACAGCACGAAGTGAGGACTGTGTTTGAAGAATTCATTTGTTGTATTGTTGATTGAATATTAAGGCTAAAGAATAATTCATTTCACTATAATTATATGAAATGCTTATTATCTAGATTTGAACAGAAGTGATATAAAGCATTATGTATGTTATTTTGCAAAGAACAGCTTTTTTATTCCATTTTATATAGTAATCTGCATCCAGCGCTTGATGCTGGTGTAGCATTATAAATGAATATACCTAAATTATCAATAGGGAAAAACATGTCTAGCCCCCTCATTTCACAATATTGTTATATGAAAATACAGGTAACATAAATACTACTTAGTAAAGTCAACGGTAAAAGGAAAAATGACTAATCAGAATCACTGTTAGATTCATGAAGAACATGTGGCACGAATAAATTTGGCATACCTACCCCAAAATTCAAAAAGTCAGCACACAGATGTATGAAAATTTACCAAGAAAGACTTAAAAGTTGCATTTGCATTTGACTTATGTTCTCAGACATACCATTGACTGCTTAATAGATTGATAAAATGTTGTCTTATGTTCTGATTATATGTTCTGATTATATCTCATTTTATGCCTATGTTGGAAGTATTTATGAGGGATGTCTTCGAAAGTACAACTTCAATGGAAGGCTCCAAAGCATCCCATTGTATTAGTATACAGTGGGATACATTGTCCACTGGATCCCTTAAAAACATGTTTTCAGTGTTTTCCTCTAAAAAAAAGCATGGTACACAATGCATTTTTCAATCCAGTGAAAAAAATATATCAATATAAACCAGCTAAGCATACAGTTTTCCTCCATAAAAGAAAAAAACATGGTACACAATGCTTTTTATCCAGTGAAAAAGTATGCCGGCATAAACCAGCTAAGCATATGAAAGGGTGCTCTTTTTGCATATGCAGGGGGACACGATAGAGATATACAACATGTTCCAAATTATTATGCAAATTATATTTTTCTCTGATTTTCCTAAATGGTTGGTGCAAACCACAGTCAGTCTAATAAAAGTCATCACCCGTTAGAGTATACATCGAATTTTATTGAAGAAACTGCCCAATGATAACAGTATAATCTCCAAAATGAATAAAAACTCAAAATGCACTGTTCCAAATTATTAGGCACAGTAGAATTTCTGAACATTTGATATGTTTTAACCCCTTCACCCCCAAGGGTGGTTTGCACGTTAATGACCGGGCCAATTTTTACAATTCTGACCACTGTCTCTTTATGAGGTTATAACTCTGGAACGCTTCAACGGATCTTTGCGATTCTGAGATTGTTTTCTCGTGACATATTGTACTTCACATTAGAAGTAAAATTTCTTCGATATAACTTGCGTTTATTTTTGAAAAAAACGCAAATATGGCGAAAATTTTTAAAATTTTGCAATTTTCAAACTTTGAATTTTTATTCCCCTAAAACAGAGAAATATATCACACAAAATAGTTAAGAAATAACATTTCCCACATGTCTACTTTACATCAGCACAATTTTGGAACCAAAATTTTTTTTTGTTAGGAAGTTATAAGGGTTAAAAGTTGACCAGCGATTTCTCATTTTTACAACAAAATTTACAAAGCCATTTTTTTTAGGGACCACCTCTCATTTGAAGTCACTTTGAGGGGTCTATATGGCAGAAAATACCCAAAAGTGACACCATTCTAAAAACTGCACCCCTCAAGGTACTCAAAACCACATTCAAGAAGATTATTAACCCTTCAGGTGCTTCACAGGAACTAAAGCAACGTGGAAGGAAAAAATGAATATTTAACTTTTTAGCCACAAAAATGATCTTTTACAAACTTTTTTTTTATTTTCACAAGGGTAAAAGGAGAAAATGGACAGATAAGGTTGTTATGCAATTTCTCCTGAGTACGCCAATACCCAATATGTGGGGGAAAACCACTGTTTGGGCACACGGCAGAGCTCGTAAGGGAAGGAGCGCCGTTTGACTTTTTCAAACTAAAATTGGCTGGAATTGAGATTGGACGCCATGTCGTGTTTGGAGAGCCCCTGATGCGCCTAAACAGTGGAAACCCCCACAAGTGACACCATTTTGGAAACTAGACCCCCTAAGGTACTTATCTAGATCTGTTGTGAGCACTTTGAACCCCCAAGTGTTTCACAAAAGCTTATAATGCCTGGGTGTGAAAAAAAAAAAAAAATTTCCACAAAAATGATTTTTTAGTCCCAAATTTTTGAATTTTCCCAAGGAAATTGGACCCCAAAAGTTGTTGTCCAATTTGTCCTGAGTACGCTGATACCCCATATGTGGGGGGGGGGAACTGTTTGGGTGCACGGCAGGGCTTGGAAAGGAAGTAGTAACGTTTTGGAATGCAGATGTTGATGGGGGTCATGTTCCGTTTGTAGTGCCCCAGATGAGCCTAAACAGTGGAAACCCCCCACAAGTGACCACATTTTGGAAACTATACCCCCTAAGGAACTTATCTAGATCTTTGGTGAGCACTTTGAACCCCAAGTGCTTCACACAAGTTTATAATGCCCGGACATGAAAATAAAAATCCTATTTTTTTCCCACAAAAATTATCTTTTAGTCACTAATTTTTTATTTTCTCAAGGGTAACAGGAGAAATTGGACCACATAAGTTGTTGTCCAATTTGTCCTGAGTACGCTGATACCCCATATGTGGGTGGGAACCACTGTTCGGGCGCACGGCAGAGCTCGGAATGGAAGGAGCACTATTTTACTTTTTCCAACCAAAATTGGCTTCAATTGAGATTGGATGCCATGTTGCATTTGGAGAGCCCCTGATGTGCCTAAACAGTGGAAACCCCCACAAATGACCCCATTTTGGAAACTAGACCCCCTAAGGAACTTTTCTAGATCTTTGGTGAGCAATTTGAACCCCCAAGTGCTTCACACAAGTTTATAACGTAGAGCCGTAAAATTTAAAAATCATATTTTTTCCACAAAAATTATCTTTTCACCCCAATTTTTATTTTTCCAAGGGTAACAAGACTCCAAAAGTTATTGTACAATTTGTCCTGAGTGCGCTTATACCCCATATGTGGGGGTAAACCACTGTTTGGGTGCATGGCAGAGTTTGGAAGGGAAGGAGCGCCGTCTGACTTTTTCAACGCAGAATTGGCTGGACGCCATGTCGTGTTTGGAGAGCTCCTGATCTGCCTAAACAGTGGAAACCCCCATAAATGACACCATTTTGGAAACTAGACCCCTCAAGGAACTTATCTAGATGTGTGGTGAGAACTTTTAACCCCCAGGTGTTTCACTAAAGTTTATAACGTACAGCCGTAAAATAAAAAATCTTTTTTTTTTTACAAAAATGATTTTTTCGTCCCCAATATTTTATTTTCACAAGGGTAACAGAAGAAATTGGAACCCAAAAGTTGTTGTCCAATTTGTCCTGAGTACGCTGATACCCAATATGTGGGAGAAAACTACTGTATGGGCGCACGTCAGGGCTCGGAAGGGAAGTAGTGACGTTTTGGATTGCAGACTTTGATGGAATGGTCTGGGGGCGTCATGTCACATTTGGAGAGCCCCTGATGCACCTATACAGTGGAAACCCCCCACAAGTGACCCCATTTTGGCAAATAGACCCCACAAGGAACTTGTCTAGATGTGTGGTGAGCACTTTGAACCCCGAAGTGCTTCACAGAAGTTTATAACGCACAGCCGTAAAAATAAAAAATCTTTTTTTTTTTTTACAAAAATGATTTTTTTTGCCCCCAATATTTTATTTTCACAAGGGTAACAGGAGAAATTGGACCCCAAAAGTTGTTGTCCAATTTGTCCTGAGTACGCTGATACCCAATATGTGGGAGAAAACTACTGTATGGGTGCACGTCAGGGCTCGGAAGGGAAGTAGTGACGTTTTGGATTGCAGACTTTGATGGAATGGTCTGGGGGCGTCATGTCGCATTTGGAGAGCCCCTGATGCGCCTAAACAGTGGAAACCCCCCATAAGTGACCCCATTTTGGAAAATAGACCCCACAAGGAACTTGTCTAGATGTGTGGTGAGCACTTTAAACCCTGAAGTGCTTCACAGAAGTTTATAACGCACAGCCGTAAAAATAAAAAATCTTTTTTTTTTTGCAAAAATGATTTTTTTGCCCCAATATTTTATTTTTACAAGGGTAACAGGAGAAATTGGACCCCAAAAGTTGTTGTCCAATTTGTCCTGAGTACGCTGATATCCAATATGTGGGAGAAAACTACTGTATGGGTACACGTTGGGGCTCGGAAGGGAAGTAGTGACGTTTTGGATTGCAGACTTTGATGGAATGGTCTGGGGGCGTCATGTTGAATTTGGAGAGCCCCTGATGCGCCTAAACAGTGGAAATCCCCAACAAGTGACCCCATTTTGGAAAATAGACCCCACAAGGAACTTATCTAGATGTGTGGTGAGCGCTATGAAGCCCCAAGTGCTTCACAGAAGTTTATAATGTACAGCCGTAAAAACAAAAAAATATTTTTTTTTGTACAAAAATATTTTCGCCCCCAGTTTTTTATTTTCCCAAGGGTAGCAGAAGAAATAGGACAAATTGCACAATAATTCTTGGGGTCCAGAGTACGCTGATACCCCATATGTGGGGATAAACTACTGTTTGGACGCATGGCAGAGCTGAGAAGTGAAGGAGCACCGTTTGACTTTTTCAACGCAGAATTGGCTGGAATTGAGATCAGACGCCATGTCACATTTGGAGAGCCCCTGATGTGCCTAAACAGCGGAAACCCCCCAATTCTAACTCCAACCCTAACCCCAACACACCTCTAACCCTAGTCCCAACCCTAACCACAAACCTAACCCTAACACACCCCTAATCCCAACCCTAACCCTAATCCTAACTTTAGCGCCAACCCTAACCCTAACTTTAGCCGCAACCCTAACCCTAACCCTAATGGGAAAATGGAAATAAATACTTTTTTTAATTTTATTATTTTTCCCTTACTAAGGGGGTGATAAAGGGGGGTTTGATTTACTATTTATAGCGGGTTTTTATGATTGGCAGCTGTCACGCTAAAAGACGCTTTTTATTGCAAAAATAGTTTTGCATCATCACATTTTGAGAGCTATAATTTTTGCATATTTTGGCCCACAGAGTCATGTGAGGTCTTATTTTTTGCGGGACGAGTTGACGTTTTTATTGGTACCATTTTTGAGCACGTGACGTTTTTTGATCGCTTTTTATTTCGATTTTTGGGAGGTTAGAATGAACAAAAATCAGCAATTCATGAATTTCTTTTGGGGGAGGCGTTTATACCGTTCCGCGTGTGGTAAAATTGATAAAGCAGTTTTATTCTTCGGGTCAGTACGATTATGGCGATACCTCATTTATATCATTTTTTCATGTTTTGGCGCTTTTATAGAATAAAAACTATTTTATATAAAAAATAATTATTTTTGCATCGCTTTATTCTGCGAGCTATAACTTTTTTATTTTTTCGCTGATGATGCTGTATCATGGCTCGTTTTTTGCGGGACAAGATGACGTTTTCAGCAGTACCATGATTTTTTATATCAGTCTTTTTGATCGCGTGTTATTCCACTTTTTGTTCGGCGGTATGATCATAAAGCATTGATTTTTTGCTTTGTTTTTTTTTTTTTTTTTAAGGGGTTCACTAAAGGGGTTAACTATTGGGACAATTTTATAGGGGGGGTCGTTACGGACGCGGCGATACCAAATATGTGTACTTTTATTGCTTTTTTTTTTTTATTTACAGGAAGAAGTGAATTTATTGGGGAATATATATATATTTTTTTATTTATTTTGGATTTTTTTTTTAAAACATGTTTATTTTTATTTTTTTAACTTTTTTACCTTGTCCCAGGGTGGGACATCACAGTATTTTATCAGATCGCTGGTGTGACAGTGTGCACAGCACTCTGTCACATCAGCGATCGCTCATGCAGTGCAGCAGGCTTCTCAGTGCCTGCTCTCGGCAGGCACTGAGGTAGCCGCCTCCCTCCAGGACCCCGGCGCCATCTTGGATCCGGGTCCTGGGAGGGAGGAAGCCCTCAGAACAGCGCAATCACATCGCGCTGCTCTGAGTGTCTCAGGGGGAGCGCAGGGAGCCCCCACCCTGCGCGATCCTCCCCTGTGCCCCCAGTACAACCGCGATCATGTTTGATCGCGGTGTGCAAGGGGTTAATGTGCCGGGAGCGGTCCGTGACCGCTCCTGACACACAGTCATGGGTGTCAGCTGTGATAATCAGCTGACACCCGGGCGCGATCGGCTGCGCTCCCCCCGGGAGCGCGTCCGATCGCACGAGACGTACTATCCCGTCCATGGTCATACGGGCCCAGGTACCATGGACGGGATAGTACGTCCGATGGCAGTAAGGGGTTAAAGAACTGAAAATGCTCATTTGCAGCATTAGGTCACATTCACTGAACAAAAAAGCTATTTAACTCCAAAACATCCTTACAGGCCAAGTTACATGTTAACATAGGAACCCTTCTTTGATATCACCTTCACAATTCTTGCATCCATTGATCTTGTGAGTTTTTGGAGAGATTCTGCTTGTATTTCTTTGCATGAAGTCAGAATAGCCTCCCAGAGCTGCTGTTTTGATGTGAACTGCCTCCCACCCTCATAGATCTTTTGCTTGATGACACTCCAAAGGTTCTCTATAGGGTTGAGGTCAAGGGAAGATGGTGGCCACACCATGAGTTTATCTCCTTTTATGCCCATAGCAGCCAATGACTCAGAGGTATTCTTTGCAGCATGAGATATTGCATTGTCATGCATGAAGATGATTTTGCTCCTGAAGGCATGTTTCTGCCTTTTATAACATGGAAGAAAGTTGTCAGTCAAAAACTCTGTATACTTTGCAGAGATCATTTTCACACCTTCAGGAACCTTAACCCCTTCACCCCCAAGGGTGGTTTGCACGTTAATGACCGGGCCAATTTTTACAATTCTGACCACTGTCTCTTTATGAGGTTATAACTCTGGAACGCTTCAACGGATCTTCGCGATTCTGAGACTGTTTTCTCGTGACATATTGTACTTCATGTTAGTGGTAAAATTTCTTCGATATAACTTGCATTTATTTTTGAAAAAAACGCAAATATGGCGAAAAATTTAAAAAATTTTGCAATTTTCAAACTTTGAATTTTTTTCCCTTAAAACAGAGAAATATGTCACACAAAATAGTTAAGAAATAACATTTCCCACATGTCTACTTTACATCAGCACAATTTTGGAACCAAAATTTTTCTTTGTTAGGAAATTAGAAGGGTTAAAAGTTGACCAGTGATTTCTCATTTTTACAACAAAATTTACAAAGCCATTTTTTTAGGGACCACCTCACATTTGAAGTCACTTTGACAGGTCTATATGGCAGAAAATACCCAAAAGTGACACCATTATAAAAACTGCACCCCTCAAGGTACTCAAAACTACATTCAAGAAGTTTATTAACCCTTCAGGTGCTTCACAGGAGCTGAAGCAACGTGGATGGAAAAAATTATTATTTAACTTTTTAGCCACAAAAATGATCTTTTACAAACTTTTTTTTATTTTCACAAGGGTAAAAGGAGAAAATGGACAGATAAAGTTGTTGTGCAATTTCTCCTGAGTACGCCAATACCCCATATGTGGGGAAAACCACTGTTTGGGCACACGGCAGAGCTCGTAAGGGAAGGAGTGCCGTTTCACTTTTTCAAACTAAAATTGGCTGGAATTGAGATTGGACGCCATGTCGTGTTTGGAGAGCCCCTGATACGCCTAAACAGTGGAAACCCCCACAAGTGACACCATTTTGGAAACTAGACCCCCTAAGGAACTTATCTAGATCTGTTGTGAGCACTTTGAACCCCAAAGTGTTTCACAAAAGTTTATAATGCCTGGGTGTGAAAAAAAAAAACAATTTTCCACAAAAATGATTTTTTAGTCCCAAATTTTTGATTTTTCCCAAGGAAATTGGACCCGAAAAGTTGTTGTCCAATTTGTCCTGAGTACGCTGATAGCCCATATGTGGGGGGGGGAAACTGTTTGGGCGCACGGCAGGGCTTGGAAAAGAAGCAGTAACGTTTTGGAATGCAAACATTGATGGGGGTCATGTTCCGTTTGTAGTGCCCCAGATGAGCCTAAACAGTGGAAACCCCCCACAAGTGACCCCATTTTGGAAGCTAGACCCCCTAAGGAACTTATCTAGATCTTTGGTGAGCACTTTGAACCCCAAGTGCTTCACACAAGTTTATAATGCCCGGGCATGAAAATAAAAAATCCTATTTTTTTCCCACAAAAATTATCTCTTAGTCACTAATTTTTTATTTTCCCATAGGTAACAGGAGAAATTGGACCACAAAATTTGTTGTCCAATTTGTCCTGAGTACGCTGATACCCCATATGTGGGGGGGAACCACTGTTTGGGCGCATGGCAGAGCTCGGAATGGAAGGAGCACTATTTGACTTTTTCCAACCAAAATTGGCTGGAATTGAGATTGGACGCCATGTTGCATTTGGAGAGCCCCTGATGTGCCTAAACAGTGGAAACCCCCACAAGTGACCCCATTTGGGAAACTAGACCCCCTAAGGAACTTATCTAGATCTTTGGTGAGCAATTTGAACCCCAAGTGCTTCACACAAGTTTATAACGTAGAGCCGTAAAATTAAAAAATTATATTTTTTCCACAAAATTGATCTTTTCACCCCAATTTTTATTTTCCCAAGAGAAACAAGACTCCAAAAGTTATTGTGCAATTTGTCCTGAGTGCGCTGATACCCCATATGTGGGGGTAAACCACTGTTTGGGTGCATGGCTGTCATGTGTGCATCGCCACGAAGATCGTCGCGGTTGCACATTCTGACTTCTCACAGCTGAGTTGCTGTTTCTTTGTGTTTGGCAGTTAGGGAGTTAATTCTGTCTGTGCTCAGTTCTGGGAATGGGTGCAGTTTCTCCCGGCTGCAATTAATTATTTGTTGATTGGTTTCCTTTAAATCTCTGGTTGTCTGTTTGGGAGTTGCCAGTGAAATTCTTCATGCAGACCACAGATAGGATTGTATCTGTATAGACTTAAGTTAAAGAGCTCCTTAGTTGTTTTAAGCTCACCTTGCTTAGAGTTTAATATCCCAGATCATTTATGTTCCTTCTGTGTTTGAGTGTGTATGCAAGTCTGTGTTTTCTCCAGTCTGTCTTATATTTCTAATCTGTGTATTTAACAGAGATCAGCCCATATCCCTTTGGTGGTAATCAGAATCCTTCTTAGGACTGATTACAGGGTTCAGGGACTGATAGGAGACAGGGTTAGGCTGGAGACTTGGACCTCTGAACCATTATCAGTACCTCCAAGGTGAGGGATTAGTTAGGACCCCAGTTTAGGGTCAGGTTAGACCACCGGTCCTCTTCTTTCCTGTGAGAGTGTATCAAGTCCTCAAGATTAATCCTGAGTTCAACGGATATCGTGTCAGGTAAATCTATTCTATATTTACATGCTGATGTTGCTAATCTATATGTTGTATAGAGTGTTGTTCTTTTAAGAATAGTTTACTGACATCGTACACATATCATAAGACCGCGTGACATTTTCACTGGCCCATAAAATTATTCCCAGTTGCCATGGATCCAGTAGCCCAGCTGGCTCTGCAGTTGCAGGGATTATCCATGGAGCTGACGGACATTAAGTCCAAAGTTTTGTCTCCCCTGGAGCAAACCAGAGTTGAACCTAAGGTTGCTCTCCCGGACAGGTTCACTGGTGGGCGAGACAAATTTTTTACCTTCAGGGAAGCATGTAAATTGTATTTTCGGCTTCGGCCTCGATCATCAGGGAGTGAAGAGCAGAGAGTGGGAATTGTTATCTCGCTCCTACAAGGGGACCCTCAATCCTGGGCATTTTCCCTTCCTCTGGGATCCCCGGCTCTACAGTCAGTAGATCGATTTTTTACTGCCCTGGGTTTGGTATATGATGACCCAGATCGGGTCTCTCTTGCTGAGACAAAATTACGTAAGATACAGCAGGGAAATCGTCCGGCGGAGGAATTTGCTTCTGAGTTCCGTAGATGGGCCACAGATACTCAGTGGAATGACCCAGCTCTTAGGAGCCAGTTTTGTCATGGGCTTTCTGACAAATTAAAGGACGTTTTGGCTCAGTATGATTCTCCTCCATCACTGGAGGCTGCTATGGCCCTGGCTATCCGTACTGATAGACGGCTCCGGGAGAGGTGCGAGGTAACTCCGCCCCTGTTGTTACTCCACCTACTACTAAAGTCCCTTATGTTGAGGTTCCCCTTGTCTGTTCGGAGGAGCCTATGCAGTTGGGAGGGACATCATTTCGTAGGAGGGGATTGGCGGTATGCCGCAGGACTAGAAGGTGTTTCTTCTGCGGGAAAGAGGGACATTTTGTTGGGGGATGTCCGTCCCGTGCCTTGTTGAGCAAGAAGTCGCCGGAAAACTGTTAATCTCAGGTTGTGTGGTGGACGACAACCTGGGAGTATGTATTTCGTCCGCTAGTTCTTCTCAGTTCCTTGTACCAGTGGAGGTGGTGGTTGGTACGAGAGTGGAGAGATTTTCTGTTCTTCTTGATAGTGGGTCCGGGGCTAATCTGGTTGACGCTCAGTTTGCTCAGGCTCAAGGTATGCATCTGAGTGTATTGGTCAAACCGATCCCTATATTCTCCATTGACGCCAGGCCTCTCGGCCAAGGTAGCTTTGTTCATGAGGTTCATAACATTGACCTTCTGGTAGGGGCAATACATAGGGAACTATTATCTTGTTATGTGTTGGAGGGTCTACCTACTCCTATTGTGTTGGGACTTCCTTGGTTGGTTAAACATAACCCTGTGATTAATTGGCAGTCCAGAGAGTTAAGCCAATGGGGTGAGTTTTGCAAAAGTAACTGCATGAACACAGTCATCAGTGCGGTCGTGCCTAGTACTTTGCCTCCTTTTTTGGAGGACTTTGGGGATGTGTTCTCTGAGGAGGGGTGTCAGGAGTTGCCTCCTCATCGTGTGTATGACTGCTCTATTAATTTACTTCCTGATGCTAAGTTACCTAAAGCTAGGTTATATAACCTTTCTGGTCCTGAGAGGCAGGCTATGAAAGATTATATTTCGGAAAGTCTGGCTAAAGGGCATATTAGACCTTCATCTTCCCCATGGCCGCGGGGTTCTTCTTTGTGAAGAAGAAAGATGGAGGCCTACGCCCTTGCTTGGATTTCCGCGAACTTAATCGGATTACTGTTCGAGATCCGTATCCACTCCCTCTGATTCCTGATCTCTTCAATCAAATTGTTGGCGCCAAATGGTTCTCTAAATTGGATCTCAGGGGGGCGTATAATCTGATTAGGATAAAAGAGGGGGATGAGTGTAAAACGGCGTTTAACACGCCGGAGGGACATTATGAGAACCTTGTCATGCCTTTTGGTCTGACTACTGCACCAGCAGTATTCCAACATTTTGTTAATGACATTTTTCGTCATCTGGTGGGGCTGTTTGTGGTCGTATATTTGGATGACATTTTAATTTACTCGCCAGATCTTGTGTCTCACCAGGAGCATGTGAGACAGGTGTTGCAGATCTTGCGAGACAATAAACTATACGCCAAACTGGAAAAGTGTGTATTCGCCGTACAGGAACTTCAGTTTTTGGGTTTCTTGGTGTCAGCCTCCGGTTTCCGTATGGACCCTGAAAAGGTGAGAGCAGTGCTTGAATGGGATCAGCCAGAGGATCTTAAGGCTCTGCAGCGTTTTCTGGGGTTTGCTAACTACTACCGGAAATTTATTTGTAATTTCTCATCTGTTGTCAAACCTCTCACTGACATGACAAGAAAAGGGACGGATTTTTCTAAATGGTCGGACAAAGCTTGCCAAGCTTTTTCCTCTTTGAAAAAATGTTTTGCTTCGGCACCCGTTCTCATCCAACCAGATGCATCACAGCCGTTCGTTGTGGAGGTGGACGCGTCTGACGTAGGGGTGGGTGCAATATTGTCCCAGGGTCCGTCCCCTGGTAAATGGCATCCGTGCGCTTTCTTTTCTAAGAAATTGTCGTCCGCCGAAAGGAATTATGATATCGGCAATAGGGAACTTTTGGCCATTAAGTTGGCTTTTGAAGAATGGCGTCACTTTTTGGAGGGGGCAGTCCACCCGGTCACCGTCATTACTGATCACAAGAACCTGCTGTATTTGGAATCTGCTAAGCGTCTGAATTCCAGACAAGCTCGATGGTCGTTGTTTTTTACCAGGTTTAATTTTGTTGTCACTTATCGCCCTGGATCTAAGAATGTTAAGGCGGATGCCTTGTCTCGCAGTTTCCCAGGGGCCGGGAAAATGGATGACCCGATTCCTATCCTTCAGGAGGGGGTGGTAGTGTCGGCTGTATGTTCTGAGCTTGAGGAGGAGGTATTAGAGGTTCAGGGGGACGCCCCTGCAGGACCTCCAGGGAGACTGTTTGTCCCAAATCAGTTGAGACAAAAGGTTATTGAGGCACATCATAATTCTGCTTTAGCAGGACATCCAGGGAGTAAGGCTACTTTAGATCTCCTTTCTCGCCGGTTTTGGTGGCCTAACGTTAATAAAGATGTTTTAACTTTTGTCGCGTCCTGTGGGGTTTGTGCTCGCTCTAAGACCCCTCATACCCGTCCGTCTGGGACCCTCTTACCCTTGAAACTTCCGGAGCGTCCATGGACTCATTTGTCTATGGACTTCATCACGGACCTTCCTCAGTCGTCAGGGAAGACTGTCATACTGGTGGTTGTTGACAGGTTCAGTAAGATGGCACATTTCATTGCTCTTCCTGCCCTCCCTAATACTAAAACTCTGGCGCAGGTGTTCATTGGGGAGATTGTGAGACTTCATGGGTTGCCTTCTGATGTGGTGTCAGATAGGGGGTCTCAGTTTGTGTCCAAGTTTTGGAGGGCATTTTGTTTACGTCGGGGGATGCAATTGTCATTTTCCTCGGCTTTTCATCCGCAGACCAATGGTCAGACAGAGCGTCTGAATCAAAGCCTAGAGACTTATCTTCGGTGTTTTGTCTCAGAGAACCAGGAGGACTGGTCTTCTTTCTTGCCTCTGGCAGAGTTCGCTCTTAACAACAGGCGGAGCGAGTCCACTGGTAAATCCCCGTTTTTTGGGGCATATGGTTTTCATCCCCAGTTTTGTACTTTCAATGGGGGGGGCCCTTCTGGGGTTCCTGAGGAGGAGCGTTTCTCGTCGTCACTTGCTTCAGTGTGGAGAGGTGTATTGAATAATCTGAGTGCTATGGGGAACCGTTATAAACGTATGGCTGATAGGAGGAGAGTTTCTGGTCCAGATCTTAATGTGAACGATCTGGTATGGTTGTCTACCAGGAATATAAAACTTAAAGTTCCCTCCTGGAAGCTGGGCCCCAGATTCATCGGGCCGACAGGATCAGTTCCATAATTAATCCTGTGGCATTTCGTCTGGACCTCCCTCCTACGTTTAAAATTCATAATGTGTTCCACAAGTCATTACTTAAGAGGTACGTGGCACCAGTCATACCATCACCTCTACCTCCTCCTCCAGTGGTGGTCAATGGTAACTTGGAGTTTCAAGTGTCAAAGATCATTGACTCACGTCTGAATCGCCGGTCCCTTCAGTACTTGGTGCATTGGAAGGGGTATGGTCCAGAGGAGAGGACGTGGGTTCCTGCGTCTGACATTAACGCAGATCGTTTGGTGCGGACCTTCCACAGAACTCACCCGGGCAAACCTGGCCCTGAGGGTCCGGAGGCCCCTCGTAGAAGGGGGGGTACTGTCATGTGTGCATCGCCACGAAGATCGTCGCGGTTGCACATTCTGACTTCTCACAGCTGAGTTGCTGTTTCTTTGTGTTTGGCAGTTAGGGAGTTAATTCTGTCTGTGCTCAGTTCTGGGAATGGGTGCAGTTTCTCCCGGCTGCAATTAATTATTTGTTGATTGGTTTCCTTTAAATCTCTGGTTGTCTGTTTGGGAGTTGCCAGTGAAATTCTTCATGCAGACCACAGATAGGATTGTATCTGTATAGACTTAAGTTAAAGAGCTCCTTAGTTGTTTTAAGCTCACCTTGCTTAGAGTTTAATATCCCAGATCATTTATGTTCCTTCTGTGTTTGAGTGTGTATGCAAGTCTGTGTTTTCTCCAGTCTGTCTTATATTTCTAATGTGTATTTAACAGAGATCAGCCCATATCCCTTTGGTGGTAATCAGAATCCTTCTTAGGACTGATTACAGGGTTCAGGGACTGATAGGAGACAGGGTTAGGCTGGAGACTTGGACCTCTGAACCATTATCAGTACCTCCAAGGTGAGGGATTAGTTAGGACCCCAGTTTAGGGTCAGGTTAGACCCCCGGTCCTCTTCTTTCCTGTGACAGTGTATCAAGTCCTCAAGATTAATCCTGAGTTCAACGGATATCGTGTCAGGTAAATCTATTCTATATTTACATGCTGATGTTGCTAATCTATATGTTGCATAGAGTGTTGTTCTTTTAAGAATAGTTTACTGACATCGTACACATATCATAAGACCGCGTGACAATGGCAGAGTTTGGAAGGGAAGGAGCGCCGTTTGACTTTTTCAACGCAGAATTGGCTGGATGCCATGTCGTGTTTGGAGAGCTCCTGATCTGCCTAAACAGTGGAAACCCCCACAAATGACACCATTTTGGAAACTAGACCCCTCAAGGAACTTATCTAGATGTGTGATGAGCACTTTGAACCCCAAAGTGCTTCACAGAAGTTTATAACGTACAGCCGTAAAATAAAAAAATTCTTTTTTTTTTTACAAAAATGATTTTTTAGCCCCCAATATTTTATTTTCACAAGGGTAACAGGAGAAATTGGACCCCAAAAGTTGTTGTCCAATTTGTCCTGAGTATGCTGATACCCAATATGTGGGAGTAAACTACTGTATGGGCGCACGTCGGGGCTCGGAAGGGAAGTAGTGACGTTTTGGATTGCAGACTTTGATGGAATGGTCTGGGGGAGTCATGTCGCATTTGGAGAGCCCCTGATGCGCCTAAACAGTGTAAACCCCCCACAAGTGACCCCATTTTGGAAAATAGACCCCACAAAGAACTTATCTAGATGTGTGGTGAGCACTTTGAACCCCGAAGTGCTTCACAGAAGTTTATAACGTACAGCCGTAAAAATAGAAAATCCTTTTTTTTTTTTACAAAAATGATTTTTTCGCCCCCAATATTTTATTTTCACAAGGGTAACAGGAGAAATTGGACCCCAAAAGTTGTTGTCCAATTTGCCTTGAGTACGCTGATACCCAATATGTGGGAGTAAACTACTGTATGGGCGCACGTCGGGGCTCGGAAGGGAAGTAGTGACGTTTTGGATTGCAGACTTTGATGGAATGGTCTGGGGGAGTCATGTCGCATTTGGAGAGCCCCTGATGCGCCTAAACAGTGGAAACCCCCCACAAGTGACCCCATTTTGGAAAATAGACCCCACAAGGAACTTATCTAGATGTGTGGTGAGCACTTTGAACCCCGAAGTGCTTCACAGAAGTTTATAACGTACAGCCGTAAAAATAAAAAATCCTTTTTTTTTTTTACAAAAATGATTTTTTCGCCCCCAATATTTTATTTTCACAAGGGTAACAGGAGAAATTGGACCCCAAAAGTTGTTTTCCAAATTGTCCTGAGTACGCTGATACCCAATATGTGGGAGAAAAACTACTGTATGGGCACACGTCGGGGCTCGGAAGGGAGGTAGTGACGTTTTGGATTGCAGACTTTGATGGAATGGTCTGGGGGCGTCATGTCGCATTTGGAGAGCCCCTGATGCGCCTAAACAGTGGAAACCCCCCACAAGTGACCCCATTTTGGAAAATAGACCCCACAAGGAACTTATCTAGAAGTGTGGTGAGCGCTATGAAGCCCCAAGTACTTCACAGAAGTTTTATAACATACAGTCGTAAAAACAAAAAAATCATTTTTTTTTTTACAAAAAATGATTTTGTCGCCCCCAGTTTTTTATTTTCCCAAGGGTAACAGGAGAAATAGGCCAAATTGCACAATAACTCTTGGGGTCCAGAGTATGCTGATACCCCATATGTGGGGTAAACTACTGTTTGGGCGCATGGCAGAGCTCAGAAGTGAAGGAGCACCATTTGACTTTTTCAACGCAGAATTGGCTGGAATTGAGATCAGACGCCATGTCACATTTCGAGAGCCCCTGATGTGCCTAAACAGCAGAAACCCCCCAATTCTAACTCCAACCCTAACCCCAAACACCAATAACCCTAGTCCCAACCCTAACCACAAACCTAACCCTAACACACCCATAACCCTAATCCCAACCCTAATCCTAACGTTAGCGCCAACCCTAACCCTAATACTAACGTTAGCGCCAACCCTAACCCTAACTTTAGCCGCAACCCTAACCCTAACGGGAAAATGGAAATAAATACATTTTTTTAATTTTATTATTTTTCCCTAACTAAGGGGGTGATAAAGGGGGGTTTGATTTACTATTTATAGCGGGTTTTTGTGATTGGCAGCTGTCACGCTAAAAGACGCTTTTTATTGCAAAAAATAGTTTTTTGCATCACCACATTTTGAGAGCTATAATTTTTGCATATTTTGGCCCACAAAGTCATGTGAGGTCTTATTTTTTGCGGGACGAGTTGACGTTTTTATTTGTACCATTTTTGAGCACGTGACATTTTTTGATCGCTTTTCATTTCGATTTTTGGGTGGTTAGAATGAACAAAAATCAGCAATTCATGAATTTCTTTTGGGGGAGGCGTTTATACCGTTCCGCGTGTGGTAAAATTGATAAAGCAGTTTTATTCTTCGGGTCAGTACGATTATGGCGATACCTCATTTATATCATTTTTTTATGTTTTGGGGCTTTTATAGAATGAAAACAATTTTATATAAAAAATCATTATTTTTGCATCGCTTTATTCTGCGAGCTATAACCTTTTTATTTTTTCGCTCATGATGCTGTGTGACGGCTCATTTTTTGCGGGACAAGATGACGTTTTCAGTGGTACCATGATTTTTTATATCGGTCTTTTTGATCGCGTGTTATTTCACTTTTTGTTCGGCGGTATGATGATAAAGCATTGATTTTTTGCTTCGTTTTTTTTTTTTTTTTTTTAAGGAGTTCACTAAAGGGGTTAACTAGTGGGACAGTTTTATAGGGAGGGTCGTTACGGACGAGGCGATACCAAATATGTGTACTTTTATTGTTTTGTTTTTTTTATTTACAGGAAAAAATGAATTTATTGGGGAATATTTTTTTTTTTTTTATGATTTTTTTTTACACTTTTTATTTTTACTTTTTTTACTTTTTTACTTTGTCCCAGGGTGGGACATCACAGTATTTTATCAGATCGCTGGTGTGACAGTGTGCACAGCACTCTGTCACACCAGCGATCGCTCTGGCATCGCTGCAGGCTTCCCCAGCGCCTGCTCTCAGCAGGCACTGAGGAAGCCGCCTCCCTGCAGGACCCTGGCGCCATCTTGGATCCGGGGACCTGGAGGGAGGACGGACCCTCAGAACAGCGCGACACATCGCGCTGCTCTGAGGGTCTCAGGGGAGCGCGCAGGGAGCCCCCTGCCTGCGCGATCCTCCCTGTGCCCCGGGTACACCGCGATCATGTTTGATCGCGGTGTGCTAGGGGTTAATGTGCCGGGAGCGGTCCGTGACCGCTCCTGACACACAGTCACGGGTGTCAGCTGTGATAATCAGCTGACACCCGGCGGCGATCAGATGCGCTCCCCCCGGGAGCGCAGCTGATCGCCCATGACGTACTATTCCGTCCATGGGAATTAGGTCCAGGGTCACATGGACGGAATAGTACGTCTGATGGCAGAGAGGGGTTAAAGGGCCCTACCAGCTGTTTCCCCATGATTCCGGCCCAAAACATGACTCCACCTACTTGCTGACGTCGCAGCCTTCTTGGCACATGGTGGCCATCCACCAACCATCCACTACTCCATCCATCTGGACCATTCAGGGTTGCTCGACACTCATCAGTAAACAAGACTGTTTGAAAATTAGTCTTCATGTATGTATGGGCCCACTGCAACCATTTCTGCTTGTGAGCACTGTTTAGGCGTGGCCGAATAGTAGGTTTATGCACCACAGCAAGCCTTTGAAGGATCCTACACCTTGAGGTTCGAGGGACTCCAAAGGCACCAGCAGCTTCAAATATCTGTTTGCTGGTTTGTAATGGCTTTTTAGCAGCTGCTCTCTTAATCGTATGAAGTTGCCTGGCAGAAACCTTCCTCATTCTGCCTTTATCAGCACGAACATATCTGTGCTCAGAATCCGTAATAAATCTCTTAACAGTACGATGATCACGCTTATGTTTTCGGGAAATATCTAATGTTTTCATCCCTTGACCAAGGCATTGCACTAATTGATGCTTTTCAGTAGCAGAGAGATCCTTTTTCTTTCCCATGTTACTTGAAAACTCTGGCCTGCTTAATAGTGTGGAACATCCAGTTTTCCTTTTATTGGGCTCACATGGCAAACTAATTATCACAGGTATCTGAGATTGATTTCAGTGATCCAAAGAACCCTGAGACACAATACCAAACGATATGACACTTAAACCAATTTGCATAATAATTTGGAACATGGTATACAACAGAAAGTACTTACCAACTTACCAACGACGTGTAAGGAAATAACATCTGTGCATAGACTTCTTTACACAAAATAGCACAGCACTAGCATAATCTAATATAGCTAAAAATGGGAAGTAGTGAGGGTGGAAAAAGGAAAGGTTTATACCATCCATTCTTTGGTAATAATACTAATACTCAATAATTATGAGGGTAGAAAATGTGAGGGTCATTTGTGTTCTTTGAAACCAATCTTTTTTCTTCTGTAAATATTACAAGAAAAAATAGTTGCCAATAAATAATATTTATTCTTATTTTTATTTAATGTGTAGCCATTATACAGTCATGGACCAAAGTGTTGGTACCCTTGCAGTTGTTCAAGAAAATGAAGTATTTGTCCCAGAAGCTTATATATTATTACAAGTTTTGATATGCACGTTTATTTTCTTTGTGTGAATTGGAAGAACACAAAAAAACAGAGAACAAAAGGCAAATTGGACATATTTTCACACAAAACACCAAAAAATGGGCAAGACAAAATTGTTGGCACCTTCAACTTAAATAACAGCAATCAAACTGCAAATGGAATAAATAACTGCAATCAATAATAATAATAATCTTTATTTTTATATAGCGCTAACAGATTTCGCAGCGCTTTACAGTTTTGCCACATTATCGTCGCTGTCCCGATGGGGCTCACAATCTCGATTCCCTATCAGTATGTTTTTGGAGTGTGGGAGGAAACCGGAGTACCCGGAGGAAACCCACGCAAACACGGGGAGAACATACAAACTCCTTGCAGATGTTGTCCTAGGTGGGATTCGAACCCAGGACTCCAGCGCTGCAAGGCTGTAGTGCTATCCACTGAGCCACCGTGCTGCCTATCAATCACTTTCTATAACTATTAACAAGCTTCTTACACCTCTCAACTGGAATTTTGGACCACTCTTCTTTTGCAAATTGCTCGTCTCTCATATTTAAAGGGTGTCTTCTCTCAACAGCAATTTTAAGATGTCTCCACAGGTGTTCAATGGAATTTAGATCTGGACTCATTGCTGGCCTCTTCAGAACTCTCCAGAGCTTTGTTTCCATCCATTTATCGACGCTTCTTGAAGTATGTTTGAGGTTATTTTCTGCTGGAAGACCCATGACCTAGGACATAAATCCAGATTTCTAACACTGGGCACTACTTTGCGACCCAAAATACTTAAATACTTTGGTAAGCTACAGGTTTTATGATGCCTTGCACACAGTCAAGGCACCCAGTGCCAGAGGCAGTAAAACAACCCCAAAACATATTTGATTCTCCACCATATTTGACTGTAGGCACTGTTTTCTTTTCTTTGAAGGCCTCATTGTATTTTCAGTAAACAGTAGAATGATATGCTTTATAAAAAAAAACTCTATCTTGATTGCAACTGTCCACAAGATGCTTTCCTAGAAGGATGATGGCTTACTTGTGTAAATTTTGGCAAACTGCAGTCTAGCTTTTTTAATTTTCTGTGACAGTATTTAATTTCATTCAAATGTCAACTGATAGTTCGTGCTGACACTGATGCACCCTGAGCCTGCAGGACAGCTTGAATTTCTTTGAAACTCGACTGGGGTTGCTTATTCATCATCTAGACTATCCTGCGTTGCAACCTTTCATAAATTTTTCTCTTCCGTTCATGTCCAGGGAGATTAGCTACAGTGCCATGGATTATAAACTTCTTGATTATGTTGCACACTGTGGACAAAGGAATATTAAGATCTCTGGAGATGGACTTGTAACCTTGAGATTGTTGATATTGTTCAACAATTTTGGATTTCAAGTCTTCAGACAGTTTTGTTTTCCACTTTCTGTTCTCCGTGCTTAATGTGACACATGCACAGTGCCAACGTCTTACCTTTTTATCTGGTTTCAGGTGTGATTTTCATATTGTCCACACTTGTTACTTGCCACAGGTGAGTTTGAATGAGCATCACATGCTTGATACAAAATAGTTTACCAGTAATTTTGGAAAGGTGCCAACAAATTTGTCTGGCTCATATTTGGCGTTTTGTGTGAAATTATGTCCAATTTGCCTATTTTTCTCAGATTGTTTGTGTTGTTCTAATACACACGAAGGAAACATGTGTATAACAAAACATGTGTAACTGCAATAATTTTCTGGGAGAATTACGTCATTTTCTGGAACAATTTCAAGAGTGCCAACACTTTTGGCCATGACTGTACATCATATACACTCACTACAGGCATAAATAGGCTTCAGGACCTTAAAATAAGGTTGCCATTGGTGCTAGAGATAGCCCGTATTTCCAAATCTTAAGGAAACTTTAGTTTTCCCTTGCCACCATAGCTTTAATATCTTCCCAACAAATTATACTACACAGGATGACACGTGAAATATAAACAGTAATAAAAATATAATTAATATTTAGTTGACACTACAGATTTAATAAGAATAGGAATATATACTACAAGCAGTATGAAATATTGGAGAAAAAATGAATCTATCACAGGACACAAATTTACTGAGAAACATTTTCTTCAATCAGCCCTTGAGTGTTACACTGAATGCAAACACAATGCGAGTCCTGTGCTACATTTGGAAAACCAGGCAGGTGGCAATACAAGGGTAACTATATAATTAGGCCCTTATAGAGTTGTACAAGTAGCACAAAGTGTATGTCATCAACCACATGGCTGCAGCAGGGGCGGACACTGACAGCTTGGGGCCCTTGTGCAGGAAATGTGTCTGGGCCCCCCTCCTTTTAAGGCGACAAAGCTATATATACAGCTCTGGCAAAAATTAAGAGACCACCACATCAAAACCTTGTCATGGGCAGCCCATTCTCCAGACCTGAACCCCTTTGAAAACCTCTGGAATGTAATCAAGAGGATGATGAATAGTCACAGGCCATCAAACAAAGAAGAACTGCTTAAATTTTTAAGCCAGAAGCAGTGTGAAAGACTGATGGCAAGCATGCCAAGATGCATGAAAGCTGTTTTTAAAAGTCATGGTTATTCCACAAAATATTGATTTCAGAACTCTTCCAGAATTTAAACATTAGTATTGTTGCTTCTAAATGATTATGAACTTGTTTTCTTTGCATTATTTGAGGTCTGAAAGCATAGTTTTTTTTTAAATTTTGACCATTTTTGTCAGAAAAAAAATTCAAAATTTATTGCTTGGAAAATCGGAGACATGTTAGAAGTTTATAGACTAAAAGAACAATTTACATTTTACTCAAAAATCACTATATATTATTTCTGAACACTGTTTTTCGGTGATTACTTTGTATCTCCGTTCATACTGCACCCACACACAGAAATGATACACCATTTGAAAGGTAAACTTGCCCCTTCAGCAAGAAAATAGCCAAACAAACCACACATCCACGATTTGATCACACAATACAGTTTAAATATTAATTTTCATAAACCTGCAGTAAGGAAAAATGACCTGCAGGTGGCACCACAGTACTCCAAAGCACACTACCACAATGCTGCTTACAGACATCACAAACAAATCCAAACATTTGCCTTGGGGGCTTTCCAGCTTGCCGAACTGCTTGCACAGCCTATTTTAGCCAAATTGGAAGATTGTACACACTTCACTGCAGGTGAGGCACATATGCAAACACATTTGTAAACATGCACTGCCTATTGAATTGCACACTTGCTCTGTTCATACTTCACCCACACAAACAAATGATACACCATATGAAAGGTCAAATTACCTGCAGGTGGCAGCACACTGCCCCAAAGCACATTATCACAAAGCTGCTTACAGACATCACAAACAAATCCAAACATTTGCCTTGGGGTCTTTCCAGCTTTCTCAAGTGCTTGCACATCCTATTTCACACACATTGGAGGATTGCACACTTCACTGCAGGTGAATCACATATGCAAACACATTTGTATGCATGCACTGCTTCTTCGATGATTACTTCGACCCACACACACAAATCGTGAGTCACATATGCAAACACATTTGTAAACATGTACTGCTTTTTCGCTGATTACTTTGCCCCACACACACAAATGATACACCATTTGAAAGGTAAACTTGCCACCTTCAGGAAGAAAAGAGCCAAACATACCACACATTCACTATTTTATCACTAAATACAGTTTAAACATTTATTTTCATTAACCTACAGAAAGACACAATGACCTGCAGGTGGCACCTCAACCGGAAGACATTTTTAGGCCTCTACTTATCAAACCAATTTATTGTATTACCAGCTACATATATAAATACCTGTATGTGTTCATCATCTCATGAAATACATTTACATTTGACCAGCTTGCTTTTTCTGAAATTGCCTGTGCCCCCAACGACCAATGTGCGAAAATTTTGTACGGGCCAACTAGTATACCTATAAAGAGAAAAATCAGACAAACTGAACATTTGAAAGTGGTCTCTTAATTTTTGCCAGAGCTGCATATATATATATATTATATATATATATATAATATATAATGTATATATATAGCCACACACACATGTATATATTGAATAGTCTCCTTTATCATGCATATTGCCTTCCCTTATTATACAGTGCCCTCTCTTGTTATGTACAGCACCGTCACTTACATATTGGATTATATAGAGCCCTGTTTTTTATTACATACCGTAATGTCTTGTTAGCTGTATAATGCAATGATGGCTGATGGAGCACAGGAAAGGCTTCTTTTCTAATGGAGGAGTTGATGGACTGATTGTCTGGTCACCGACTCCTCCATCATCAGAAGTCCTTTTATATCTAACAAGAGAGGGGACTATGTAATAAAAGAGGGCACTGTGAATAACAAAAATAACAAGAATACACTATGTAAGAGACCGCACTATACATAACAGCAGATGAAGCTATATAATAAGGGATGGCATCACATATAAATAGAGAGGATGGTATGTAATAAGGAACGGTGTTATACATAACAAAGAGGAAACTGTAACTAAGGATGGTGTTATACATAATAAGTGAGTACACTATATACTAAGGGACTGTGCTATACATAAGTGAGTACACTATATACTAAGGGACTGTGCTATACATAATAAGTGAGTACACTTTATACTAAGGGACTGTGTTAGACATAATAAGCGATAATAATGTCTTCCTCCACCTCCCCTGTTCCTAAATCCATTATAATTCCCTCTTCCTCCCATCTCAATCCCCCACACCCCTCATTGTCATCCTCCCCCCCGCATCCCATTGTTGTCCTCTCCACCACCCCCATGATTGCCCTCTTCACCACCTCCATCATTGCTTTCTCCCCACCACCCCATTGTTTTTTTTTTGAATCAGATAAATTTTTATTTAGCCAAATTTAAGGTACAAAACAATAGAACAAATCGCAATGAAAACATTAACACTGGTCATTAGTTTCAGAAATTCTCTCCCTCCCTTCCCCTTCCCTCCCCCATTACATACAAGAGCAGCAAATAATGCATGGTGTAACCTAAGTTCAGGATCATCTTCTCTCCATCCAAGGTATCCACAATGTATCAAATGTTCTTATGCTTTTTCTCTTAACGTAAATGTCTTTTTCCATATTCACAATATAGTCAGACTGTCTGAAAAATTCACTCAATGTCGGCAGATCTTCATTTATCCAGTATCTTACGATCAGTTTTCATGCAATATATAATAGTCTCGCTATAGCCACCTTATATTTAGTATGTACCTGGACTTCCTCCACATACCCCAGTATATACACCACAGGATCCCTTTCAATCCTACAACCATACACTCCTCCTATGGCATTAAGCACCGCCGTCCAATATGGGTTCAGATTTGGACACTGCCATAACATATGGAGAGTTCCAGCCCCCTCCATTCGGCACCGAGGACACTGAGAAGTCTGTCTCAGACCCGCTCTATACAGCCTTTCAGGAGTCATATATACTCTATGGAGTACATATATCTGCGAGATAATTGGGGTATATATTCCATAATCACTTCCCATTTATCTTTCTCTATCCTACCCAACTCCTCCCATTTCCCCTGTGCTCTAATAGGATAATTATTTAAAAAGGTATGCATTAGATCCTTATAAATGCCCGACACTACCCCTTTTGTTCCCCCCTCTGCACAGACATAATCAATCAATATATCCTTGTGAATCTCCATATTCATTGTCCTACTCTGCGTAACATAAGCATGCCTAAACTGCCCATATTGAAATCTGCAGACCTCCGATAGCCCATAACCTGCCTGCAACTTTCCAAAGGGCACCAGTCCCTGCGCGTCCTGCACCTGAACCATGTACTGTATTCCCAGTCTCATCCAATTTTTTAATTCTCCCATTTTAAACAATTCCGGTAGGGTCTCATTTTGCCATATTGGGGAAAAATTTGTCAAGTGTTCCAAACCCCTAATCTTTTTAATTGCCTCCCAGACTTTATGTATCAGCGCTAAAGTAGGATACATCAAACCCAACTTTCTAAAACTTCCTGCCTCCAACCCCTGAACCAAGGGATCCCTCCCCAACACCTGAACCAAGACCCTTTGTATTGAACCAGCCCCAAACACATTCCTCCACCCTCTCATCTGTTGGCCCTGAGCAGCTAAGTAGTAAATCCAAGGGTTCAGAAGCGCCAGTCCCCCTCCATCCTTGGGCCTCTGCAATATCTCAAATCTGATCCTTGGCTGCATTTTTTCCCCACACAAGATCCCTAAATATAGAGTCAATAGTACGAAACCACCGCCTAGGGAACCAGATAGGGGCATTATGCAAGACGTATAGCAGTTGGGGCATCAAAATCATCTTAATCAGATTAATTCTTCCCACTACTGAAAGATACAGTTTACACCACGCCCCTACTTTACTCCTAAACTTACTCAGCAGTAGTGTTGAGCGATACGATACCGCAAGTATCGGGTATCGGCCGATATTAGCTCTATCGGACTTTCGATACTTAGTTCCGATATTTTCGTCTTATCGGATACCGGAATCGGATTTGTCACTGTCACTGTCAGTGTCCGTCGGTCGGGTCTGTCAGGAGTCAGCGGCACTTACCTGGCAGAAGATCTCCGGCGGTCACGGGCTGGACTGCTTGATGGCCGCCATCATCTTTCCCCGGCGATCACATGCAGTTTCTCGCGATAACTGCAGTGACTGCTGGGTAACCCCGGCCGTAAAGCAGTCAGTCCGATGACGTCACCGCCGGGGAAGCAGGTAATCAGCTGAGCTGCGTCGAGATGACAGGCTCTGCCTGTCATTGCGATGTAGCAGAGCTGGATCGTCGTGGGACCCTCGTTACTATGGACTGCGTCGGACAGGTGGTATACTGTTGGTTTGTTTTTTTTCTTTTTTTACAGGAGATCGATGGCGTCGCAGGAATGAGAGTATAATAAAAGAAATGAAAACTGTGTTGTCTCTTTTATTTCATTAAAATACTTTTTCTTGCTGTGTCTTTTTTTTTATACATTTAAAAACTTTGGGATTAATAATGGATCGGTGTCTTATTGACACCTCTCCATTATTAACCGGGCTTATTCTCACCGTGCAATCAACGGTGACATTAACCCCTTATTATCCCGCTTGCCACCGCTATAGGGCAGTGAGAAGAGCCGGGTAAAGTGCCACAATTGGCACATCTTTTGATGCGCCAAATGTGGGGCTGCTGTAGCCTGGTATTATCAGGCTGTTGAGGGCCAAAATCCATGGGCCTTGACAGTCTTTTAATACCAGGTCGCAGCAGTCTGCATTTTACTTGGCTGGTTAACAAAAATAGGGGGACCCCTACGCCGTTTTTTTTTCGAGGGGATCCCCTATTTTTGTTAACCAGCCAAGCTAAGCAGACTGCTGTGGCCTGGTATTATCAGGCTGGCAAGGTCCATGGATATTGGATCCTTACCAGCCTGAAAAACCAGGCCTCAGCAGTCTGCTTCATCTGGCTGGTTAACAAAAATAGGGGGGACCCCACGCCAAATTTTTTTCGAGGGGATCCCCTATTTTTGTTAACCAGCCAAGATATGCAGACTGCTGTGGCCTGGTATTATCAGGCTGGCAAGCAGGGTCGGACTGAGGCACCGGGACACCGGAGAAACCTACGGTGGGCCCCAGCTCCTGTGTGGTGGGCCCTGATTTGAAAGGATAGGTCGCGGGGCAGAGGGGGTGGTGGCCCCGGGGCCCGCGCTCTGAGGGGGCCCACCCGGAGCTACGATACAGTTACATTCTGCGGCAGAGCAGGGAGAATCGCTCTCCTGCTCTGCCGCCCGGAAGCTATGGGGCCTGAACAGGCATTGGGGGGGCCCGGTGCCAGCAGTGGGCCCCCCACCCATCATCGGAGGGTCAGCTGTATCGGCATCCAGCCGATAAAGCTGACCGCATGGAGAGAGAAGGAGCGAGCGCTCCTACTCTCCCATAATCCCCCTCTCAGCGTATGACAGCGGGCGCAATAACATCACCTGCCGGCGCCCGCTGTCAGACGCTGAGAGGGAGAACAGTGAGCAGCACAGGAGCCGGGAGGTGAGGTTTTTTTTTATTTTTTTTTTAATGGGGGTGCAGTCGAGTCCTGGCTGGAGAAGTCGTCATGTCGGTGTGGGCCAGATGGAAAAGACATGAAAAGTGAACAATTCCATTAGAAAGAACATCAGCGGTAAGTCATTATCTGTACCTGTGCTGTAATCTATTATATGTTCTGTAGGACTGGTATTATTTAACACAGACCATATGGCGGTAATATCAATATTGGTCTTTTTATATATAGATTATTTTGGCCAACAAGCGCGGTCATTTGCTGAGGTTCTCTGATGATGGGCCCACTCAGAAGTTTTGCCCCCACTAAACCAAAACCCTAGCTACGCCTATGGCTCTCTCTAGTCTTTCTTTCTCGCTCTCTGTTCTTTCCTTCTCGCTCTCTGTTCTTTTTTCTCTCTGTTCTTTCTTTCTCTCTTTTCTTTCTTTCCTCTCTTTCTTTCTCTGTTTGTTCTTTCTCTCTCGCTGCTCTTTCTTTCTTTTCCTCAGTACCAGCCACTGTGCCCTCATTACCAGTCAGTGTGATCAGCAGTGCTAAATGGTTACGCTTGGGGCGAGGATATGGGTGTGATTAGCTGTGAAATGGGTGTTGTCGGGGCGTGGCCTAAAATTTTCAGCAGCGCGCAACACGCGACGCAGCCTTTAATCCTCTTTCCTGTCTTCCAAATTTGGGAGGTATGCTGTATGACCTCCCTACAACTTCTGGCCATGCTCCTGATGAGCGCGACGGATGGTCTCGTGAGGGATCTCCTCCCACCCCTGGACTAAAGCATCCACCAACTCCTGGACAGTCTGTGGTGCAACGTGGCATGGCCTAAAATTTTCTGCAGCATGCACAGCGTGCCACAGCCTTTGTCCCTCTTTCCCTTATTCAAAGGTTGGGAAGTATGATGTTGGGCCGCAAGAATATATTTTCTCTGGTGGGCCCAAGGTACTCCAGTCTGACGCTGCTGGCAAGGTCCATGTATGTTGGCTCCTTAACAGCCTTAAATACCATGCCTCAGCAGCAGGGGCGTACATATAAATCATGGGGCCCCATAGCAAATGTCTGAATGTTCCCCACCCCCCAAAAAAAAAACCCAGAGGCATTGTAAATGTAAAGTGCCAGCACAGTGAGGGAAGTTGAGTCGCACAGAGACAGGGGTTTTGGGGGTACTCGGCACCGATCACGTCGACTTCTATGGGGGATGTCACGAGTAGCACAGCTCGGTCCGTGACCTGGGCGATCACTGGAATGTGGGATATTTCCAGGGGATGATAGAATGTTCGTGTAGTTTGTCGTGACGCCACCTGTAGTACCTGGTCAGGGTGTCCAGCGCTGCTGTGCAGGTCCTCTGGAAGGGATGGTGTAGTGCAGGTAGGTGAAAAGTCTTCTACAGGTAACACGCTATCCTTCCAGGGCAGATAGATGTGAGATAGAGCAATGGTGCAAAGTGATGTAGCAGAGTGGACTATGCGACGTAGTAAGAAAGCAGGAAACACTTCAAGTTAAACGTTGCATAATAAAATTTTTAATAATAACATTACAAAAGTGCAAATGGCTTATATTATGTGACATGTTTTGTTACTGTTCATACCCTTGATATGTGTTATACATGTGTGTTAATAAATACATATTCAACAAAAGTGCAAATAGCATTAGTGCCGAAGTTCGTGGAGACTTCTTAGGACTACAACCCCACCGGGGTAACTTCACAGTGTCCTTTACTTGTGCTTGTGGAGGACCCGCTCCAAACCTCCAACTGTGGTCTTGGGTGGGCTGCAAGACTTTCCTTGAGCAGACCTCACTTTCGGCCACACCAAACGGGTTTTTAGTTTCTGAGGTAGTTGAAAATAATGCACAGTAAAGTTTTTTGTAAAACCAAGATGGAGCACCGAAGTGCCAACTATTTACAGAAAAGTTTGTGAGCCAGTACAGTTCATGGCTTCAAAGGTCAACATTTTCATTACAGTGAAACACCATTACCCAACCTGGGTATATTAAGGCAACAATAAACTTGTTCTTCTGAACATTCACCCGTCCGGGTACATCAAACCATTACCCAACCTGGGTATATTAAGGCAACAATAAACTTGTTCTTCTGAACATTCACCCGTCCGGGTACATCAAACCATTACCCAACCTGGGTATATTAAGGCAATAAACTTCTTTTTATGAACATTCACCCGTCCGGGTACATCAATAATTTAACTATTTACATACAGAGACCCTGTCCGGGTTATTTAGACTTCTTTGGCTGGCCTCTTCCAGGTACCACCTGGTACTCTTCTGGAGCTTGCCAAACATCCGTGACAGGAGGGTCCACCCAGACCTGATGACGTCGTGTGGCCAGTACAGTGACGTCGTGACCCGCTATATGGGTCTGTGTGGCCACCTCTTTCATCTCCCTCCGGGTCTGGACCCCTATGTCCCGGACTGAACGAACCCCAGGGGGCCTAACAGGCGCCGGGTACGGGCCAGCTATCATTATCATGTCCATAGCTGGGGCTGCTGAGGAGACCACTGAGGGAGGCTGGGGAGATTTACGGCGTGGGGTGGGCACTTGTGCAGAGGCCTGGTTGGGGGAGGCTGAAGGCTCGTAGGGTCTGTCAGTTTCCTGACACTCTGGGGAGTAGGGGTCGCACCTGGTAACATTTAGGGCGTACCATCCATTGTAACCCCAGTGTCGGGTGTAAGTCACCAAGTCTCCTGGCAACAGGTCCCTCCCCGGGTGTCCTTCTGGGAGGTGAGCCTCCACGTCCCGCCGGGTTACAAAAACTTCTAAATAAAGTCCAGGCTCCTGGATGAAGCCCCAACCACCTTTTAACTTAAAGTTCCGTACTGCACCCTTACGCCGTGGCTCCCTCACCGTACTTTTATCCTTTCTCATACGTGCCTTCTCTGCCAGGTCCTTCTCCAGGTGACGTTGCCGAAGCTTTTGGGATTCTCGCTGCTCCCTTTGTCGCTTTGCTTCCCGCTCCCGACGTCTCCACTCTTCCTCCTGACGCCCGGTTGTAATTCTCCTCCACCAGCATCTCCATGTCTCCACCATCAAACGCCAGCTTACGATGTACGGTTTGCGGCAGCTCTCCTGGCGCCCGCCAGTCCTGGCGGCGCTCACCTGCGGCGGAAGCAGCCGGCTCTGGAACAGATGACGGTCGGGGCTCCGGTACAGGCAGGTAGAGCTCTGGTGCCTGCGCGGCCTCCTCCATGAGGACGGGTGTCGCTTCTTCTGCCTCAGCGACGGGGGCAGACAGCGGGATCTGGGGTTCTGGTGCGGCGTTTTCTGCAGGAACGGGTGCCTCCACTGTGATACTGGCAACCGGTTCAGATTGCAAGGGCTGGGATGCCCGCACGGCCTCCTGTACTGGAACGGGTGCCTCCACTGAGATACTGGCAACCGGTTCAGATTGCAAGGGCTGGGATGCCCGCGCGGCCTCCTCTACTGGAACGGGTGCCTCACCTTCCGGTACAGACACTTCAGGGGGTAAGAGGGATTGGCGCCGCTCCAATTGTAGTTTTAGGGCCCGCCAGCTCGCTTCCATCCTGGCGACCTCCTCCCGGTGCCGGGCCAGGTCTCTCAGGGTATCCTCCGCTTCTTCCAGCGTAGGAGGGTTTCCAGGCCGGGTGCCAAACGGTGGCTCCGTGGCGATCGGGTCGCTTCCGTGGGGGGAGAGCTCTGACTCCTCCATCCCTTCCCACTTCTGCTCACGTCCATTCGCCATCTCAGCAAAGTCACATGTGTCATTAGCATCAGGAGAGGCGACATCTTTTGTAGGGAGGCGGGACCTTCGCGTTCGTTTACGCCCACTGAGGAGGATGAGGAGGCGGAACTCCAGAGCTGTGGGGCACGATCTTACATTGCAGTAACATTTAGAGTGTGCGGACATCGTTTTCGCGCCACGGAGTGAGTGTACGCCCACGAGAGCACGCCCTTATTCTTCACCTGTGCCTCGTGGCGCAGATATGACGGAAAAATGGCAAATACAGTCTATGATGATTTTTGCAATTCTCAAGCAAAAAAACAGTTCAATTAAGGCACACAGGACTCGCTTATAGCGAGCTTCTGAATCCTGTTCGCTGGGTGCGATGCAACATTTCTGTGGCGACTGGACCCTCGGGTGCTTCTGTCTTTTCACAAATGCCGGCTTTACCCGGCAATTGAATCAGAGGCTATTTTACTATGTAGAAGTGAATAAACTATAAATATATGTATATATATATGTCACAATGACATGTTTATATATATATATATATGTATTCTAAGTGTGTATATTTTGTGTTTACAAGGAAAGAAAGTGTTTTTTTAGTTGCGATATTTTGTTCCCATAGACTTACATGGGACTTCCGGTATCGGAATCGGATATCGCCGATAGTTAGTGATATCGGCGATACCATTCCGATCTGATATTTTTAGATATCGAGCAGTATCGCTCAACACTACTCAGCAGTGGAATCAGATTCAAATCTGCATAGCTCGAAATCGGAAGTGCCACCTGAATACCCAGATATTTATACTGTCTCACCACTGCCAACCTACTACCCTCCCCCGAGACTGGCAAATCAACAACACAATCATCTACAGCCATGACAGTGGATTTTTCCCAGTTAATTTCTAATCCCGATATAGACTCAAATGTTTTAATAATTTCCATTGCTCTCAATGACTCTCCGGAATCCTCCAAAAAAAGCAACACATCATCTGCATACAATGACACTTTTTCATCTACCAAGCCATATCTGAACCCTTTAACCGAAGCCGTCCTCCAAATTGTCTGCGCCAGGGGCTCCACTGCCAAAGCAAAAAGTAGCGGGGACAGCGGACACCCCTGCCTAGTCCCCCTATGAATCGGAAAACTCCCAGACATTTTCCCATTAACTCTGACCCTAGCAGTCGAGGAATGATATAGCAACCGTATCCATGAAACAAAGGTCGGCCCAAATCCAAAACGTTCCAATACCCTCGAAAGATACTGCCACTCAACTCTATCAAATGCTTTACGCGCATCCAATGAAACCACGACCCTACTGCCTCAATTGTCTGACGGCAGCTGCAAATTCAGAAAAAGTCTATGCAAATTAATCGCCGTAGACTTATTTAGCATAAAACCGGATTGGTCCGGATGGACAAGATCCTGAACCACACTCGCCAAACGGCTAGCCAAAATTTTAGCCAAAATCTTTACATCTACCGTCAGCAACGAGATGAGCCTATAAGATTCTGCCAATCCCGGATCTCTTCCCTCTTTCAGAATGACCACCACCACCGCCTCCCTCATGGACGCCGGTAATTCACCCTCCCAAAGAGCCTCTTCAAAAACCTTTTGCAGTCTGGGTGTTACCATCTCAATTAATTGTTTGTAAATTTCACTAGGGATACCATCTGCCCCCGGGGCCCTATTATTAGCCATAGATGTAATAGCCATTTCAATCTCTTCTTTTGTTATAACCACTGTCTTGGGGTCATACTTGAGTCCAAGCTTTCATTCACCCCCCACATCCGATCACTGGCTCGCTCTTGTTATCTCCACTTCAAAAACATCTCTAGAATTCGACCTTTTCTTACTTTCGACTCTGCAAAAACTCTTACTGTTTCTCTTATTCATTCTCGTCTGGACTATTGTAACTCTCTACTAATCAGTCTCCCTCTAACCAAACTCTCCCCTCTCCAATCTGTCTTGAATGCTGCAGCCAGGATCATATTCCTCACCAATCGTTATACCAATGCCTCTACCTTGTGCCAGTCATTACACTGGTTACCCATCCACTACAGAATCCAGTACAAACTTATTATCCTCACTCACAAAACACTCCTTGGCTCAGCACCACCCTACATCTCCTCTCTTGTCTCAGCCCACCATCCTACCCATGCCCTCCGTTCTAATGACCTGAGGTTAGCATCCTCAAAAATCAGAACCTCCCATTCCCGACTCCAAGACTTATCACATGCTGCGTCAATCCTTTTGAATGCACTACCCAGGTTAATACGATTAATCCCCACAATTTTAAGCGTGCCCTAAAACGCACTGATTCTGACTGGCATTCCGCCTCAACGCATTAACCTAACTATCCCTGTTGGCCCATTCAAAAAATTCACCCGCTTTATGCATTTAATAGCCCTCTGTGTCTGTACTGTTACATACCTTGGCTGTTAACTGGTTTATGCAGAATTACATGAACACCCGATTCTTACACTATGGCTGGTCTGAACAATGAAAGCAATTGTTACCATCTACCTTTTGTGTCACCCCTTTTTCCTCATAGATTGTAAGCTTGCAAGCAGGGCCCTCATTCCTCTTGATAATTACTTTGATCTGTGTTTATTGTTATGCTGTAATGTCTATTGTCTGTACCCTCTGTAATGTAAAGTGCTGCGGAATATGTTGGCGCTATAGAAATAAAATTATTATTATTGTTATGGGCACCTCCAGTCTTCCCCTATCACTGTCTTTAATCCTCGGGAGCCCTGCTTCCTGAAGAAAACCCTCTATATCCCCAAATGAATCCCCCGATCCCGAAGAATATAACTGATTATAAAATCGTCTAAATTCCTCCAAAATACACTCTGTGTCCCCCACCTCCCTCATCAGTCTTCAATTTACCGTATATACTCATGTATAAGCCGACCCGTGTATAAGCCGACCCCCTAATTTTGCCACAAAAAACTTGGAAAACTTATTGACTCGCGTATAAGCCGGGTGTATAAGTTGCCGTCCTGCTCTGTGCTCCCCCATCCAGCTCTGTGCGCCCCCATTCTCCTCTGTGCTCCCCTCCTCCTGGTCCATTATCCTGTCCTGCTCGTGCTTTCCATCCTCCCCGTCCTGCTCCGTGCTCCCCCATCCAGCTCTGCACTCCCCCATTCTCATCTGTGCCAACCCCCATCCTGCTCCGTGCTCTCCGTCCTCACCCCGTCCTGCTCCGTGCTCTCCGTCCTCACCCTGTTCTGCTCCGTGCTCTCCGTCCTCCCCCCGTTCTGCTCCGTGCTCTCCGTCCTCCCCCCGTTCTGCTCCGTGCTCTCCGTCCTCCCCCCGTCCTGCTCCGTGCTCTCCGTCCTCCCCCGTTCTGCTCCTTGCTCTCCGTCCTCCCCCCTTTCTGCTCCGTGCTCTCCGTCCTCCCCCCGTCCTGCTCCATGCTCCTTGTCCTCCTCCATGCTCCCCCCATCCTCCTCCATCATACTCACCCTCCCCGTGCCATCGCTGAACGTCTCGGCCGGCAATCCTACGTTCTCCCCGGCTTCCTGCAGCTCTCCCCGGCTCCTGCAGCTCTCCAGCGCTGAGCGGTGACGTAATACCGCTCATTAAGGCCATGAATATGGAGGCCACGCCCATGGGAGTGGCGTTGCGTCCATATTACATGACCTTAATGAGCGGGTATTACGTCACCGCTCAGCGCTGGAGAGCTGCAGGAAGCCGGGGAGAGCTGCAGGAAGCCGGGGAGAACGCAGGATTGCAGGGACGTTCAGCGATGGCACGGGGAGGGTGAGTATGATGCCCCAGCCACCGGCTCCTGCCGCCGCATCCCCTCCCCGCTGGTTTCTGCCCTATGACTTGTGTATAAGCCGAGGGGGCATTTTCAGCACAAAAAAAGGTGCTGAAAATCTCGGCTTATACACGAGTATATACGGTATATACATAAGACGATTCCCTCTACGCCGCTACCACCACTGACAACAGATGCCCCACTTTTTCACCTTCATCATAAAATTGCATTTTCTGGAAGGCCCTCCTCCTCTCTGCTTTCCTCAAATACACATAATTAACCTCTTCTTGTGCACCCCTTAGCCTACTCTGATTTTCTGCTTCTGCTTTTCTCCATCCCCTAAGGTTTCTATTATTTTCCTGTCTTCTAGTTGAGATTTCGACCTACACCTGGAAATCTCTCGAAACAAAAGACCTCTTAGCACCGCTTTCATAGCGTCCCACACTACCCGACTATCACCACTCCCTTCATTAATCCGCCAATACTCCTCCAATTCTTCTTTTATAATATTCATATCAATATATTCCAGCCACACTGGGTTCAACTTCCACCCGACTCCCTTCCCAATCTTCCCCCCCATTCGTCTTATAGACAATTCTTTAAGGTACTGCCACACTAAACAATCCCGCTAGCGATCACGATAACGACGCATACTAATGCGATCGCTAGCGGGATTGTTTCTATATCGCTAGTAGCAGCCTAATTTAGCGATGTCGTTAAGGACGCTATCGCGGTTAGCGATCTCCTTAACGACTTTAGCGGTACAAAAGTACCGCTAAATCGCTAACAAAAGGTGCTACACTCAGCGATATATACTTACCAGCGGGGTGCCGACGATAAAAATAGGGTCCGGAACGATGAGAACGACGAGCGAGATCACAGCAGGATCTCAGCAGGGGCCACGTCGCTGGTAGATGCCGCACACAACAACATCGCTAACGGGATCGCTAAATAGTGACGTTTTTTAGCGATCCCGTTAGCGATGTTGTTTAGTGTGGCAGTACCTTAAGGCTTATGGGCCGAAATCACCCTTGGGAGGTATTCCACTCCACAGACCAGTTGTGTCATTAGTTCATTTCCCAGTGCCATATCTATTCGTGAGAGAGACCCATGCGTCGCAGAATAACAAGAGTAGCACACCACATTCTCATTTCTCAATCTCCACAGGTCCATAATTCCAATCTCTCTAATATAATTCCCAAATGCTGTCAATTTCCTAATGCTTTTACCTGCACTCTGTTTATGTCTATCCCACTCCTCATCTATAACATTATTGAAATCACCAATAATAAGTGACGGTAATCCCGTACCCGCTTAAATAATTCCATAACCTTACATAACTTTTTCCCGCTAAATCGCGGTGGTATGTACATAGCTACTATACATAGTAATTGCCCATAGATTTTACAAACAAAAACATACTGTCCTTCACTATCAACATGGCTTTCAATTTCTTCAAATGGCGTAGACGCTTCTATTAGTAAAGAGACCCCTCTAGCATATGAAGAATATGTGGAATGATATGCTCTCCCAATCCACCTCCTCTTCAACACCTCCACCTTTTCCCATAGTAAATGAGTCTCCTGGAGGCATAGAATATCCGGCCTCCTCTTCCTAGCATATTCCATGATCACCGTTCTTCGTGTTCCCTCTGACAGTCCTCTTACATTCCAAATAAGGATTTTAATTCTATCATCCATCATATAATTCTATACATACAAGTTCCCGACCCTTGAAAATATCTTGCAGCTCTCCGTATGCAATAAAACTCTTCCCTAAACAATTAACCCCTCTCCTCCCCCCATATACAGTAACCCAACAAACCATAACAGTTCTCCCATTGTATTTCTCCCTCTCTTACCAGAGAGTGGGTACTCCAACGTCTAGCTACCCTATAAACGTTACCTCTGAACCACTATCTATCTAAAACTCTCCCGCACCTCCTCCGCATATGCATATAGATATTATTATTACAATCAGTCCCTCCATAGTTCAAATCAATTAATATGCAGGAACTAGAAACCTCCATATAACGGCACCGTCTTTTAGTTTATATTTATCAGAAAACGACACGACACAGCGCGGCATTTCCGTCCGCTCACTTCCCTCCATCCTTATCTGCCTGAAGCCGCTTGTTGTTTACGTCAAGCCATTTCACGGCCTCCTCCGGTATTTGGAAAAAAAGCAATGTTCCCAGGGCCACAACCCTGAGCTTTGCAGTATATAAGGTAGAGTAAGCCAAAGCCAAGTCTCTCAGTCTTTCCTTCACTGCACCATATTGCATCCTCTGCTTTTGCACATCGGCTGAGTAATCAGGATAAATGGAAATCTTTTGGCCATTAAAGCACAGATCTTTGGCCATTCTTGCTTTCCTTAGTATCATATCTCTGTATCTATGATTAAGGATCCTAGCAAGGATATTACGGGGGGGGGGGATCCTGGCGGGAGATGTCTCATGGGGACGCGGTGCGCTCTCTCCACCGCATAAAGTTTGGTCAAGTTATCGGCGCCAATTTTAGTGTGGAACCAGTCCTCAATAAATGCTGTAGGATCAGTTCCTTCTGCCTTCTCGGGGATGCCCACTAATGTCACATGATTCCGCCTTGAGCAGTTTTCCAAGTCATCATTTTATCAGCCAGGGCAGCACATCTCTGCAAACATTGAGTGTGAGACTTCTGCATTTTAGCAAGTTGATCTTCCAGCACACTCACTCTCTCCTCCACTGCCCCCACCCTGGCATCAGCTTTATTTATGGCTGACTTCATGCTGGACATTTCTTCTTTAACCCCATCCACTCTCTGTGTAAGGGTTGTTAGTGCAGTCTTACAGTATCTAACCAAGTCATATACATCCTTTAATGTAGGCTCTCCTATAACAGTCTCCTCCATGTCTTCCTGCTCCACACTCTCCTTTTCCGGCCATTCATCCTCACTTATTAACCCCTCCTGTACCGAATCAGCCTCTAAGTCTTCCTTCTCTTCCTCCTCGGTCTCCCCCTCTCCCATTTCAGACATCACCTTTGCTGTTCCTTCCAGCCTCATAAACTTCTCCAATTTGGCTGCTATCTCGAGTCTCTGTGCATAGGAGGCATTTGCTTCATCTGCCCTTCCAGCAGCTTCCAGACTGTCAGCTCCAGCTTCAGCCCGACTTCCAGCTCCTGTCCTGGTATCTTGCTGCCATCTTTTTGCCATGAACTCGGTTCACCACAACACAGCGTGTGTATCAGGGTCTGCCTTCACTCTCCTCCTCCACCAGCTGGGATCCTTATCAGCACTCCAGAGGGACTTTGAACAGGATAAATGAAAATATACAGCAGAAGGTACTGCCACACTAAACAATCCCGCTAGCGATCACGATAACGACGCATACTAATGCGATCGCTAGCGGGATTGTTTCTATATCGCTAAGTGCGGCCACATTTAGCGATATAGTTAACGACGCTATCGCCGTTAGCGATCTTCTTAACGACTTTAGCGGTACAAAAGTACCGCTAAATCGCTAAGAAAAGGTGCCACACTAGCGATATATACTTACCCAGCGGGAGCGCCGACGATAAAATAGGGTCCGGAACGATTCCAGCGACGAGCGAGATCACAGCAGGAAGCTCGTCGCTGGCAGCTGCCGCACTGAACAACATCGCTAACGGGATCGCTAAATAGTGACGTTTTTTAGCGATCCCGTGTAGCGATATTGTTCAGTGTGGCATACCCTAGAGAGGTCACAGGAGCCGTCTGCTCACATCGAGTGCTAGGCCACGCCCCCCACCACCCCATTATTGCCTATTCCACCACCTCCATCATTTCCTCCTCCCCCACTACCCCATCATTGTACTTTCCACCGCCATCATCATTGTCATCTCTCCCACCACCCCCATCATTACCCATTCCACGACTGCCATCATTTCCTCCTCCCCCACCATCCCCATCATTGCCCTTTCCATCACCATCATTGTCTTTTTCCCCACCACCCCATCATTGCTCATTACACCGTCTCCATCATTTCCTCCTCCCAACCACTCCCATTATTGCCCATTCCACCACCTTCATCATTTCCTCCTCCCCCACCTCCATTATTGCCCTTTCCACCATCATATCTTTGCTTTCTTCCCACCACCCCTATCATTGCCCTCTCCGTCAACCCAATCATTGCCTTCTGCTCCATCACCCCATCATTGCCCTCTCCGTGAACGCAATCATTGCCTTCTGCCCCATCTCCCTCATCATTGCCCTCTCCATCAACCGAATCATAGCCATCTGCACCATCACCCCATCATTGCCATCTCCGTCAACCCAATCATTGCCTTCTGCCACATCATCCCCATCATTGCCCTCTCCTCAATCTACACACACACACACACACAGCACCATTCACCTCTCGGCATCCACACACACACACATACATGCCCTCTCCTCGACCTACACACACAGACACACACAGCACCAATCACCTCTCTAGATACATGTACACACACACACAGCACACAACACACACACCTCACCTCTGTGCTCGGTATCCTGCAGCCGCAGCATCGCCGGCAGCTTCTTTCCTGTCTCACACAGCCGTGGCGTTGAATTATGATGTAATTCAACCACTGCTGTGTGACACAGAAAGCTCGGGCAGGAAGCAGGATGGCTCTCTGCCCGACGCACATGAGGGCAATCTGGCGAGGGGCTCCCCCGGAGAAACAGGCCAGATTACCCTCATTATTAACCGTCCTTCAGGGGCCCCCCACCACCTCCGGGCCCCGGTGCAACTGCACAGGTTGAACTGGTGGTATATCCGCCCCTGGGCTGCAGTAATGTTACAAATTGATAAATTCATTGTTATTTACCACAGATGGAGTCAAGTAATGGAACATACCCTACTTCTCAAGACTCATATATTCCCATGTCATCTGCTACATTATGCAATGGTTGTATTCCTGTCCAGAATATTGGCAAAGCAGAATAAAAATCATGTGAAAACAATCAACGCCTTGATATTTTCCAATGACTGAACTATTAATGCTCCAGTAGCATCTGAAAGAATGAAACACTGTCTTCACTCCCACCTTGCTTCCCCCATCATGTACTGAACACATTTTTCAAACCTGACTTTGTGCAAACATGCTGTTGTGCTGCAAGCATTAAAAGGCAATTTAGTACTCAAAGGATTAAAAGCTCATGTTAAATTGAAGACTACACTTGGCATAAACATTAAAAATTGACAGAACACCCTGCACATTAACTTCACCGGGGCCCCATAATTAGCATTTAAAAGTGAAACATAATTTCCTTACCATGCTAATCCACTACCTAGTTACTCATTCATAATGCATTTGTTGAAATACAAATGAATTTTTTTTCACATTTTACTTTTCTACTTTGCATTTTGACTAGAAAAGAATAAGAGATGCTCAATTTTTTTTTATGAAAAGCTTGGACTTTGTATTTGCTTAATTGTGTTTCATTTTACATAGAGCAAACAATATGGTTCATTTTTAGCTGTAAACTCGCAAGGAAAATATAATATTCATTATTAATAATTCTTCAATATCCAATATCTATGGTAGGGTAGTACTAACATGATGGTAACAAGTTTCAAAAGCAATGGTTCACAATATGGCTAATTTAGCTATTTGTATTACTATATTAAGTCTAGATCATCAATGTACATAGCAGCATATATCACTCAACATTCAAATTGCAACACCGAGCCTAAACATTTATGCAAATAGAGGAAGTAGCAGGTGTTGCTAAGATCCGCAAATGATCACATTTTCAAGCAACTAGCTCCAATTTGTAGCATGTGGGAGGGTCATAAAAGACAGATCGAAAGCTATTTTTTGGAGGATTTCAATGAAACTTCAAAAGTCTGGTCAAGTCTTGTGAGATGATTGTACGATGTCTCCTGTTCACCAATGTGCTAGTTATCACCATTTATCACAAACTGAGAGAGATAAAATCTTTGAACTGAGAGATATTGGTTTATCACTATGACAGATCACAACATGTGTAGGCCAAGATGTCACCACGGTTTAATGTTACATGTTCTAGTGAATGGGAGAACAATGACAAATTGGAATGAAAGTAAGAGATGAATTAGGGCAGACATCTGCATGGATGATCATCAGATTAGAAGAATGGTATGTAGTGATCCATTCTGTACTAGAGAAGAACATACAAGAACATTTGGACTTCAAGCCTAATGCATCAAACAGTGTCTACAGAAACCATTACATGACATTGTGCTGCAAGCCAGAAGTTCAACAACAGGTGTTCCACTGACTTCACACCACTGCTCTTAAAGGCTTTCTTGGTGAAGAACAAGATGCCAATGGAGGCTGACAATCTTCTTCAATGATTGGTCAGCTGACCATGTAAGCAGTACCATGAAGAGGCCTTCATGAGAGAACATCACACCAAACCTAGTCATGGAATTAGGGTGTGGGGTGGCATACCGTACAGTAGTCAGAACCTTCTACTGTTCATTCCAGGTACACAAACAGCTAGGCATTAAATTGATTTGGTCATAGAAGCAATAGTACTACCATTTCTCAAAAGTGTTCCAGGAGCCACTTTTCAACATGTAAATGCCAAGCCGCATGTTGCTGTATTACTGTGAACAGACTTTGTTACCTAAACATGCTTCATTGACAAGCAGTGACTCTAGACTTGTCTCGAATTGGGCCAATCTGGGACATCTTTGGTTGACAATTGCAAAGGAAATGGCCAGCAGTGGATCTTGATGATTTGCGTGCCCAAGAATGTTCAGCATGGCAGAATATTCCTCAAGCAACCTCATTGATAGCACAGCACGTTGTGTAAGCCAGTACTGAATAGATCAAAATGTTTTGAAAAATGTTTTCCTTTTTTTTTCATTTACATATCATTAAAGGGAACCTGTCACCCCCCCAGGGCCTTTTTAAGTAAAAGAGCGACCTTCAGCAGCACTAAGGCTGCATTCTGTGAAGGTGGCTCTTATGTTTCTGATTGCTAGGAACGCTGAAATATACACTTTTCTAATCTGTCCAATATACCTCTATTGTGTCAGGGAGGTATGTCTTCTCACCCAGTATCAACGGCCTCAGCGGTGTCAATCATCCCCCTCTTTTTTATGGCCCCGTCCTCCTCTCCATGCGACATCACCGGCGGCGCTTCGTGTATTGGCGGCCCCAGATCCCGCCCCGCAGTGTGTTATGATGTATTCACACTGCGGGGTGGGAATCTGGCACCTGCGCAGTGAGGAAAGAGGCGGAGGGAGAAGAGGGACAGGTGCAGAGATCCTCACTGCGCAGGCGCCAGATTCCCAGCTCCGCAGTGTAAATACATCATAACACACTGTGGGGCGGGATCTGGGGCCGCCGATACATGTAGCGCCGGTGACATCGCAAGGAGAGGAGGCGGGGGCCGTAAACAAGAGGGGGATGATTGAAACCACTGATGCCATGAACACAGGGGGAGAAGACATGCCTCCCTGACACAATAGAGGTATGTCTGTCACACGGTCTTATGATATGTGTACGATGTCAGTAAACTATTCTTAAAAGAACAACACTCTATACAACATATAGATTAGCAACATCAGCATGTAAATATAGAATAGATTTACCTGACACGATATCCGTTGAACTCAGGATTAATCTTGAGGACTTGATACACTGTCACAGGAAAGAAGAGGACCGGGGGTCTAACCTGACCCTAAACTGGGGTCCTAACTAATCCCTCACCTTGGAGGTACTGATAATGGTTCAGAGGTCCAAGTCTCCAGCCTAACCCTGTCTCCTATCAGTCCCTGAACCCTGTAATCAGTCCTAAGAAGGATTCTGATTACCACCAAAGGGATATGGGCTGATCTCTGCTAAATACACAGATTAGAAATATAAGACAGACTGGAGAAAACACAGACTTGCATACACACTCAAACACAGAAGGAACATAAATGATCTGGGATATTAAACTCTAACCAAGTTGAGCTTAAAACAACTAAGGAGCTCTTTAACTTAAGTCTATACAGATACAATCCTATCTGTGGTCTGCATGAAGAATTTCACTGGCAACTCCCAAACAGACAACCAGAGATTTAAAGGAAACCAATCAACAAATAATTAATTGCAGCCGGGAGAAACTGCACCCAGTCCCAGAACTGAGCACAGACAGAATTAACTCCCTAACTGCCATACACAAAGAAACAGCAACTCAGCTGTGAGAAGTCAGAATGTGCAACCGCGACGATCTTCGTGGCGATGCACACATGACAGTACCCCCCCTTCTACGAGGGGCCTCCGGACCCTCAGGGCCAGGTTTGCCCGGGTGAGTTCTGTGGAAGGTCCGCACCAAACGATCTGCGTTAATGTCAGACGCAGGAACCCACGTCCTCTCCTCTGGACCATACCCCTTCCAATGCACCAAGTACTGAAGGGACCGGCGATTCAGACGTGAGTCAATGATCTTTGACACTTGAAACTCCAAGTTACCATTGACCACCACTGGAGGAGGAGGTAGAGGTGATGGTATGACTGGTGCCACGTACCTCTTAAGTAATGACTTGTGGAACACATTATGAATTTTAAACGTAGGAGGGAGGTCCAGACGAAATGCCACAGGATTAATTATGGAACTGATCCTGTACGGCCCGATGAATCTGGGGCCCAGCTTCCAGGAGGGAACTTTAAGTTTTATATTCCTGGTAGACAACCATACCAGATCGTTCACATTAAGATCTGGACCAGAAACTCTCCTCCTATCAGCCATACGTTTATAACGGTTCCCCATAGCACTCAGATTATTCAATACACCTCTCCACACTGAAGCAAGTGACGACGAGAAACGCTCCTCCTCAGGAACCCCAGAAGGGCCCCCCCCATTGAAAGTACAGAACTGGGGATGAAAACCATATGCCCCAAAAAACGGGGATTTACCAGTGGACTCGCTCCGCCTGTTGTTAAGAGCGAACTCTGCCAGAGGCAAGAAAGAAGACCAGTCCTCCTGGTTTTCTGAGACAAAACACCGAAGATAAGTCTCTAGGCTTTGATTCAGACGCTCTGTCTGACCATTGGTCTGCGGATGAAAAGCCGAGGAAAATGACAATTGCATCCCCCGACGTAAACAAAATGCCCTCCAAAACTTGGACACAAACTGAGACCCCCTATCTGACACCACATCAGAAGGCAACCCATGAAGTCTCACAATCTCCCCAATGAACACCTGCGCCAGAGTTTTAGCATTAGGGAGGGCAGGAAGAGCAATGAAATGTGCCATCTTACTGAACCTGTCAACAACCACCAGTATGACAGTCTTCCCTGACGACTGAGGAAGGTCCGTGATGAAGTCCATAGACAAATGAGTCCATGGACGCTCCGGAAGTTTCAAGGGTAAGAGGGTCCCAGACGGACGGGTATGAGGGGTCTTAGAGCGAGCACAAACCCCACAGGACGCGACAAAAGTTAAAACATCTTTATTAACGTTAGGCCACCAAAACCGGCGAGAAAGGAGATCTAAAGTAGCCTTACTCCCTGGATGTCCTGCTAAAGCAGAATTATGATGTGCCTCAATAACCTTTTGTCTCAACTGATTTGGGACAAACAGTCTCCCTGGAGGTCCTGCAGGGGCGTCCCCTGAGCCTCTAACACCTCCTCCTCAAGCTCAGAACATACAGCCGACACTACCACCCCCTCCTGAAGGATAGTAATCGGGTCATCCATTTTCCCGGCCCCTGGGAAACTGCGAGACAAGGCATCCGCCTTAACATTCTTAGATCCAGGGCGATAAGTGACAACAAAATTAAACCTGGTAAAAAACAACGACCATCGAGCTTGTCTGGAATTCAGACGCTTAGCAGATTCCAAATACAGCAGGTTCTTGTGATCAGTAATGACGGTGACCGGGTGGACTGCCCCCTCCAAAAAGTGACGCCATTCTTCAAAAGCCAACTTAATGGCCAGTGAAAATGTCACGCGGTCTTATGATATGTGTACGATGTCAGTAAACTATTCTTAAAAGAACAACACTCTATACAACATATAGATTAGCAACATCAGCATGTAAATATAGAATAGATTTACCTGACACGATATCCGTTGAACTCAGGATTAATCTTGAGGACTTGATACACTGTCACAGGAAAGAAGAGGACCGGGGGTCTAACCTGACCCTAAACTGGGGTCCTAACTAATCCCTCACCTTGGAGGTACTGATAATGGTTCAGAGGTCCAAGTCTCCAGCCTAACCCTGTCTCCTATCAGTCCCTGAACCCTGTAATCAGTCCTAAGAAGGATTCTGATTACCACCAAAGGGATATGGGCTGATCTCTGCTAAATACACAGATTAGAAATATAAGACAGACTGGAGAAAACACAGACTTGCATACACACTCAAACACAGAAGGAACATAAATGATCTGGGATATTAAACTCTAACCAAGTTGAGCTTAAAACAACTAAGGAGCTCTTTAACTTAAGTCTATACAGATACAATCCTATCTGTGGTCTGCATGAAGAATTTCACTGGCAACTCCCAAACAGACAACCAGAGATTTAAAGGAAACCAATCAACAAATAATTAATTGCAGCCGGGAGAAACTGCACCCAGTCCCAGAACTGAGCACAGACAGAATTAACTCCCTAACTGCCAAACACAAAGAAACAGCAACTCAGCTGTGAGAAGTCAGAATGTGCAACCGCGACGATCTTCGTGGCGATGCACACATGACAATGTCGGACAGATTATAAAAGGGTATATTTCAGCTTTCATAGCGATCAGAAACATAAGAGCCACCTTCACAGAATGCAGCCTTAGTGCTGCTGAAGGTGGCTCTTTTACTTAAAAAGGCCCTGGGGGGTGACAGGTTCCCTTTAATGTGTCTAGTGAAGCTATGAGTTCCATAATTCTATGACTTTACCTTCTTGTTATTGTGATTTCAATGTTCAGGAATGTATATGCATAATGAAACTCAACAAAGTGAATATTCATTTTTTAAGGACTGTATGGAAGGAATTCATCACAGGCTTTAAGCCAGTATTCTGTCATAAAAAAAGTTGCAAACTGGAGTTGTACAAAAATGTTACCAGTGGTTTTACGCCAACCCCATCACTTTTACTATATTTTTTGCCACACATAGTGTACAATATCAGTTTTTGATTCTGGCACTATACTTTTATAGAGGTGTGTGCCTCTTCAGAAATTTGTTACAGAAATGTTCTTACTTCAGTAGACTTTTGACCAAAACTGGCATATGAACTGCCAGTCTTGATGAATTCCTTTGCATATTTCCTGACAATCAAGATATTATTTTTATAATGTGTTTATTCTTATTCTTATTTTTATAAATAATATAACTGCAGGAAAATTAAGTGAATGTTAATCATAGTCTACAACAAGATTATCAGTTAAAACTATTTGCACTGGTCATTCTGGGACATTTCTTAAAATAGACTTAAATTATTGTTGTCCTGGATTTAATGTCTAGAAATAGAGTAGTTTATATGTAAGATACCTTAAAAAGTCTCAAGATTTCGGTTATTTTAATGCATTTTTTTCAAACAATATACATTTTTATGACTTTTTATATCATTACACTTCCCACTTTTCAGAAAAGAAATATAACCTCTATTCTAGTGTGCTAGATAGTACAATTATTTTGAGCGTTTGAAGTCAAATGGATATTGTTTCACCAGTTTATTTGGTTGTACGATCTTCCGCGTGGCATAAAGCTCTTCTGCACTGCACAAAATGATTAAAGATGTTTATTTGGATGCACAATTCAAGGCAAGGAATTACAAATCAGAGGCCTAAGGCAGAAAACATTTTTAACTCACAGACCAGCTGTGCGATATAAAGGGGCTACAAGACTCTTCGAGAGGAGCAGTGGGATTCCGCAGTCAGTTTCCACAGAATTGTTTTCATTCATCACGATAACTTACTAGTTTGTATTTAGTATTTCATACATCCTGTGTGGGTGAAGGCAAGAGTGTATTCGCTGTTATGAAAGAAAAAATCAAGGCAACTTCCATTCTGAAGAATTCATCTTACTTAGAAGAGCCAGCGGATTTTGGATTTAGGTACAGTAAATCCAAGCAGCTCTATATTTTGTTTGACATGTTAGTACACCCTTATCCCTAATACATCAACCGCTCTTTCCCCAAGCACAGTCTACTATACCTTATTGAAATTCCGACCTTCTTTTGTTAATAATGTGGACATATCTTAAACCAAAGCATAGTACGCTGTTGGGTACGTTTTATCCCCTGTATAGGGACTTTGTGTAGTTTTGTTTCCATAACATATACTCGGTTTTTAGAACAGGAATAACTTTGTCTCTTATTCATTTTTGAACAATATTTTACTTTTAACATATATGCATTGTGGTTAGATATTAGCAAATTTGGAGTGGAATTGAATTCTACTTGAATCTCAAAAAATTGTGGGGTGGGAGAGTCGGCTGACAGAATGATGTCGGAATTCATGCCCCATCGTGTCAGTAGAGGCAGCTGAATCCCGGAAGGAGCAGTATGTGACCAGTCTGTGCTGTGGAAGAGGTGTTTGAGAGAAGTAGCCAAAGCAGTGTCTTGAATGGTGCTGTCTGCTCTTGACAAGCACTTGTGGCGACGTCCTGACCATAAGTAGATCACAGGGTGTCCTGTAATGGAACGCCCGTGATCAATTTTTTATACAGTGGAATATAACACGTGTTTAGTTCTTGAAGAGTTAAAAGAAATATTGCATGGTATCTATTAAAATCAGTGGATTGCCTAATTCACAGACTTGCCACATCTTTCTAAGCAAGAACCATTCTTTGTTGAAGTTTTCAGCTCTGGCTAAAAGATCAAGGACCTAAGTTGTATATTAGAAAATGGGTTTTCTAATACAGCAAAAAGTATTTGGGAAGTTTGAAGATTTTGCAATGGACTAAGATGGTACAAGATAGATTCATATGAAGCATCTTATGTCCCAACTGATTTGCTGCCAATTCAGTCTGGAAAATTTGTCCTATTTGAGGAGCAGTGCTAGGAATATTGATGTCTCAATTTAAAGAAGACGTAAATGCTCTCCTTAACTAAATTTGGCCCCTATTCTCTATATATTAGGGCTCTACGACACTTCATTATTTTGGGTACATGTGTTATTTTTGCAGATAGATCATGGACCCATTAAAATCAATATGCCTTTTTCCATGTCCTTTGTTCCTTTGCTTTGTTGACCGAGTGTTCACAAAAGAAAAGGAGACGTCCTGTGTTCATCCGAATTTCAGATCAAACTCACCAATGCTGGTCAATGACCATGTGTAAAAAAAAGGATAGGATAGCATGTGAATGTCTACTGTGTGCTGTCCATATTCTACTGCTTAATAGGTAGTAAAAACAAAGAAGAATTTCTTTTTAATATACAAGAAAAATGGATACAACAAAGATTGTAAAAACTAACATATGGAACAAAAATGGGTCCGCACATGGAAAAAAACATAGATTTTTCATGCATAAGAAAAAAACCTGATGTGTGAAACCGGCCTTAATGTATTCTTCTCAGCCAAGTGGACATGGTCTTTCTCAACTCTTCTCTATGGAAGTCTGTTTGATGCCCAGTTGGATAAAAAGCTGGATTTAAATAACCAAGGAAGTATCATGAACAGAGAGAAGTAGAAACAAAACTCGAAGAACATCAGATTCAGGAGAATAGAAACATTTTCATATTTATAGCAAATGACAGGTCTTCTTTAAGGGTTGCAAATAAGTGATAAATTCTGTTAAACGAGTAGTATTAAGACATAAAAATGTGTAGTAAGCAGCTTTGTGTACGATAGCTATTTATTATTACTTAACAAATATATTGTATTATGTAGTATTAACATATCTTAGAGTATTAATCCCATTACATTCTGACAACAAACATTGCTATTAGAGTTGGTGGAATCGATCCAGTCCATTGACCAGGCCAGTAATCTGTGAATTTCAGACGGGAGCCTTGAGAACCTGGTACTACGGTACCTTCTGGCATCCGCAGCTCTTATGATCAGCTGACCTGGCACGATGTCAAATTTGCATCATCTTGCAACAATGACATTGCGTTAGGTCACAAAAGAAGAGCTGCTGATGTCAGAAGATAGGAGGCTGTTCTCAGAGTTTCTGTCTGATAGCCACAGACTACTGACCTGGCACATGGGCTGGTTCCTGCACATTAATTGATATCTAAATGTATTTAGTGACGTTAAAAACATGTAGTTGGTATTTTGTGGATCTTTGTAAAATAAACATTCTTTCGGCATACTGGTTTTGGCGAGACTGGCCTAGCAGACTGTCTGATGTGTTTAGGGGCCTTCAGATAAAAATATTTTTAATTTTTATGGTGCCAACATATTCCGCTGCACTATGCAATTTTAGGGAGGACTTGTAGAGACAATAAAGACGTCCAGAATAACACATTACTCAGAATGAGCGAGGGCCCTGCTGGCCAGCTTATAATCTAAGAGGAAAACGTTGGTGGAGAGATGACGAGGCAGAATATCAACATTTGATTTCAAGGAAGAAAAGTTGCTGCTAGAAGAGACTAGCAACAGCTCTTTCCTCATTGAAAACATGTGAACACTCGACCAAGCCGAACACTAATGTGTATTGGGGAGGTCAAGAGGGAGATAGCGGTCTGCTCAACGAACAGATTTGGCCGACAGATATCTTATGTGTACAGAGGATTTAGTAAACATTTGAAAGTAACAGAGCTAAGATTATACTGTAAGTATAAAAATATGTATTTTACCTATAATGGTCATCCACGAAAATAAGCAGTTCACAAGTAATACATTTAAAAAAAAATTATAAAGCACAAAAATAGATATATTTTAAATAAAAATGATAAAATCATAGATGGATATACAATATCAGTACTTCTACAGGTACTGGCATAGCATAACTAATACAATGGATCTATCTATCTACCTATCTATTTTCATATGTGCCATATATGTTTGGTATATATGTACAATGGGTTCAGAAAGTATTCAGACCCCTTTAAATTTTTTACTCTCTGTTTCATTGCAGCCATTTGGAAAATGCAAAAAAGTTCTTTTTTTCTCATTAATGTGCACTCTGCACCCCATCTTGACTGAAAAAAAACAGAAATGTTGAAATTTTTGCAAATTTATTAAAAAAGAAAAACTGAAATATCACATGGTCATAAGTATTCAGACTCTTTGCTCAGTATTGAGTAGAAGCACCCTTTTGAGCTAGTACAGCCATGAGTCTTCTTGGGAATGATGCAACAAGTTTTTCACATCTGGATTTGGTCATCCTCTGCCATTTTTCCTTGCAGATTCTCTCCAGTTCCGTCAAGTTAGATGGTGAATGTTGGTGGACAGTTATTTTCAGGTCTCTCCAGAGATGCTCAATTGGGTTTAGGTCAGGGCTCTGGCTGGGCCAGTCAAGAATGGTCACAGAGTTGTTCTGAAGCCACTCCTTTGTTACTTTAGCTGTGTGCTTAGGGTCATTGTCTTGTTGGAAGGTAAACCTTCGGCCAAGTCTGAGGTCCAGAGCACTCTGGAAGAGGTTTTCATCCAGGATATCTCTGTACTTGGCCGCATTCATGTTTCCTTCAGTTGCAACCAGTCATCCTGTCCCTGCAGCTGAAAAACACCCCCATAGCATGATGCTGCCACCACCATGTTTCACTGTTGGGATTGTATTGGGCAGGTGATGAGCAGTTCTTGGTTTTCTCCACACACACCGCTTAGAATTATCACCAAAAAGTTCTATTTTCATCTCATCAGACCAGAGAATCTTATTTCTCATAGTCTGGGAGTCCTTCATATGTTTTTTAGCAAACTCTCTATGTGGGCTTTCATATGTCTGGCACTGAGGAGAGGCTTCCATCGGGCCACTCTGCCACAAAGGGCTGACTGGTGTAGGGCTGCAGTGATAGTTGACTTTTTGAAACGTTTTCCCATCTCCCTACTGCATCTGTGGAGCTCAGCCACAGTGGTCTTAGGGTTCTTCTTTACCTCTCTCACCAAGGCTTTTCTCCCACGATTGCTCAGATTGGCTGGACGGCCAGGTTTAGGAAGACTTCGGGTGGTCCCAAACTTCTTCCATTAAAGGAATATGGAGGCCACTGTGCTCTTAGGAGCCTTGAGTACTGCAGAAATTCTTTTGTAACTTTGGCCAGATCTGTGCCTTTCCACAATTATGTCTCCAAGTTCCATGGCCAGTTCCTTTGACCTCATGATTCTCATTTGGTCTGACATGCACTGTGAGCTGTGAGGTTTTATATAGACAGGTGTGTGCCTTTACAAATCAAGTCCTATCAATTTATTTAAACACAGATGGACTCCAATGAAGGAGTAGAACCATCGCAAGGAGGATCACAAGGAAATGGACAGCATGTGGCTTAAATAGGAGTGTCTGAGCAAAGGGTCTGAATACTTATGACCATGTGATATTTCAGTTTTTCTTTTTTAATAAATTTGCAAAAATGTCTACACTTCTGGTTTTTATCAGTCAAGATGGGGTGCAGCGTGTACATTAATGAGAAAAAAATGAACTTTTTTTGCATTTACCAAATGGCTGCAATGAAACAAAGAGTGGAAAATTTAAAGGGGTCTGAATACTTTCTGAACCCATTGTAATTAGACAGACATAAATATATATCTGTGTGTGTGTTTGTGTGTGTATACAGTGTATACATATATATTTAAATATATGGCCTTGTAGTTTGATGAAGAGCACAGTAATTCTTGTCTCGCGATGGACACCGTGAGCTGCCCCAGGCCAAGACTTTTGCAGTCCATGTATAATAGTCTATAAGGAATGTTCACATGCGGTATACTGTCTCTCCTTTTAACATCATTTAATAGAAAAAAAGTCCCGGCTCTCCAGTAGACTTTTAAATCTTGTCACCAGTCTATGACCCCTGAACACTTGTCAATGGAAAAATGAAAACACAGTTGGTGGGCATGTCCCCAGGATGCCACGCTGAATACTCTGTGGAATATACCCTCTGGTTCAGACATATTTTTAATATGTCTCTTACAGCTGGCTCATTTCATCCAGAAAGCCTGAGATGAGAATTCAGGGGGGAGAAATAAAAGCAGGCATAGCCTGAGAGGATAGTTTGTCTCCTGAGTTTACCTTGAAAGATGAGGCACAGAAAATGAGAACTGAAGAAACATAAGAAAACCTGCCTTTATTATTGCACTTTTTGCTCATTATCTGTACAGAAACTGTTTAAAGGAACACATGGTAATTAACCAATAAAATCTCATGCAACTCACATTATTCTGGTAAATCGCCTTTTGTGCTCATTTTGCTTGAAGCTATGAATATTGCAAGCGAGTGCCTATAGAAAAGGTAATGAGAGTCAGTCACGAAAACTATATGGACAGCTGCAACATATTGTGCCAGCTATATTAAAGAAAAGAACACAAACAACTATACAACTACAAGGCTGAGGACATCATGGAACAGGAATATGTATATATCAAAGATATTACAGAGCGTGACATAACAATGCTCTGCATCCAATCAGCGCTGGCTTCACTTTCCCCTCCTTCAGACAAAACAGACATCCGGAGCAAGTCAAAGCTGAGGCTGCGCTCACTACCTCTGGATGTCAGTTATGTCCCAAGAAGGGGACAGTGAAGCCAGCGCTGATTGGATGCAGGGATAACGTGACATAATAAGGTCAAACGAGCTACGAAATAGCCAGTATCCACACCACTGGAATGGCGCCCACCCCCAGTTATTATTTTAAAAGGGGAGAACAGTACTTGAGAAGAAATTGTCCGAATAGTGGATAAATAAAATTCTGTCTTTATGCAGTCACTATTTGGGATTTTTGGCTTTACATAGCTTTCATTGAACTCAACAAGAAACAATAAGTGCACCTAGTGGTAGCCTCAGACAAGCAAAAATGTATTTTTTAAATGTGGTAGGGAATTTGGACTTATGCATGATAAAACAGAGTATTATTTTGTGCCATAGCAATTCTATGCCTTTTATGAAACTCAACAATGGAGTATTTTAGATTAAAATGAAGTAAACTGCAATCACCGAATTTGTACTAAATGCATTTCACAAGCTACAGCCATAGACTTTCAATATTTATTTGTCTTAATGTTATATTTCTATCAACCATCCTGCCATAAATGAGCCATGCACAGTAGATCCATGTCACCACAGGGCCCCGGGCGCTGCAATTCAGCATTGTCTTTTTGTGTTTTTTCATAGGAGCTATAAAATAAAAATAATGGTCAACCGTGGACAGCCGTAAAGAATTTACACAATGAGCTGTTTTCATTTTAAACAATGGCAACCCGAGACACATTACAATAAAAAAACAATAAATTTCCGTGCACTTCCATTCAATCATCCTCGTGTTGTACAAAAGCTCATAATCCTGGAACAATAATGAGCACCCACCCACCGGCTACTCTTTCGCTGCGAATCCTTAGTCATTTCTCCTCTCATCTTCTTCATACCCAGGCATTCTTATGGCCCCCCTTCTCTCGTTCCACCCTCCCCCATACTTGCTATGGGTGATGATTGACAGATTAATATATGTCTAGCTACGTGTCTTAGAAATCAAAAGCAAGGTGCTGTCAGAATCGCTTGTCAGGAAATGAGATTAGGTGCACTTGTCATTTGCTGAGGATTGCAGTCCTTCTGAGATAAGGTTGCATTTAATGAGTGTAAAAATCCTCCTTGTGAAAAAAGGTGGGAGGGAGATTTCATGGAGGAAGAGAATTATCTTTTTTTTTTCTGGTGTCAGCCGAGAGCTTTATCATATAAGTTGATACCGGGGCACCCTGGTAGCCACTGATAATGGCCTTGGGACTATTGCACCACTTCTGTATCTTTGCAGCTTCGAATGTGATGACTTGTTACCTACTTTTAACGCTTGGGGGAGTTAAAAACTGGACTCCCAATGGGATCAGCTAAAGTACAAAGATAATAGAACAGATCTGTAGGAACTAGATATTATGAATACTCTGTAAAATGTTCATTTTACCAGCCGATTAGCGAGAAGCACTTACACTAGAGATATGACTAATGATACTCAGATCAATAATATTGTGGACAAGAAAACGATCTCTTGGCTTTTTAAGTGAATGAGATGCTCTTCACTATATGCTCTGTCTTCAAGTGAAGTGGAAGTGCATTGGGTAAAGAACAGTAATTTTTACCGACATATCTATTGTCTATTTGAGTTTTATGGTTGGCTAAGTATCCTGTGAAGTCTAGTGTGTAGCTCAAGAGCAGACATGACACAGGAGATGACCAATGCTTCTTGAATTCTTTGACATACTGAGGCTCCCATTTACCACTTTCCGATCACTCCAATCTATTCTTTACTCTAAAAGCAACTCATCCCATGCTATTTCTCTGCGTCTACTGTTCCATTACCTTCACTGGCTTATATTTGTCGAGAGAATTCAGGTTTAAATACTAACAATGACCATATCCATAATCTGTCTCTCCATACATCTTCAACTTAATCTCGAAAAACCTCCCCACATACAATCTCAGATCTTCACAAGATCTCCTATATTCTGCCCTTGTTTGTTCCTCACACAACCATCTCTAACATTTCTCCTGAATGTCCCCCATACCCCAGAACTCAATACCTCATCATATCAGATTGTCTTCCATGAAGCCTTTGGAGCCATTGAAGCCTTCAAATGCAAACCTGAAAACTATTTTCTTCAGGAGAGTCTGAAACTTGCAATAACTATGCTGGGGCACCTTTTTATTACCTGAGCTATTCCACCCTTTAACCTATTGTCTCCTTCCCCAACACCTTGTTGGTTATAAATCATGAGCACAGGGTCTTCTCTCCCTCTGTACCAGTTCTGTCACTGTTATTTTATGTTTTTTTGTACTTGTGATATATTTCATATATGTATTATATACATACGTGGTCAAAATTGTTGGTACCCCTCGTTTAATGACAGAAAAACCCACAATGGTGACAGAAATAACTTGAATCTGACAAAATAATAATAACAATAAAATAATAAATCAAAAATCTATGAAAATGAACAAATGAAAGTCAGACATTGCTTTTCATCCATGCTTCCACAGAATTTAAAAAAAAAATAAAACTCATGAAATAGGCCTGGACAGAAATGATGGTACCCCTTTAAATAATGTGACAAAAGGGACATGTTAAATCAAGGTGTGTCCACTAATTAGCATCACGTGTCTACAATCTTGGAATCAGTGAGTGGGCATGTATAGAGGGCTACAGATACTCACTGTGCTGTTTGGTGACATGGTGTGTATCACACTCAACATGGACCAGAGGAAACGAAGGAAAGAGTTGTCTCAGGAGATTAGAAAGAAAATTATAGACAAACATGTTAAAGATAAAAGTTATAAGACCATCTCCAAGCAGCTTGATGTTCCTGTGACTACAGTTGCACATATTATTCAGAAATTTAAGCTCCATGGGACTGTAGCCAACCTCCCGGAATGTGGCCAGAGGAGGAAAATTTATGACAATTCAAAGAGACGGATAATACGAATTGTGACAAAAGAGCCCAGAAAAACTTCTAAACAGATTAAAGATGAACTTCAAGCTCAAGGAACATCAGTATCAGATTGCACCATCCATCATTGTATGAGCCAAAGTGGACTTCATGGGAGACGACCAAGGAGGACACCATTGTTGAAAAAAAATCATAAAAAAGCCAGACTGGAATTTGCCAAACTTCATGTTGACAAGCTACAAAGTTTCTGGAAGAATGTCCTATGGACAGATGAGACAAAAATGGAACTTTTTGGCAATACACATCAGCTCTATGTAATGTCAGCTGACATAAAGCCCACAGGTTAGTAATGGAGAAGAGTCTATAACAACACAATTACTAACCCCATTGTCATATAGTAATAAATCCACTGCAAGAATAAAGTCCCTTATTTGAAATAAACCCCCACCCTTTTTACTAATTTATTTTCAAATCTTAAAAAACTACCATATTCCTCACCTGTCTGATGAGAAGATAATGCATATCTGTCTCAAGATGCATTCCAACTCTGCTATATCTGGATTTCATGGCTAAGTAGTGGCATGATGCAACTGCTCAGCTGTAAATCCAGGAGAACACTGAATTAAGGCTGACAACTCCACTGAAGCGCCGAGTGGTGACGTCAATAAGTTGAGCCGAGTTCACAGTTGATGAACTCCGGTGATCTCACTCACGTCAACACTGGCAGCATGAGAACATTCTCACAAGCGCTGACAACAGCATGGACACTGAACTTTCCTGAGTGGGTTCTCACATCACTAATGAGGAGGCATGCTAGAGTGTAAAGTGGTACCAGCCACACATCTGATGTAAGATTTGTGGTATAAGGAATGCCATCGCTTGTCATGAATTTGAGTAGCACAGGTTGCCATCCCCTCCACCACCATTCCATCCTAGCTCCACCCACTTTGTCAGAGCTGGGCAAAAGATGGTGTGAGAAAACCAAGGACTGCAAAATTTTAGGTCAGTGTCGTGCGGCACCAACATTTTGTTTCTTTTCAAACCTTTTTTGCCAGAATTCATGTTTAAATGCTTTGATGAATTTGGTTGAATGTTGTATTCTGCAAGGTATACTATGTAGAGTTACGCATTCCTTTAAAAATAA
>JARQOD010000002.1:300532018-300578647 GCA_033576555.1 Oophaga sylvatica | reverse complement strand
ATTATTCTCATTTATCTCCTACATCTCACCAGCGGTGTCACAGACACTTTGACCTGTGATCATTGAATTAGTCATGTTTTTGCTTTATGATTTATCATATATGTAGTTAAATGACATCATTTTAAAGGGAACCTGTCACTAGTTTTTGAGCCTAAGAACAAATGGCAACACCTTTAACTGCTCTTGTGCTGCATCCCACAAGCATGCCTATCTGCTCCCAACTCCCCCCAAAAACACCATTTGATATGCTCCCACGCTGTATGTAAATAAGGATGGTTCGGTCATATAGGCATCGTCGTTGGGGCATCTGTCCCTCCTCTCTGCTTCTAATCGCGTCCTCCTGCTTTGGTATAGACGCGTCATCCACATTGTGAACTGAGATATCGCGCCTAGACAGTAGCCTCACTTATACTGTAATCATATCAGCATTAAGAGAGATGGATTCCCTAAGCTATAGGTCAGGGTGAGCAAGACAGACCAAAGGCGATCCCACAATGGAGCCAGATGGCATGGGGAACAGGACAATGGAGTATGCAGGATGACGGGCAGACAACCAGAGCAGGAAATACCAGAAGACACAGAGCCAGGATTCTAGATGTACTCAGGAACTGAGGAGGAATAGTCAAGCCAGGACTTGCAGATGACAAATGGTAAATTGGAGAGAAGTACGCAATGAGTAGGCAAGTGGTTACCCAAAGGACAGCAGCGATAAATAGACAAACTGGATACTAGCTTGCAGAGAAGATTACACACTTGTAGCAGATTTGTGTGGTACCGCATGTGCAGTATTTGCAGAGCAGACGAATGGCTAAGTGCAGACTTACAGCAGACAAATGGCTATCTGCATGTCTGCGCTTGTGCAGATAGTGCAGATAGTTAATAAACAGGCAAGATTTTGCCTAATAGCTGATTAGCCAGCTCAGTGAAGTAGATGGTGAGGTAAACTCCTGAATTATATGCGGTAACTGAATGCTATGCTTATTGAATACTCAGACAGCACATATAGATGTCTGAGTAGGCCTTAAAAGGCCTTGGGTAATGATGTCAAAAATGGTTGCCGGGCCACTAAAGTAGCACGACGTGAACTTGCACAAGTAGACCTGGCCCTAAAGGAAGAATCGAAAGCTGGCTCCTGTGCCAGGACAAGTGAAAAACAATTTGACTACTACCTACAAAAATTTGGACCACTTGCAAATTTCTATTTGTGGCCGTTAATCACATAGAACATTTATTCTAATCTTTTGATGTTATTGGATGAAACTCAATGATGAGAATGAAGTCACTGGATCAGATTACGTCTTATTGCTTTATCTTCTTATAGGTTATGTGTCTTTATGTTGAGTGTGAGGAAGTGTGTTTGTTTCATGGTTTAGTAACATATTGGCACAGAAATCTAAGACTAAAACAAACATGATCAGTTGTTTCAACTCGGAGACAAGCGGGCAGCTTCAGACAGAATTTCCATAAGCTTTGTAAATCCATTAATTGTCATTCTTGTTTTATGTTGAAGTGGATGCCAGTTATGGAGGACTTGTTTGGCACCACTATTTTCAACTCTAAGTAAGCTATTAATCCCAGGGGATATGGCATTCTCCAGCAGTCAACATCTTGTCAAAAGAGAATAGGGGGCTGGTAGAGCTCCGGTTACATATTCTCTGAGGGCACAGTCTCCTTGGAAACAAGCTCCAGAGGAACGTTCACGAGTGACTTGCCTATTGAGCTTAGGCTGGCCGTTATGGGGGGGGAGCGTATCTGAATATTCGGCATCTTGGTTACAGCATTAGATGATGCTTAAGACATGGTAACATGCAACAACAATTGTATAGGGCATGAATACGACTTCCAAGAGATTTGTCATGGTTCACAGGTTGAGAACAATTGGACTGGATGCTTTTCAAAGCATTAACTGCAAGTACAGTATTAGACATACAGTAGACATACACATTATAATGACAGCACAACAATGCTCTTTAATTATACTCTCTTCAATACATCTGCAAATGACTCCTACTCCAGCAATAATAAGCTACTTCCCATTGCAGAATAGGTAGAACTATTCATTATCCAGTTTCCATACATTTACTTTCCTTTTGATTGAAATCATTATGCCATAAGATGTGTTTATATCAGAATATGTTATTTATAGCGTCTTGCTTCTATATAATTCACTTTAACTCATTTACGACCGCCGATATGCATTAAAATGGCAGTCGCTAAGGGGCCTTATTGCCTCATCGCCGTTTTAAAACTACAATTGGGAATAAGGGTATAGCACCACTCAGAGTCTGAAAATCTCTGGGGCCTCAGCTACCTGGGATTGAGACACTGTAGAACATAATCAGAGCTGAATTTTTCTGTGCCCGATTATGTGATGGCCGTTATTTAATGAATAACGCCGATCATGTAAAACAAAGTGTGCCTGCTATTCTATTAAAATAATTTCTCTCACTTTTGACATGATATACATGTTAGAGGAAAGAGAAAATATATCATTAAGCTCTCCCGGTACTGCCGCCATCCTCCGGGCCTTCCTTCTCTATCCCCTGACCCTCCGCGTCCTCTTCCTGAATAAAATGCTGGGCACATGCGCAGTGTGCCTGCTGAGATCTTCTGGCTGGTACCTGGCAATAGCAGGGAAATTTCCTATTGGTTTCTGACTTAATATCTGTGATAGACCCTATCACAGTGATCAAAAGCCAATAATTAGTAAATCACCCCGTCTCATCCCTTAGTCAGATTCAATTTTTTTTATTTTATAATTTTTCTTTCTTTCTTTGCCTTTAGGGTTGGGTTTAGGATTAGTTTTGGGTTTAGGATTGGGGTTTGGCTTAGAATTAGGGTTGGGCTTAGAGTTGGGGTTGGAGTTTAGGGTTGGGCTTAAGGTTAGGGTTGGGCTCAGGGTTATGGTTATGGGTTATGGTCTTTCAAAAGTTAAAAAAAATTGATGACGATATGATTACTAGTGTTGAGCATAAGTGTATACACCGAATATCATGGGTGTTTGCGTGACAAGATCAATGCTCCGCCCCGCATGTTTTGCAGATGTTAGACAACCCAAAAAAACATGTATGGATTGCCGGCTATATAAGAACAAGCCCCGTATGTTTTTTGGCTGTCTTAACAGTCATGAAAACATGCAGAGTGGGGGCTTGAGCATGTCACTCGAGCACCCGTGATACTCGGTGCATATCCAAGCACCCGATGGAGACTTGAGTAGTGAGCACTTGCGTTCAACACTAATGACGACATATTCAATATGACGACCTAATGTTATAAAATTCTGTGTAATAGCATTGGATTTAAAATCATCACTATACACCTGGATAAAATCCTTGAGGAATGTAATTTCCAAAATGGGGTCACTTGTGGGCGGTTTCTGCTGTTTAGGCACCATAGGAGCTCTACAACTGTGACTTGTCGCCCGCAATTTATTTCAGCCAATTTGTGTTCCAAAATTTAAATAGTGCCCATAATATTCTGAGCCCTGCTGTTTGTCCAAACAGAACTTTTTGACTACAAATGTGGTATTGCTGCGCTCGAAAGAAAGTGGGTAACAAACTGTGGGGTCTGCTTTTTGGTGTTACCTTTGGCAAAAGTGAAAAAATTGGGGCTAAAGCAACATTTTACAGGAAAAATGTATTTATTTTTCCATTCTACTTTGCATTGATTTCTGTGTAGCATTTGAAGAGTTACAAAATTTCCTGACAACAGTTTTGAAGTATTTGAGGGGTGCAGTTTTCAAAATGTTATCACTTTTGGGCAGTTTCTAATATTTAGGTCCCTCAAAGTCCATTCTAATTTGAATAGGTCCCTAGAGAAATAGAGTTTGTAAATTTGTTGAAAAAACGAGAAATTGCTTCTAAACTTTTAACCCCTCTAACCTAACAAAATAAAATGACATTTGAAAAATTATGCAGATGTAAAGAAGACATGTGAGAAATATTATTCGTTAATTATTTTGTACAGCATGACTAAATGGTTTAAGAATATTAAGATTGAAAGTTTGAAATTTGTGATTTTCTTTTCAAAATTTGCTCCAAAATTGTGATATTTTCACAAATACATGCAAGTCATGTCATGCAAATTTTACCACTATCATGAAGTGCAATAGGTCACGAGAAAACATTCTCAGAATCAGTGGGATACGTTGAAGTGTTCTAGAGTTATTATCACTTAAAGGGACACTTGTCAGATTTCTAAAACTTTGCCTGGTCATTAAGGTCAAACTGAACTTGGTCACTAAGGGGTTAAACTATAAGTCAAATACTTCTATTTTTATCACATACCTAAGTTTTGTACATATAGGTGTTTTTTAATGGATTTTTCGATAAAGAATCAATAATTATAAATTTTAGATTATAATTTTATGGGATTACTTTGTCAGTTATTGGTTTATCTGGTTGGTTCTCCTACAATGTGTTCCACAAACCAATATGCTATTGTAAAATACTATATGTAGCTTGTTTGGTGTGCAAATCCACCCATAGGATGTAATAGGTACTACACGAACATCCTATGATTAGCCTTGCATTAAAGGGGCATTCAATTTTACCTCAAATTGGAATAATGCTAGAAGTTGTTTGATGGTTATTGACCCTTTATAGAGACACATGGAATCAATATGGATCAATATTGAAAATTATCGGATACTCTGTGTGCAGCTGTGTCGCATCCCTATAAGTGTTCCTCCCTTGTCACATTTCTTCTAGTTAAAAATACTTCCATAAAACAGTATTCTTTAGAAAGCTACCTCCATCCTCATGGATTCAACATGAATCTGTGAGAAAAGATCAATGTAAAATCAGAGGAATATGGAGGTACAACATGACCCCTTAGCAATACATGGGTGTCGTATATGGATTTTCCATCATGAGCTGATATGGCAACATGCATAGTCCCTTTACTATATGTCAATGGAAATTAATTTTAGTAAAATTAAATTTTTGGTAACGTTAACATTTTGAATTTTGACATTACAAAAAAATTTGTATCTGTTAAAAAAAGGAAAGTGAGCGAACATATTACACTATCCATAAATTTTTCATCTTTGCCTTTGGTAATATTGAATTAATTGTAGAGATGAGTGAATGTTTTTTTAATTACCTCGCTTTGCCTAATTTTCCAAAATAATTTGATTTGCAGCAAATAAATTTGCATGAACCTAAATAGTGGAAAGTTTGTAATTGCTAGGATAAGTACACTCTGTAGGGGAGAGATAATTCTGCTGACCATAAGAGCTTACACTTTACATGCAAGACAGAGAGCACTGCTGACCATAAGCCACTTTACAGGAGATAAAGAAAGAGGACCTCGCAGACCTTAACAGCTTACAATTTACAGGCAAAAAAGAGAGAAATGATGACCCTACTGAGCATAAGAGCTTACAAACTACAGAAGAGAGAGAAGTCCATGCTGACTATAAGAGCTAACACGCTCTAAGAGAGAGCCCTGATGACCATAAGAGCTTACGCTTTACATGCGAGACAGAGAGAGGACACCTCTGACCATAAGGCACTTGACAGGCGAGAAAGAAAAAGGACACCGCATAATATAAAACCTTACACTTTACATGTGAGAAGGAAAAAGAAAAGACCCTATTGACTATAAGACCATATACGCTACAGAAGAGAGAGAGGACCCCTCTGACCATAACAGCTTACACGCCACAGAAGAGAGAAACTTTAGGCCAGGGTCACACAAGTGCAGATTCTCTCATGCAAGGGACCTGATCAATTGTGTAAATGACACTTGGATCAAACTCTTATCAGAGTTTGAGCAGAGTGACAGCTTAAGCCCCGTCACACTAAGCGAGATCGCTATCGAGATCGCTGCTGAGTCACAAGTTTTGTGACGCAACAGCGATCTCAGCAGCGATCTCGCTATGTTTGACACGTACCAGCGATCAGGCCCCTGCTGTGAGTTCGCTGGTCCTGTCAGAAATGCCTGGACCTTTCTTTGATCATTGAGGTCCCGCTGGGTAGCATGCATCGGTGTGTTTGACACCTTTTACCAGCGATCTCGGTAGTGACTCAGCACTGAGACACATAGGAGACACATCGTTACACAGGTCGCTACGGGTCGCCGATCGTTGCTGCGTCGTTGGGAAGATCTGACTGTTTGGCATCTCACCAGCGACCACAAAGCGACGCAGCAACGATCCCTGCCAGGTCGCATCGTTGTCGGGATCGCTGCTGCGTTGCTGAGTGTGACGGTACCCTTAGTGTGATCCCATGCTCTCAGATGAGAGAATCTTAGCACAAGTGAGAAGAAGATAAGAGAACAAGATTTCTCAATCTCTTTTCTGTGGGTCCGCGGAAATCATACTGCTCTTGTATATCTTCCAAGTGCAGTCTGATGTTTTCGACACACCCATTGACTTGAATGGCTGTGTGTGATCCAACTTCTGCACAAACTCGCAGCATGCTGAAATTTTTTTCTCATGCCGAAAAAAGCGCTAATCAGCACTGCCCCATAGAATAACATTGGTCCGAGTGCTATCTGACAAAACATTGGATACCAGTTGTCTGATGTATATGCTCGTGTGAGCGAGCCCTTATCCAGTGACTCTCAAGATGGAATACGACTCTGGGAACTGCTGATCTGTGATGGCCCAGGTACCGACCACCTTTGTACAAGGTATGATAATCCATAAGATGTCATAGCTGCAGGGCATTAAGTGGAGGGGCCCCTGTGACCATGCAAAATATTGATAGCCCATTCTCTAATGCTTCAGCAGTGCCTGAGATGGTGCTGGGCAAGTTTTTCTTTTTTTGTGACCTACTTTTTGAATCTCAGCATGTACTGCAAATTACAGAAACGATCCTCCATAGATCGATTTGCTCATCTCTATAGTTATGTAACATCATATAATGACATTGTCCAGTGAGTGTCACAGAACATTATGTCACCAAGGGTGAAACATTCCTGTGATTGGATCAAGGGGAAGAACATTAGAATATTTTTTATTTTTCTATGCATTTTTAGGGTACTAAGGTTATTTTAAAACATATTTAGATTGCGGACATCCCCCTTTAGATCGCAGATTAAAAGATCTGGTGAAACAATACATCTAGCCTAAAACATTTCCTGCTTTCGCTGAGCAACTATATAATTTTCTCACTTACCTAAAACCACTGTGAATTCGAGACTTCAATCCCTGAAGTAACTAGCATGACATTTCTAAGGCTGTCATTGCTATGTGTCACCACTTTCTGCTGATCAAAGATTTTCAGTGACGTGAACCAGTCACTACTCTGACTGTTATTGTGGAAGACTTGCAGCACACACTGGTTCCTGGCAGCCGCACTGTGCTTTTGGGTTTGTTTAGCCCAATTATTTGCTTGTCAGTCAGCAGCCCGGGTGTTGAGCAGGTATTGTCGAGGTATTTTTGTCCCACTGAACTGCCATAGTCTAATGAGGCCCTCAGGTGAATGCCGATCCTGTCAGCTAGGTGCTAAGATGATGTGCCGTTGAAAGATTGGGTGGCAATTAGATTGTTTGAGTAAGATAAGATACATGGCAGAGTAAATTGAAGGATAGGGAAAGCTTTTGAAATGTCAAACTTTTGCAGTCGGGTTCACACATGTGCGAAGGAGTATAAATTATACATGCTATATACCGTATATACATTTATTTTACCACCTACAGTAATAGTCATAGCGGGGAGTTTCAAACCTGTCATCTTTTAGAATGATTATTATTTTTAGCATTATTTGGCATTGATGTGTTGTCTACAGTGGGACTCGTGATTTCTTTACGGTCATCTTACGATATATTGAAACTGGAAGAATTTTTTTCTAATTAAAGTAATTGTATCATTCCACACGTTTCCTTCCTGAAATTTCTATGATTCCAAAGATATCTATATATCTGGACTCACTTTCACTTCCTTCGCAGTAAGAATTTTCTGTATGTTAATAAAGTATCTAGTCCACTCTGTTTTGATGAGTTTAGGAGTTTGGGAGGATTTATAGCAATGTGGTTTATTATTAATATTATTTATTTTTAGCATGCCATTGATTTCATGGTGCTGTACATGAGCAGGGGTTACACACAAGTATATGTGTGATTGGTATAGCTATCAACACAATTTAGCAGTTCAGCACTTTTTTCTTTTTTCACACAGATTATCTCTAAATTTAAGACTATGATACTATGACATATTGGTCTGACACAAAAACATCATCACAATGAGATGTGGGGAGTGTGAGCTTTTCTTCTATTCGAAAGTGAAGAAACAAGCGTTTCGTGACATTGAAATTGTACTGTCTGGAAACGGTTCTCTAGACGACAGGAGACAGGGATCAACTGAAGAACTTGAAAGCCTTGTCAAGAGCCTTGTTGGTTGTAAAATGGACACTAGAAAATGTTGACAAGTGATTCAATGTCAGGAGGTTCCACTCTGCTGTGTAATTTAAAAATGAACCTTAGCTTTTATATTGGCCAGGATTTTTTTTTTTGTAAATTCAACAGTTATGTGTTTGCACAGCTCCTGCATGTTGTCAGAGGAAACAAAAGACCATTAAAGATGTTCAGATATGTTTGACTTTTAATGTGGTCCAAAAGGAGCAACAAAAATAGTGCTGTACACAGTGTTAAAAAGCAACAGGACTTTGTTAGAACAGAACCTAGCTCCTTTGAGAATAAAGACATATAGGATTGTTCTATAAATGTTGGTAGTACATGAAGTTTTTAGGCAAGAAGCCTAAATTACAAGGCCACCACCAATTAATCACATCAATGTGACTTCTTGCCCTTGTTCAAAATTACCTTTCCTGATAAGCTCAATATTTGTTCATCTCTTGATGGCTGTCATGTTACGTATTCAGTAATTGGCCTTCAATATAACCTAAGCCGACAGGCATGAATTAAGCCTTTGTCAGTCACCTTAATCAGGATAAATACATTCATATATGTTTGGGATCAGGCCAGGTAGAATGCATCATGTCATCCTAAGATTAAGGACAATACTCATGTCATTCTGATGCTTATTAGAAGAGCATGCGGTATTACTGTTGGTTGCAGATTATTTGCTACCTGTTTCAGGGGTTACGATCGTTGGTGTTTATTATTCTGTTTCTAAGCTATATTGAACACATAGATGTTTGCCTGATTTATTTGTTGCCATTTTTGACTTCTCACTATATGCTAAATTAGGAAAGGCTAAAGAACATATAGAGAGTTCATATAAGGTAAAATTGTGATACTTCAGACATATCTAGCAACAGAATTTGACTATATCTCAAGTGTATCAACAAGTCTTAATCTACTTCTTTAAATCCACCCTTTGTCGCAGTTTTATTGAAGTATAGGGTTTGATAAATCCAAGGAAACAGTTATTTTCTTGTTTTGTGGTTTGTTTTCTAATTATACCTATTATTGGTTTACTTCAAGGTCAATAAAAAGTCAAAAAAGTTGTGATGTGTCAGTTAAAGTCTACATTATTTCATTCCTAGGCATTACTGCCATTGTATTTCACTGTCAGCACAATCGTAGGTCTCCAGGGATTGTTTGTTTTTCATTATATTTTTAATAATGCTTTAAGAATTGATATTTTAGCTATTGAAAGAATCCATAAAGAGAGGAAAGATTTGACACTGCTGCGCTGCCACCACCTCTGCTCTGCTTAGAGGTTACACCACACACAAAAAAAAAACACCAAAAACCCTTAATGAAGGGGTGCTCAATCCAAAGAAACAAACAGGTCCAATGTCCAAGTAAGAAGAAAATGAAGGATGGCACTCACCGTTCAAATATTGAAGACTTTATTCGCCAGGTAAAAAACATCAGCACGGGAGTAATTTGTTGAGTGCGGACTACGGCCGTTTCGCGCTTCTGCGCTTCAACGGGTCCTAATCGGGTTTAGGACCCGTTGAAGCACAGAAGTGCGAAACGGCCGTAGTCTGCACTCAGCACATTACTCCCGTGCCGATGTCTTTTACTTGGTGAATAAAGTCTTCAATATTTGAACGGTGAGTGCCATCCTTCATTTTCTTCTTACTTGGAAATTAGCTATTGAAAGCCTTAAGGGTATGCCACACTAAGCGAGATTGCTAGCGAGATCGCTACTGCGTCACCATTTATGACGCAGTAGCGATCTTGTTAGCGACTTAGCTGTGTGTGACATGTAGCAGCGATGTGGCCCCTGCTGAGATGTCGCTGATCGCTTATGAACGTTCTGAGCCGTTTTTTGGTCGTTGGTGTCCCACTGGTGAGCCTGAATCGCTGAGTGTGACACCCTTTATGAACGACTTCACCAGCGTCGCAGGTGGGACTAGGTTTTCCCAACGACTGCAGAGGTCGTTATACAGATCGCTGATGAGTTGTGTTTGGAATCACAGATCGCTGATGAGTTGTGTTTGGAATCTAACTAGCGATTACATAGCGATCGAACTAGCGATCTCGCCAGGTCGTGTCGTTGTCGTGATCGCTGGTGCGATCGCTAAGTGTGGCAGTGCCTTTAGTTTTTAAGCTTTGATTCACTTCTAAGCTTTGCTCACATGGGATATTACAACATAGCAAAAAAGGGTGAGGAGTAAAGAATGCCTTTTTACTACAGCTGCATTTACACTGAATGATAATTGTGTGCTTGTGTCATGATAATCTTTCAGTGTAAACAGGCTGAGGATCACTGGAGCAGAACACTTGTTTGTTGGGTGATATGATCTTTTGAACAGTGCAAAAAATCACGGCTCTTGCAGGGTGTATCCTGTGTAAACATGATTCACGCTGTGAAGAACTATGGTACCCTATGCGCACTGAGCGATCTATAACAGATCCTTGAGTGCGCATCATTTCCTGCTGTCTACCTGTGTAAACAGGTTATTAAACGCCATCTGATGGGTAAAGGTTTACCGATTGCCGTTCGTTGTGCTGCTGGTAAACGGATGTTAAGCTTCGATAGTAAATGATTTGGGGCGATAGGCTTTCTTTGTGTCTTTGTACAGACTCAGTATATGCAGTTCTGCTGTATGCAAAGATCTTTTAGCTGCTTTGTTTGCTCTGTTATCGTCATCAATAAATTCTCGGTACTGTTCATCTAAATTGTTGATTGCTCGCACTGTAAGAGATTAAACCAGCCACTCGGCTTATACAACGCAGCCTAACAGTTTATTTTATCATGTCACTTTTGGCCTCCCAACTTATCACTTTCCTGGTGGAATGCTGCATAATAACATAAGTGTGTTGACACAAAATGTGACTATCTCAAGAAATGTCTTATATTTATTTTTGTCTTTAAATTGAAGGTCTGCAGCCTGTGCCATACACTGCAGCATTATCTGTACGCCTTCAGTTTGAGAAGAAATATTATACTTCATTCATCACATTTTAACAGCTGTCTATTCTAAGATAATCCAGTGGGGGACTGAGAAATCCCCCCCAAACAAAAATAACTCTATGATGAGTTGAAAGCTTTGTTGGAGACTATCTGTTAGATAGTGAGGCATTAAACCTTAAAATCCCATGGAATTGCAAACAGTAGATATCTGCTATCTTCTTGCACCAAAATCCCTTTAATCGCGCTGTTTAAAGGATCAAGTCGGCAATGTAAAAGAAAAAAGGCCTCAAATACTACCATTTGAGCACCCTAAATTATGCAAACAAAACGATTCTTTTGTTTCGAGTAGCAGGTGCGTGAGTAAGCAGGGGAGATTAGCTCTTGCTATCTCCAGCCATTAAGCATTGAACCTATTAGAGTCTGCACAAAGCATAAGGTCCTGGCAGACGTGTTTTTGTTGCACAAATAGGTATTTACTGACATGATGCATTGTGCCATCATTTACTGAAAACCAAAGCTACCAAAAATAACCATATGTAATTAACTAGTATTTCCCAATCACAGTTCTTTCGAACCTGGTGAAAGGTTCCCTGGAAGACTAATTAAAAGCCAAGTGCTATCACCATTCGAGTTGGGATTGGTTGGTTGTGGGTTCTTTATTTGGTAGCGTAGCTGGTGTCTATTTCGATTCCTCATATTGTCGTTACTTAGTAATGTGGTATGGCTTATATGTGCCACGAGGTAGACATCTCTTAGGTGGCCATACGCTTTAGACTGAAGTATGTTGATGGCCGAACAACCTTTGAACAAACAGTCCACTGGTGACCGAACCTTATGTAGATACATCCATACACATTTTAGTCCATATTGTTGTTTACTACTATTTAAACTTGCAGTACATAGTCAATAAAACCTGGAAACGAAGGAACAAACCCAAGTTTCCATTAAAGAAGGATAATTCCAAAATGAGAATTGTATCATCATACTATTGTACAACAAACTCAAAGACATCTGGCTTCAAACAATGACAGTCCATGATCGTTAGCTTAAAATGATCGTTCATTAATTTTTTTCCATTGTGGTTGAAATTTTCTTTTTCAGCAACTTTAGTTTAATGTGTATGGACGACTCCTTTAGAGGGAGGTAAAACTGTCCCTATGGATATATTTTATTTTGGGCTTTTTGTTAGATATTCATGCTCTACCAAATCTGCATAAATAGCGAAGTCCCAAAAGAAATGTTCTCCATACCTCCCTTTGTCTTCGCTGGTCAGTTCTAAGAAATTTGCATTTCCAGACTTGTGCCTAACAAACACGTATTAACGATTAGGATTCAAACTGATTCATCAACTTTTACTCACAACAGATTGTTTTCCTTAACAATCCTCTATGATTAAAGACTGTTTTACATTTCCCTAAGGAGCTCAGGCTACTCCCGCAGCTGCCATTTCCCTATAAAAATGAGCATGAAAGATGAATTTAGCCTGACCCCAGGGCAGGATTAACAGCCTGTGATGTGTCACATCAGAGTGTAAGGGGAGGCTTTTAAGGCCTCTGTCATCTGTTATGACAACAAAGAAAATAAAAACTTAAATCTTAAATCCCAGAATAAAACATTCCTGCCTGTTTCACTGGAAGATTACATAGCTGAATGGATGGATTAACCCTTGGGTATATTGCTGTTACTTTAAGTTGATCCAGGAATCGTGGGTAGCATTTAAGTTGCATGCTTCTCAGGATTAACCCTTTCAGAGTTTAAACAAAAAATTGTCGGAACAAGGGGACAATGAAGAGTCAATGAGAGCTGATTGACACTGACAACAGATGTGTCAGAAAACTTCCAAAAGACGTATTATTTGTTGTATTTGGATCTTCTTTCTATCCAGGATTTTTGATTTGTTGAGATTTATCTCATATAGCCATTTATCTTCACTTATGCTGTGTGACAGTCTGACTTGGTAGATGGTGTACCTCCTTTACACTAAATACAGTTTGCATACAGTGGGTACGGAAAGTATTCAGACCCCTTTGAATTTTTCACTCTTTGTTTCGTTGCAGCCATTTGGTAAATTTTTTTCTCATTAACCCCTTTACCCCAAAGGTTGGTTTGCACGTTAATGACAGGGCCAATTTTTACAATTCTGACCACTGTACCTTTATGAGGTTATATGTTGTGAACACGTTGGAGGCAACTTCGGAGCTGGGCTCCCTCCGGTGGTTGCTGAGGGTAATGAACCAATTGCTGAATGGCTTTCAGCTGGGTCCGAATGGTCTGATATAAGTGACCTGAACTCCCATCAGCCTTGCCGGTAATCAATTGTTCTTCCAGGTCTTGGTTGGAACTCAGCTTGCATTCTGCTATCATTCAGATAAGTGATTTGCTGTTTTTTTTCCTCTGGTCGGATTTTCCTTGCTGGTTTGCTGCCTTGCAGTGGACTTCAGCCTGGTCCCCTTTTGGGACCTGGCGCTGCAATTGTGCTCAGTTTGTGTTTGCACTTTTGCTCTTTTCCTGTGTCACTTTTTATTTGCTGAATTGCTGTGTGTTACACCAGAGATCTGATTTAGGTGGTAGAGATCGTGTGATCTCAGGTTTTTTGTTAATCAAAAGTGTTGGTATTTTTGTCAGGGTTTTTTTTTGGGTTGCAGTCAGAAATTCTTTCCTACACTTTTCTATCTAGACAGTATTGGGCCCCAGTGTTTGCTCATTCTATTTTCTGTCTGTGTTAGTATTTTCTTCTTGTCTAACTGCCATTACATGTTTGGGGGCTTCCTATTTCTTTGGGGGTTCTGCTACGGAGAGATAGCTACACCTAAAGACAGAAAGATGAAAGCAAACTGCCCCGTAATCTTCCGTAGCCGAAAAGACAGCAATTCAGCAAATAAAAAGTGACACAGGAAAAGAGTAAAGGTACAAACACAAACTGAGCACAATTGCAGCGCCAGGCCCCAAAAGGGGACCAGGCTGAAGTCCACTGCTAGGCAGCAAACCAGCAAGGAAGATCCAACCAGAGGAAAAAAAACAGCAAATCACTTATCTGAATGATATCAGGAATGCAGGCTGAGCTCCAACCAAGACCTGGAAGAACAATTGATTACCGGCAAGGCTGATGGGAGTTCAGGTCACTTATATCAGACCATTCGGACCCAGCTGAAAGCCATTCAGCAATTGTTTCATTACCCTCAGCAACCACCGGAGGAAGCCCCAGCTCCGAAGTTGCCTCCAACGTGTTCACAACAGTTATAACTCCGGAACGCTTCATCGGATCTTGACGATTCTGAGACTGTTTTCTCGTGACATATTGTACTTCATGTTAGTGGTAAAATTTCTTCGATATAGCGTGCATTTATTTATGAAAAAAACGGAAATATGGCGAAAATTTTGAAAATTTTGCAATTTTCAAATTTTGAATTTTTATGCTCTTAAAACAGAGAAATATGTCACACAAAATAGTTATTAAATAACATTTCCCACAAGTCTACTTTACATCTGCACAATTTTGTAAACAAAATTTTTTTTGTTAGGGAATTATAAGGGTTAAAAGTTGACCAGCGATTTCTCATTTTTACAATACCATTTTTTTTAGGGACCACATCACATTTGAAGCTACTTTGAGGGGTCTATATGATAGAAAACACCCAAAAGTGACACCATTCTAAAAACTGCACCCCTCAAGGTGCTCAAAACCACATTCAAGAAGTTTATTAACCATTCAGGTGCTTCACAGGAATTTTTGGAATGTTTAAAAAATAAATGAACATTTAACTTTTTTCACAAAATACTAAATTCAGATCCAATTTTTTTTATTTTACCAAGGGTAACAGGAGAAATTGGACCACAAAAGTTGTTGTGCAATTTTTGCTGAGTACGCTGATACCCCATATGTGGGGAGAACCACTGTTTGGGCGCATGGAAGAGATCGGAAAGGAAGGAGCGCCGTTTGACTTTTCAATGCAAAATTGGCTGGAATTGAGATCGGACTCCACGTTGCGTTTGAAGAGTCCCTGATGCGCCTAAACAGTGGAAACTCCCCACAAGTGACCCCATTTTGGAAAGTAGACCCCCTAAGGAACTTATCTAGATGTGTGGTGAGCACTTTGATCCCCCAAGTGCTTCACAGAAGTTTATAATGTAGAGCCGTAAAAATAAAAAAGCATAATTTTGCCACAAAAATGATTTCTCGCCCCCAACTTTTTATTTTTCCAAGGGTAACAGAAGAAATTGGACCCCAAAAGTTGTTGTGCAATTTGTCCTGAGTACGCTGATACCCTATATGTGCGGGTAAACCACTATTTGGTGTGCATGGCAGAGCTCGGAAAGGAAGGAGCTCAGTTTGACTTTTTCAATGCAGAATTGGCTGAAAGCCACGTCGCGTTTGGAGAGCTCCTGATGTACCTAAACAGTGGAAATCCCCCACAAATGACACCATTTTGGAAACTAGAACCCTCAAGGAACTTAGCTAGATGTGTCGTGAGCACTTTGAACCCCAAGGGCTTCATAGAGTTTTTTAATGAAGAGCCATAAAATTCTAAATCATATTTTTTCAAGGGTAACAAGACCACAAAAGTTATTGTGCAATTTGTCCTGAGTACGCTGTTACCTCATATGTGGGGGTAAACTACTGTTTGGGCTCATGGCAGAGCACGGAGTGGAAGGAGCGCCGTTTGACTTTTTCAATGCAAAATTGGCTGGAATTGATATCAGACACCATGTCGGGTTTGGAGAGCCCCTGATGTGCCTGAACATTGGAAACCCCCCACAAGTGACCCCATTTTGGAAACTATACCCCTCAAGGAACTTGTCTAGATGGTGGTGAGAACTTTGAACCCCCAGGTGTTTCACTAAAGTTTATAACTCCCAAGCGTGAAAATAAAAAAAATCATATTTTTTCCGTAGACATGTTCTTTTAGACCCCAATTTTTTATTTTCCCAAGGGTAACAGGAGAAATTGGACCACAAAAGTTGTCCAATTTGTCCCGAGTACGCTGATACCCCATATGGGGGAGAAAACTACTGTATGGGCACACGGGGCTCAGAAGGGAAGTAGTGACTTTTTTGAATGCAGACTTTGATGGAATGGTCTTTGGGCATCATGTTGCATTTGGAGTGCTCCTGATGTGCCTAAACAGTGGAGACCCCCCACAAGTGACCCCATTTTGGACCCCAAGGAACTTATCTAGATGTGTGGTGAGCACTTTGAACTCCCAAGTGCGTCACAGAATTTTATAACGTAGAGCCATAAAAATAAAAAATCATATTTTTTTCCACAAAAATGATATTTTCGTCCCCAATTTTTTATTTTCCCAAGTGTAACAGAAGAAATTGGACCCCAAAAGTAATTGTGCAATTTGTCCTGAGTATGCTGATACCCCATATATGGGGGTAAACAACTGTTTGGGCGCATGGCAGAGCTCGGAAAGGAAGGAGCACTGTTTGACTTTTTCAACGCATAATTGACTGGAATTGAGATCATACGCCATGTCACGTTTGGAGAGCCCCTGATGTGCCTAATTAGTGGAAACCCCCCCAATTCTATCTCCAACCCTAACCCTAACACACCCCTAACCCTAATCCCAACCCTAACCATAACCATAACCACAAACCTAACCCTAATACACCCCTAACCCTAATCCTAACCCTAACAGTAAAATGGAAATAAATACATTTTTTTAATTTTATTATTTATCCCTAACTAAGGGGGTGATAAAGGGGGGTTTGATTTACTATTTATAGCAGGTTTTTATAGCGGGTTTTTATGTTTGGCTGCTATCACATGCTAAAAGATGGTTTTTATTGCAAAAAATAGTTTTTGTATCACCACATTTTGACAGCTATAATTTTTCCATATTTTGGCCACAGAGTCATGTGAGGTCTTATTTTTTGCAGGACGTGTTGACGTTTTTATTGGTACCATTTTTGAGCACATGACATTTTTTGATCGCTTTTTATTACGATTTTTGGGAGGCAGAATGAACAAAAACCAGCAATTCATGAATTTCTTTTGGGGGCGTTTATACCATTCCATGTGTGGTAAAATTGATAAAGTAGTTTTATTCTTCGTGTCGGTACGATTACAGCAATACTTCATTTGTATAATTTTTTAATGTTTTGGCGCTTTTATACAATAAAAACTATTTTATATAAAAATTATTTTTGCATCGCTTTATTCTGCGAGCTATAAGTTTTTAATTGCTTTATGGCAGCTCATTTTTGCAGGACAAAATGACGTTTTCAGCGGTACCACATTTATTTCTGTCCGTCTTTTCAATCGCGTGTTATTGCACTTTCTGTTCGGGGGTATGATGATAAAGCATTTTTGTTTACCTTTTTCTTTTAAGGGGTTCACTAAAGGTGTTAACTAATGGGACAGTTTTATAGGGTGGGTCGTTACGGACGCGGCAATACCAAATATGTGTACTTTTATTGTTTTTTTTTAATTTACATAATAATAATGTTTTATTGGGTAAATATATACCGTATATACTCATGTATAAGCCGACCCGTGTATAAGCCGACCCCCCTAATTATGCCACAAAAAAACTGGGAAAACTTATTGACTCGCGTATAAGCCTAGGGTGAAAATTGATTATGCCCCCATATGATGCTCCACAGATTATGCCCCCATATACTGCACAGATTATGCCCAATATGCTCCACAGATTATGCCTCCATATGCTCCAGATTATGCCCAATATGCTTCAGAGATTATGCCCCCATATGCTCCAGATTATGCCCCCATATATTCCACAGTTTATGCCCCCGTATGATCCACAGATTATGCCCCCATATGCTCCAGATTATGCCCCCATATGTTCCACAGATTATACCCCATATGCTCCCATATGCTCCAGATTATGCCCCCATATGTTCCACAGATTATGCTCCCATATGCTCCAGATTATGCCCCATATGTTCCACAGATTATGCCCTCATATGCTCCAGATTATGCCCCATATGTTCCACAGATTATGCCCCCATATGTTCCACAGCTTATGCCCCCATATGCTCCAGATTATGCCCCCATATGATGCTCCACAGATTATGCCCCATATACTGCACAGATTATGCCCAATATGCTCCACAGATTATGCCTCCATATGCTCCAGATTATGCCCAATATGCTTCAGAGATTATGCCCCCATATGCTCCAGATTATGCCCCCATATATTCCACAGTTTATGCCCCCGTATGATCCACAGATTATGCCCCCATATGCTCCAGATTATGCCCCATATGTTCCACAGTTTATGCCCCCATATGCTCCATATTATGCCCCCATATGCTCCAGATATGCCTCCATATGCTTCACAATTATGCCCCATAGTATAGGCCTCATACGCTGCTGCTGCAAAAAAAAGACATACTCACCTCTCGTCGCTGGGGGCCAGGTGCCGGTGTCCTGAGCAGGCGGTGACACCGGCGCGCTATGGGGGACTGGTGCCGGTGTCACCGCTCGCTCAGGACCCCGGCACCTGAGATATTTACCTGTCCACTCTGCACCGCTGTGCTGCTCCCTCTGACTCCTCTGGCTGTGAATGATCTGGCAGGGGGCGGTGCGCGCACTAATGACGTCATAGTGCCCTCTGCCTGAACATTCACAGCCAGAGGAGTCAGACCGAGGAGGTAAATATAGCTATACTCACCCCTCCGCCGCGCGTCCCTGCAGCCTCTCCTCTTCTCCCGGCGCTCTCCGCAGCGCTTCAGTCCTGCAGCGGTCACGTGCTACCGCTCATTAAAGTCATGAATATGTGCATATTCATGACTTTAATGAGCGGTGCCATGTGACCGCTGCAGGAAGGAGCCGGAGATCGTGGGAGAAGCAGGGGGGCTGCAGAGACCGCGCCGGCGGAGGGGTATGATCCGAAACCCCCGCTCCCCCTCCCCCGCCGACCCCCGTATATGACCCGCGTGTAAGCCGAGAGGGGGACTTTCAGCCCTAAAAAATGGGCTGAAAAATCTCGGCTTATACATGGGTATATACGGTAATATTTTTAATTTATTTAGGGATTTTTCAAAAATGTTTTTTAAACATTTATTTATTTATTTTTTAACATTTTTAAATTGTCCCAGGGTGCGACATTACTATATAGTGTCAGATCGCTGATCTGACAGTTTGCAGAGCACTGTGTGTGATCAGCGATCTGACAGGCAGTGCATGAGGCTTTCTCAGCTCCTGCTCTCAGCAGGCACTGAGGAAGCCGCCTCCCTGCAGGCCCCGGAAGGACCCGCGGCCATCTTGGATCCGGGGGCCTGCAGGGAGGAGGCCCTCGGAACAACGCGATCACATCGCGTTGCTCTGAGGGTCTCAGCGAAGCACTCAGGGGGTCCTCCTTGCGTCATACTTCCCTATGGTCCATGACGGCTCCTGGCACTTAGTCCCGGGTATCAGCTGTGAGAATCTGCTGACACCCGGCCGCGATCAGCCGCACTCCCCCTGTGAGCGCGGCCGACCGACTATGATGTTCTATTCCGTCCATGGGAATTAAGTCCCAGGTCACATGGACGGAATAGTTCGTCATATGGCAGAAAGGGGTTATGGTACACGTTGCGCCCCATCTTGACTGAAAAAAACCCAGAAATGTAGAAATTTTTGCAAATTTATTAAAAAAGAAAACCTGAAATATTACATGTTCATAAGTATTCAGACCATTTGCTCAGTATTGAGTAGAAGCACCCTTTTGAGCTAGTAAAGCTATGAGTATTCTTGGAAATGATGCAACAAGTTTTTCACACCTGGATTTGGGGATCCTCTGCCATTCTTCTGTGCAGATCCTCTCCAGTTCTGTCAGGTTGGATGGTGAACGTTGGTGGACAGCCATTTTCAGGTCTTTCTAGAGATGCTCAATTGGGTTTAGGTAAGGGCTCTGGCTGCGCCAGTCAAGAATGGTCACAGAGTTGTTCTGAAGCCACTCCTTTGTTATTTTAGCTGTGTGCTTAGGGTCATTGTCTAGACGGAAGGTGAACTTTCGGCCAAGTCTGAGGGCCAGAGCACTCTGGAAGAGGTTTTCATCAAGTATATCTCTGTACATGGCTGCATTCATGTTTCCTTCATTTGCAACCAGTTGTCCTGTCCCTGCAGCTGATAAAGACCCCCATAGCATGATGCTGCCAACACCATGTTTCACTGTTGGGCTTGTATTGGGCAGGTGCTGAGCAGTGCCTGGTTTTCACCATATATACTGCTTAGAATTATCACCAAAAAGTTCTATCGTCTCATCATACCAGAGAATCTTGGATCTCATAGTCTGGGAGTCCTTCATGTGTTTTTTAGCAAACTATGCGGACTTTCATATGTCTTACACTGAGGAGAGGCTTCCGTCGGTCCACTCTGCCATAAAAGCCCGACTGGTGGAGGTCTGCAGTGATAGTTGACTTCGTGGAACTTTCTCCCATCTCCCTACTGCATTTGTGGAGCTCAGCCATAGTGATCTTGGGGTTCTTCTTTACCTCTCTCACCAAGTCTCTTCTCCCACGATTGCTCAGTTTAGCTGGATGGCCAGGTCTAGGAAGACTTCTGGTGGTCCCAAACTTCCATTTAAGGATTATGGAGGCCACTGTGCTTTTAGGATCCTTGAGTGCTGCAGAAGTTATTTTGTAACCTTGACTAGATGTGTGCCTTGCCACAATTTTGTCTCTGATCTCCTTGGCCAGTTCCTTTGACCTCATGATTCTCATTTGGTCTGACATGCACTGTGAGCTGTGAGGTCTTATATAGACAGGTGTGTGCCAAGTCCTATCAGTTTAATTAAACACAGCTGGACTCCAATTAAGGTGTAGAACCATCTCAAGGAGGATCATAAGGAAATGGACAGCATGTGACTTAAATATGAGTGTCTGAGCAAAGGGTCTTAATACTTATGACCATGTGATGTTTCAGTTTTTCTTTTTTAATGAATTTGCACAAATTTCTACATTTCTGTTTTTTTTCAGTCAAGATGGGGTGCGAGAAAAATGAACTTTTTTGAATTTACCAAATGGATGCAATGAAACAAAGAGTGAAAAATTTACAGGGGTCTGAATACTTTCCGTACCCACTGTATGTTATTTTTGCCCTTGCATTATATACCACAGGTTCTCAAGCTTTATTTTTTTTTGCTGAGACCAAATAGCGTTAAGATAGTAACTAGCTTGGCCCGTGTGAAATTTTCACACATTGGTCATTGGGGGCACAGGCAATTTCAGAAAAAGTAAGCTGGTCAAATGTAAACGTATTTCAGGAGATGATGAACACAGACAGGTATTTATATATGTAGCTTGGTAATACAATAAATTGGTTTGATAAGTACAGGCCAAAATATGTCTTCCGGTTGAGGTGCCACCTGCAGGTCATTGTGTCTTTCTGTAGGTTTATGAAAATAAATATTTAAACTGTATTTAGTGATAAAATCGTGAATGTGTGGTTTGTTTGGCTCTTTTCTTGCTGAAGGGAGCAGGTTTACCTTTCAAATGGTGTATCATTTGTGTGTGTGGTGCGAAGTAATCACCGAAAAAGCAGTGCAAGTTTACAAATGTGTTTGTATATGTGACTCACCTGCAGTGAAGTGTGCAGTCCTCCATTGTGCCTGAAATAGGCTGGGCAAGCAGTTCAGCAAGCTGGAAGGCCCTCAAGTCAAATGTTTGGATTTGTTTGTGATGTCTGTAAATAGCTTTGTGGTAGTGTGTTTTGGGGTACTGTGGTGCCACCTGTAGGTTATTTTTCATTACTGCAGGTTTATGAAAATTAATGTTTAAACTGTATTTTGTGATCAAATCGTGGATGTGTGGTTTGTTTGGCAATTTTCTTGCTGAAAGTGGCAAGTTTACCTTTCAAATGGTGTATCATTTGTGTGTGTGGGTGCAGTATAATCGGAGATACAAAGTAATCACCGAAAATCAGTGTTTAGAAATAATAGAATAGATTTCTGGTTAACACTAAAGGGTCAAAGTCATTATCACATGTGTTATTCTTTAGTGTACTTATTTCTCGTAAAATCATAGAATGTTGTAGTTGGAAGGGTCCTCCAGAGTCATCATGTCCATCATGTCTGTCCAGACTCTGTTTGAAGACTTCCATTGAAGGACAATTCACCACCTCTCGTGGCAGCCTGTTCCACTCATTCTTCTAAAATGTAATCTTTATCTCTTCGTTTCAGTTTCATTCCCTTGCTTCCCAAGTTTCCATGTGCAAATGAGAATAAGGATGGTCCCTCATAGCTCCATCCCATTCCTCCAACTTTACAGAAATCCCATTGGGGCTAACAATCTAAATTCCTTTCTTATTCCTTTGGACACGTGGGAGGAAACCTAGCAATGCCTTAAGGCACTGCCACACTTAGCAATCGCACCAGCGATCACGACAACGACACGACCTGGCGAGATCGCTATGTGATCGCTAGATAGATTCCAAACACATCTCATCAGCGATCTGTGATTCCAAACACAACTCATCAGCGATCTGTATAACGACCTCTGCGGTGGTTGGGAAAACCTAGTCCCACCTGTGACTCTGGTGAAGTCGTTCATAAAGGGTGTCACACTCAGCGATTCAGGCTCACCAGCGGGACACCAACGACCAAAAAAACGGCTCAGAACGTTCATAAGCGATCAGCGACATCTCAGCAGGGGCCACATCGCTGCTACATGTCACACACAGCTAAGTCGCTAACGAGATCGCTACTGCGTCATAAAATGGTGACGCAGTAGCGATCTCGTTAGCAATCTCGCTTAGTGTGGCAGATGTTTTTCTTGATGGTATTTGAACCAGGACCCCAGTGCTACAAGGCTGCAGTGCTAACCATTGAGCTATTGTGTTTCCCACTTGTTCACATTTAGAGTATATGCCAAAATTTCCCAAAGTATTTCTTAAGTGGAGACTGTGACGGATGCATATTTTTTATACCAATTATTCATGGGTTATACTGACACCCTTTTAAAGTGTGGACATCATGAGCTCTTCATGGCAATGAATGGATGGCATCTATTAAGTGATTTTTGCATCATTTTAATGGATTTTGATTGAAAAACTAATGATGTAAAATTAGCAGATGTTACTTTTGGATGCCAGACAATGACATTTGTAAATTACAGGCTAAAAGGCAACATCCATTTTTAAGTAGACATACAGTATTCTATTGTTTGAAATAGCGAATTCTACAATGCTGTTTCTTGCTTACTTTTTTTTCTGTATATGTACATAGAACTGATAGAGGCAAAAAAACTGTTTATTATCCCATCGGATCAATAAAGAATATTCAAGCTTAATTAATTTTCTTGCAGAATGTAAGTGCACGTAATAAGGAGATTGATGAATATGCTAGTATTATAATTTTTTTAAGTGTCTAACTGGTGTCCCAAATATGCTGGACAGCTTATTACTTATAATCGTTAGATAAACATATTTTAAATCAACATTTCCTTGTTTTGCTAGTGAACTTTTGACTGGTCATGCAAGTTGTTGGAACCTTCCACTCTATTGTTGGTAGCAGTACATGGCACAAGTGCCTATACTTGGCATTAGATCTACTGTTTGATTGATTTCGGCTGGCTGACCTACTAACATTTTTATTAAGCCAAATAGCTCAAATCAGGAAAATCATTATGTAAGTAATTTAATTGTAAATATGTAAAGAGTGTGCAAAGCAGTAATCAAAACAAAAGGTGGCTACTTTGAAGAACCTAGAATATAAGACATATTTTCAGTTGTTTCACACTTTTTTGTAAAGTGTAATGTATAATTCCACATGTGTTAATTCATAGTTTTGATGCCTTCAGTGTGAATGTACAATTTTCATAGTCATGAAAATACAGAAAAATCTTTAAATGAGAAGGTGTGTCCAAACTTTTGGTCTGTACTGTATATATGTGTATATATGTATACATTTATAGTCCATTTATGAATGTACCTTATTCATATTTGTATCTAGGTACATTTAATTATGTATAGGGGTTTCCCACAATAGCTCACCCACCAAATTTTAGTCTATTTACCTGTACCCGGTGTTTGTACACGTCTATTGTTTTTAAATTGTATTTAAGTAAAAGTTTGGTTTCTTTTAGGAATATTTACTTGCTTATTACCTTGTTCCTGACACACGTTCTTTTGGATGTTTTATATTTTGGTGCCCCATGGGGACACAACATATGTTGAATTGGATTGCAATATTTTGGTAATCTGCCGAGAACAATGGTATAATTTGCACCCAGAACAATGTATTACATTGTAAGTGCGTTTAGCTTGTCTAAACAGTCTATTGAATGGCTGCAGACTGGTTACTATGTAGCTGATCAGTGGTCTTTACACACCGCGAGTCGGTCAGTGTAAATGAGCCCTTGCACAGGATGATGTGCTGCTTAGGCCTAAAAGCTTAAAGAGCATTCCACTTAACGAAGTAGTGTTTATGTTCATTCGTCGTGTGATCTTGTATGTCCATGTTCCTTAGAGCAGCCTGTTTCATTTTAGGCGTTATCAGTGCTTCAGCTAATGCAGAAATCATTGAAGTTATTCATTTTTATTACTATTATATTAGGTTTTATGTTATTTATCATACAATGCTAATCTCCAGCACATGCATTTAAATAGCAAGATAATCATCAGCTGCGTGCTGTTGGCAGGGTCTCATCATAATTGCATGTTAACTGTAGTCAGGGTTGTTGGTTGGCAGCTGAAATACATAAATAATGTCTGTTGAGATACTTTTAGAACATTATATACCCAAGAAAGCAAGGTTTTGTCCTGCGGCACATCAAAACCTTGTGACAATGTGAGAAGTGAGCTGCAAGGCATTCTGGTAGATGTGTCAGATCAAGCTGATGCTGCACTGATTGAGCCAAGTCAATTATACAACGCCTAAGGCAACTAAACCGATCAAGCAATCGAGCTGCAAAGCTGTAAGCTGGGGAAGTGAAGGTGGTTGGAAGAAGATGAGAAAGCAGGGAGGAAGGGAGATGTATGTTGTTTTGCTACCTGATACTGAAAGGAATTGATGCAACCTTCAAAAGCGGTATTAGATACTAAGCGGCCAGTAAGCAGCGCTCCATCCATCAAGGTTACGTCAGCATCTGTTTTCTACTTTTTTTTAATTGATGCTACATCTGTCACATCACTGAATATTACCTGCTGATTTACTGACGTACCTTAACGTCACAGACAGTGTCAGGGAGTAACTTATGAGCCATGACAGAGTACATCCATTATCAATTGTGTCTTTCTCAGTTAAACCGGTTGCATATTGTTGGGATAGGGGAAATTTAGATAAAATTAGAGTTATGTTATAGGAACCCTCACAGTTAACCCTGTTCTAGAGTTTTTTGGCTCTTGAGCTTTTCCAATAATTTGCAAAATTCAACATCAGTCAAGTGATTGTCTCTAATTTTGATACTAAAAGCCGTGAAATTAATCATGATTGTCCGATTCCAATTTTTAAGCAACTATGTTGACACATGGAACAGTCAACAAGCAGGTCTTAAAGGGTTTGTCTTGGCCAAATCAAACTTTGCCCAGTAGACTAGACATGAAAAAATAAATAAACTCATTAATATATTTACCTATCAGCACCCACCTGACTCCAGGCTGCTCCATGGTTTGTGCAGAAATAGGAAGCACAGACGTTACTGTTGACGCCTCCGATTATGCATTGCTCGAAGTTACAGACCTCAGTGGCCCAGCGACTGGTTGAACGGTCATATCTCCACTTCTTAGCCCTGCTCATCCCACAGCGCAACTTACCCTGAATTTAGGTGGGTGCCAGTAGGTGTTACTAAGTTTGTTATTTTCTTCACATATTTAGTCCCGTGGACAAGGTTTTATTTTATCCGGGCCACCTATTTAATGTATTAATGAGCAACGGTGCACTATGTATTTGAGTGTTAAAGAGAACCTGTCAGCACAATTTTGTAATGTAAAATGAAGCAATGGCTGTTATGGCGCTGTAATACTGATTACATTGATGTCCAGTGTGAAGAAATCAACATTGTAGTTCTTTTTTAATCACCATTTGAAGTTCTCTCCTAATTAGATTTTGATGCACAGGGGCAGACTGTGTCCTGGGTCTTCTCCTTGTCTGTGATCTCCTGACCCCTCCGCTTGCCTCTGGTCTGTGAATGACCTGCCTCCTCAGTTTGTTATCTCAGCAATGACATGTCAGTCACAGACTGGAGGCATGCAGAGGGGCCGGGAAATCATACACAGGGAGGAGAAGACCCCCTGGGTACAGTCCGGGCCTTGTGCACCGAAATCTAACCGGCAGAAAACTTCAAATGGTGATTAAAGAAGAACCACAAAGTGGATTTCTTCATCACAGGTATCAATTTAATCAATATTACAACGCCATATCTTCATTTCACATTATTAAATCATGCTGACAGGTTCTCTTTAATAAAACTAAAGCTTATAGTCAAAGCAGTTAACCTTGAAAAGTATAAAAATAATAAGAGATGCATCAACAACAGCTTGTTGATGGTTTAATTACCAATGACGTAAAACAAGTAATAAGATAGTGATACTGCCTAATGATGAACATGGTTTAAAGTAATTAGTGATTCATTTATTGTAGTAAAACTTGTGTTCTCATTATTGGGGTCTAAAATTGAAAAACCTATGCGGTCTATATGTTCACAGCTCCTCGACATATACGACAGCTGTGGCACCGACAGGGTTAGCAAAGTGGTCACTGTGACCTTGTTTGCAGTTGTGTCAGGCAGCAGCTGCCTTCTTCTCACTCGCGCTATTTGTCCGTGACACACAATCCCTACAGTAGTCCGTAACCGTCCATTGTTGCCATATACTGTATGTTATTGACATCAATTTAGAAGTTGTTTAACACTTGGGTAATTGCTAGACATACAAGTATGAGAAGTCTATATTAACTTGGCTCATCATAGGAGATAAAACAGACTGCCGACTGGATGCTCTGCTGAACACCTGGCGGTAACATAAGAGCACGGGCAATTATATTGCATTAACATTGCATCACCTCACTATCAACAATAATAGTTCAAGTATTACCTTGAGAAGATCTAGTCACAGTGCAAACAAGGCATATTGCCATCTGGCTGGATTTGTATTCTGTTTACTTTTAATTATCCTATCACCTTTCCATTTTGTCATGAACGTTAACCACTTTAGCACAAGATGGGCCTGCAGAAGGTTGCAGATCGCATCTCCCCTAAAGTAGGAGCGTCAGCCGAGGGAGAGTGCTTGTAAATTCAGTGTCTGTTAAAGGTCAGTGTAATGAGACGGTAACTGTACTCCTGAAAATGATTATGGGGCTGTGATAGGATTATCCCAGAGCACATGTTTTTCATTGAATGTTAATTTTTGTATATACTTCCAACATACAAAGAAAGGCAAAGACATACATACTAAAATAAATACATAACCCCAACCACATACCTGCCCACATGCTGTCACTCTAAAACACTGCCATATCATCCTCTTTATAAATTTTCTAAAACCGACGCTCCATATCTGTCTCCCAGTGCATTATATGCCAGATTATTCACCAGGGCACATGATCTGCCTATGAATGCACAATAGAGTGGAAACACTAGGCTGGAAAAGTAATGGAAAAGATGAAAAATGTTATTTAATAAGTCACATTAGGCAAAACGTTATTTTCCAGTATTTTTATCCTTATAGTTTAACCTTAAGCCAGCCATATTGGCTGTCTCTCCCATACACAGGTGTGCTTGCTCGTTCAAGCTCCTGTGTTCTCCATGAGAAACCCACCAACCGACTGATCACCAGTCTGAAATCGGACATGCCCCATCGACAGCTCCCCATGATCAGTTGACCTGCGCCCCATGTTAGAGTGTCGGTGAAATCCATTGAATATCGGCTGGTTCAGCTGACATTAGTCTACTGGGTGTGGGGTCTTAGGATGAGCCATCAATATTAGGTCGGTGGCGGTCCAGCTGTGCATGGTTTTGTAGCTTGCAGGAGTGCAGCTGGCCTTTTTTCTTTATGACACACTGCACTAATCTCATTACACCTTAAATGTGTTTGCTGCTTATCTTATTGAGTATATATGTTTGCTTACATTATTGCAGAAAATTTGTTTTGCTTATACATATTATATTGAATACACTATATAATTGGAAAATACACATAATGAAGCTTCCTAGTATTTGCTATATAGCTTTTTTCTGTATTTACTCCTTCATGTCAATCCTTGCTGGCGATTTCTTCATTTTTTAAAGGATTAGATAGTAGAAAAAAAGTCATTCCAACCTCCCACTCAGAGGATGTTATTAGAAAACACATAAAAATATTTCATGTATTTTATGTACTTAGCCAGCCATTTGTTTATGGCAGTTTTAGGTAGAAAGCTCCATAGCAATGGTGATTGTGGATCCATCAAATTTGTCAGTATGTATGATTAGAGCAAAAAAGGTTACTATTGAATAGGATAGATAGTGAGGCTTGTATATGTACAGTACAGACCAAAAGTTTGGACACACCTGCTCATTTAAAGATTTCTCTGTATTTTCATGACTATGAAAATTGTAGAATCACACTGAAGGCATCAAAACTATGAATTAATACATGTGGAATTATACATTACACTTTACAAAAAAAGTGTGAAACAACTGAAAATATGTCTTATATTCTAGGTTCTTCAAAGTAGCCACCTTTTGCTTTGATTACTGCTTTGCATGCAGAAAAGGTGAACAGATGGACTCTACATGCCTGGTTCCCACCGTGAAGCATGGAGGAGGTGGTGTGATGGTGTGGGGGTGCTTTACTGGTGACAATGTTGGGGATTTATTCAAAATTGAAGCGGTGAGCGGTCCAGCTCACCCCAAACCATCTCGATTGGGTTCAGTTCTGGTGACTGTGGAGGCCAGGTCATCTGGCGTAGCACCCCAACACTCTCCTTCTTGGTCAAATAGCCCTTACACAGCCTAGAGGTGTGTTTGGGGTCATTGTCCTGTTGAAAAATAAATGATGGTTCAACTAAACGCAAACCGGATGGAATAGCATGCTGCTGCAAGATGCTGTGGTAGCCATTCTGGTTCACTATGCCTTCAATTTTGAATAAATCCCCAACAGTGTCACCAGTAAAGCACCCCCACACATCACACCACCTCCTCCATGCTTCACGGTGGGAACCAGGCATGTAGAATCCATCCGTTTACCTTTTCTGCGTGCAAAGCAGTAATCAAAGCAAAAGGTGGCTCCTTTGAAGAACCTAGAATATAAGACATATTCTCAGTTGTTTCACACTTTTTGTAAAGTGTAATGTATAATTCCACATGTGTTAATTCATAGTTTTGATGCCTTCAGTGTGAATGTACAATTTTCATAGCCATAAAAATACAGAAAAATCTTTGAATGAGAAGGTGTGTCCAAACTTTTGGTCTGTACTGTAGGTAGAGCTAGCTGCAAAATAAGACAACAACCACAATAGTCTAAAGTATTTAACATATAAAATTAGATGTATTTGCGCTGTAGTTCAAATTACGAGAAGGGGAACAAAGAAAAACAAGGGAAGAAGGACAAGAGCAAAAAACCATTAGGGGGAGGGCTCCAGTATACAGGTGGTATCACTGGACTGTGTGGTGAGTTAATGTAAGGCCGAAATGGAGTTTGATTTTTACAATACAATAAGGGCAATTAGGACTGCAGTGGTCAGTTTGGTCCACCTTAGATGGAATAATAACGTGATAATATCACCATACACTTTTGGGGTGGTAGGAGTATTGGTCTGAATTCACCATGTAGTTCACAATGCAGCCTAATAATATAGGTAGATTCTGAATTGGTAGGTAGACAGTGAGTCACACTGGTCGTTATAGCGTTTGTATGATTCAGACTATTATACTAATATGGTTAGCGATTTGTCCATTAAAAATCCAGAATCAGGAGATTTACCTAGTGATGGTTGATTACCATGTGCCGTGGTTTGGGGTGTCCATGATATGAAGAGGTCTCCGCTTTTCTACAAGCCTTTCCAGTCACCTGAGTACTACTTGAGGAGGGCTGGTAGATAAATTCAACAATGTTGGAGCACTGTCCCGGCCGGTGACAGGCACTCCGTGCGGCTCTTATGTCATTGCGCGGGTATGTGATCACTGCGAGCATGACCTTCATGACGTAGATAGCCCCACGAACAGGACCTTCGTGACATAGGTGGTCACGTGGTATACACTACGTCACGAAGATACTGTTCGCGGTAACCATCTACGTCATGAAGGTTCTGCTCGCAGTGATCACATACCCGCGCACTTCTGGAAGAGCCGCACGGAGCGCCTGTCACCCGCCGGGACAATGCTCTGACATCGTGAAATTTATCTGTACATTTTACATTAGAATTGCCAAGACATTTTCAATTGCTGTTCTTTCATGAGATTGGGATTTATTGTTTGGTTAGTAGTGCTGATATATAAAAACTTTTGGATTATATATCATTTCCCATTGTTCATGGTGTAGATTGTTTACCTCTGTTCACTTGTTCCCTTGTCATCCATTTGTGACATATCTAGTATCAAAAAATAGCTATTACAAACTGATCAAAAACAGATTCAAAATGGAAATCAATTTTGTAATGGATCCTTGTATAAATAAAAATTGGATATATTTAAAAAACAATTTGGTTTGTGTTTTGCATTTGTTTCTAATCCGCTTGTAACACCTCTTGTTTTCTGGGCATGGCCAGTGCTAAAAACCGGATGAGATAGACATCAGTGTTTAAAGAAAACAAAAAAAAGATCAGTTGCTATTCATTTTTTGGCCAGGAATGCTTGATTTAAAGGGAATGCATCATCATAAAATCCCCTGTTTTTAATTCAGGTTTTGTGTTACATGTACTATAAAAAATGGCAATTTTCACCCTGGCCATAGGATTATTTTATACTTATATATCCTGACCTTTAAAAAAAATTACATCAGTTTCCTCATATTTCTAGGCAAGATTAAAATGACAGGTAGCAACTCTATACACAGCTGATAATGGATCCATCATTCACAGTATGTAATTTCACAGCTCCCCCATTCACATTGACCTTTGCACATACTCATTAGATGCTTCAATACAAAAGGAGTGGTCTGAGTCTCTCTGTTGCTGCTAATGTACATGTGAATTTCCTGAAAGAACCGGAAGTATGAGTGTAGAATAGTCCCCGTGGCCAGTTTGAAAATGTAAAGATTTCTTAAGGTGTACAGTGTGGATAAATACTGCCTATTTATCCTTCAGTGTTGTGTTGGTTCCATTGGCAATGAGGCTTCATTCATAGACACCTGTCTACCTTCATTGTTATTATTATTATTATTTATTTATATAGCGCCATTAATTCCATGGTGCTGTACATGAGAAGAGGTTACATACAAAGTTATAGATATCGTTTACAGTAAACAAATTCACAATGACAGACTGGTACAGAGGGGAGAGGACCCTGTCCTTGCGGACTTACATTCTACGGGATAATGGGGAAGAAACAGAAGGTCGGGGGTGCGTCAGCTCTGGTGGTGGTGGCGAGGCTGCAGCTCTGGTGGTGGCGGTGAGGCTGCAGCTCTGGTGGTGGCGGTGAGGCGGCAGCTCTGGTGGTGGCGGTGAGGCAGCAGCTCTGGTGGCGGCGGCGAGGCGGCAGTTCTGGTGGGGGAGGCGGCAGCTCTTGTGGTGAGCGGCAGCTCTTGTGGTGGTGAGGCGGTAGCTCTGGTGGTGGCGGTGAGGCGGCAGCTCTGGTGGTGGCGGTGAGGCGGTAGCTTTGGTGGTGGCGGTGAAGCGGCAGCTCTGGTGGTGGTGGTGAGGCAGCAGCTCTGGTGGTGGCGGTGAGGCGGCAGGTCTGGTGGTGGCGGTGAGGCGGCAGCTCTGGTGGTGGTGGTGAGGCGGCAGCTCTTGTGGTGGCGGTGAGGCGGTAGCTCTGGTGGTGGCGGTGAGGCGGTAGCTCTGGTGGTGGCGGAGAGGCGGCAGCTCTGGTGGTGACGGTGAGGCAGCAGCTCTGGTGGTGGCGGCGAGGCGGCAGCTCTGGTGGTGGCGGCGAGGAGGCAGCTCTGGTGGTGGTTGTGACGAGGTGGCAGCTCGGGTGATGGTTGCGAGGCGGCAGCTAGGGTGGTGGTGGCGAGGCGGCAGCTCGGGTGGTGGTGAGGCGGCAGCTCTTGTGGTGGTGGTGAGGCGGTAGCTTTGGTGGTGGTGGTGAGGCGGCAGCTCTGATGGTGGTGGTGAGGCAGCAGCTCTGGTGGTGGCGGTGAGGCGGTAGCTCTGGTGGTGGCGGAGAGGCGGCAGCTCTGGTGGTGACGGTGAGGCAGCAGCTCTGGTGGTGGCGGCGAGGCGGCAGCTCTGGTGGTGGCGGCGAGGAGGCAGCTCTGGTGGTGGTTGTGACGAGGTGGCAGCTCGGGTGATGGTTGCGAGGCGGCAGCTAGGGTGGTGGTGGCGAGGCGGCAGCTCGGGTGGTGGCAAGGCGGCAGAATGGTTATTGCAGGCTGTAGGCATTATACACAGTATGCTAGGAATTTATAGGGCGATTTAGCGTCAACCAAAGTTGAGCAGCAGCGCCATACTCGTTTATTATAGAGGGTGCCAACCTCCACAGATAGGTAGGGCCAATCATAGGAAAAAATTTTTAAGGAATTAATAATGCCCATCTAAGCCTGGTATCATTCAGGGTTTTATCTAATAGGTGCCGTTATTCAGCTTTGCCTTTTCATTGTTGGGCTGTTATACACTTTTGTGTTTTGTCTGTGTTCTTTTGATTTTAATGGATATCCAAGAAATTGTATCTCAGGGATATACATAGAGTTCTATTTACAACCTTTATAATTTACCTACAATGTCATTTCCTTCGTGATTCCTAATTCAGTTAGTATAGAAGTAAAGGGCCCGTCTCACACAACGATCTCGCTAGCGAGATCGGTGCTGAGTCACTAGTTTTGTGACGCAGCACCGAGCTCACCAGCGATATCGCTGTGTGTGACATTCAGCGACGATCAGCCCCCCTGCCGGGTATCGCTGATCGTCGCTGAAATGTCAGGACATTTTTTTGATCGCTGGTCTCCCGCTGACAGGCACGCATCGCTACGTGTGACAGGCGGGAGACCAGCGATCCGCTGGTAACCAAGGTACACAGCGGGTTTCCAGGCGCGGGGCTGTGCCTAGAAACCCGCTGTGTACCTTGGATACCAGCGCCCTGATGCAGGGAGCTGGTATCCAAGGTACACGTCTGGTTTCCAGGCACCGCGCAGCGCTTGGAAACCCACTGTGTACCTTGGATACCAGCTCCCTGCATCAGGGCGCTGGTATCCAAGGTACACTGCGGGTAACTAAGCGATGTTACCCGCAGTGTCCTTGTGCTGATCGCTGCCCTGAGCTGCCTGTTTGGCAGCTCAGCAGCGATAATATAGCGATACACCAGCGATCCTGACAAGTGCATATCGTTGTCGGGATCGCTGGTGTATCGCTATGTGAGACCCAGCCTTTACTGAGGAACACGGCCTACTAATTGGTTTGGCATTACACTTGTCAATATGTTAATGACGCCATGCAAACTTTTAATAGACTGAGAGGTATTACAGACAATGGCTATTCCAATAATCTATATCTGAATGATGCAATAACTCTGTTTAGTAGGTAAATGCCTATTGCTGGCACAGAGTAGAAATGAAGACAAGTCTGCTGTAGTCTAATGGGGATGTGTTTTAGTGTTATACAGCTGTCCCCATCACTGTTCATAAACCGTCCATCTGTGAGGAGTTTATTGATCTGTCTTTTAAGTAAACTTTTATTACCTCTTTATTGCCTAATTAGCCTAAAACTAAATTGAAACTGTGCAAAATAATATAAGCAGACGTTGACATTATTTAAACGATCGTAATGATAGAGCAGCAGTGACCGATGGAAGAGAAGAATAACATTTACACACAAGTAATGATAGATCACTGCCTGATTGTTTTTTCAGTATAGTTTTGAGAATCTCAAATACAATATTATGCACCCTCCATGTATCTACCTGCAGATGGACAGATTTGGCACTTTTTTTTTGCCCCAGAGACAGCTGTTGATGAGCTGGATGATGCTGTTTCTCTTTTCCTGGAAAATCATTGATCCTTGATTCGAACCAGTGACCTTTCATGTGGGAATCAACCTTATAACACACTGAGCTATTAGGGAATATGAGAACAGGTTGTAATTTGTAGTATCCAGAAATAAAAAGATTTTTCCACCACCAGGAGCAAAAATACAGTAACATGACAAGAATCTGTATAACTAATCATATGCAAAATAGCTGCCAGCTAAATTTATGTATGAGATAACCAATTTGATTGTCTAGAAAATTATAGCAGTCTCACGTTCTGAGCAGTAGTGGATGGTGAGATATGGAGCCTGAAAATCCAAAATTGTTACCTTTATTATTGCCAGTGTACATCTAATTCCTATAGAGGTACATCAAACCGTGAGGTCCGAATAAAAATTTGAAGGTGCTTTAGAAAAAAAGTTTTTTTTACCATCATAGATACATCTATCACTCTTTTAGTCCTCATTTAAGCTGGTTTCACATTTGCGTATCGGTTCGCAGCGATTGATTCGCATAGATTCGCATGCGTCTTGCGTACATATCTTTAACATGGTGTACGCAGGGACATGCGTTTGCGTACGCATGCGTTGTTTCGCGGTGTCCGGCGAAAGCAACATGTTGCAATTTTTGAAGCATCAAAAATCCGTCAAATATGCGCAGTCATGCGGATGAATGCATGAAAAAACGCATTACTGTCTATGGGAATGCACTGGTACGCAAGGACATGCGCATGGATGTGTTCGATGCGCACGCGAACTTCAGACTGCGCTTGTCCAGGAACTGATTACAGCACCTGGAAATATCAAACACATGCGCATAAACAACGCAAAGGCATGCAAAAACGCATACACACTCAGTGTTTTTTTGGCGTCATGTGTAAGATGATGCAGATAAAAAATGCTGCGTAAACATGCATTTGCATGCGTTTTTGCATGCGTTTGCGCATGCAGATGATATGCTGCGCACTTATACGCAAATGTGAACCTAGCCTTAGACAACAGTTTTTTCACGTACGAGAATAACTGATAGAGTTTCTTCAGTGATTTTTGGTCATAGTTTCATCTAAGTTTGGTCCGAATGTCATCAGTTTTTCCCGTGTGTTGAAAAAAAAATTTCTATATTCTTTTCCTATGTAACAGTCCTTGAAAATCAAATCGCACTCTGAGGCTATCCAAGTGCTCTCCGTTTTTTTCACAAACCGTAGACTTACATTGTCAATTTTGATCCGACACTCAGATCAAAATCAGACATGTCGCCACAATTTTGCACGGACTACTGGGAAAATCACGGACATGTGAATGGTTGCATTTATACTACACAATTAATGGTAATGAGCGTTTCCTGATAATCGTGCAGTGTAAACTGCCAATCACATGACAATGGAGCAAAATGCTTGTTCATCGGGTGAATGATTTTTAAGCTTACGTTAAGAATAATCATTCTCAGCGGCACGTCCTGTGTAAACAGGACATGCGCTAACGAGAACAATGACGGTCTATATGCATTGGATGATCTTTTGCTGATCATTTAGCGCGCATCAAAAGCATGGTCTAACGGCATAAACAGGCTATCAAATGACTGGCGATTAATATACATGTAGCGGATCGGCGGTCATTTACGGATGCAGGTCGTCTAATGTAAATGCACCCTGATCCAACCTTGTAATTCTGGCAAAACTCAAAATGCCTCATCATACTTTTAAGGATTTTCTCCACATTCCAATGCTTCATTTTTCTCCCTTTTCATGTTTTATTAGAGGTTATCAGCTACAATGAATTTTTTTCGCTATCTGGCAGCTCTATTAACCTATCTATTTGCCTAAATTAATTGCCCATCAGTAGCTGTTCAAAAGTAGAGATAATAGCAGCTAGAATCTGGAACATCCCAACACTGAAATCATGATAACATTTCTACACCGAGTGAATGGCGTGTGTAGAAAGAGCTCAGCGTTCATGGACAGCTATTTAAGAAGTGTTTCTTTTCAATAGCTTGACACCTAGGAATTTAGTGAATTGACACTTGGCTTCTATAAAATAAAAGTGCAGAGTGGATTTGAGTTACCATCAGATAAATATTCCATTAGAGAACCGGTAAAATTGGCAGAGCAAAGTACCCTATTACCAATGTAGCGATTATAGACACAGGATATCACAGAGACACAACAAAAGGGTCGATGCATTTAAAGCTTAACAGCTTCGTACCTTTTCTCCAAGACTACGGCTCAAAGTTGTATCCTCTAACATAAGGCAATGTTATCGCTTGTAAATCTAAATGTAAAAATCAGAGGTGTTTCTAAATAAAACAGGACTGATCTGTGTTGTGGAAGAATGTACAAACCCAAGTGTGAGAATGTGATACTCCAGTCAACCATAGTCTTCTCCACTATTTCAGCTACCTACTAGGGTTGAGCATTCCGATACTTCCGATACCTGAAATCCAATGTAAGTCTATGGGAACAAAATATCGGAAGTAAGTATCGGAAGTACTTCCGATATTTTGTTCCCATAGACTTACATTGGATTTCAGGTATCGGAAGTATCGGAATGCTCAACCCTACGTACCTACCCATCCATCGAAATTCATTATAGCGATCAGGAGAGAAGCAGATTTACAGTAAGCCAGGATATGAATGCGGATTTGGCTGTCATTTCTAGACTGGTGTATGACTGACAGTTGACCAGCGGCAGGATATATGAACCACTGAACCTCTTCTCCAGCTTAAGTGCTGTCACATTGATACAATTCATGTGTGTCCAAGAATTGATGACTAAACCATTTAAAGCTTGGGGACTTGGTTACAAAAATTCTGTACCTACTCTAAGATGAAAAACATGATCCTAAAATCATGACTTTATGTTGTCATTGAATATTTCTTTGTTTCATACTGCAAAAAATATAAATATATCTCAGTACTATAATACCGATGAGATATATATAAAGCTGTAACCATTGGTGCAAGTATATAACAATATGGTTTTAGCTATTTCTGTTTTATTCCACTTAATATTTTAGATATTAAAAGTAGTTAAGTGAGAATTCATTAGTGGCGGCCATATTTTTTTAATCCATAAAGGCTTCTGAACACTGTGACCTTTGGAAAATAGGGTACCCTGCGAGTTATGTGATTTGTATAGAATTTGGAGCTCATGCTTCAGCCAATGTACAGCTTTTGGGCACTAGATTCTGTGATAGGACATTGATTCAGGGAACTAGTCTTGAGTGCTGTATGGAGTTGGGGAGGAAATTTCCCCTAATATGAAGCTATTAGCGCCTGCCTCATGGTTTTTTTTTGCCGTCCTCTGGATCAACATGTTAGGCTATAGGTTGAACTTGATGAACATAAGTCTACCTTCAACCTTAAAAATTATGAAACTGTGAATGTAGAGATGAAGAAAGCAAGCCATTATGCATCCATTACTTAAAAAACATCCCTCTACCAAAACTGTGCCGCTAACTATAGACCTGTCTCCTGTCTTCCCTTCATCTCTAAACTCCTGGAACGCCTGGTCCACACCCATCTTATCCGCTATCTCTCAGATAACTCTTCTCGACCCTCTTCAATCTGGTTTCCGCTCTTTACACTCTACAGAAACTGCCCTCGCTAAAGTCTCTAATGATCTACTAACTGCTAAATCTAATGGTCACTACTCCATGCTAATTCTCTTGGATCTCTTCACAGCATTCGACACTGTGGATCATCAGCTCCTCCTCACTATGCTACACTCTATCGGCCTCAAGGACACCGTTCTCTTCTGGTTCCCCTCCTATCTCTCTGACCGTTCCTTCACTGTATCTTTTGCTGGTTCCTCCTCTCATCTTCCCCTTACTGTTGGGGTTCCCCAAGGATCAGTCCTAGACCCCCTCCTCTTCTCTTTGTATACCGCCCCTATTGGACAATCAGTAGATTTGGTTTCCAGTACCATCTCTATGCTGATGACACCCAATTATACACTTCTCTCGATATCATGCCTGCCTGTTTAGAAAACACCAGTGATTGTCTTACCGCTGTTTGTAACATCATGTCCACTCTCTCTCTGAAACTGAACCTGTCAAAAACTGAACTCCTTGTGTTTTCTCCCTCTACTAACCTACCTTTGCCTGACATTGCCATCTCCGTGTGTGGTTCCACCGTTATTCCCCAGCAACATGCCCGCTGTCTTGGGGACATACTTGATTCCGAGCTTTCATTCACCCCCCCACATCCGATCACTGGCTCGCTCTTGTTATCTCCACCATTTCTAGAATTCTACCTTTTCTTACTTTCGACTCTGCAAAAACTCTTACTGTTTCTCTTATTCATTCTCGTCTGGACTATTGCAACTCTCTATTAATCAGTCACACTCTTACCAACCTCTCCTCTCTCCAGTCTGTCTTGAATGCTGCAGCCAGGACCATATTCCTCACTAATTGTTACACCGATGCCTCTATCTTGTGCCAGTCATTACATTGGTTACCCATCCACTCCAGAATCTAGTACAAACAAACTTATTACCCTCACCCACAAAGCACTCCATGACTCAGCACCACCCTACATCCCCTCCCTTGTCTCAGCCTACCACCCTACCAGTGCCCTCTGCTCTGCTAATGACCTGAGGTTAACATCCTCAATAATCAGAACCTCCCACTCCCGTCTCCAAGACTTTTCACGTACTTCACCAATTCTTTGGAATGCACTACCAGGTTAATATGATTAATCCCCAATCCCCACAGTTTTAAGTGTCCCTATAAACATATTTGTTTAGACTGGCCTACCGCCTCAACGCATTAACCAAACTATCCCTGGGTGGCCCATTCAAATTTTTTTTTACCATAATCAGGTTCCTCGCATCATGTTCTCACACACTTTATGCATTTAATAGCCCTCTGTGTCTGTACTGTTATATTCTTTGGCTGTTAACTGGTTCATGCAGCATTACAGGAACACCCGATTCGTACACTATGGCTGGCCTGAACAATGAAAGCAAATGTTAGCATCCACCTTTCGTGTCTCCCCTTTTTCCTCATAGATAGTAAGCTTGTGAGCAGGGCCCTCATTCCTCTGGATATCTGTTTTGATCTGTGTTTTTTGTAATGCTGTAATGTCTATTGTCTGTACAAGTCCCCTCTATAATGTAAAGTGCTGCGGAATATGTTGGCCCTATAGAAATAAAATTATTATTATTATTATTATGAAGAAAGCAATGTGAATAATTTACTGAATGCTTTCAAACATCTTGGAAACTTCTGGAGAGATTGAGCTAAAACACTTTATTTCTTTGTTAAAACACCATTATCAAAATGCCTTCATTCTATTCACATTTATTATATAATGTAGTCAATAGGACTAGTGTAGTAGTAAATAGTACTAGAATATTAAAGGAAATCTGTCAGTAGGAACACCCCTCCTAAGCTATCTGTATGGGCATGTAGTTCATAAGAAGCTGAATGAAACAACTTGATATCTATCTGTGATCTAATGTCTTATTCCATAGAAATCCATGTTTTTCATATATATTAATGAGCTGTTTAGGACTATGGGGCAGACACTGATCTGCATGAGAATCTGTCTCCAGAGGTTGTTTTAGATAAAAGAGGAGTTACCTATGTAATATGTAATGGCCGCTCTCTGCTCTCCTGATCTCACAGCAGAGCTGTGTGTGATTATAACTGACACATTTGCAGGTTCCTCTCAGCTTCAGCTTCCATCTCACAGGCAGCCAGTCTTTCAATATCTTTACAGTATAGCAGATCTGTAAGAGCTGGAGCTGCTAATGCGTTTGTAAGAGGCAATATTCAGGTCTACTGTTCTGTTTTAGTTACATCTCTCATACTGGTAAAACCTTGCTTCATGTACATAATCTCTGGAGGCAGATTGTCATGCAGATCAGTGTCAGTCCCATATTCCTGAACAGCTCATATACATATAAGAAAAGTTTGATTTCTCGGGAATAAGACATTGGATCGGAGATAGGTATCATTTTATTCTACTTCCTATGGCCTGCATTCCCATGTAGACGGCTTAGGAGGGTTTTTTCTCCTTTTTTTATCGGTAGTTATGTTTTCAATAATGCAGTCAGCTTTCTAATTGTGGTAACGCTAGTTAAAATTTTTGTTGCTTTGTTGCTTTGAGTTCAGTTTTGAAGGCTAGAGCCATAATAAAATTGTTAGACCTGTTAGGGTCTGAAATTGACACAGGTTTTGGTACAGATTTATGAATCCTATTCATGTAATTGGAATTTCCTCAACCCTATTCACGTGCAGTTGAAAACATTTGGGTGAATTTTTGGCCACACTAGAGAAAAAAATCTCAGCACTCTTCTCATTTTCACGATTTCTGTTGAAAAAGTCAAGACTTGGCTCCAATATTGAAATACCCTCATTGTTGGCTACTTCTACTTCATGATCTGTCCCAAGACACCTTGCACAATCCGCGTGTATCCTGGTAGATCATAGAGATGATCCCATATGTTTGCGTTAAAGAGGATGGCTACGAGATCTATTAATTAAAGAAACAACCGGTTTTAGAAGTACAGAGTCTAACGTTGGCTTTTTTAAGCATAGTATTGTACTATTTTAAGAAAGAATCCTCATTTTAGTTAGTCCTAATTAGAACACCTCCTGGCTAGCTCAATTGCTAATTCCTGGTATTATCGTACTGATGCTACGTGTATCTACTAAGCCTTTTAAACAAAACATAGATTAGGAAGGTTTGCCTGCATAGTATCAAAATAAATTCTCTATTCACATAGTAATTCCACTCATGACTTAAGAATGCCAACTGGAGACCAGCCTGCAACATTTGAAACTACTTAGCAAACCTTTCATTTTTTTAGGGTTATTATTGTAATCTAACCCTTCAAGAAATAGGGAGTGACAGTCAGGAATTTACCTCGCCAACGTGAGTCAAACTTGTTTCATCAATTGCCAAATGTAGATTGCAGATAGAAAATAGCAATTAAGAAAATGTGTTTAGAATCGGTCAGTGAAGAATAGTAAGTTGTTCCAAGTCTGACAGTTTTTAGTGAAAGGATCTTTGTTTCTTCTTATGATTATTCTTCCGCTGCCTTGTTGAGAGTAATTGCAGATGTGCGTAGTGATCCAACAACATAGAAAGCCCCCAAAATCTTGAGATTACCTTAAAGCCTTTGCCTTTCTGTCACATTCCGAGGTTGCTTTTTGGCTTTTTTTTTTAAGTCATCGGAAAGTGTTCTGGTTCTTTTGAAAGATTAAGAGCTTCCTTTGGAAAAATGACAAGGAGGAAATTCAAGGAACAAGAGTATTTAAGTAAAAGCTAATCTGTCTTTTGTAAAAATATAGACGGATTAAGCTATTAAAGTCGACATGCCTGGCAGGTTTAGGTCATTCACCAAGCTCTAGGAGGAAACATTTGATAGATTAGGTAAGCTAAGTATTGTCACCATTTCTTCCTCTTTGATGCATTATTTTATAGACGACTTATAGTATAAGGTACTTTTTCTTATGCAATAATATATTGATTGTCAGTTGGTCAACTAAAATTCAATGGCTTTCCGTTTAAGCTAAAAAAAATTACGAAAGTTTCAAGATTTTTTGGAAAATCAAAGAGAAAGAGACAAAAACAATTAGTAGTGATGACATCTCAGATATAAATACCGTCAGGTCTTCCTTTCTTGGAAAATGATGACATACCACTATAAAATGATGTACTTTTCAGTTACAGCTATGTTCATACGTAGCGTTTTTCCACGCTTTTCCTATGAAAATTTGCAGCTATTTCTGTCCCATCAAAAGGATCAGATATTTCTGAAATTTCATGCTCATGTTGCTTTTTTGTCCCTTGCAGATTTGAAGCAGTTTCAGATCTGCAGCATATAAATTCTTTCAGCTTTTTGCAGCATTTTCACCCATTTTCAGGAATGTGGAAAAAAAAGCATTAAAAACGGCATAAAAAATGGACACAACACTCGCAACGTTTTTCCAACCCATCAGTTTTTGGAATGGATTTTTCTGCAGTAATTCCAGAACGTTTGCACAAAGCCTAAGGTTTAACTGCAGGGAACCACATTGACCATGAAAACAAAGTGAGCTACAGACCTTCCATATATGCCCCAAAGGCATCACTTCTATCTAGGTGCTGTTGCGAAAACGTCAACCGAGTATTATTTGAATGAGTTGCAGTCACTGACCAAAAGGGGGACCAGACCGAAAGGGGAACTGTTCAGGGATAAATTTTTAATTCAAAAAAATATTTTCAACAAATCTGTGAGAGACTCAACGTGCAGACCTATGCTAATTGGAAAGCAGAAGTGTGTTTTAGTAATATCTTGTCTCTTGATCTTACTCTAGTCCACGCTAAAGGCTTGGTTGACACTAAGAGCTTAAAAAGACCGCTGTTCCAGAAGAAGTAGGTACCAGCAGAAAATTTGTGAGCATGTTGGCTATTTGTCAGGCCCCAATTATAAGATTATTCATCTAATTAAAATATTTCCAACTTATATTTATTTGTTTTATTCTGTTTTTGTTTTTTTTTTTCAGTTCACAATAATTGATTAAAATAATAAACTTTAATAGTAAAATATGCTACATGTGCTACTGCTACAGCGTGTAGGCTTTTAAACTATTTCATTAAAATTTTCCCCCAAATCGGTCATGGAAAGCTACAATTATTCATTTGAATGCTGTACATCCGCAGAAAATCTGTATGGGATTACTAGTCAAGATTTTGACTTATTACTTAGGAGATCATCTGCTTGTGATACCATAGTCTCAAGAGACTGCTGTGTATTCAGAATATCTCCACTATCTTTATAGTAAATAGGATGTCTTGTCCCACTTTGATACTGTTAACTGGGTAAATTCATCTATGCGCTTTTCATGTTTCGATACCTATTCAAAATAAACAGTCCCTTTATATAGTTGACTGATCTAGAGCACTATTCTAGCATCCTTTTCTTTTTAGTGTTCTAAGTTCCCTGCCGATAGTGTTATACTTACCAGCCGCCGCCTTGGTATTGCTCTGGTCGATTTCCAGTCAGATGTGACTTGCCAAATCACTTGTGTTTGCCGGTCAAGCAGGAAGTCACAACTCAAATCTATGAGAGCCAGAACAAGGCCAGAGCGAAATGCTCATTGACTTACATTTACAGTTTTTGACCATTACCTCTGATTTCCAGTGAGTCAGAAGTTGTGATCACAAGATGACAGCACTATCTACTTATTTTTATCTCCTTCCTTCTATGGCTCCCGTAAAGCAAGAGCTGTCAATGAAGGAAAAAGAAGGTGGAGTGAGTGTGAGCATAAATAGATGGGAAGATGCACTGAACTGTTTGACCATATGTAAAGCTGGTGATCTGAATGCAACAGTGGATACACCAGGCAGGGATCAACAATCTACTGCTACTTTATTTATTTAACAGGGTTAATACAAGAAAGATTATTATCTTTCGAAAGTAAATCACATGAACAAAACATTTACAATATTCACAATACTTTTCACAGTCAATTATATATACAGAGATACATTAGTTAATCCACAACATCAAATATGTCTTCAATTGCAGTTCAGGATTTATGGGTCAACTCCTTTGTGGCATGCAGGTGACAAACGCTGTAATGGCAGGAACATTCACAAAGGTGCCTCTGCAACTATCTGGCACCTGACAAGGGCTGCTGTGCCGACTCACTAACAGCTCTCTCTGGGCCGCTCTAGCATCAGCCAGACCCTGTCTGGCCTGCAGTCCTTCTGCCCACACTCAGTACTGTAAGTCTCTTCTGAAAGTGATGGCCCATCTAACTCGTCGCCTCCGATCACCAGCCCAGGCTTGGGTCCCTGGCTGGATCTCCTCAGAGCCTCTTCAGTACTTGACCGCCGATGAATGTCTCCTTGGTCCGTATCGATGAGGGCTGGTCCGTGGCTGTTGACTAGTGTCATCTTGGTCAAGAGCCTTAGCCAGCGTTGTTCGGGTCTTTGCTGCTTTACATTGACAGGTGAAGTCTGGACCTTGACTGGCGTAGCTCTGCTCTTCAGTGCTTGACCGTCATCGTCTGAGCCTGGGCTTTGCTGGTATAAACGGCTATAGCCAACTGTCACTGGAGCTGCAGCAGGAGCAACTGTCACTTTCCTTGATGCCAAATCTTCTCTCCTGGCGTGCTGGCCTTTTGTATCCAAGGCTGGCTTTGTCACCATCACCTGACCCGGAGCACTGGCTAAGTCGTATCCCTCCATGCAACTTCCACCTTGGAGTCAGCTTCTGAGAATTTATGTCATGCCTGGAAGCTGCGTGGCATTGAAATGTTTATCCTCTGTGCTCCCTTTACTTACACAGGCTAAGTTTGAGCACCTCTATTGTTTACTGGGGATAGTTAAAACAATTTATTGCAAATTCAGTAAACAGTTTTAACACTATATGTTATGCTTATTTTTAAGACGGTTTACCCTACAGGGTGCTGTGATTTGGTTTGAATAGTCATTTTCTGCTGACAGACTAGCTTTCATACACATCCTTAATTTTTATGCTGTTTTTTTGAACAAAAGTCAAAAGTGGATGAGATGTAATATATAGAGGAAAGATCTGTTGATGAATCCACTTCTTGCTTGGGTTAAAAAAAACTGCTGTAATTGTTTTCCTAATTTGTATCCATCAGTGCCTGCTGATAACGGTGATTTTGAAGAGATAGCTACCCCATTAAATAGTTAAGCTTACCAGATCCTTAAGAGTTAAAAAATCAAATCTTTATGTTTCTGATGAAATAGGATGAATGCAAATGTTCTCGGAGTCTCATTATGAACTCCTGCTGTTTTTCATTAGCCTAGACAGTTATTCATCATTATGGTTTTATACTGTGCACTTCAGTATACTAAATATCTTACGAAAATAAATAGAGAACTTCGGAAGATTAAAAACAGAACTTCAATTTTCTTTCTACTTTGATAAAAATATAATTTAAGTTTTCTGCCAGAAGTAAAAAATGGTACCGTACATAGAAATGTCAAAATTATGTGTCCGCTGCTAATTTCTCAAGTTTGAAGTAGCACAAAAAAAATCTAACTGCATACCACTTTGCCATAAAGAATTAGTTGCACTTAAACTCTTATTGATTATCTTCAAAAATGCACAAATTTGGCTTCTTTTGATTTTGTGTATCATTGGATAAACAGCTTTTCTGCCATCAACAACTTAAGATCTCCATACATGCTCAGTGTCATTAACCATACAAATTTAAAGGGAACCTGTCAGCAGGATTGTGCACAGTAACCTACACACAGTGCCAGGTTGGTGCCATTATATTGATTAAAATGATACCTTGGTGGATGAAATCCATCTTATGGTGATTTAATCTTTATTTTCAGTTTTGAGTTAATGATATGCTAATGCTCCGGGGCGGCCTGTGGGGAGGTGTTATTCATGTGGTGCTCTGCTTAGGTATTCATGTGTATATCTTCTGACAGGTCACTGATCCCTCAGTGACCAGCCCGTAGTTTACATAATGAATATTATATATCTTGGAAAAAAAAAACTTTTGCAGGCAGGCGCCGATGGTGGTACCTGCACTGCAGCATATTTGCCTATGTTCTGGGTATATAATTAATATGTCCTAATATATCCTAATATATCCTAATATTTAAAAAAAGTCCATTTGAAAATGGCGTCCACCACGCCTCCGCAGTTGCAGCTATTGGTGATCCGATAGCTGCTACTGCACAGGCAGCGGCGGCATCATCTTGGTAGGGAAAAAAAATTCCTTCTCCAAGATGGCACTGCCGGTACCTGTGCAGTAGCAGCTATCGGCGATTGCCGTTACCTGCTACTGCCCATCGCCGGGGTGCCATCTTGAAGGAGGACATTTTTTTTCTATCGCAAAATGTCACCGCCAGCGCCTGCACAGTAGCAGCTATCGTATCAGTGACCTGTCAGACACTATACACATTAATACCTAAGCAGAGCACCACATGAATAACACGTCCCCACAGGCCACCCCAGAGCACGAGCATATAATTAACTCAAAACTGAAAATAAAGATTAAATAACAACTCTAAGACGGATTTCATCGACCAAGGTATCATTGTAATCAGTATAACGACGCCAACCTAACACTGTCTGTAGGTTACTGTCCACAATCCTGCTGACAGGTTCCCTTTAATACTTGTGCTAATGTGCATAAAATGGTACCTCTTTCTGCTATAAGGATGACTCGCTATGCTCTGCCATATTTTTCTATAGGATACCGCTCTCTTTTGATTTTCCTCTTACCTCTCTCACTCGCTGGTCTGCCTTCCTTTCATTTTTCCCTTAATGTTGGGGTTCCTCAGGATTCAATCCTAGGTCCCCACCTCTTTTCTCTACACCACTCCTTTTTGACAAACCACCAGCAGATTGTATTTTCAGTACCATCTATATACTGATGACTTC
>JARQOD010000002.1:300413810-300531918 GCA_033576555.1 Oophaga sylvatica | reverse complement strand
TAGAAATCCATGTTTTTCATATATATTAATGAGCTGTTTAGGACTATGGGCAGACACTGATCTGCATGAGAATCTGTCTCCAGAGGTTGTTTTAGATAAAAGAGGAGTTACCTATGTAATATGTAATGGCCGCTCTCTGCTCTCCTGATCTCACAGCAGAGCTGTGTGTGATTATAACTGACACATTTGCAGGTTCCTCTCAGCTTCAGCTTCCATCTCACAGGCAGCCAGTCTTTCAATATCTTTACAGTATAGCAGATCTGTAAGAGCTGGAGCTGCTAATGCGTTTGTAAGAGGCAATATTCAGGTCTACTGTTCTGTTTTAGTTACATCTCTCATACTGGTAAAACCTTGCTTCATGTACATAATCTCTGGAGGCAGATTGTCATGCAGATCAGTGTCAGTCCCATATTCCTGAACAGCTCATATACATATAAGAAAAGTTTGATTTCTCGGGAATAAGACATTGGATCGGAGATAGGTATCATTTTATTCTACTTCCTATGGCCTGCATTCCCATGTAGACGGCTTAGGAGGGTTTTTTCTCCTTTTTTTATCGGTAGTTATGTTTTCAATAATGCAGTCAGCTTTCTAATTGTGGTAACGCTAGTTAAAATTTTTGTTGCTTTGTTGCTTTGAGTTCAGTTTTGAAGGCTAGAGCCATAATAAAATTGTTAGACCTGTTAGGGTCTGAAATTGACACAGGTTTTGGTACAGATTTATGAATCCTATTCATGTAATTGGAATTTCCTCAACCCTATTCACGTGCAGTTGAAAACATTTGGGTGAATTTTTGGCCACACTAGAGAAAAAAATCTCAGCACTCTTCTCATTTTCACGATTTCTGTTGAAAAAGTCAAGACTTGGCTCCAATAATTGAAATACCCTCATTGTTGGCTACTTCTACTTCATGATCTGTCCCAAGACACCTTGCACAATCCGCGTGTATCCTGGTAGATCATAGAGATGATCCCATATGTTTGCGTTAAAGAGGATGGCTACGAGATCTATTAATTAAAGAAACAACCGGTTTTAGAAGTACAGAGTCTAACGTTGGCTTTTTTAAGCATAGTATTGTACTATTTTAAGAAAGAATCCTCATTTTAGTTAGTCCTAATTAGAACACCTCCTGGCTAGCTCAATTGCTAATTCCTGGTATTATCGTACTGATGCTACGTGTATCTACTAAGCCTTTTAAACAAAACATAGATTAGGAAGGTTTGCCTGCATAGTATCAAAATAAATTCTCTATTCACATAGTAATTCCACTCATGACTTAAGAATGCCAACTGGAGACCAGCCTGCAACATTTGAAACTACTTAGCAAACCTTTCATTTTTTTAGGGTTATTATTGTAATCTAACCCTTCAAGAAATAGGGAGTGACAGTCAGGAATTTACCTCGCCAACGTGAGTCAAACTTGTTTCATCAATTGCCAAATGTAGATTGCAGATAGAAAATAGCAATTAAGAAAATGTGTTTAGAATCGGTCAGTGAAGAATAGTAAGTTGTTCCAAGTCTGACAGTTTTTAGTGAAAGGATCTTTGTTTCTTCTTATGATTATTCTTCCGCTGCCTTGTTGAGAGTAATTGCAGATGTGCGTAGTGATCCAACAACATAGAAAGCCCCCAAAATCTTGAGATTACCTTAAAGCCTTTGCCTTTCTGTCACATTCCGAGGTTGCTTTTTGGCTTTTTTTTTTAAGTCATCGGAAAGTGTTCTGGTTCTTTTGAAAGATTAAGAGCTTCCTTTGGAAAAATGACAAGGAGGAAATTCAAGGAACAAGAGTATTTAAGTAAAAGCTAATCTGTCTTTTGTAAAAATATAGACGGATTAAGCTATTAAAGTCGACATGCCTGGCAGGTTTAGGTCATTCACCAAGCTCTAGGAGGAAACATTTGATAGATTAGGTAAGCTAAGTATTGTCACCATTTCTTCCTCTTTGATGCATTATTTTATAGACGACTTATAGTATAAGGTACTTTTTCTTATGCAATAATATATTGATTGTCAGTTGGTCAACTAAAATTCAATGGCTTTCCGTTTAAGCTAAAAAAAATTACGAAAGTTTCAAGATTTTTTGGAAAATCAAAGAGAAAGAGACAAAAACAATTAGTAGTGATGACATCTCAGATATAAATACCGTCAGGTCTTCCTTTCTTGGAAAATGATGACATACCACTATAAAATGATGTACTTTTCAGTTACAGCTATGTTCATACGTAGCGTTTTTCCACGCTTTTCCTATGAAAATTTGCAGCTATTTCTGTCCCATCAAAAGGATCAGATATTTCTGAAATTTCATGCTCATGTTGCTTTTTTGTCCCTTGCAGATTTGAAGCAGTTTCAGATCTGCAGCATATAAATTCTTTCAGCTTTTTGCAGCATTTTCACCCATTTTCAGGAATGTGGAAAAAAAGCATTAAAAACGGCATAAAAAATGGACACAACACTCGCAACGTTTTTCCAACCCATCAGTTTTTGGAATGGATTTTTCTGCAGTAATTCCAGAACGTTTGCACAAAGCCTAAGGTTTAACTGCAGGGAACCACATTGACCATGAAAACAAAGTGAGCTACAGACCTTCCATATATGCCCCCAAAGGCATCACTTCTATCTAGGTGCTGTTGCGAAAACGTCAACCGAGTATTATTTGAATGAGTTGCAGTCACTGACCAAAAGGGGGACCAGACCGAAAGGGGAACTGTTCAGGGATAAATTTTTAATTCAAAAAAATATTTTCAACAAATCTGTGAGAGACTCAACGTGCAGACCTATGCTAATTGGAAAGCAGAAGTGTGTTTTAGTAATATCTTGTCTCTTGATCTTACTCTAGTCCACGCTAAAGGCTTGGTTGACCACTAAGAGCTTAAAAAGACCGCTGTTCCAGAAGAAGTAGGTACCAGCAGAAAATTTGTGAGCATGTTGGCTATTTGTCAGGCCCCAATTATAAGATTATTCATCTAATTAAAATATTTCCAACTTATATTTATTTGTTTTTATCTGTTTTTGTTTTTTTTTTTCAGTTCACAATAATTGATTAAAATAATAAACTTTAATAGTAAAATATGCTACATGTGCTACTGCTACAGCGTGTAGGCTTTTAAACTATTTCATTAAAATTTTCCCCCAAATCGGTCATGGAAAGCTACAATTATTAATTTGAATGCTGTACATCCGCAGAAAATCTGTATGGGATTACTAGTCAAGATTTTGACTTATTACTTTGGAGATCATCTGCTTGTGATACCATAGTCTCAAGAGACTGCTGTGTATTCAGAATATCTCCACTATCTTTATAGTAAATAGGATGTCTTGTCCCACTTTGATACTGTTAACTGGGTAAATTCATCTATGCGCTTTTCATGTTTCGATACCTATTCAAAATAAACAGTCCCTTTATATAGTTGACTGATCTAGAGCACTATTCTAGCATCCTTTTCTTTTTAGTGTTCTAAGTTCCCTGCCGATAGTGTTATACTTACCAGCCGCCGCCTTGGTATTGCTCTGGTCGATTTCCAGTCAGATGTGACTTGCCAAATCACTTGTGTTTGCCGGTCAAGCAGGAAGTCACAACTCAAATCTATGAGAGCCAGAACAAGGCCAGAGCGAAATGCTCATTGACTTACATTTACAGTTTTTGACCATTACCTCTGATTTCCAGTGAGTCAGAAGTTGTGATCACAAGATGACAGCACTATCTACTTATTTTTATCTCCTTCCTTCTATGGCTCCCGTAAAGCAAGAGCTGTCAATGAAGGAAAAAGAAGGTGGAGTGAGTGTGAGCATAAATAGATGGGAAGATGCACTGAACTGTTTGACCATATGTAAAGCTGGTGATCTGAATGCAACAGTGGATACACCAGGCAGGGATCAACAATCTACTGCTACTTTATTTATTTAACAGGGTTAATACAAGAAAGATTATTATCTTTCGAAAGTAAATCACATGAACAAAACATTTACAATATTCACAATACTTTTCACAGTCAATTATATATACAGAGATACATTAGTTAATCCACAACATCAAATATGTCTTCAATTGCAGTTCAGGATTTATGGGTCAACTCCTTTGTGGCATGCAGGTGACAAACGCTGTAATGGCAGGAACATTCACAAAGGTGCCTCTGCAACTATCTGGCACCTGACAAGGGCTGCTGTGCCGACTCACTAACAGCTCTCTCTGGGCCGCTCTAGCATCAGCCAGACCCTGTCTGGCCTGCAGTCCTTCTGCCCACACTCAGTACTGTAAGTCTCTTCTGAAAGTGATGGCCCATCTAACTCGTCGCCTCCGATCACCAGCCCAGGCTTGGGTCCCTGGCTGGATCTCCTCAGAGCCTCTTCAGTACTTGACCGCCGATGAATGTCTCCTTGGTCCGTATCGATGAGGGCTGGTCCGTGGCTGTTGACTAGTGTCATCTTGGTCAAGAGCCTTAGCCAGCGTTGTTCGGGTCTTTGCTGCTTTACATTGACAGGTGAAGTCTGGACCTTGACTGGCGTAGCTCTGCTCTTCAGTGCTTGACCTGTCATCGTCTGAGCCTGGGCTTTGCTGGTATAAACGGCTATAGCCAACTGTCACTGGAGCTGCAGCAGGAGCAACTGTCACTTTCCTTGATGCCAAATCTTCTCTCCTGGCGTGCTGGCCTTTTGTATCCAAGGCTGGCTTTGTCACCATCACCTGACCCGGAGCACTGGCTAAGTCTATCCCTCCTGCAACTTCTCACCTTGAGATCAGTTCTGCAGAATTTTGTTCAGGCCTGGAAGCTGCGTGGCATTGAAATGTTTATCCTCTGTGCTCCGTTTACTTACACAGGCTAAGGGTGATTGAGCACCTCATTTGTTTACTGGAATGTAAAACAATTTATTGCAAATTCAGTAACAGATTTTAACACTATATGTATGCTTATTTTAAGACGGTTTACCCTACAGGGTGCTGTGATTTGGTTTGAATAGTCATTTTCTGCTGACAGACTAGCTTTCATACACATCCTTAATTTTTATGCTGTTTTTTGAACAAAAGTCAAAAGTGGATGAGATGTAATATATAGAGGAAAGATCTGTTGATGAATCCACTTCTTGCTTGGGTTAAAAAAAACTGCTGTAATTGTTTCCTAATTTGTATCCATCAGTGCCTGCTGATAACGGTGATTTTGAAGAGATAGCTACCCCATTAAATAGTTAAGCTTACCAGATCCTTAAGAGTTAAAAAATCAAATCTTTATGTTTCTGATGAAATAGGATGAATGCAAATGTTCTCGGAGTCTCATTATGAACTCCTGCTGTTTTTCATTAGCCTAGACAGTTATTCATCATTATGGTTTTATACTGTGCACTTCAGTATACTAAATATCTTACGAAAATAAATAGAGAACTTCGGAAGATTAAAAACAGAACTTCAATTTTCTTTCTACTTTGATAAAAATATAATTTAAGTTTTCTGCCAGAAGTAAAAAATGGTACCGTACATAGAAATGTCAAAATTATGTGTCCGCTGCTAATTTCTCAAGTTTGAAGTAGCACAAAAAAAATCTAACTGCATACCACTTTGCCATAAAGAATTAGTTGCACTTAAACTCTTATTGATTATCTTCAAAAATGCACAAATTTGGCTTCTTTTGATTTTGTGTATCATTGGATAAACAGCTTTTCTGCCATCAACAACTTAAGATCTCCATACATGCTCAGTGTCATTAACCATACAAATTTAAAGGGAACCTGTCAGCAGGATTGTGCACAGTAACCTACACACAGTGCCAGGTTGGTGCCATTATATTGATTAAAATGATACCTTGGTGGATGAAATCCATCTTATGGTGATTTAATCTTTATTTTCAGTTTTGAGTTAATGATATGCTAATGCTCCGGGGCGGCCTGTGGGGAGGTGTTATTCATGTGGTGCTCTGCTTAGGTATTCATGTGTATATCTTCTGACAGGTCACTGATCCCTCAGTGACCAGCCCGTAGTTTACATAATGAATATTATATATCTTGGAAAAAAAAAACTTTTGCAGGCAGGCGCCGATGGTGGTACCTGCACTGCAGCATATTTGCCTATGTTCTGGGTATATAATTAATATGTCCTAATATATCCTAATATATCCTAATATTTAAAAAAAGTCCATTTGAAAATGGCGTCCACCACGCCTCCGCAGTTGCAGCTATTGGTGATCCGATAGCTGCTACTGCACAGGCAGCGGCGGCATCATCTTGGTAGGGAAAAAAAATTCCTTCTCCAAGATGGCACTGCCGGTACCTGTGCAGTAGCAGCTATCGGCGATTGCCGTTACCTGCTACTGCCCATCGCCGGGGTGCCATCTTGAAGGAGGACATTTTTTTTCTATCGCAAAATGTCACCGCCAGCGCCTGCACAGTAGCAGCTATCGTATCAGTGACCTGTCAGACACTATACACATTAATACCTAAGCAGAGCACCACATGAATAACACGTCCCCACAGGCCACCCCAGAGCACGAGCATATAATTAACTCAAAACTGAAAATAAAGATTAAATAACAACTCTAAGACGGATTTCATCGACCAAGGTATCATTGTAATCAGTATAACGACGCCAACCTAACACTGTCTGTAGGTTACTGTCCACAATCCTGCTGACAGGTTCCCTTTAATACTTGTGCTAATGTGCATAAAATGGTACCTCTTTCTGCTATAAGGATGACTCGCTATGCTCTGCCATATTTTTCTATAGGATACCGCTCTCTTTTGATTTTCCTCTTACCTCTCTCACTCGCTGGTCTGCCTTCCTTTCATTTTTCCCTTAATGTTGGGGTTCCTCAGGATTCAATCCTAGGTCCCCACCTCTTTTCTCTACACCACTCCTTTTTGACAAACCACCAGCAGATTGTATTTTCAGTACCATCTATATACTGATGACTTCCAAATATACACACCTTCTCCTGATATCACCCATGCGTTGTTACAAAATTCCAATATTTGTCTTTCTGCTGTCTCTTAACCTCCGTTTACTCGCCCTCTACTTGAAACTGAATTTTTACTAATCTGAATTGCATCCCTTTATTAACCTACCTAAACTAAATATTGCTTTTTCCGTGGGTGGTTCTGTCATAGCACCCAGGCAACTCGCTTGCTTTTTTGGGGTTATATTTTTTTCAGTCTCTATATTTAATTAATCATACACTCATATCACCTTTATCTCAAAACATCTCCATAATCCAACCTTTTCTTACCTTTGACTCTGCAAAAAGTCTTAAGGTACTGCCACACTAAACAATCCCGCTAGCGATCACGATAACGACGCATACTAATGCGATCGCTAGCGGGATTGTTTCTATATCGCTAAATGCGGCCACATTTAGCGATATAGTTAACGACGCTATCGCCGTTAGCGATCTTCTTAACGACTTTAGCGGTACAAAAGTACCGCTAAATCGCTAAGAAAAGGTGCCACACAGCGATTAGATACTTACCCAGCGGGAGCGCCGACGAGAAAATAGGGTCCGGAACGATTCCAGCGACGAGCGAGATCACAGCAGGAAGCTCGTCGCTGGAAGCTGCCGCACTGAACAACATCGCTAACAGGATCGCTAAATAGTGACGTTTTTTAGCGATCCCGTTAGCGATATTGTTTAGTGTGGCATACCCTTTACTGTTGGTTGCTCTGATTCATTCTCGTTTGTACTACTGCAACCCTCTACTAATTGATCTTAAGGGTATGCCACACTGAACAATATCGCTAACGGGATCGCCAAAAAAGTCACTATTTAGCGATCCCGTTAGCGATGTTGTTCAGTGCGGCAGCTGCCAGCGACGAGCTTCCTGCTGTGATCTCGCTCGTCGCTGGAATCGTTCTGGACCCTATTTTCTCGTCGGCGCTCCCGCTGGGTAAGTATATATCGCTAGTGTGGCACCTTTTCTTAGCGATTTAGCGGTACTTTTGTACCGCTAAAGTCGTTAAGAAGATCGCTAACGGCGATAGCGTCGTTAACTATATCGCTAAATGTGGCCGCACTTAGCGATATAGAAACAATCCCGCTAGCGATCGCATTAGTATGCGTCGTTATTGTGATCGCTAGCGGGATTGTTTAGTGTGGCAGTACCTTTACTCTTGCTAAAGTCTCTCCTTTCCAATCTATCCTGAATGTGGTAGCCAGGATCCTATAAATGTCCAGCCCCTTCACCGATGCTGCCACCCTGTGCCAGTCATTGCACTGTTTGCCCATACGTTACCGAGTCCAATGTAAACTGAACACTCTCCCACAAAGATCTCCAAAGTTTTGCACCATCATACTTCTCCTCCCTCATCTTTGTCTATCACCATACCCGTGCCCTCCATTCATTATTGATAAAAGACTAACATCCTCTACAATCTGAACATTCCACTCCAGTCTTTAGGACTTCCACTCTGTTGCACCAGTTGTTTGGAATACATTACCTTAAGTGTGCTCTAAAAACAAATCTTAGACATGTCACCGCATCTCAATAATCTAACTATTCCCTTTTCTCCCTTCCTTAATTTTACTAAGAATTTGGTCCCTTTTATCATCTGTTTCTACTCCCGCTTTATTTGTATACACCTATTTATTAAAATGATGTTCGGACCAAACACAACAGGCACTCTTTAGATTTTGTGTTATCCCTATTTCCTAATGGATTGTAAGCTTGTGTACAGGTTTCTCATTCCTCTTGTTAATTTTTGAATTGCGTGTTACTTTGTCTTTGTCTTATATGTTTGCACATGTCCCCTCTGAATTGTTAAGCACTGCAGAATATGTACGTACTACGCACTATGCTAATAAAATTGTATATGTATATATATATAGATATATATATATCTATATATATAATACTTACATATATATATACATATATAGTAATTGATTTTAACTAAATAATTCATGTTTCTTTGTTTTTTAATTATTAACTTTAATCCACTGCCATTTTCACATAACTAAAAAATCTCTGAGCTCATTTTTTGCTCCCCCTCCATTCTACTGACATCTAACATTGTCCTTCCTGGGCAACATTAGACAGTAGTGCCCAAGACAATTAGAGAGCACACAAAGAAATCTGGATTGTAATCTCTTGGGTAATTAATACTTTGCAGCAATGGGTTTAGCTATGAATATTGGGTTTGGAGTTTTTGCGCAAAGCTACCCTCCATAGGATATTGATATTAATTGTACAGTAATAAGGCTTCAATCTTATTTTTATTTTAGGTCCTAGTCAATGACAATTAAATGGACCATATTATAGACATCACCTTTGATACAGAATGTTGTATTATTTGCTATTTATTATGTTAGGCCAAGTTAAAAAAAACAATAATTAAGTTTTACAGGGTGTGTAACCAAATATTAAGTTGAGGGTGACAACAATTTTGTCTGGCCCATTTTGGAGGTTTTGTCTAAAATGATGTCCAATTTGCCTTTTCAGCTGCAGATGGAAGCAAGGGGGACACTTCTTTACTTCTGGGTAGGGCGGAGCCAGATAGTAGGACTAACCTCAGGTTCTAAAAATGGGTGTTGTCCGGCCCCTCCGGCTCTGGCCCCTCCCGCCGTACACTCCAGTTTCAACTTGAGGTCCAAGTAGGAAGGACGGCTGCTAATGCAGCTCCTCAGAAATCACCTCAGAAGAGTTTATTATTTTACTCGGACAGGGTCCTGGACTTTATGTCTAGAGGATCAGGGGTACCGGCGCTGCTGGACCCCATCCTCTCCCCTGGCAGAAATGTATTCCCTAAATGGTGGTCATTGCATTTTCTTGCCGGCCCGGGGGGAAGAGGTGGCTATCCCTGACAGGACGCACACCACGTTCTGGGTCACTGCGTTCCTTGTCCTCATGGGGAAGCAATGGGCACAGCGTCACATATCCGTGGAGGGTCCCTGTGGCGTTTTTGGCTGGTGAGTACTCTGCATTATATTTTGATATATGCGAGTGATTACAGCGTCTGCGGTGACAGCGCTGACTGTTATTGGTGTTTCCCACTATTTTCTCATGATTGGGCATTTTTAAAAAAAAAAAAAAAAAAGAGAGCGATTTTTTATTTAATATGTGCTGTGTGTTTTCGGCGCTGCAGCACCGTTACAGTGTACAGGGAGAGGAGTGCAAAAGATTTCCCGCACTTTTTTGACTGAGCAGAGAGGGGGCGTGGCTTCGGGATTTCCCGGCTTTCTGATTACAGGAAGTGACTGGCTCCTTCTCTTCCTGCTCTCTGCGGCAGCCATTACAGCTCTCCTGGTCTCCTCTCCTCCGTTTCTGTACACAGGCATTTGAGACAACACCAAGCCAGCCGGGTGAGTCGCTGCTATCGCTTAGGTAGCAGCTTAACCCTTTAGCCTCCCGCAGCATTTGTTTTTGCTGTTTGCGCTCTCTAGCGCAGCGCTGCAGTTTTCTGATCATTGAGACATTGTATCCCTCAGTAACGGTCTGTGAGCTGTCTGCAGCGGGGGGGGGGCGCCGTTTTTCACTGCTGGGGTATTCTTTTGCTTTTAAAAGAAGTTAACCCTTCAGCGTTTTGCTACTGTGTGAGACCACACTGCTCTGGTTATTCTCACTATACCATCTCAATAACCGGCATGTCAGATTTGAGTCAGGAGGCTGATCATCTTCCTCGTCCTCTCCAGGACCAGCCCCGCGTTTCTGACACGATGGAATCCTCTGCACCTTCTAGCGCTGCTATTGGAGGTCGCTATGATGCCAAGTTTGATATGCTCGCTACTGCTATTAGTGGGCTTTCTGCCCTTTTGGGTCAGTGGGTATCCTCTAGACCTTCTCATAGCAAAAAGCGTCCCAGGATTGCTATGCCCTCCCCACTAAGTGACTCAGATGATTCGGGCAGAGAGGATTTTCAGGAGCACTCTGCTTCCTTGTCGGGCCGTGTAGATGCTTTTGTCAGGGCCATACGAGAGGTACTGCAAGTACCTGAGGAGATGAATGATGATGAAGGTATACCCAGATGGTACCATGGGTCACAAAGATCACGTTTAGCGATGCCAGCTATGAGTGAGTTTTCTAAGAAAGTAGAAAAGGAACGCGTTTGTCCAGATAAGCGTTTTCAGGGGACAAGGTTGTTTGAAACCTTGTATCCTTGTCCAGCAGACCTATTTGCTAGCTGGATTCCGTCCCCTGAGGTGGATATTTCTTTATCTAAGCTTAACAAAGCTACTATGCTTCCCGTCAAAGGGAAAGCTACTTTGCAAGATGCGCTGGACAAAAAGTCAGAGATGGCGGCCAAGGCCGGCTATGAAGCTGCTGGTCAGGCCTTTAGAGTGGCTTTATCTTCCTATTGTGCATCTAGAGCTTCCATGGGTTGGACAGCTCGCCTGCGGATATCCCTGCAAGATGGGTCGTCTTTACAGGCAATAGATGAGATCATTAAGTTAATAGAAGAATCAGACCGATATGTCTGTGACGCTCTTTTGGATATGGCTTCCCTAATATCCAGAGCTCAGGCTTCTACAATCACTGTTAGAAGAGCGTTGTGGCTTAAACAGTGGACTGGAGACGCGGTCTCCAAGCAAGGGTTGCTATCTTTGCCTTACAAAGGTGGTCAGCTTTTCGGCTCTGACCTCACGGAATTGGTTGCTAAGGCTAAGGCTAAGGAGTCAGCGTTGCCTCAGCGTAGGGCAGCTACGGCTGCTTTTGGCACTGACAAAAAGCCCGCCAAAACGGACTGACGCCAGAAGTTCACTCGAGGATTCTCGAGTGGGGGGGCGCCTGCTCCTGTTTCAAGCGGTTTGGGTCTCCCGTTACACCCAAAAGTTCCGCATGGAGTCGCTTCGCTCAGTGGTGACTTCCCTGTCACAGAACAATTTTCTGGTGTCCATAGATATTCGCGACGCCTATTTACACGTTCCCATCGGAAGATCTCATCAGCGCTTTCTGCGCTTTGCCATAGGTCAGGACCATTACCAGTTTGTGGCCCTCCCTTTCGGGTTGGCTTCGGCACCCCGAGTTTTTACAAAGGTGCTGGCACCTCTTATGGCAATGCTTCAGAGACAAGGGATCATGATACTTCCTTATCTGGACGATCTTCTGATTGTGGCATCCTCAAAGGAGGAGGCAGTGATGGCTCGCGATTTATCCCTTCAGCTCCTGGAGGATTTCGGGTGGCTGATCAACTGGGAGAAGTCATCCCTGGAGCCTTCTCAGTCAATCCTGTTTTTGGGCATGATTTTCGACACAGCGAAAGTGGTAGTTTTTCTGCCAAAGGACAAGCAAACCAGTATCCATTGTCTGGCACAGACTGTGCAGTCCTCAACGACAGTATCCCTTCGAAGATGTATGCGCCTTCTGGGGTTAATGGTCGCTTCGATGGAAGCTCTTCCGTTTGCTCAGTTCCATTGCAGAACGCTTCAAAGCTTCATTTTGCAGAGATGGAATCGTGCACAGGAAACACTGGATTGCAGGGTTTTAATCTCCCGCAAAGTGCGAGAGTCTCTGGACTGGTGGTTCCGTCCGGAACGTTTTTTCCGGGAAAATCTTTTCTTCCCCTGTCATGGTCGGTCTTGACCACCGATGCCAGCCTGACGGGCTGGGGGAGAGTTTGGAACAATCTCTGGATTCAGGGAGTTTGGTCACCGGAAGAATCGGTGTTACCGATCAACATCCTGGAATTGAGGGCAATTTTTCTTTGCCTCCAACATTGGACGGTCCCTTTGAGCGGATTACCAGTTTGTGTTCAGACGGACAACGCTACGGCGGTTGCGTGTATCAACCATCAAGGCGGGACGAGGAGCTCCAGACTCATGTCGGAGGTATATCGGATTCTGATATGGGCCGAGGCTCATGTGCCGGCCATTTCTGCGATTCACATACCAGGAGTTCAGAATATCCAGGCAGACTTTTTCAGCCGAAAGAGGATGGATTCAGGAGAATGGAGTCTTCATCCGGAAATCTTTGCACTTCTGTGCTCCCGATGGGGGTCTCCTCAAGTAGACTTGATGGCCTCCAGGATCAATGCCAAGTTACCAACTTTCATGTCCAGATACAGGGATCCGACCGCGGTGGAAGTGGATGCGCTGGTGGTTCCGTGGAGCCAATACCAGCTGGTTTATGTGTTCCCACCGATATCCTTGCTGCCGCTTGTGTTACGTCGGGTCAGGCTGGAGAGGGTTCCGGCTATTCTGATAGCCCCAGATTGGCCTAGAAGGACGTGGTTTTCCACGCTGATGTCGCTTCTGGCGGCGCCTCCTTTTCCTCTGCCTCTTCGACCGGACTTGCTCACTCAGGGTCCCGTGTGTCATCCGGGCCTGAGGTCTCTGCGTTTGACGGCTTGGCTCTTGAGACCGAGATTTTAACCCGTCAAGGGTTTTCAGAAAAGGTCATTGCCACTATGAGAGCGTCAAGAAGTCCGGCTACGACTAGGATTTACTACAGGATTTGGGAATCCTTCTTTTCATGGTGTTTGGGTTCTTCCAGGAATCCAAAGAAATTTTCATTACCCAACTTGTTGGTTTTTTTGCAGCACGGGCTGGATAAGGGTTTGGCAATCAGTACCCTGAAGGGTCAGGTGTCTGCCCTGTCGGTGCTTTTTCGTAAAGCTATTGCCTCGCGTAGGGACGTATGTGCCTTTTTTCGCGGAGCAGCCCGTCAGTTTCCTCCAAGGAAAACTCCTGTGTCGCCTTGGCGGCTTAATCTGGTTTTGAAAGCTCTTCAAAGTGCTCCTTTCGAGCCTATGGATGCTATTAATCTTTCTTTGCTTTCTTGGAAGGTTGCCTTCCTAGTGGCGGTCACTTCCTTGAGACGGGTTTCCGAGTTGGCGGCTCTTTCATGTTCGCCACCTTTCTTGGAATTTTTCCCGGATCGTGTTGTTCTTCGCACGCGACATGATTTTCTCCCTAAAGTGGTATCTCAATTCCATGTCAATCAAGATATTGTGTTGCCTTCGCTTTGTTCAGAACCAAAGAATGCGAAGGAGCGGGCCTTGCACTCATTGGACTTAGTGCGGGCATTGAAGTTCTACTTGTCAGTTACGCAGAGTTTCCGGAAGTCGGATTCTCTTTTTGTGATGCCAGCAGGTCGTCGTCGTGGTCAACGAGCTTCTAAAGATACTATAGCTCGTTGGATCCGGTCAGCTATTTTGGAAGCTTACCGTGTTATGGACGAACCTTGCCCGATTAATATTCGGGCTCATTCCACGAGAACTGTGGGCTCTTCGTGGGCCCTTCATCAAGGGACTTCGGCAGCCCAGCTCTGTCGAGCAGCGACTTGGCGTTCTGTTCACACCTTTACAAAGTTTTATAAGGTGGACGTCAGTGCCTCCGCTGATGCGGCCTTAGGACGCAGAGTCCTTCAGGCGGCTGTATTTTGAAAACTTCTAGTTAAGTTTATGTTGCGCCTGTTGCGCATGTATCAAGGTGTTGGCTTCTGCCTGTTTAAGGTTTTTTCCCACCCTTGTTTTTTGTACTGCTTTGGGACATCCCAGAAGTAAAGAAGTGTCCCCCTTGCTTCCATCTGCAGCTGAAATACGAATTTTGGTAAGAACTTACCTGTAAAATTCTTTTCAGCAAAGGAAGCAAGGGGGACACTTCTCCCTCCCATAAGGCAGAAGGTGTTGTTTCAGATGCAGCGCGGCTCTCTCTGATAAGCGAGTTTCTGAGCTGAGATCAGCGCTCTACGGCTCTTTCCGGCATCGCCAGCTCATCACAGTGGTCAGGTTTTGTGAGTGGTACCTGAGCTGTGTGGTATTCATGTTATGTGCATAACCTTGTTCTTTGAATCCTTTCAGTTTGGTTATGGCGCTCCGCTGGTGATTTATTTCTCCTTAGCTTGTGTACAAAACTGGAGTGTACGGCGGGAGGGGCCAGAGCCGGAGGGGCCGGACAACACCCATTTTTAGAACCTGAGGTTAGTCCTACTATCTGGCTCCGCCCTACCCAGAAGTAAAGAAGTGTCCCCCTTGCTTCCTTTGCTGAAAAGAATTTTACAGGTAAGTTCTTACCAAAATTCGTATTTTTTTCCTGTTTTTGTGCTGTTCCAATGCACACTAAGGAAATAATCATATGTATAACAAAACTTTTAATTGCAATAATTTTCTGGGAAAAATACTTCATTTTCTGGAAAAATTTCAAGGGTGCCAACACTTTCAGCTGAGACTGTATATAAGAGAATATCTTATTGAATTCTGTTGTATTTTTTAAACTTATGCAAAACAGAGATTACCGTATATACTGGTGTATAAGCCAAGTTTTTCAGCACATTTTTTTGTGCTGAAAACGCCCCCCTCAGCTTATACACGAGTCAATTGTCCCAGAAAGACGGCAGGGGAGGGGCTGCTGTAATAGTGCACAGTGCTAGCCGCAGCCGCCGGCTTCCAGCACACATCATACCTACTTGAGCGCCCTTGGGTGTCACTGCATCTCATTCCGGCCGCTGGCACCAGCAGCTCTTCCTGACGAGTGATCGCGTGGCCCCGCTCTTTAAGGTAATGAATATGCACTCCTCTCTACTCCCATAGGCGTGGAGTGCATATTCATTAACTTAATGAGCGGAGCCACGTGATCACTCGGCAGGAAGAGCTGCTTGGGTGCCGGCGGCCTGAACGAGATGCAGTGCCACCAAGGGCGCGCAGGTGGGTACATAGGATGTTTTTTTTTTTTTTAACAGGAATCATGCATACATGGATAAAAGTGATAAAGAGCCATACATACAAGGATAGAGGATGAAGAGCCATTCATACCAGGACAGGGACGGGGGAGCCATACATACAATGACAGGGATGGGGGAGCAATGCATACCAGGACAGCGACGGGGGAGCCATGCATAAAATGACAGGGACGGTGGAACTATTCATACCAGGACAGCGACCGGGGAGCCATGCATACAATGAGAGGGACGGGAGAGCCATGCACACAATGACAGGGACAGGGGAGCCATGCATACAATGACAGGGACAGGGGAACCATTCATACCAGGACAGCGACGGGGGAGCCATGCATACAATGACAGGGACGAGGAGCCATGCATACAATGACAGGGATGAGGGAGCCATGCATACAATGACAGGGATTGGGGAGCCATGCATGCAATGACAGGGACGGGGAGCCATGCATGCAATGACAGAGACGAGGGAGCCATGCATACAATGACAGGGACAGGGGAGCCATGCATACAATGACAGGGGCAGGTGAGCCATGCACACAATGACAGGGACGGGGGAGCCATGCATACAATGACAGGGATGGGGGAGCCATGAACACATTGACATGGACAGTGGAGCCATGCATGCAATGACAGGGACGGTGGAACTATTCATACCAGGACAGCGACAGGGGAGCCATGCATACAATGACAGGGACGGGAGAGCCATGCACACAATGACAGGGACGGGGGAGCCATGCATACAATGACAGGGATGGGGGAGCCATGAACACATTGACATGGACAGTGGAGCCATGCATGCAATGACAGGGACGGGGGAGCCATTCATACAATGACAGGGACAGGGGAGCCATGCATACAATGACAGGGACAGGGGAACCATTCATACCAGGACAGCGACGGGGGAGCCATGCATACAATGACAGGGACGAGGAGCCATGCATACAATGACAGGGATGAGGGAGCCATGCATACAATGACAGGGATGATTGGGGAGCCATGCATGCAATGACAGGGACGGGGAGCCATGCATGCAATGACAGAGACGAGGGAGCCATGCATACAATGACAGGGACAGGGGAGCCATGCATACAATGACAGGGGCAGGGGAGCCATGCATACCACGATAGGGATGAGGGGACAATGCATACCCGGCTTATACTCAATTCAATAAGCTTACCAGTATTTTGTGGCAAAAGTAGGTGCCTCAGCTTATACTCGGGTCGGCTTATACTCAAATATATACGGTAAATTAATTTTATTTCATTATTGAAATATGGACTTTGCAGTTTCTATTGACTCAACATGTATTTCTATGTTTATGTCAATAATATGAAAAATTTGTGGTTTGCCTATAGGGAACAGGAAGGAACCTAATGTTGATCCTAATGAAAAACACGTTGATGAGTTCAAATAAGGTTTTACGAGTATTGACTTACCTACATAGGTATTTGGTTATACAAACCTAGCCTGGCCTTGTGTTAGGATACTGATCTAAATTTGACACTTAGTTTGACAGGTTTGCTTGTTTGTTTAAATGAGGATGCAAATACAGGAAAATTGTTAACGATCGAATTTGGAAAGGAAGAGGAAATGCAAATGTGAGGTATAAAACGAATGGCATATTCACCTAGTTTAAATGTTTATTTTAGTACTGAAGTGGAAAAACCGGGAATATTATGAATTGCAAAAGTGGCCCATATGTTACATAGCTATATATACTGTTGAATTAATTTTGAGAAATTTGGGTATATTTATGCCACAATGTACCAAAATTTGGTTCCTGAGATTTAGTAGAAAAATAAATGTCCTTTACTAAAATAATATTCCACTTCCTCTGCAATTTTATACTGTACAATTTGTACCAAGGCCAAGAAACTCTCAAGGGAGGCTTGGCTAAAAAAGTGACTACCGCTTTCATCTCTATTTTTTGACACTTAAATTGTCAGTTTTCTTGACACAGTAACAAAAATAGGAAGTGAGTTTTTTTTATTTACTATTATTGAATTAATATATAACTCTTATGGTCACTTAAACATAACATTATTTAGGTCAATATTTTGGATCAGTATTTTCAGGCCAAAACCATGATTACAACCAGAGGGAAATTATAGAGGCCCATTAGCATTTCTTCTGTTCTGGATTTACAAATACTGATGTAAAATACTGACCTAAATAGTCTCATGTAAAAGCAACCTTAGTGGAAGTAAGTTCATATTATGCTGATACAATGCTAGAATCTATGGAAAGAATATAATATGGTATATACTAATAATATCACAGAAGAGAAAACTTTTTTAAAATAAATAATAAAGGAACTGCTGCTGATCATTACATCACACATATATGTCAATCCACTAGGACCTGCTCCTGCGACGTCTGCTTCTGTGGCCAGGTACTGCCACATTCACTCTGCGGGCAGCGCTGGTTATAGAATAAACATTGGAACCAGAAGCTCTGGATGGCACAGGCTTTGTCCAGCCCTTAGATTTGGGTGGCTTGGACCTGCAGTGCTATCTAGTCTAGCAGTATGTGTGTGTGTTGTTCAGCTGGAGTTATCAGCTCCCTGCTTCAGCCAGTTAGAGAGCACCACACCTTACTAAAGCTTCCAGCTTACTGCTAGAAGCTGTCAGATATAGCTTTGTGCTTCCCTGGTTTAGGTATGTGGTTTCTGCTCCTGTGTTCTATTTGTGCTTTCCTGTTTTGACCTTGGCTTTTTTTATTGTAGGTTCTCCTGCCCAACGATTTTGTACCTTTGCTGCCCTCTTGGTTTTGACCCAGTTACCTGACTATCCTTCTAACCAGCTTACTCCATCGAGCAGCAGCTGATTCTGTAGCTGTTGCCCAGTGACCCCTGTGTAAGGCTAGATTCCTGTATAAGGGTTAAAGGTTAAGGGCCAGGACAACCCCAGGGCCCTGGGAAATGGAGTAGCTTGCGCCAAGCCTGTTCATGATAGCTATTTTAGGGCTGCCAAGCGACCACACACAGAGCCACCTTACAATATAGAACCCAATCAAGGACTTGGGATTGCCAATTCCTTCAGAGTAGGGGATGAAATATACAGTTGTTGTCGGTTTTAGTTAGTAGAGGGTCTCAAAAGAGTAATCGAGATGACTAAGCGTAGTGAAGATTTAATTTAAAGGTGCTGCTAAAATTCTATTTTGTACATTTTATACCAGTATCGTCCACCAAATCATGACCCTTACTAACGAAACCCTCCCTTATTATAAAAATAAAACCCAAAGTAAAACTTTCAAGATAATTGTAATTGCAGCATTTATATATCATGTCAAGTTTGTAATAAAATTTCCTTTTGCTGTGCCAAACCCTGCGTTCCTCCCTTAGTATAAGTGGAAATTAATGTGACTTGAATAAACACAGTTTGGCTAATTGTATTTATTTTTTTAGTTTTTTTGTGAGACTGAGAAGAATTAGAAATTGAAATTCCAGCTTAGCATTTCTCTTAATTAAATTTTAGAATGAAACAGAAAGGATATTGTTCTTTCTAAAGGAAGAAAGTAAGATAGACTGATGGCAGATGTTGGAGTCCTGTCGAATGGAATAGGTCTAGACATGAATAATTTTCTTTAGCAATTGTGCAGGCTGATTTTGTAAGTGGAAATAAACATTTTATTGACAGGTCTAATTTTCGTTGACATTTACTTTGTATTCCTTTCCTCGCCAGACTAAGCAGCCAATCTGTATAATAATATATAAATAGATGTAATTCCCTTTGACCTTATCCATCATTGTAAAGTAAATTCTGTCCGAGAGACTAAATAAGTGCTGTAACTTGACGTTAACCAAGTCCACTCAGTGAGTGAATTAACTTTGGAATTGAGCAAAGATTAAAGTGTCACGTTGAATAGGGCAAGGTTTTCAAGTGCTATATTAAACAAGTTTTGCCTAAAAGGACTGTAAGTATCTAAATAATGACTGTATATTAAAAATCTAATAATATTTCTTAATATCTTTTTGTGAGTAATCTATATCTAATATAGTGACTTTTCATGGATCCCTAATATTTTTTTCTTACTTAGCATAAATAGATGACTATTAAAGAGAACCTGACCGCACAATTTTGTAAAGTAAATTCATGGCTGTAATGGAGCTGTATTACAGATTAAATTAATACCATTGGTGAATAAATCCTCTTTCTGGTTCTTCTGTAATCACCATATGAAGTTTATTGCTAATTAGATTTCGGTGCACAGGGGCCGGCCTGTACATGTGATACATCGGCCTTTCTGCAAAATTTTGTAAGGCCTCTTTCACACATCCGTCTTTTTGTATCAGGCATGATCCGGCGTGTTGGTAAAAAAACGGATCCGGTACCGGATGCGTTTTTTACCATTGACTTTCATTAGCGCCGGATCGTGCCTGATGTCATTGCGTTGTATCCGTTTTGTCCGGATCCGGCGGAAATGTACATACCGGCGGCCGGACAAAACTGAGCATGTAACGTTTTTTTTTTTTTTGCCGGAGCCGCCTGATAGTGCCTGAAGCGGCGCATCAGGCGGCCGGAAACAATAGAAGTCAATGGAACCAGATCAGACTTTTGTGCAATCCGGCAAAAGTCTGATCCGGATTCTGGAAATCAAGGTCTACTACTACTACTACTACTACATTTTCCAGTGTCTCCGGGCATCAGAAACCCTCTTTTTCTGGGTTCAAAAGTTCAGGTCGGATCCAGCAAAAAAACAGATCCGTTGCATCAGTTTTTTTGTTTCAGCGCCGGATCCGTCCCTTCAGGTGTTTGACGGATCATGCCTGATACAAAAAGACGGATGTGTGAAAGAGGCCTAATAGTATCGTCTCTGAAGTAGGCCCTCATCATGAGTTTATTTTTAGGCCGGCGATCAGCTTACCGCATGGTATTGAATAATAGATATTGTTTCCTGTTTCCCCTTCAGTGCATGTAGCGAGAGATATGAAAAAGGTGGTCTGCAGGGTAGGAAGGCAATCTAACCCGCTACACTAAAGATGCCAGAGTAAATATAAGATTAATAATCATATTTGATTGATGAGCATTCAACGGCCTCGGTCACCCACCCTTGTTGCATTGCCCACCAACTTTTGCTAATAGCCAGCTATACTGGATGGATTGGAGCTTCATAGAAAGGTTCACTATGAAAAATTAATCCTGTCACATATTATCATTGGTTAAAAGTTTATTAAATGATTAGAGGCTATATGACTGTCAACTTTAATGCATGTTTACCAACACAGCTGATCCGGAGGAGCACATTTTCCCTGTAAATTAAATTCCAAATGAACAAGGAGTTTGAAGAGGCGCATATTGTTCAGACCCTTTATTAACATTAAATGTCAGCATATTAATTTCTGTGCCTAGAGCCTGCATGTTGGGAACGCTGCCAGCCTATTTAATACAAGAAGTCTGCTTTAATAAACACTTACAGTACAGTTACTGCTCCAAGCAAAGTGCTTATGAATTGCACAGCTGACAGCAAATTATAGCTGTTAAATGGATAGTTTAAGAAATAATAGAAAACGTATCTGTGCAAAAATGAACAAGATTCACAGCCTCTCTCTAAAGGAATTCACTGCAAAACTCTGAGGCTTTTGCCAGCATTGTGCTATTGATTATATGGAACGTGTTCATGATTCCTATCAGAAGGAGCCATATAATCAGTGATTTTTACTTTCTGACACTCTACAATTTTTGCTTGTCAAGCAATTCCAAAACATGTATTCATGTGCAGGGACCCATATTTCCTAACATATAAAGTAAATACTTTATTTTACTGGTGAACTAATTTGTGCAAATAGACACTCAAAATTAGGAGTTTTTGTAACTCATGCTAGTAAGCATATGCGGTGGCTCATCTCTCTGAGTTTTTGCAGCCATTAAAGGGGTTTTCCACTAATGGGACAACACTTTCTTATACTAAATGTTCGGCCCTGATAAAATAAAGCCTGTACTCACCTTCTGTGCTGTTCCCCCGGTGTCGGCACTCGCTTTCCCCCGGTGTTGGCACTCGCTTTCCCGGGGCCATGATGCGGTGTTGTGACACGTGATGCCGACACCCAATCAGCGCTGACGTCACAGTCTCTGCCTTTCGACAAACTGAACATGAAGTCCAGGTTCTGGCTTCCTCTTCATTGTTCAGTTTGTCCGAAAGTGGAGACAGTGACAAATCAGGCTGTGTGCTGTTGTTTACTTACAATGAAGGTTTTATTACCAAGACATTATCATTACTATGACTAGCTGCCTTATGCCAAGTTGTCCGACTCCGCCTTCTCCTCTGATAAGCAGTTCAACAGACAATGTACATAGAGAGCCTGGTGTGGGCGGGGTTAGCTGCATCTAAAAACTCTTGTCAGAACTGCTGCCTTTAGTAAAGTAAGTGATGCATTGTTGGAGTCAAGGTCTCTATCCTTACATTATGCAGCTCTCAGATGAGGTAGCAAAAGCCTGGCAACATATTCCCTTTAAGAGCAGGATAGAGGGTTAGTATGATATGCTTCCTTTTAATCTTCATGATCAGGAAATACTTACTTCTAAAAGCTCCTATACATATTAGTCTAACATCAGCCAAATCTGCTAATATAGGCAGGATTGACAGTCTTAATATATATGTGGGCCTCCCGATTCTCCCCTGACTCGATATTGGATAGAAGACTCTGCACATCATATTTTCTCTCATCTCATAGAACATAAAAGCGTACAGCTGAGCTAAGCGTTCTTGTGCATGGACTTTTTCACACTCTGGTTTTCTGTCATGTTTTTCCTGCGTGTTCTTCAAGGGTAAAAATAAAATCACTGCACAGGCCAGCAAAGTACAGTGGGTTCGGAAAGTATTCAGACCCCTTTAAATTTTTCACTCTTTGTTTCGTTGCAGCCATTTGGTAAATTCAAAAAAAGTTCATTTTTTTCTCATTAATGTACACTCTCCACCCTTCTCAACTGAAAAAACAGAAATGTAGAAATTTTTGCAAATTTATTAAAAAGAAAAACTGAAATATCACATGGTCATAAGTATTCAGACCCTTTGCTCAGTATTGAGTAGAAGCATCCTTTAGAGCTAGTACAGCCATGAGTCTTCTTGGGAATGATGCAACAAGTTTTTCACACCTGGATTTGGGGATCCTCTGCCATTCTTCCTTGCAGATCCTCTCCAGTGCCGTCAGGTTGGATGGTGAACGTTGGTGAACAGCAGTTTTCAGGTTTTTCCAGAGATGCTCAATTGGGTTTAGGTCAGGGCTTTGGCTTTGCCAGTCAAGAATGGTCACAGAGTTGTTCTGAAGCCACTCCTTTGTTATTTTACCTGTGTGCTTAGGGTCATTGTCTTGTTGGAAGGTGAACCTTTGGCCAAGTCTGAGGTCCAGAGCACTCTGGAAGAGGTTTTCATCCAAGATATCTCTGTACTTGGCCGCATTTAAGTTTAATTCAATTGCAACCAGTTGTCCTGTCTCTGCAGCTGAAAAACACCCCATAGCATGATGCTGCCACCACCATGTTTCACTGTTGGGCTTGTATTGGGCAGGTGATGAGCAGTGCCTGGTATTCTCCACACATACCTCTTAGAATTATCACCAAAAAGTTCTATCTTCATCTCATCAGACCAGAGAATCTTATTTCTCATAGTCTGGGAGTCCTTCATGTGGTTTTTTTTAGCAAACTCTATGCAGGCTTTCATATGTCTGGCGCTGAGGAAAGGCTTTATTCGGGCCACTCTGCCATAAAGGCCTGACTACTGGAGGGCTGCAGTGATAGTTGACTTTGTGGAACTTTTTCGCATCTCCCTACTGCATCTGTGGAGCTCAGCCACAGTGATCTTGGAATTCTTCATTACCTCTCTCACCAAGGCTCTTCTCCCACAATTTCTCAGGTTGGCTGGACGGCCAGGTCTAGGAAGACGTCTGGTGGTCCCAAATTTCTTCCATTTAAGGATTATGGAGGCCACTGTGCTCTTAGGAACCTTGAGTAGTGCAGAAATTCTTTTGTAACCTTGGCCAGATCTGTGCCTTACCACAGTTCTGTCTCTGAGCTCCTTGGCCAGTTCCTTTGACCTCATAATTCTTATTTGAACTGACATGCACTGTGAGCTGTAAGGTCTTAAGGTACTGCCACACTTAGCAATCGCACCAGCGATCACGACAACGACTTAACCTGGCGAGATCGCTAGTTCGATCGCTATGTGATCGCTAGTTAGATGCCAAACACAACTCATCAGCGATCTGTGATTCCAAACACATCTAATCAGCGATCTGTATAACGACCTCTGCGGTCGTTGGGAAAACCTAGTCTCACCTGCGATGCTGGTGAAGTCGTTCATAAAGGGTGTCACACTCAGCGATTCAGGCTCACCAGCGGGACACCAACGACCAAAAAACGGCTCAAAACGTTCATAAGCGATCAACGACATCTCAGCAGGGGCCACATCGCTGCTACATGTCATACACAGCTAAGTCGCTAACGAGATCGCTACTGCGTCATAAATGGTGACGCAGTAGCAATCTCGTTAACGATCTCGCTTGCGATCTCGCTTAGTGTGGCATACCCTTTTAAATAGACAGGTGTCTGCCTTTACAAATCAAGTCCTATCAGTTTAATTAAACACAGCTGAACTCCAATGAAGCAGTAGAAGCATCTCAAGGAAGATCACAAGGAAATGGACAGCATGTGACTTAAATATGCGTGTCTGAGCAAAGGGACTGTGAATACTTATGACTATGTGATAATTCAGTTTTTCTTTTTCAATAAATTAGCAAAAATTTCTACATTTCTGTTTTTTATCAGTCAAGATGGGGTGCAGAGTGCACATTAATGAGAAAAAAATGAACATTTTTGCATTTGCAAAGTGGCTGCAGTGAAACAAAGAGTGAAAAATTTAAACGGGTCTGAATACTTTCCGAACCCACTGTAAATGATATTTCTGTACTCTCATGCACACGCTGCTAATGTTTTTCCTTGCGGATTTGAACCATTAAAGGTATTTTTTAAAAACCTATTGTTTTTTGGGGACGCTTAAGGAGTCCAGGGGCTCATTAACCTTATTGCTTGACTCTTGGGTTAATGCGCACATTGCAGATTTGGCTGCGTAAATTTCTATGCGGATTCTTCCTCTCTTGGCAGAAAACGCAGTTGAAAATCCACGCTTTTGTTATGCGGATTTGATGTGGATTTTCATGCAGATTTTCTTTGCGGATTTGTAAGCTAAATAAAGATATATTATTTTAAAAAAATTGTGATGCCATTTCCTTGTTCAACCTCTTCTTTTTCATTCTCCATTGAAAACCATAATATCATTACATACCATGTTCAAATATGTTTACACACACAAAACAAATATAACTGAATATATTATATACAGTATATATGCATGTATATATATATATATATATATATATATATAGCACATTAGTATATGGGAGGGGGAAAACTTTTCAAAATGGGTGGTGACCATGGCGGCCATTTTGAAGTCAGCCATTTTGGATCCAACTTTATTTTTTTAATGGGAAGAGGGTCATGTGACACATCAATCTTAATGAAAATGTCATAAGAAAAACATTGGTGTGCTTGGTTTTAAAGTAACTTTATTCTCTCAAGAGTTATTTACAAGTTTATGGCCACTTATAAATGTGTTCAAAGTGCTGCCCATTGTGTTGGATTGTCAATACAACCTTCTTCTCCCACTCTTGACACACTGATAGCAACACTGCAGAAGAAATGCTAGCACAGACTTCCAGTATCCGTTGTTTCGGATGCTGCACATCTCGTATTTGAAGGCAATTGTCTATATTGTGAAGATACGAGATGAAAGAAGTGACATGCTGCAGATTTAAAAAACACTGCAGTTTTTTCGATTCGGTCAGGAAAAAGAAAAAAAGCGTGTGCATGAAATTTTGGAAGTCTCATAGCTTTTGCTGGTACTGTATAGCTTTTAATTTGCATAAAAAATTCAGCAAAAATGCAACTTGTGAGCATAGCCTACGATAGCTTACCTTAAAATCTACAGTGCACATGCAGAATTAGATTGTGTTTTCTGTATGTATTCTGAGTTGGGATATTACAGTAAATGCTGCTAGACACGTCTTGCTACAACTTGTAAAGGATCGGGCATGGTGAAATCTAACATTTCTACCCTTCCTCCTCCTAACATTTACGGGGAGAGGAGAGTTAAGGTTGTGACACACTAAAAGAGATCGCTAACGAGATCGCTAATGCGTCACCGATTTTATGACACAGTAGCGATCTCGTTAGCGACGCAGCTGTGTGTGACATGTAGCGGCGATGTGGCCCCTGCTGTGATGTCGTTGATCACTTATGAACGTTCTGAGCCGTTTTTTGGTCGTTGGTGTCCCGCTGGTGAGCCTGAATCGCTGAGTGTGACACCCTTTATGAACGACTTCACCAGCGTCGCAGGTGGGACTAGGTTTTCCCAATGACCGCAGAGGTCGTTATACAGATCGCTGATGAGTTGTGTTTGGAATCACAGATCGCTGATGAGTTGTGTTTGGAATCACAGATCGCTGATGAGATGTGTTTGATCTCGCCAGGTCGTGTCGTTGTAGTGATCGCTGGTGTGATCGCTAAGTGTGACAGTGCCTTAAGCTGCTACCAATATCTTTAACTGTGACTTATCTCCAGTGACGACAAAGAATCATGCATGTTAAAATCTAATGTTACCACCATTCTTTCCCCCAATACTTGTGGTAGAATCCAAACACATTAGATGGTCCATCTTCCCCACTAAAAAAGGGGGATTTGGCAGCTATTCCTTTAAGATATGTGTCCACTTTCAGTCTCTTAGGGTCCCGTGACACTCTTCAATGTCCCAGCGATCCCACCAACGATCCGATGTGGATGGGATCGCTGAGACATCGTTAGCTGATCGCTGGTGAGCTGTCACATGGGCAGACTCACCAGCGATCAGGACCAGCGAGCACGCTGGTATCCAGTGTACACATCGGGTAACTAAGCACCGCGCGGTGCCTAGTTACCCGATATGTATCCTGGATACCGTCTCACAGCTTCTGCTGTAGAGCGCTGGGAGCTGGTATCCAATGTACACATTGGATACCAGCTCGCTGATTGTTGGTCTCCCGCTGTCACACACAGCGATGCACGTTGGCCAGCGGGACACCAATTCAACAACGATCAGCGATACTCAGCAGGGGGGCTGGTCGTCGCTGTGTGTCACACTAAAAGAGATCGCTGGCTAGGTCGCTGTTGCGTCAGAAAATCGGTGACGCTTCAGCGATCTCGCTAGCGATCTCGCTTAGTGTGACGGTGTCACGCTGTCTAATGATATGTATACAATGTCAGTAAACTATTAATACAGGAACAACACTCTATACAACAACTAGTATAGCAACATCAGCATGTAAGTATAGAATAGATTTACCTGACACGATATCTGCTGAACTCAGGGTTAATCTTGAGGACTTGATGAGCTGAAACAGGAAAGAGGTGGACCGGGATCTAACCTGACCCTAAACTGGGGTCCTAACTAATCCCTCACCTTGGAGGTACTGATAATGGTTCAGAGGTCCAAGTCTTCAACCTAACCCTGTCTCCTATCAGACCCTGAACCCTGTAATCAGTCCTAAGAAGGATCCTGACTACCACCAAAGGGATATGGGCTGATCTTAGCTAAATACACAGATTAGACATATAAGACAGACAGGATAACACTCGCTTGCATACACACTCAAACACCAAAGGAACATAAATGGTCTGGGAAATAAACTCTAATCAAGTTGAGCTTAGAACAACTAAGGAGCTCACAACTAAAGTCTATACAGATTCATTCCTATCTGTGGTCTGCATGAAGGTTTCACTGGCAACTCCCCAAGCAGACAACCAGGAATTTAAAGGAAACCAATCAACAAATAATCAATTGCAGCCGGGAGAAACTGCACCCAGTCCCAGCACCGAGCACAGACAGAATTAACTCCCTAGCTGCCAAACACAAAGAAACAGCAGCTCAGCTGTGAGAAGTCAAAATGTGCAACCGCGACGATCTTCGTGGCAATGCACACATGACAGTACCCCCCCTTCTACGAGGGGCCTCCGGACCCTCAGGGCCAGGCCTGCCCGGGTGAGTTCTGTGGAAGGTCCGAACCAAACGATCTGCGTTAACATCAGACGCAGGGACCCACGTCCTCTCCTCTGGACCATACCCCTTCCAATGCACCAAGTACTGAAGGGACCGGCGATTCAGACGTGAGTCAATGATCTTTGATACTTGAAATTCCAAGTTACCATTGACCAACACAGGAGGAGGAGGTAGAGGTGACGGTATGACTGGTGCCACATACCTTTTAAGTAATGACTTGTGGAACACATTATGAATTTTAAACGTAGGACGGAGGTCCAGACGAAATGCCACAGGATTAATTATGGAACTGATCCTGTACGGCCCGATGAATCTGGGACCCAGTTTCCAGGAGGGCACTTTAAGTTTTATATTCCTGGTAGACAACCATACCAGATCGTTCACATTCAGATCTGGACCAGAAACTCTCCTCCTATCAGCCATACGTTTGTAACGGTTCCCCATCGCACTCAGATTATTCAATACACCTCTCCACACAGAAGCAAGTGACGACGAGAAACGCTCCTCCTCAGGGACCCCAGAAGGGCCCCCCCATTGAAAGTACAAAACTGGGGATGAAAACCATATGCCCCAAAAAACGGGGACTTACCAGTGGACTCGCTCCGCCTGTTGTTAAGAGCGAACTCTGCCAGAGGCAAGAAAGAAGACCAGTCCTCTTGGTTCTCTGAGACAAAACACCGGAGATATGTCTCTAAGCTCTGATTCAGACGCTCTGTCTGACCATTGGTCTGCAGATGAAAAGCCGAGGAAAATGACAATTGCATCCCCCGACGTAAACAAAATGCCCCCCAAAATTTGGACACAAACTGAGACCCCCTATCTGACACCACATCAGAAGGCAACCCATGAAGTCTAACGATCTCCCTAATGAACACCTGCGCCAGAGTTTTAGCATTAGGGAGTGCAGGAAGAGCAACGAAATGTGCCATCTTACTGAACCTGTCAACAACCACCAGTATGACAGTATTCCCTGACGACGGAGGAAGGTCCGTAATGAAGTCCATAGATAAATGAGTCCATGGACGCTCCGGAAGTTTCAAGGGTAAAAGGGTCCCAGACGGACGGGTATGAGGGGTTTTAGAGCGAGCACACACCCCACATGACGCGACAAAAGTTATAACATCTTTATTAGCATTAGGCCACCAAAACCGGCGAGAAAGGAGATCTAAAGTAGCCTTACTCCCTGGATGTCCTGCTAGAGCAGAATTATGATGTGCCTCAATAACCTTTTGTCTCAACAGATTTGGGACAAACAGTCTCCCTGGAGGTCCTGCAGGGGCGTCCCCCTGAGCCTCTAACACCTCCTCCTCAAGCTCAGAAAATACAGCCGACACTACCACCCCCTCCTGAAGGATAGGACTCGGGTCATCCGTTTTCCCGGCCCCTGGGAAACTGCGAGACAAGGCATCAGCCTTTACATTCTTAGACCCCGGGCGATAAGTGACGACAAAATTAAACCTGGTAAAAAACAACGACCATCGAGCTTGTCTGGAATTCAGACGCTTAGCGGATTCCAAATACAACAGGTTCTTGTGATCAGTAATAACGGTAACCGGGTGGACTGCCCCCTCCAAAAAGTGACGCCATTCTTCAAAAGCTAACTTAATGGCCAAAAGTTCCCTATTGCCGATATCATAATTCCTTTCGGCGGACGACAATTTCTTAGAAAAGAAAGCGCACGGATGCCATTTACCAGGGGACGGACCCTGGGACAATATAGCACCCACCCCTACGTCAGACGCATCCACCTCCACAATGAACGGCTGAGATGCATCTGGTTGGATGAGAACGGGTGCCGAAGCAAAACATTTCTTCAAAGAGGAAAAGGCTTGGCAAGCTTTGTCCGACCATTTAGAAAAATCCGTCCCTTTTCTTGTCATGTCAGTGAGAGGTTTGACGACAGATGTGAAATTACAAATAAATTTCCGGTAGTAGTTAGCAAACCCCAAAAAACGCTGCAGAGCCTTAAGATCCCCTGGCTGATCCCATTCAAGCACTGCTCTCACCTTTTCAGGGTCCATACGGAAACCGGAGGCTGACACCAAAAAACCCAAAAACTGAAGTTCCTGTACGGCAAATACACACTTCTCCAGTTTGGCGTATAATTTATTGTCTCGCAAGATCTGCAACACCTGTCTCACATGCTCCTGATGAGACACAAGATCTGGCGAGTAAATTAAAATGTCGTCCAAATATACAACCACAAACAGCCCCACAAGGTGACGAAAAATGTCATTAACAAAATGTTGGAATACTGCTGGTGCAGTAGTCAGACCAAAAGGCATGACTAGGTTCTCATAATGTCCCTCCGGCGTGTTAAACGCCGTTTTCCACTCATCCCCCTCTTTTATCCTAATCAGATTATACGCCCCCCTGAGATCCAATTTAGAAAACCATTTGGCGCCAACAATTTGATTGAAGAGATCAGGAATAAGAGGGAGTGGATACGGATCTCGAACAGTAATCCGATTAAGTTCGCGGAAATCCAAGCAAGGGCGTAGGCCTCCATCTTTCTTCTTCACAAAGAAGAACCCCGCGGCTACTGGGGAAGATGAAGGTCTAATATGCCCTTTGGCCAGACTTTCAGAAATATAATCTTTCATAGCCTGCCTCTCAGGACCAGAAAGATTATACAACCTAGCTTTAGGTAACTTAGCATCAGGAAGGAGATTAATAGAGCAGTCATACACGCGATGAGGAGGCAACTCCTGACACCCCTCCTCAGAGAAAACATCCCCAAAATCCTCCAAAAAAGGAGGCAATGTACTAGGCACGACCGCACTGATGACTGTGTTCATGCAGTTGCTTTTGCAAAACTCACCCCATTGGCTTATTTCTCTGGACTGCCAATTAATCACAGGGTTATGTTTAACCAACCAAGGAAGTCCCAACACAATGGGAGTAGGTAGACCCTCCAACACATAACAAGATAATTGTTCCCTATGTATTGCCCCTACCCGAAGGTCAATGTTATGAACCTCATGAACAAAGCTACCTTGGCCGAGAGGCCTGGCGTCAATGGAGAAAATAGGGATCGGTTTGACCAATACACTCAGATGCATACCTTGAGCCTGAGCAAACTGAGCGTCAACCAGATTAGCCCCGGAACCACTATCAAGAAGAACAGACAATCTCTCCACTCTCGTACCAACTACCACCTCCACTGGTACAAGGAACTGAGAAGAACTGGCGGATGAAATACATACTCCCAGGTTGTCGGCCACCACACAACCTGGGATTAACAGTTTTCCGGCGACTTTTGGCTCAACAAGGCACGGGATGGACATTCTCCAACAAAATGTCCCTCTTTCCCGCAGAAAAAACATCTTCTAGTCCTGCGGCGTACCGCCAATCCCCTCCTACGAAATGATGTCCCTCCCAACTGCATAGGCTCATCCGAACAGACAAGGGGAACCTCAACATAAGGGACTTTAGTGGTAGGTGGAGAAACAACAGGGAGTGGGGTTACCTCACCCCTCTCCCAGGCCAGTGAAAATGTCACGCTGTCTAATGATATGTATACAATGTCAGTAAACTATTAATACAGGAACAACACTCTATACAACAACTAGTATAGCAACATCAGCATGTAAGTATAGAATAGATTTACCTGACACGATATCTGCTGAACTCAGGGTTAATCTTGAGGACTTGATGAGCTGAAACAGGAAAGAGGTGGACCGGGATCTAACCTGACCCTAAACTGGGGTCCTAACTAATCCCTCACCTTGGAGGTACTGATAATGGTTCAGAGGTCCAAGTCTCCAACCTAAAGGTACTGCCACACTAAACAATCCCGCTAGCGATCACAATAACGACGCATACTAATGCGATCGCTAGCGGGATTGTTTCTATATCGCTAAATGCGGCCACATTTAGCGATATAGTTAACGACGCTATCGCCGTTAGCGATCTTCTTAATGACTTTAGCGGTACAAAAGTACCGCTAAATCGCTAAGAAAAGGTGCCACACAGCGATTAGATACTTACCCAGCGGGAGCGCCGACGAGAAAATAGGGTCCGGAACGATTCCAGCGACGAGCGAGATCACAGCAGGAAGCTCGTCGCTGGAAGCTGCCGCACTGAACAACATCGCTAACAGGATCGCTAAATAGTGACGTTTTTTAGCGATCCCGTTAGCGATATTGTTTAGTGTGGCATACCCTTAACCCTGTCTCCTATCAGACCCTGAACCCTGTAATCAGTCCTAAGAAGGATCCTGACTACCTCCAAAGGGATATGGGCTGATCTTAGCTAAATACACAGATTAGACATATAAGACAGACAGGATAACACTCGCTTGCATACACACTCAAACACCAAAGGAACATAAATGGTCTGGGAAATAAACTCTAATCAAGTTGAGCTTAGAACAACTAAGGAGCTCACAACTAAAGTCTATACAGATTCATTCCTATCTGTGGTCTGCATGAAGGTTTCACTGGCAACTCCCCAAGCAGACAACCAGGAATTTAAAGGAAACCAATCAACAAATAATCAATTGCAGCCGGGAGAAACTGCACCCAGTCCCAGCACCGAGCACAGACAGAATTAACTCCCTAGCTGCCAAACACAAAGAAACAGCAGCTCAGCTGTGAGAAGTCAAAATGTGCAACCGCGACGATCTTCGTGGCAATGCACACATGACAGACGGGGGCTTTAGTGCCATCTTCTTCATTACTTTTCTTGCATTGCTCCCAAATTCTACCCTGTAGAGGAGTCAGATTTTACAACTGAACTCTTCTAGAATTCCATAGTGGATCAATATCTGAGCAGAACTAGCATTGGTGATTTGTGTTTTTCAAAATGTAGCCTTTACAAACTAGAGTGCCTACAGCAATATATAGGAAACTTGACGTCTCATTGCATTGTAGTGGATCGTGTCCGTCAACTATTTCTATTAGCAATCTTTGTCTCTTTAAGCAGCAAAACTGACTGTAACTTAACAAAATCAAAAAATTCAGCCAGAACATACAGTATAGTATGGTAGTGTAAGTACAATGTGTAGGAGCAGGTTCACACCTGAGCCATTTAACAGACAAGACCTAAGATAGAAAAAAAATGAGCAAATACCCTTCAGTAAGTAGATAGTAATAGTACATGTAAATAACATAATGTATTTAATTGACACTATTTTGATCAAAAAAGTGAAAAAAAACATCCCACTGCGACCAGTTGTACCTAATCTGGACAACAATTACTACTTAACTATTTATTTACTACAGGGTATTTGCTAATTTTGCTTTTATCTTAGGTTTTGGCTGTAACTTAAGACCAAAATGGAAAAAAAAGTGGTTGAACTATCTGGAAATGGTGGTCAATAGAGGCTATACCGTATTTCATAGGGAATTATTGAAATTAATGTTGAAGTCACAGATTACACAATTTAGCATTTTTGTGAATATCTTCTTTTTTCATTATTTTTTTTCTTGTTTTTGCTTTCACTTGCAATTCAAGCATTTTATCCTGTTTTTCTTACCGTATAAGAAAAGCAACAATTGCAGTTTAAGCTAGCACCGGAAACATGAAGGTAGAATAACTCAGTCACTGCAAGGGAATAACGAAGGCAAATTTTGCCACCACACATAGTCTTCACACGTGAGCTCTTACTTGAAACATAATTGCTTATTCTGTCAATCCAGCACATAGGCGCCCTTCGATACATAGATGTGAACGTTGTTGTTGCATAACGACAGAAGATTATGTTGTTGGGGAGGGGAATCACAATTTTTTTTCAAGCAGGCTTATCATTACCATATTTTCTTTTTATGGAGATTAGAAAAACTGACAAATTAAATCTCCGGAGACTCCACTTATCCATAGACTACATTCATTCGGAAAGCCCAGGAGTCTTAATTAAAGCTAGGATATGTATTTCATTATTCTTTACCTGTGTAAGCAGATTTAGAACGTATCTTTTGGGACTGTGAGAAAGGAGCTTTGGGAACACAACGGCTTCTGCTCACATTAGGTTTTTGACTGCCTCTTAATATTTCCAGTTATTTGATGGAAAGGTTTTGTTTTGTGCCTGGGTAACGCTGCTATTTTCTGTCCTTCACCACTGTTTTGTTGGGCTTTTTTATTTGATAATCCCTTTGTAGTGTGTGATTTAATGATATGTACCGTAGAAGCTATATTTACATGACAGCAGCAGAAAGTGACAATATTTCCCCTTGAGTGATGTTGATATAGTTTGTTTTAGTCCTTCCAAGTGAGATCCCCTATTGCGTTATCTCCTAATGATGGAGCTCGAGCGCTCTGATGAAAGGCTGTAACCCAGCCATGAAATCCCGATGGCCACCCCCAATTTTCTGTAAACTGTTTTATGCAAGCTTTAAAATAAGCCAAAAGGCAGAGAATAATATGATATATATTTCAGAAAAATTAATGTTGACACATAAAAACATTGAGTTATGAGAAGTGTCAAACACTTATTTTGTGTTTACTGCGTTTTACTTGTTTTGCATTTAACATAACAGTAAAACCTCTTCCCTTCCCAATTTAGCTAGTCAATAGGTCATTTTGGGGAGCTGGCAAAATGTTATTTTCAGCCATGACTCTTGGAATATTGACTTGCGCATGTCTTATTTATGTGGCCTAAACTTAGGACTGTAATTATATATATATATATATATATATATATATATATACGGTATATACATATTTATATATATGTATATATATACAATATATAATTGTTATATGGGTCAACTATGATAGCATGTGTGCCTAAAATGGTATTGTTCACTATCAACTACCGGAAGATTACGTATATTTTTATTTATCCCAACAATTGGTCAGATGATAGAGAAACAATGCCAGAATCAGAATTTTCATTGCGGCATTATTTTTCATCAATTTACATATTTGTAGACTTTACCCTAGTGAAGTACAGGATATCTGTTTAGACAAAGGAAAGGACCATTGCTTTAAATGAAACTATCTGATATTTGTAAATTATCTAGGTAAATGGATTTCAATGTTACAAGCAAGAATTCATGAATTCTTGTGAGAATTGACTAGACTAAAGGTACTGCCACACTAAACAACATCGCTAACGGGATCGCTAAAAAACGTCACTATTTAGCGATCCCGTTAGCGATGTTGTTGTGTGCGGCATCTACCAGCAACGTGGCCCCTGCTGAGATCCTGCTGTGATCTCGCTCGTCGTTCTCATCGTTCCGGACCCTATTTTTATCGTCGGCGCCCCGCTGGTAAGTATATATCGCTAAGTGTAGCACCTTTTGTTAGCGATTTAGCGGTACTTTTGTACCGCTAAAGTCGTTAAGGAGATCGCTAACCGCGATAGCGTCCTTAACGACATCGCTAAATTAGGCTGCTACTAGCGATATAGAAACAATCCCGCTAGCGATCGCATTAGTATGCGTCGTTATCGTGATCGCTAGCGGGATTGTTTAGTGTGGCAGTACCTTTAAGTGGTGAAATCAACCACAATTTTAACACCAGGGACTGATTATTTCTGCATTATGTCCCAAAAGACACAATGAATGGATTTCCTACAACACTAAAGATGTTTTCATTTAGTAAAAATGTACTATACAACTAATTAACTAAAAAATGTCATTTTTGGGGTGGGCATGTAAATAGCCTCTTAAGAGAGGAAGACAAATTGAATTCTAATGTCACATGTAATTTTGTCATTTTTTGGATTATGTAAAATTAGCACTGTTTGGTGGCACCCATCAGATATGCCCAATATACTTGAGAAATCTGGGTTTAACATTGATTTGTTTATAGTGTATGCCTACATACTGTGAACTATGGCTGCATTTTGACCATCAATGTACTAGCTTAGCCTGTTTGTCCAATTCTATGTAATCTTCTTGTTATTTTTTTCATAAATGTTTTATATGTACTAACACTCCATTGTTTTGCAGTGAGGCAAGGACAGCAAATTACAATTTATTGAGCAAAAGACCCAGCGTTTTTGCTCAAATCAAGCAATGAACTGGTGTATATTCAGTGCCATACATTTATTTTGAAATTTAGACACTTTTTGCATGGTTAAGGTTTATTAATGGAATGTGTCACCATTTTGTCTCATGGTCCTAGTCTAAAGTATCACACAAATCTGCAGGGAGAGAAGGAGAGCAGAGAGAGGCCATTACACATCACTTTGGTAACCAGTGCTGTGGAGTCGGTAAACCAAACCTCTGACTCCATCTCCTCAATTTCCCTGACTTCGACTCCCCAGTCCTGCCTCACTACTGAGCATGTACATAAAGTGCAGCACAGTTTCATCTCAAATAAAGCAGAGATCCTTAGATCAGGAACAGAACAGACATTTCTAGGACATTTCATAACTTTTCCAAAATTTACAGCACATACAGCATTGAACTACTGTACCCAATGTATTATATATATTAGGAGTTGGAGCTGGTCCATTTTATACTTACTCTGTCTCCACCAAAATGGACCCTGACTCCGACTCTGACTCTACAGCGCTGCAGGTAACGCCACCATTATGTTAAGCTCTGGAGTCAGAGTTATCTTCCTGGCACCATCCTCCCCATTGTCCGGAAGAAGTCATTTAGATAAAGTGATAAAAGATGACTTCTTAACACCTAGGCTGTGGTTCCACGGTCCAGAACCACAGCGCTTTGGACGGAGCGGAAATTCCGCACCACCCAAAGCCCCGCCCCCTTCTTGATGCGCGCTCTTTCCGGAGGTGTTCAGGACACCTCCGGAACACCTTCGGAAAGAACGCAGGGCTACATAGCCCTGTGTTAAATTACGTTGCGGCGACGCAGCGTCGCAGCGTCGCCGCAATACGCTAGGACATGCTGCGGTCTGAAAAGACGCGCCGCATGTCCGGATACGCAGGTCTTCCGCCTGCGTGTTGTTACGCATAGTGGAGACGGGATTTCTTGAAATCCCCTCCACTATGCTGTAACATCTGGACGCTGCAGCGCCAAACACGCAGCGTTTCCTGACCGTGGAAACATACCCCAATGCATCTGATGTGAAACACACAGGTAGGACTGTTTTCAGCACTTGATAGCCTGTATGCCCATATCAGTAGTTTAGATAAGTCAAATGTGGTGACAGATTCCCTTTAAAATCTTGAAAATTCACGCTTTTTTTTCCTACACATTGCATAGACATAGGTTTTTTGTTTTTTTTTAGGCAATCGTGTACCTATTTAACTTGTTTGACTTCTTACCCTAAGTCAGTGATGGCGAACCTTGGCACTCCAGCTGTTGGAGAACTACAACTCCCAGCATGCCTCAACTGCTTCCTCAACTGCTGCAGGTTGCAAGGGCATGCTGGGAGTTGTAGTTTTACAACAGCTGGAGTGCCAAGGTTAGCCATCACTGCCCTAAGTCATGTGATGATGCCCTTTAAAGAGTTGACTTTTAGGCTTGCTACTATGACTAGGCGGCACTAGAATTTCTGTCTTATCAGGCTATTTGCATATTTCAGCAATTACTTAACAACATTCTGAGTAAAGCTCGGGTCTCACATAGCGATACACCAGCGATCCGACAACGATCAGGATCGCTGGTGTGTTGCTACATGATCGCTGCTGAGCTGCCAAACACTCTGTGGGTAACATCGCTTAGTTACCCGCAGTGTACGTTGGATACCAGCGCCCTGATGCAGGGAGCTGGTAACCAAGGTGCACCTTGGGTTTCCAGGCGCTGCGCGGTGCCTGGAAACCCGCTGTGTACCTTGGTTACCAGCTCCCTGCATCAGGGCGCTGGTATCCAAGGTACACAGCGGGTTTCCAGGCACAGCCCCGCGCCTGGAAACCCACTGTGTACCTTGGTTACCAGCGGATCGCTGGTCTCCCGCCTGTCACACGCAGGACATTCAGCGATACCCAGCAGGGGGGCTGATCGTCGCTGAATGTCACACACAGCGATATCGCTGGGGAGATCGCTGTGGCGTCACAAAACTAGTGACTCAGCGAGATCGCTGTGTGAGACGGGGGCTTAACCCTTAAAGGTACTGTCACACTAAGCGAGATTGCTAACGAGATCGCTAAAGCATCAGCGATTTTATGACACAGTAGCGATCTCGTTAGCGACGTCACTGTGTGTGACATGTAGCGGCGATGTGGCCCCCGCTGCGATGTCGTTGATCATTCATGAACGTTCTGATGCGTTTTTTGGTCGTTGGTGTCCCGCTGGTGAGCCTGAATCGCTGAGTGTGACACCCTTTATGAACGACTTTACCAGCGGCGCAGGCAGGACTAGGTTTTCCCAACTATTGCAGAGGTCGTTATACAGATCGCTGATCTCTGATGAGATCTTTGTATTTGGAAGCTAACTAGCGACCATATAGCGATCGCAACAACGATCTCGCCAGGTGATCTCGCCAGGTCGTCGTGATCGCTGTTGCGATCGCTAAAGGGTATGCCACACTGAACAATATCGCTAACGGGATCGCTAAAAAACTTCACTATTTAGCGATCCCGTTAGCGATGTTGTTCAGTGCGGCAGCTGCCAGCGACGAGCTTCCTGCTGTGATCTCGCTCGTCGCTGGAATCGCTCCGGACCCTATTTTCTCGTCGGCGCTCCCGCTGGGTAAGTATATATCGCTAGTGTGGCACCTTTTCTTAGCGATTTAGCGGTACTTTTGTACCGCTAAAGTCGTTAAGAAGATCGCTAACGGCGATAGCGTCGTTAACTATATCGCTAAATGTGGCCGCACTTAGCGATATAGAAACAATCCCGCTAGCGATCGCATTAGTATGCGTCGTTATTGTGATCGCTAGCGGGATTGTTTAGTGTGGCAGTACCTTAAGTGTGACAGTGCCTTTAGAATAGCTGGAAATGTGTTTTTGGAGTTGTAAAGAACACATCTTTTCTCAACTGTAATATGTTCTAAACTGCTTTACTGATTAACATCTGGTCTTAGATAGGTAATGACGCTCACAATGTAATATGGCACCTGTGGTTATCTTCAGTTGAAGGTAGTGAGCTCATTTCTAAAGCTGTGGCCCTTACAATGGCATTACATTATTTATGAATACAACTATGTTTCTGCAGTCAGAGCAATTTTATTATTACTGGATTATTAGAATTCCAAGTATTATTTGATATATTTTACATGAAATTGTGCATTTATGACACATTATATATCTATTTTTATTGTAGATACAGAACTGGGTGTCAGTATACTGACAGCAAACAAATGCAAAGATGGTTCAGGTCCAGTTCTGCCGAAAGTGTCAGGACTAGAAAGAAGTCAAGAGAAGAGTCAAGACAGCACTGCTGAGCTGCCATTTGAGACTACAGTGTGCAAAGAACTAGGACCAACAACGCTACCTACCATTCAACCTGAATTAGAGCAACAGCCATTGCTACTGTCTTCTCCAGGACCAGTTGTGATTTCTCAGTCTGAGACACCTAAACAGACACAGATTGAGCCTCTTCCGCTTCCGCAAATTCAATTGCCACCTCAGCCACAAGTGCAGCAGCCACCAAAGGCTCAGCCTCCATCTCAACCACCTATTCATCCAAGTCCACCAGTAGCACAAACACGACCTCCTTCCCAATCTTTGACCCAAACATTGTGCAACTACAATAGCAGCAGCTTAAGTGTGAACAGTTTAAGGTTGGTGAAAAGATTGCTTTTTCTCTTTCACAATATTTTTGCATATTTATAAGGCACTCTGTATAAACTGGTATCCTTCTAAATTAAGCACAAATAATCTAATAAATATAAAAGTAGTTTAGGCAAAAAGTTGAATATATTTCTATATGAAAGGTGCATTTACCTACACGATTATCGGGAAACTAGGTATACTCATCTACTATATAATCGTCTAATTCTGTCTGTCTGTCTGTAACGGAAATACTGCATCGCTGATTGGTTGCGCCCTGCCGGACACGACCAATCAGCGACAGGCGCAGTCCGGTCGCGAATTGGCGCAGGATTTGAACCACGCACGCCACCGCTGATCTCCCGACGATAGCCGCGGGTCATCTTCTGCCGCATAGAGGTCATCAGCGGCGACGGAGCCGGGAGATGACCGGTGCCAGCCGGTCATCTCGTAGCTGCTCGCAGCGGAAGTACCCCGACCGGCGGCCTCCATGTAAACCCCAGCAGCAGTATCCACATACACCCCACAGGCAGCAGCCTCTATATACCCCAGCAGCAGCAGCCTCCACATTTACCCCAGCAGCTGCAGCCTCCACATATACCCCAGCAGCAGCCTTCACATATACCCCAGCAGCAGCAGCCTCCACATATACGCCAGCAGCAGCAGCCTCCACATATACCCCAGCAGCAGCCTCCACGTACACCCCAGCAGCAGCCTCTATATACACCCCAGCAGCCTCTATATGCACCCAGCAGCCTCTATATACACCCTAGAAGCCTCTATATACACCCCAGAAGCCTCTATATACACCCCAGCAGCCTCTATATACACCCCAGCAGCCTCTATAACACACATATTCTAGAATACCCGATGCGTTAGAATCGGGCCACCATCTAGTTTCCCCATAATCGTGCAGTGCAAACAGGCTGCTAGTCAAATGAGCAAAACGCTTAGTCATTGGGTGAAATTTTCTTTTGGTTTGGATAAAAGTTTTAAACCAAACCTATGTGAACAGGACTCAAGCTACCTAGAACATTGGCAGCCTATACTTACAGTACGATTTATTACTGATAGTTCTATGCACATCGGAAGTCAGTCTGTTTAAACAGGCTATCAAATGACTGCCGATAAAACATGTTGTCAATTGGTGGTGGTCATTTAACGCTGCTGGTTGGCTGGCATAAATGCACCTTAATTAAAGAAAGTTTAGGCTATCTGTTCAGTTGTCTGGATGCTTGTTGCGACCAACACAAATAGAAAAACTTTGAAAACCATCATGGATGGAATAGAGCTTATTGTAGAATCGAGGTGAAAGCCATTCTATTATTCTGGACATAAAGTAAATAAAAACTTTTCATCCATAATACCTAATATGTATTACACCAAAAAACTACCCATTATCTATTTCCAGCCTTGAATCTTTCATGTCCACATTTTCTAATTGTCAATTCAGTGTGTTACCAAATTTTTCTTTTTTATTGTCAGAAATATCCAGTACCTTTCTTTATAATGACCCTGTCTGAATAATCAGCTTTTCCAGATGGGAATGGTGATAATGCCCACATTTTGATAATGCTTCCATATTTCCTTCTACAGCAGCAGCAGAAGCAGCACTCCTGCCAAAAGTCAAGTGCCACCATCTCATTTGGCTCATCATCAATCACCTTCTCCATACCCCTTATCTTTACCAAGCCACAGTCCCTTGCATAGCTTTACACCAACCATCCAACCTCCTGCTCACCAGCACCACCCAAATATGTTTGCCCCACCTGCTGCTTTACCTCCTCCACCTCCACTGACTTCAGGAACCCTTCCAGTTCCAGGACATCCAGCTAGCAGCACCTATTCAGGTAATTAGTTCAAAATTTAGAAATTAAACCCTTGAAATGATGGAATTGTTCATTAACGGTTTATTAACAGTTATTGAAGAAATCTTTGGGGTTAAATGTTTTGTCCTATGGTAAAATAATAATAACAGCATAATTTTTCTTACTTTGTTTGCAGAGCAAGACCTTCTCAGACAAGAGTTGAACACCCGCTTTTTGGCTTCACAAAGTGCAGATCGTGGGGCATCTTTAGGGCCGCCGCCATATCTGAGAACAGAATTCCACCAACATCAACATCAACACCAGCACACGCATCAGCACACACACCAGCACACCTTCACACCTTTCCCGCACGCCATCCCGCCTACTGCAATTATGCCGACTCCAGCACCGCCCATGGTGCGTACCCCAGGCAGAAATGTGAGGATAAGTAGAACACAGCTCTATTCATTGTTAGTCCGGTTGTTGCTTAAATTAAGGATCTTTCTCCTTCGTCTCATTGGGGGACACAGGACTGTGGGTGTATGCTACTGCCGCTAGGAGGCTGACACTAAGTAAATATAAAAAAAGGTTAGCTCCTCCTCCGCCGTATACACCTCAGCACTGGCCGCAGGCAAACCCAGTTCATGCTTAGTGTCTGATGGAGGCACATGTCTGGTTTCTTCCAGACCATTTTTTTTTTTTCTCTACTTTCCCACGAAGATGTGACAGGGGCGACGGACCCTTTTGAAGGGGTCCGATCTCCCCAAACCATCAACGGGCGAGCACGTGGAGTAAAGCCTCCACGTATCCTCTCCCGCTACGTGGGACATGATGCCGGACTCAGCCCTGACCACCTTGGGGTATTGAAACCTCAGGTTGTACAGTGGCATGTTATAGTCCGTGCGGCCCCCACTGCACCACCAATGCTAGACTGCGGTGCTGCAAGGAGGCGGACGGTCCCTCCTCACCCCTAAAGGGGTGATGGAGTTAGGGTGCCTGCACCGTCCTACTTTTTTTCCTGCAAGTCCCCCTCTAATCTTCACATCCCTGCAAGCATAATATTCTGCATGGGACAAATCTACGGACGAAGACGGATAAACATACCGGAAATAGAACATGGAGGGGGCCAGGAAGTTGCTGGAAGCTGGGAGCCGGCGTTTGTGAGGTGGTCGGGCAGCCTGGCTTCAGCCAGGAACAGGCAAGTCCCCGGCTCAAGTCCGCCCCCTAAGGGTGCATCTGCTTCCGGCGGCCCACCCCCCGACTCCTGGGGGGCCGCCGCCAAAAATTTAGCTCCCGGCTTCGGCCGGCGCTAGGCCTCGGGCGAAAATTTAGTCCCCGGCTTTGGCCGGGGACTAGGCCGCGGCCAGTAATTTAGTACCCGGCTTCGACCGGAAGGTAGGCCGCGGTCTCAGGATTCCGCCCCCGGCAGCGTCATCTCCCGGCGGGCCCGCCCCCTGACTCTCGGGCGGCCACCGCCGAAAATTTAGGCCGCGGCTTTTGCCGGAGACTAGGCCGCGGCCGGAAGTGGATTAGGCCGCGCCCCTCGACCCTTCCCCTGAGGCTCGGCTATATGAAGACGCCCCCCTGACAGGGGAGCGCTCTTTTTGAAATCTGGAGCTCGGGCGTTTTCTTGTTTACGCTCTATTACGCTGTTTAAGGACGCTGGGGGTACAGGACTGGGGTAAGTGCTACTACCTCCAGCCTGGTTGTTCCTCTCCACTGCGCTCCTCTGCACTCCGCTCCACTGACCGTACCGCCACATCCAAATCATTGCGGCAGGCAATCTGCGACAGATTCAGTATGTCCAAAAGGGCCAAGTCTCATACGGTGCTGTATACCGCATGCATTGCCTGTAGGTCCCCTTTTCCGCACGCCCAGACTAATCGGGTCTGCGAAGCCTGTAACTCCGAACGGGCGCAGGAGCCCTCACCTATAGTCGAGCCCAGTGCGTCAGGTCCTCCAGAATGGGCCTTGTCTCTGTCTCAATCTGTGGCATCATTAACCAGAGCAATCGAGTCCCTTCAAGCTCCCGATAGGAGCAGGGACAGTGGTTCACCTGGCTTGACTACGCCTCAGGAACCTCCGGCCTGCAGGGGCCGCGCTCTCACCAGGCAGACGCAGGGGAAACGAACCCATACTGCGTCGCCTATGCCGACCGGGGCCTCGGCATCTATCAGTTCCGTTTCTCGCTCTCCCTCACCTTCGGAAGCGAGTGATCAATATTCGGATTCTGAGTCTGAAGGGTCCCTCAATCTAGAGGCCCCGAATTGTCAGGAGACAATTGACAGTCTTATAGAAGCTGTCAATCAATCCTGGGAGTGGACGACGAATCCACTTTGACTTCGGGTCATAAGGTGTCCTTCAAAAGAGCCAGACAGACTCATAAGGTCTTTGGTGCTCATCCTGAATTTGAGGAGCTTGTGCAGCGCCACCGAGAAAAACCGGATAAGCGCTTTGCAGGACAGAGGGCCCTCAATACCAGGTATCCTTTTGCTCCTGAACTTCTTAAGAAGTGGGCGGAATCCCCAGTGGTCGATCCTCCGGTGTCTCGCTTGGCATCTAAGACGCTTCTCTCCCTTCCTGATGGTTCCTCGATTAAGGATCCAACGGATCGTCTGATTGAAAGCCTGGCTCGCTCGGTGTTTGAAGCATCTGGGTCATCTCTCTCTCCTTCCTTTGCAGCGACTTGGGTTGCCAAGGCAATGATTTCCTGGTCGGAGTCTCTGAACAGAGCTCTTCACGGTGTAGAAGTGCCACCTGTGGTTTTTGAGATATCTAATCAGATGGCTCTCGCAGGTGATTTTTTGATCAACGCTTCCATGGATGCGGCAAATTGCGCAGCATTAGCTGCTGCTAATGCGATTGCCATTAGGAGATCCTTGTGGTTGAGGACTTGGCGAGCAGACTCAACTTCAAAGAAGTCACTTACGTCCTTGCCGTATCAAAGCGGTCGTTTATTTGGTGAAAAGCTGGATCAGCTTATATCTGATGCGACAGGAGGGAAGAGTTCTTTTTTGCCTCAGCAGAAAGTCAAACAGCCCTTTCGCCGACAGCTTCAGCCTCGTTTTAGAGCCTTTCGCAACCCAGGTTGGGCCGCAACAGCCAGTTCCAGCGGCTCAGGTCGACCTAATCAGGCCAGAGATCGTCAGGTCTCTTACAAAACCAACCCATTGGGAAGAATGCGGTCTCAACAACCGAGATCTAGAGGGTCTAGGCCCCAAAGATTTTCGGATAAATGACTGGAGGCAGAATCCGGTCGATTCATCCAGAGTAGGCGGCCGTCTACTCTGGTTTCGCCCCACTTGGCTATCGATTACTCAAGACGAGTGGGTCAGGGAATTAGTCACCTCGGGGTACAAGATAGAATTTACCAGCCTTCCCTCAAATCGTTTTTTTCCCTCACGCCTTCCCAAGGAGGAGTCTCGGGTTCGCGCCTTATTCAAGGCGGTCGAATCTCTTCGACACAGCGGGGTTGTCGTACCTGTACCAGAGGTCGAAAGAGGTCGGGGGTTTTATTCCAATCTGTTCATTGTACCCAAAAAGGACGGTACCGTAAGGCCCATTCTGGATCTAAAGAGACTGAACCGGTTTGTCAGAATTCGACATTTCCGAATGGAGTCTCTCCGCTCGGTCATTGCTGCCATGGAAAAAGGGGAATTTCTAGCATCAATAGACATCCAGGATGCCTATCTTCACATCCCCATATTTCCCCCTCATCAAAGGTTTCTTCGGTTTGCCATCGGCAAACTTCACTTTCAGTTCGCTGCCTTGCCATTCGGGCTAGCCACAGCTCCCAGAGTGTTCACAAAGGTCATGGCTGCTGTTGTATCCATTCTGCACTCCAGGGGGATAGTCATCTTGCCTTATCTAGACGACCTTCTCATCAAGGGTCCGTCTTTCCAAACATGCGAGGAAAGTGTCAGCATTACCCTAGGCACCCTTGTTCGCCTGGGGTGGCTGGTGAATATGAAGAAGTCATCTCCCGTGCCATCTCGAAAGATCACCTTCTTAGGGATGAATTTCGACACCGCTCAAGGGTTGATATTCCTTCCTCAGGACAAGGCCTTAGTTCTCCGTCAAGAGGTACGGATCCTTCGCAAACCGATTCCTCATACCATCCGGTTTTGCATGAGGGTCCTAGGAAGGATGGTGGCAGCAATCGAGGCAATTCCATTTGCCCAGTTTCATCTTCGCCCCCTTCAGCATGCACTCTTGGCAGTATGGGACGGGAGCCCTTATTCCCTCAATCTTCGGTGCCGTCTGTCCCTGCAGGTCAGACAGACTCTTATGTGGTGGACGAGGAGCTCCACTCTTCAACAGGGCCGTTTGTTTCCTCCAAATTTCTGGATGGTAGTCACAACGGATGCCAGCCTGCTCGGATGGGGAGCAGTGTTTCGTCACCACACAGCCCAGGGGACTTGGTCGCAGCAGGAGTCGATCCTCCCGATCAATATTTTAGAGATCCGAGCTATTCGGCTGGCTCTGAGGCATTTTCACCAGCATCTGGCGGGCCGCCCAGTCCGAATACAATCAGACAATGCCACGGCGGTGGCATACATAAACCATCAGGGAGGTACCCGCAGCCGGGCGGCTATGCACGAGGTAAAACAGATTCTGTCCTGGGCAGAGGTAAATCACTCCGTGATTTCAGCAGTCCACATTCCGGGCGAGGAAAACTGGGCAGCGGATTTTCTCAGCCGTCACGGCATAGCTTCAGGGGAATGGTCACTACATCCCGAGATTTTTCAGCAGATATGCCGACGCTGGGGAACCCCAGATGTGGACCTGATGGCTTCCAGGATGAATGCCAAGGTGCCCAACTTCGTCTCCCGGTACCGGGATCCGCAGGCAATTGCGGTGGACGCCCTGGTTCTACCGTGGAATCAATTCCATCTTCCATACTTATTTCCACCAATAGCTCTTCTCCCAAGGGTGATCAGAAAGATCAGGATAGAGGGGGTTCCAGCGATATTAATCGCTCCGGATTGGCCGCGTCGCTCTTGGTACGCGGAGCTGGTACAGTTGCTCGCCGACATACCCTGGCGACTGCCAGAGCGCACGGACCTTCTCTCCCAGGGCCCAGTTTACCACCAGAACTCAGCGGTCCTGTGTTTGACGGCCTGGCCGTTGAATCTTGGATCCTGACCAGGGCTGGATTCTCTAAAAAGGTCGCCGCGACGATGGCTAGCGCCCGAAAGCCCGTCTCGGCTCGCATCTACCACGGGACTTGGAAGGTCTTTTTTGCTTGGTGCAGGGAACATGGTTGTTCTCCGCTTCGGTTTTCAATTCCAAACATTCTGTCATTTCTCCAGGCAGGCCTAGATTCAGGTTTAGCGCCAAGTACGCTTAGACGGCAGATATCAGCCTTGTCAGTGCTTTTTCAGCGAAGGATTGCGTCTAATTTTCAGGTTAGGACCTTTATTCAGGGGGTTGTCCATATAATTCCCCCTACAAGGCTCCCTTAGATGTTTGGGATCTCAATCTAGTCCTGGGAGTCTTGCAGGAATCTCCATTTGAACCTCTGCAGGAGGTTTCTCTGGCATTTCTTTCATGGAAAGTGGTGTTTTTGGTAGCCATAACATCCATTAGGCGGGTTTCGGAGCTGGCAGCACTGTCTTGTCGGGCTCCGTACTTGCTTTTCCATCAGGATAAGGTGGTGCTCAGGCCAACACCACCTTTTTTGCCTAAAGTCGTGTCCTCTTTTCATATCAATGAGGATATTGTTCTACCTTCTTTTTGCCCAGCTCCTACGCACCGGGTTGAGAAGGCTCTCCATACGTTAGATCTGGTGAGAGCGCTCAGGAGATATGTATCTCGGACGGCGTCCTTTCGGCAAACGGACACGCTGTTTGTTCTCCCTGAGGGTCGCAGGAAGGGACTCGCTGCCTCTAAATCAACCTTAGCTAGGTGGATTCGGTTAGCCATTCAGGAGGCTTACCGCATTAGAGGAGCGGTGGTTCCCGCAGGAATCAGGGCTCACTCCACCAGAGCGGTGGGTGCCTCCTGGGCCCTTCGGCATCAGGCTTCGGTGGAACAGGTTTGTAAGGCGGCAACCTGGTCCAGTCTGCATACCTTTTCCAAGCATTATAATGTCCATACTCAGGCTTCTGCGGATGCCAGTCTGGGTAGAAGGATTCTTCAGGGCGCGGTTGCGCACCTATAAGCAATGCTTGGTTATAGATTACACTGTGGAGTCGGTTTCCCACCCAAGGGACTGCTTTGGGACGTCCCACAGTCCTGTGTCCCCAATGAGACGAAGGAGAAATACGGATTTTTGTGTTACTCACCGTAAAATCATTTTCTCCGAGACGCTCATTGGGGGACACAGCACCCTCCCTTATAGCCGGATGGCTTCGTTTTCTAAGTTAATTCTATTTGTTTGGGTCTATATCAGTAGATTTACTTCTGGATATATTGTACCTGTATTAACACTGATTTATTCTTTAGCCTCCTACTGCTTTTTGCACTAAACTGGGTTTGCCTGCGGCCAGTGCTGAGGTGTATACGGCGGAGGAGGAGCTAACCTTTTTTTATATTTACTTAGTGTCAGCCTCCTAGCGGCAGTAGCATACACCCACAGTCCTGTGTCCCCCAATGAGCGTCTCGGAGAAAAGGATTTTACGGTGAGTAACACAAAAATCCGTATTTTATAATAGAAATGTAACTTATCTAATTGTAGGTTTTTGGGGGTTTTAAAACTATTTTTCAAATCTGAATGCTCAGATACTCTCTTTATTACTTTTTCCTTGGCCTAAGTCCAACAATTTCGTAAGTCTTTTGGCTGATTTTCAGTATGAGATGTCCAATGATCAACAAAGTGCCTTATCAGTTAAGGCTTTTATGGAAGCCGTCCAATGATCAACAAAGTGCCTTATCAGTTAAGCCTTTTATGGAAGCCGTCATCTTATTATATATCTTTTTTGGGAATTGTACAAAAATACATAAAATATTGCGATTGATCATTAATGTTGCTAGCCAACAATCCATAAAATGTAGAAGCTTGATAGCTTGTATATAAATAATATAATTTAGAATAAATTATAGTTGTATAAGGAGATAATAAAAGCAACAAATTTTATAGGCATCATTTATCAAACTCTCCTGGATGCCGAACCAGAGATTTTTACTAGATTTATTCTGCACGTACAAGTTATTGCTGAGGAACTCTGATGCTTCACATTTCCATCTATTTGGATGTCATAAGCAGTTGTATTATGCTTCGTGTTTAGTTCATACAACTTGCCCAAGTTTAAACCTTTTTTTACTAAAGAAAATATAATGTAAGATTTCTGATGTGATCATGTTTATGGTATAGAAGATATGCTTTTGGTATGTGAACCAACACTGTAACATGAAGCTTATGGACCCCCATTCAAAAACTGTCAATGGGGATCCCAACTATGATGCATCTATTCTTTATATGGAGCAGAGGAGTTTGGAGTTCTTCTTAAGGTCTATGGTTTTGGTGTCACTGCATCGTCTGTGGTTCAAGATCCATGCTAAGCAACTGATAAACCATCAATGTCTTGGTTTTCAATGTGCCTTTTCTTTCAGTCTCAGATAGTTCTTTTGAATCAGAATAAGTCAAACAGTATTATTAGCCAATCTTAGCCAAAATGCACAGTATAAGCAGGATGTATTTAGATGCTCATACTCAGTCTATCCTGCTGATTTTTATCAAATACCCAAACTATCAAATGAATGATTGCGCTCTTAATGTCCTACCAACTCCAAATATAAAATAATCTGTTTTATCTTTAGATAAAGAGTCCTATCACCCTTCACCTATTGAAATAAACATGCAATCTGGGCCATGCAGACCATATTTATGTGTAAAATCGGTGTTAGAGATAACTGATCACCTAAAACAATCTGATGTATAAGGCTAGCTTTTCTGATACAAAGTGCATGCTAGACTATTTTTGTTTATGCAGATCTATAAAAAATTAGCATTTTGGTCAGTAATAAGCAACACTTTGTAGGTTCTTAAAAGGGAATCTGTCTGTAGAATCAACTCTCCTTAGCCGTATATATGAGCATGTTGGTTATAGAAAATTGAATAAAATAATACCTTGATATTTGCAATCTGATGTTTCATTCCAAAGTAATCCACGTTTCCTAATATGTAAATGAGCTGTTAAGATCTATGGGCCAGGCATAGATCTATCTGTGAATCTGCACTCTAGATCTTATTTTATATGAAAGGAAACCTTACCAGTGTGAGACATGTAATGACCGACTGTCTGCTCTCCTGATAATGTATCGCTCACACTCGTAACACTCCTTTTCATTTAAAAATAAGCTCTGGAGGCAGATTCTCATGCAGATCTGTGTCCGGCCCATAGTTCTGAACAGCACATTTACATATAAGAAAAACATGGATTTCTCAGTAATAAGACATCGGATCGCAGATATCAAGGTATTATATTATTCATCTTCCTATGACATACATGCTCATATAGACAGCTTAGGAGGGTGGACCCTACTGACAGATTCCCTTTGAATGGCTTTAGTTGGAAAATCCAAGAGTTATTTTATATTTTTGTATTTCCTTTGACTCAGAAAGTCAAGATTTATGATGAAAAATAGTCACATTTATTAGCTAACATCTAAAATGGGTGATCCTTTTGACAAAATCTCTTTCACTATCCATAAATAGACAACACACTTTGTGATGTTCTAACAGCTCTCTCTATAAAAGTAAAATTGTTAGAGCGGTATATGTATAAATACAAGGCTGTGCTTGAACAACACCATTAAACAGGTAATAAAAGAGATGCTTTTTTTCCACCGCCATCCTATATTTCCTTACAAGGCACCTCCTGGGTGACTACAGCAGTCTCGCTGCAGTGTTATAATGTTATCGTAGGGAAATGTATTTATAGGGATCATCTTTTATCGTAAAAATAAAATACAAGGCAGCTATAAAAATGTCTTTGTGTGCACAGCATTCAGGGCAGAATTTTTATTTATCCCATAAAAGCATCAGGATGAAATGATAATAGATTCCGAGTAGGTTAAACAGCGTGCTTGTTCACGACGCACTATACATGGGCCGCGAACAGTGCTTTTGGTTATCAAACAGTGTGATACAGTCATGATCTTTACAGATTCCTTTCTGAGACACAGTAATAACCATTTGCTTTGATCCCTTTGCAGTTTGACAAATACCCTACAAAAGTTGACCCCTTCTACCGCCACAGTGTGAGTGTAAAAGTGCTATGTTCAAATGTTGGCTTCTCTTGTCTGTAGCATGTCGCAAAACATCACTCCACACTAATCTGCCAAGACCGCAATGCTTCCCTAATCATTCAGCCTGGAATTCCCATTGCTTTTTCTTGCATCAGCTTTGGCTATATAGAAGCATCATTTATGTGATTCATTTCTTCTAGAGCTGCACTATCCTATTTTTAATCAAAATTTGTCAGTGCTCATAAACTGTACAAGAAGTCTTACTGTGAGAAAGATGACATACAGCGTGAGCATGTTCCCACTGGGAAAGTAATGATCAGCCAGGAATTTTAAATAGGAATTTCATGGGTGTTATAAAACCTACACGATAAAATGTAAGTTATTCCTATCCAAATCAAATCATGTCTGCTGCACATGGAAAGTCTATCATCTAACAAAGTATTTAGAATGATACAAAATTTCCAGAACTTGATATAATTCTTGTGTGTAGCGGATGACAGATAAAAATGGAAACTCAGTTTATTACTCTGAGTTATTGGACAGACGCTACTTGTTAGTTGCGCGCACTATATAGCATCAGCCTGTCTGCTGCAGAAAATCTAGAAAATAAATTAAAAGGCTCCTGTCACCTATACTTAAGGGAACTAATAAAATTCCCTGATATTGCTGGAATTTCCCAAAATGCCAGAGTGATGGCATGGAAAATATATGTTACATTTGATTGCAACTCAAAATTGGGAAACTGCATTTTCTTCAACCTCTCTTACTTATTTCAGCAAGTAAAAAATAGAAATTAATTACGGTATTTCATTTTTCTAAAGTAGCCTAGCGCACATGCCCATAATAAACTTTGTTATAACATTTCTTTTCTAGCAATATGAAGGCATATGTTCCATCAGATGCCTTATTATGTGGTATATAGAGGCACTATACTGCACCATGCCACACGAAGGGTTACATTTCATACACAGAATTGCAAATTATAGGACAAGTGCTGTCAATTTTTTGGGTAGGCCATTCTTCACAAATTGAAATCTATGTTAGAAATCAGATGGCATAGATTCACGCTATAGTTTATGAATCTGTGGTCTGTGTCCAAAATGGCCTCTCCTAACAAGTCTTGTCCACTCTTTTTTAAATAAAACTGGTGAGGGGTAGCAGAAAAGGGGCAAAAATTCTCAAAAATTTGTGCAAAAATATGAAACTTTTTGATGTCAGCATAGCTCTTCATAACTGTTCCCCTATGTGTCTATGGCTTTCTTTTATGAAATTGTAAGGATTTTGTGTTCAACCGTAAAGAATCCATGCACATGGTAAAGTCTAAGAAGTTTGTAGAGGGTCCAGTGGCGGACACAAACAGAAGAGAGCCCCTGTGCAGGAAGAATATACGAGCAGTCCAATAGTTCATCATAGCGCACAATTCCACCTGCTTTGGAGGTGGAAGTGACCCCCTAGCTTTATGGGTTCCTATTCAGATGCACAGGTTGCACCTATGATATTTTCGCTCCCGAGAGGGTCAATACTATAGTGGCTTATGGAAATTACGGCGGCGTGCTGCTGCGGTCCTTTTGATCACCACATACAAATGATATTTATGGGACTCAATTGTGGCCATTAATACAGATGCCCTATCTCTTTTGATTCTCTTCTCACTATATTTTACTCTGCTAAATATGCCATTTGCATAGGTATTTTTTGTGATTATCGAATATATCACCTACCACCTTTACAAAAGTACAATTTGGAGCAGAGTGACTGTTTTGTTCGCTACATTGTGTCCGGAATTAGAAAAGTTCTGCCTCAGTAACATATCCACTTATTGTGACATTTATAGCTAATGTACTGTGCTTTCTGTGATATTTCGAGATCAGGAGCCATACTACAGTCTGACAAATCATTTATAAACCATTAATGTCACCTCTGTTTGTGTTAGAATCTGAAGGTGATGAACAATTGACAATTTGGAAGGGCGGTGAAAACTAAATCCTGTTATTTTCCTATAGCACTTTGGAAATGATGTTCTATCAGCATAGATACAAAGTATACAGCACCGATATTTACTAAAGCTGAAATTAGATTTATATCTAGTTATCGCTGTGCATGGCTGTCTGCAAAATAAACTAGTTAAGCCTGTTTCACACCATGTTTTTGCGGTGTACTTGACTTGAGATCCATTTTTGATCTAGTGTAATAAGATATATGCAAACACGGTCATACGTTTGCGCCTGTTTTTTTCATCCATCTTTTCATGTTTTTTTTTCTTGAAAAAAGTTACATAATCTTGTTCCACTCCTTCGTATGCTTAAAAAAAAAAAAAGAACCCAAATGGATGTAATATGTGCGTAAAAAGCCCTGATATGTTAGCGCGCATTCGATTTATAATGGATCAGTTTTTCTTTTTTTTTCCAATATAAAAATGTCTCGCTGTTACTGACGACAAAAAGGTGGAGTGGGACGCCTTCTAGAGATTCTCATGTTTAGAAAACCCATTGACATACCGTATTTCCTATTGGTGTTTCGTGAGTTAATAGCGTGAACCACCTCTTGGTCAGACTGGAAAGCGGTCACAAAGAGGGATCTTCTCTTTAGAGGACCTGTACTGTCCCTTTTTGAGGGTGCTTTGAAAATCGCCTCCTTGAAGGGGTTTTACCACAAACAAAATACATTTTAATCAATACATATTGAAATAAAAATAAATTCTACAATTCGATATGTTAAAAAAATAATGTTCCTGTGCTGAGATAATCTTATAAATGTTCCCCACGCTGTGTACTGTGTAATGCCTGTGTCTGACCATACAGGAACATGGTCTGATCATACCGCAGCTCCTGGGCAGGGGAGAACGCAAAATAGAGTATACAGACAGTACAGCGGGGGATCACAACATTTGTTTTTAATACATCCAATTGTGGAACTTATTTTTATTCCAAGATCTATTGAGTAAAACACATTGGTTGTGGGAAAACCTCCTTTAAAGGGAATCTGTCACCCTAAATTGGCGGAATATTTAAATGATGGCAGTCAGGTCAGATGGGCGGTGTTTTGAATACTTGCCTTAACATGTTGTTCGCCGCTGTCTCCATTATTTCTGGGAATTGTAGTCGTTGCCCTCCATATAACGCGCCTGCACATTGCAATCTTGAATTGCGCACGCGCAGTATGCTTTGCCCGCAGATTGCAATGCACAGGCGCGTTATATGGAGGGTAACGACTACAATTCCCAGAAATAATAGAGACAGCGGCGAACAACATGTTAAGGCAAGTACCCAAAACACCGCCCATCTGACCTGACTGCCATCATTTAAATATCCCGCCAATTTAGGGTGACAGATTCCCTTTAACGCTTATATTAGTTATAACAGAGTGTATGCCCAGAGTGTTTTAATACCATGTGGTAGATTTATATGTAGTCACATGCAACTGCAAATATTATATATTTTAATTTGGCATAACTCCCCATGATCATCTGTATATTCCCAGAAAAGTCTGGTAACTATATTTGTATATATTATTCCAAGAAGAATGAGGCTTTCAGAGAGATCAAAGTTAGACAAGATGCACATTATGTTTTGCTCGTTCTGAGATCGGAATTCACAACTAAACATATAATTTACTGTAAATTTATTTTAATGATAGGTATTATTTTTACATAGCCCATCAACTATGACTACATGAACTCTATCCCTCATTGTGTACTACAAAGCAGACATTTGTAGATTAGGCTTACCATTAGTGTTGAGCGATACTGCTCGATATCTAAAAATATCGTATCGAAATGGTATCGCCGATATCACTAAATATCGTCGATATCCGATTCCGATACCGGAAGTCCAATGTAAGTCTATGGGAACAAAATATCGCAACTAAAAAAAACCTTTATTTCCTTGTAAACACTAAATATACACACATAGAATACATATATATATATATATATATAACATGTCATTGTGATATATATATACATATATGTATAGTTTATACACTTCTACATAGTAAAATATCCTCTGATTCAATTGCCGGGTAAAGCCGGCTTCTGTGAAAAGACAGAAGCACCCGACATGAAATGACACTTGGTGTACATAGGGTTAACCATGTCTTTTCATGTCGTTTGCAATCTGATTTGCACAAACAATTACATCAGTCTATGTGTGCAAAATTTCACACCTGTAGGGGTTAATTAAAGGTGTAAATTCGTTGTAAAAAAAACGGACTTTTTTGCTACGAATTTACACCTTTAATTAACCCCTACAGGTGTGAAATTTTGCACACTTACACTCATGTAATTGTTTGTGCAAATCAGATATCAAACTACATGAAAAGACATGGTTAACTCTATGTAAACCAAGTGTCATTTCATGTCGGGTTCTGCATTTTCACAAAAGCCGGCAATTGAATTAGCGGCTATTATACTATGTAGAAGTGTATGAACTATAAATATAAATATATATATATGTGTCACAAATTTAATGACATGTATATATATATATGAGGTGTAAAATTGCTGAAAAAAATGCGTGGGCTCCCGCCCTATTTTCGCAACCAGACAGACAAAGCCAGTGAGTGGGGGCAGATAATAATAGCCCAGAGAGGGACCATTATTTTTGGCCCCCCCCCCCCCGGCTACTAACATCTGCCCCCAGACACCCCAGAAAGGGCAAATCTCTAATTAGATTTGCCCTTTCTGGCACTTTGCCCGTCTATTCCCATTGCCCTGTAGCGGTGGCGAATGGGTTAGTAAGGGGTTAAAATGACCTTGCAATTGAAAGGTCACTTTAAGCCAGGTTAATAATTGAGAGCTGTCAATTAGACAACTATCAATTATTAATCCTATTGTATGAAAGAAAAATCAAACACACACACTTTAATAAAAAAGAAGTTTAATGAAATAATCACACAGTTTTTGACCATATTTTATTTTCCTGCTAAAACCATTTCCTGTAATAAAAATAAAATAATAAAGCAAAATTATTCTTACCAATCCGATGTACAGTCAGGTCCCACGGTGTAATCCTTCAGAAAGGGTTAATGTTTACTGCAGGAACCGCAGCTAATGCTGCAGCCTCACAGTAAACCCCCAAATGAATGAGTTCCTCTCCTGGCTGACAGGAGAGGAAGTGGAAAGCTTAATTGATTGCTTTCCACTTTCACTTCAGGTCAGCCAGGGACACAATCAGTGACGTCAGAGGGAACTGGTTAACAAAAATAGGGGATCCCCTCGAAAAAAATTGGCGTGGGGTCCCCCCTATTTTTGTTAACCAGCCAGATGAAGCAGACCGCTGAGGCCTGGATTTTCAGGCTGTTAAGGAACCAAGATCCATGGACCTTGCCAGCCTGATAATACCAGGCCACAGCAGTCTGCATATCTTGGCTGATTAACAAAAATAGGGGATCCCCTCGAAAAAAATTGGCGTGGGGTCCCCCCTATTTTTGTTAACCAGCCAGATGAAGCAGACCGCTGAGGCCTGGTTTTTCAGGCTGGTAAGGATCCAATATCCATGGACCTTGCAAGCCTGATAATTCCAGGCCACAGCAGTCTGCTTAGCTTGGCTGGTTAACAAAAATAGGGGATCCCCTCGAAAAAAAAACGGCGTAGGGGTCCCCCTATTTTTGTTAACCAGCCAAGTAAAATGCAGACTGCTGCGGCCTGGTATTAAAAGACTGTCAAGGCCCATGGATTTTGGCCCTCAACAGCCTGATAATACCAGGCTACAGCAGCCCCACATTTGGCGCATCAAAAGATGTGCCAATTGTGGCACTTTACCCGGCTCTTCCCACTTGCCCTGTAGCGGTGACAAGCGGGGTAATAAGGGGTTAATGTCACCGTTGATTGCACGGTGACAATAAGCCCGGTTAATAATGGAGAGGCGTCAATAAGACACCGATCCATTATTAATCCCAAAGTTATTAAATGCATAAAAAAAAGACAAAGCAAGAAAAAAGTATTTTAATGAAATAAAAGAGACAACACAGTTTTCATTTCTTTTATTGTACTCTCATTCCTGCGACGCCATCGATCTCCTGTAAAAAAAGAAAAAAAAAAACCAACAGTATACCACCTGTCCGACGCAGTCCATAGTAACGACTGTCCCACGGCGTTCCAGCTCTGCTACATCGCAATGACAGGCAGAGCCTGTCATCGCGACACAGCACAGCTGATTACCTGCTTCCCCGGCGGTGACGTCATCGGACTGACTGCTTTACGGCCGGGATTACCCAGCAGTCACTGCAGTTATCGCGAGAAACTGCATGTGACCGCCGGGGAAAGATGATGGCGGCCATGAAGCAGTCCAGGCCGTGACCGCCGGAGATCTTCTGCCAGGTAAGTGCCGCTGACTCCTGACAGACCCGACCGACGGACACTGACAGTGACAGACCCGACCGACGGACACAGACAGTGACAGTGACAAATCCGATTCCGGTATTCGATATGACGAAAATATCGGTATTCGGAATCGAAAGGCCGATACAGCTAATATCGGCCGATACCCGATATTTGCAGTATCGTATCGCTCAACACTACTTACCATCAATAAATCCTGCATGATCAGTTTTTTTTAGAGCTCTTAAGTAAATGGTATGCCACACTAAGCGAGATCGCTAGCGAGATCGCTAACGAGATCGCTACTGCGTCACCATTTATGACGCAGTAGCGATCTCGTTAGCGACTTAGCTGTGTGTGACATGTATCAGCGATGAGGCCCCTGCTGAGATGTCGCTGATCGCTTATGAACGTTCTGAGCCGTTTTTTGATCATTGGTGTCCCGCTGGTGAGCCTGAATCGCTGAGTTGTGACACTCTTTATGAACGACTTCACCAGCATCGCAGGTGGGACTAGGTTTTCCCAACGACCGCAGAGGTCGTTATACAGATCGCTGATGAGTTGTGTTTGGAATCTAACTAGCGATCACATAGCGATCACACTAGCGATCTCGCCAGGTCGTGTCGTTGTCGTGATCGCTGGTGCGATCGCTAAGTGTGACAGTGCCTTAAGTTTATAACCTTTAAAGGCTATTTTCAAGAATACCACATCAGATCTCACATTCTAGTGACATAGGAACAGATAGATAAACATAGTAGATTTATAGATAGATATAAAGGTAAGATGATAGGTAGATAGATAGATAGATAGATAGATAGATAGATAGATAGATAGATAGATAGATAGATAGATAGATAGATAGATATGGGATAGATAGATAATTATTATTATTATCATTTATTATTATAGCGCCATTTATTCCATGGTGCTTTACATGTGAGGAGCGTTATACATAATAAAACCAAGTACAATAATCTTAGACAATACAAGTCACGACTGGTACAGGAGGAGAGAGGACCCTGCCCGCGAGGGCTCACAATCTACAAAGGATGGGTGAGGATACAGTAGGTGAGGGTAGAGCTGGTCGTGCAGCAGTTTGGTCGATCGGTGGTTACTGCAGGTTGTAAGCTTGTTGGAAGAGTTAGTTCTTCAGGTTCTTTTTGAAGGTTTCCATGGTAGGCGAGAGTCTGATAAGTTATGGTAGAGAGTTGTAGAGTAGGGGCGATGCGTCAGAGAAAGCTTGTATGCGATTGTGGGAAGAGGAGATAAAGAGAGAGAGTAGAAGATAGTGATAGATAGATAGATAGATAGATAGATAGATAGATAGATAGATAGATAGATAGATAGATAGATAGATAGATATGAGATAGATAGATAATAGAGATAGATAGATAGATAGATATGAGATAGATAGATTGATAGATATAAGCTAGATAGATAGAGAGAGACAGATATAGTATATGTAATAGCTTCACATGTCGCTATAAAAATGTATAATAATAAAAGATATATATAGGATAGGTAGGTAGATAGATTGATAAAGATAGATATGGGATAGGTAGATAGATAGATAGATAGATAGATAGATAGATAGATAGATAGATAGATAGATAGATATGAGATAGATAGCTAGATAGATAGATGCTCGGACTGGCCCATAGGGGAACAGGGGAATCCCCGGTGGGCTCCTGTGCAGACATGGGCTCCCAACCCCACTATATGGGCAGTACTTGGCATAATTCACTTGATACAATCTGTAAAGAAAAAAGCAGAATCTCATCATTCATTTGCCAAACTACCCAGTTAATTATTATATAGAGGTGTAAGTAAATTTATGAACGAGGGTAGTGTAATTTTTGTATGCAGATGAAAAGTGGGCCCCTCAAAATCAATGTTACTGGTGAGCCCTTGGCACCCAGTCCGACACTGGATAGATAGATAGATGATAGATAGATAGATAGATAGATAGATAGATGATAGATAGATAGATAGATAGATAGATAGATAGATAGTTAGATAGATAGATAGATAGATAGATAGATAGATAGATAGATAGATAGATAATATGGGATGATAGATAGATAGATAGATAGATAGATATATAGATAGATAGATAGATAGATAGATAGATAGATAGATAGATAGATAGATAGATATGATGATAGATAGATAGATAGATAAGATAGATAGATAGATAGATAGATAGATAGATAGATGATAGATAGATAGATAGATAGATATGGATAGATAGATAGATAGATAGATAGATAGATAGATATAGATATGAGATAGATAGATATAGATAGATAGATAGATAGATAGATAGATAGATAGATAGATAGATAGATAGATAGATAGATAGATAGATAGATAGATAGGGTAGATAGATTAGTAAAATGCCTACCAGTTATTGTCCAACTCATATAATGGATAATCCACAAAACGAAGGATGTACTCCAGACAATTCAGATGGAAAGAAAGAGAGAAAAGAAAAATAATCAAATAGCACTAATTCACAGAATGTAGGTGTAAGCCTCTAAATCTACTGAATTTTAGGGCAAGTTCAATATTTGGTCAGTATTTTTTCTCAGTATTTGTAAGCCAAAACCAGAGGAAAAGTGTAATAGAAACATGTCACCACTTCTGAATTTTTCATCTCCTGGTTTTGGCTTACAGATACGGATATGAAATACTGACCAAATGCTGAACGTGGGAACGTGGCCTTAGATTGCAAGATACAAAGATTCACTAATTTTTAGATCCTAAGATTCCCCCAAGAACCAAAATGTTGCATAGTATGGGGAAGGAATAAATCTTTTGAATGAACTTCTACCTTCTTTTTTAAGATATATAGACAGTAAGGTCTTTAGATATGCTGATATACTACTTCATGTTTTTATTGTGAAACCACTTGATTTATTTGTTATTATCATTATTTTGTATTTATATCATGAACCCTAGTTTTTCTCTTTTCCCTTAGATTGGAGCTGATATTTGAACTTGCAACTTTAATTTTCAATGCTCTACTTTATATGTATTTTTCATATTTATATTGCTATAATAATTGAGCTCCTCAGGTGTTAACATTAAGTTTACAAAGATGCTGTGAGAGTATACAGCTTCTTTGCTGCAGACAAACCCTGTTTGGCTCATATGACAACTTTTGCAACAGCTTTGTACTGTTCATTATTTCAAATAAAAATTTAATTTAAATAAAAAAAAAGATGATGCACAGTTTTGTAAAAGTGGCTTGAGGGTCAAAAGATTTGTTTAGTTTAGGAAGCCAATGTTAAAACATACTATTAGGGTATTTAGAGTTGATAGAAAGTTCCACATTTGTGACCTCCATTTATAATCCGAAGCAGAGCAGCTCCAAGAGCCTGTTTCTTCTACCTGAAAGACTCGTCCCATCCATCAAACTCACAAAAAGCCCATTGATTTAGTGATCATTATGAACTGTTTCTTGGCCCTGATGTGACATTGCAGGAAAAAATGTCTGCTGAAACAATAAAATATGAGTAGAAAATTGAAAAATTAATTTGAGATGATCAAAAAGATTAACAGGACCCTTGTCCGGGCCAAGTTGGTAGCTAGAGCTTAACGATCTGCCTCCTACCTGCCAGAATCCCTTAAGCATCTTCTGATTTATAGGCCCAATGCAACATCATCGTTAAGGAATTATGCATGCATGAACTGGGCTTTTTAGTCAGGAGAGGTGCAGCAGGTTCCAGCAGGTAGGAGGAGGCTTGCAGGGCTGTAGTCCAGCGACCATGGACCACCTACTTGGTCGCTGGACAAATGCGCAACAAATCTTTATAATCATCTCTAATATTCACAGTTGCAAATATTTCTCTTAATTTCGCAAGAAATTATTTCTGGGTATGCCATATTCATGGTAATGTTCTCAATCGATTTTTCCTACTACACCTAGACAACCTAGTATTGGCCAACTAATCAACCCCATCATAGTTTGGAAATCATTGTATACCAAGAGTCTTCGTTCCAGAATTTTCATAGTTTCTCTATTAAAATTTTCTTAGTCAAATGACTGTCCTTATGAAAGATAAAGAACATCAGATCAGTGGAGGATCGACACCTGGCACCCTCGTCGATCAGCTGATTTCTGCTTCCATTGTGACATTGTGTAAACAGTGATCTGAACAGCACAGGTCTCTTCACATGAGAACTGCCGATCCGCTTCTATTCTGTTCAACAGCTGGTTGGTAGAGGTGTTGGATGTCGGAGCCCCACTGATCAGATATTGTAAAGTCATGAAACCCCTTTAACTGCTTGTATATGACTTATACTAAACCACTTTAACTATGGAGAAAATGGCAGAACAATGTTTAAAATTTATTTTTTTATTAATAGGTAGCTATACTATAAAGTTATTTTGGTACAGTAAAGAGTTAAGATTTTTATATGAATCTTTATCTAGATTCTTAATATCTGTTTTCCATTAAATTGGATACAGCTATGTGGGATTGCATTTCCTATTGTTTACTGAGAGTAAGGCCACACAGCTATATCTGCTTATTAAATGGCCCATAGATTAGCATTAGCAATGACAGCATAACCAGTAAAGCAGAGTAATGAAGTCATAATTGCGCATATTCTTTAATTTCTTACACAACACCATTAAACCTTTTAACAAAGTAATTGAGTTTTAATGGAGTGAAATCCTGGCACTCTTAAAGCTTCATTTTTTAATTAGCTTGCTATTTCCCTTGGACTTATTTGGCTTAACATCCCTCCTGCTTTTGATGTACTCTAAATTCTGAAACCACTTAGGCATTCAATCCAATTTAATAATTCATAATTACAAAATCACCTTTTATTTTGGAATAAAGGAATTCATCAAGGGTATCATTTCTGTGCTAATTAATGTTGAACGCCCTCAAAGTTCTCCTTTCCACATACATTAAACCACAACTGATTTGACAGTGAGAACCGATTATTCTATCTGCATCAATGTCTGCTTCTGGCTTTGTACTTGTGCTGTGGTTCAGTGTCGTGCTGTTTATTGCCCCATGTTAAGGCTTTCTTCTATTCATTAACTATTTCTTGGTTTTCTTCTAGTTATTCCATTCATATCCTCCAGCTGTATCGGGCATTCCTCCCATGATCCCACCTACCGGACCTTTTGGGTCACTTCAAGGAGCGTTTCAACCTAAGGTAAGAACATGTTCAGTTATTAAATTCTATTCTATAATATTTGGATAGTCTCAATGAATACTAATTGTGTGTTTATATTGGGTTTAAATGGTACATTCCTCAAAATATTACTTCCATAAATTTTAGCACTATTATAATGAAACACAATGCTTTGGCCGATCGTTCAGCCGATAGCAAAGTCAGCCAATTCTTCCATAAACAGGAGTGCTCGCTAGGCCAAGTTCTCCTGTATTCTCTATGGGAAAGCCCCCAGCTGACTTGTTGGCTGGCAGTTTATCTCCATGAGAACAATTAGATTGACAGTACACAATTGAACATGTGTGATCAACTTTTCCGGTAACCGTCAGTCGGCTGGCACCCCCATCCACATACACCTTAAGCCATCGGCCGAACCCGTTGATATCGGCGGGTTCTGTCAACATTAGTCTCGTGTATTGGAGCCTTTAGATAAAATATTTCACTATGTCTCTGCTCATATTTGCATTTGTCAATTCCATTTTCCTGCTTTGTCATAGGAGTTGAAAAGCAAAATTGACACATGCTTAGATCCATCATAACATGGTTGACACCTGACAGACCCCATTGACTTAAAATTTGTCTGTTGGCTACTGTCACAGTGTCTTTATTATATACAGAAAAAAATAGGGTATACTGCTTCATTTTTTATGGCAAATTTGATGGAATAGACAATACAGCCTGTAATGCAGATGTGAACAGAACCTAAAACACTGATCATTCTAGCATCATTGCTTCCATTCATAATGGGGTCATAACAACTATATGCATTGCAGATTGCCAAAACTAATGTCCTAAACTGGACAATGAGAGCCTAATATTATCAAAGTATCCAAACCAAAACCACAAAACTAAACAAGCAAAATATTACTTTCGATTCAGAATCGGAACCAAGTTACGAAATTTGAGGAGGTGATTTATAAAAAGTCTTACTTTCAACAAAAGAAATTGACACGACTGGTCTAAGCCATGTAACTGGAATAAATATTATGTCTGGAAATATATTGTTTGTGATACTTTTAATAAACACAATGTATAAATTTCACACATTCTCGTACTTGTTTTCAACATTCAGTCAATATCTGTCAAAAAAATTGGCAACAAATTTTAAGTTTGTGTTATAAAAGTTGGTCAGAATCATATTCAACCATTTACTATACTTAAAACATATTTCTGTTCTGTGGAACAAAGAGGTTTTCCATATTGTGTGTGCCTTTGTTTTACTCCTCCCTGGTGGCTTTCCTCTGTAATAGAGTAAGACAACATCTTTCCCTGAAATGGCGTTTTATTAGCAGTTGCCCATCCGTACACTAATTACTTTTTCCCTAATTGTTGAGTGCATTTCAGCTCAAGTGGTTTCTTTTCTTTATGGTGCTATCATAAGACAGTTAAGTAGCTCTGGAAGTCTAATCTGCACTTGCAATCTAATACAGTTGTGACCCAAGGTCATTGTTACAAACTTAACCTGCTTATGTGATGTGATATTTGAAGTCAGTGCGCACCCTTAATGGTTTGTGAAGGTAATAGCAGCCTGTTAAGCTTAGTGGTCAAAGTTCATCATCAATTATGCAGGACATGGGAAGGTATTGTTTTCTTCTTTATCCTAAAGTGTAACTGAAAAGGAACCAGTGTACACATGTTTAATGATACATTAGCTACCTGCATTGTATCTATATAGATGCCATTGACGAAACATTTTGTGTAATGCCTAGCTAGATTAAAGTTCCATTTTATAAAAGGAAAATGAATGACCGTTAACCAGAGGAACACACAACTGAGCATTCAGTCTAGATATAATTGGCGGTACAGGGCAGCTCAGAAGCAGAGCGGTTCAACTGATAACTTTGTGGTACCGCCAAAGTATCCGTGTGTAATTTCATCCAGGTTAGAGATGGGAGCTTTTCTCATTATCACTGACCCTTAGGGAATATTGTCTAAGACACTCAGCCTACTGACACTCGAAAGAAAGAATTGTACTGTGACACTGGCCTACAACCTGTAGAACGGTAATACTAACCTGCTTTTTTAGAAGGACAAGGTTTATGTTACAACTTAAAGGTTGACAAAAGGGTGAACGCTGGAAAGATTCATGTTAATATAGCCCTTCGTCTCCACTGCCGTAGCTGATGATGTTCAGCTTCACTTATCAAGGGAAGTCACAGGCCATTAGGCGTGAGCTGCCTGAAAATGAAAAAGAAACTGCCAGGCAAAGGGTCTTGTCAAAGACAAAGCTAAAGAGATAAAAAGTAGCACAGAGAAAAAAGCTATTTTGTCATGTCCAATTAATTTCAACCGTTGTGTCTTTCTCAGACTTCCAATCCTATTGATGTTGCAGGAAGACCTGGAACTGTCCCTCACACACTGTTGCAGAAGGACCCAAGGGTAAGTGGAAGAAGAACGACTCCACGGTTCACAGTGTCACCATTATGTCAACATATTTCTAACCCTACTTGGAGTGATAAATGTCCTTGTCGCAAAAAGCTAGTCAATCTTACACCTTATGCTTTCTTCAGACTATGATGTCCATGCTTTGGGGATATTTCTTCATGCTATATGAACTCTTGTGTTTTTTCTTGATTATTTTCATTGTCATTTCATATAGTATTCCTGTTATTTGCTTCAGGACAAACTCATATTACCGAACCTGTCATATTAGTCCAAGTACAGATCTCACTAGGGGATCCTACAGGCTGCTTGACAGTTAAGGGTATGCCACACTAAACAACATCGCTAACGGGATCGCTAAAAAACGTCACTATTTAGCGATCCCGTTAGCGATGTTGTAGTGTGCGGCAGCTGCCAGCGACGAGCTTCCTGCTGTGATCTCGCTCGTCGCTGGAATCGCTCCGGACCCTATTTTATCGTCGGCGCTCCCGCTGGGTAAGTATTATCGCTGAGTGTGGCACCTTTTCTTAGCGATTTAGCGGTACTTTTGTACCGCTAAAGTCGTTAAGGAGATCGCTAACCGCGATAGCGTCCTTAACGATATCGCTAAGTTAAGCCGCACTCAGCGATATACAAACAATCCCGCTAGCGATCTCATTAGTATGCGACGCTAACGAGATCGCTAGCGGGATTGTGTAGTGTGGCAGTACCTTTACATCCCTGTTCAAAGGACAAATATCCCTCTAAATTTAGAGCTTATCAGGAAGGATTGGCATAGGAGATAACTCCATGCTGATGACAGGCATTGAGTAAGGAGATTCACTAAGGAGATAAAAAGGATTATGGAAAGAGCTCAGGTACTGCCACACTAAACAATCCCGCTAGCGATCACAATAACGACGCATACTAATGCGATCGCTAGCGGGATTGTTTCTATATCGCTAAGTGCGGCCACATTTAGCGATATAGTTAACGACGCTATCGCCGTTAGCGATCTTCTTAACGACTTTAGCGGTACAAAAGTACCGCTAAATCGCTAAGAAAAGGTGCCACACTAGCGATATATACTTACCCAGCGGGAGCGCCGACGATAAAATAGGGTCCGGAGCGATTCCAGCGACGAGCGAGATCACAGCAGGAAGCTCGTCGCTGGAAGCTGCCGCACTGAACAACATCGCTAACGGGATCGCTAAATAGTGACGTTTTTTAGCGATCCCGTTAGCGATATTGTTCAGTGTGGCATACCCTTGAATGTCTCTTGTGCCATTTACTATCAGATACAGTTGTTTTTGTTAGGTGAATGACATAGAAAATGCCTTGATACACCTTCTGGGTTCCATGTGTTTATAGACTATTCTTATATTAATAATTATTATAATTTACTGTGCTTATAATAATTTACCCCATGCTGTTTATTTAAAACACGGAATTATAGAAATCCAGTATTGCATTCATTGATGTTGGATTTTATATTACTGAAAAAATTGAATGCAAATGATAGATGATTAGAACACATTACTGGTACAAAAACTACAATATTTGATTAAATGCGAATATTATTTAAGATATTCTACTAACAGTGAGAATAAATGAGGTATTTAACTGTGATTGGATTGTAGTATTTGGCAAGTTTGCTCACTTTGGACCTCTTGTAGCATTGTAGTTTGTGGAAAGTAAGAAACCTTTTCTGCAGGCATGCTAAAAAATGCAGAATGACGTTTCTTTTCGAGATTTGTCATTGTCCTTCCCAACTGATCCGAAAGCATCGGTGCACAAGATTTAGCTTTTGTATCATTGTACATGTGGCCTATGCTCTGTGGTAGTGGCGCAGCTTTTTGTGACACTATAGATCACGGAGAACTGTGAATGATGGACATATTGTGTAAAAAAAAGTGTTTATGATCATTTGAAATGTCAGATATCCTTTCTCTACATTGGCAAGGACTCATCAAATTGAGCCATCCACATGGACCTTGTATAGTAAGATTTTCAAGGATTATTTCCAAAATAGTAAGTTATGCTCCATCCATAGCACAGTTCTCAGCTATTTCTGCTATTTCTTGCAGTCGTTTACACAATGGCTCCAATTTATCAAAGCTTTTATGTCAGAATTCAAGCATAAAAGCTTTCAAAAGTCACAAAATTTAGGTACAACTTTGAGTTGCCATTTTTGCCGTTTTCACCCCAGTTTCTCCCAGTTCTGCCAAAATAGGCGGAATGGGGTGCCATGAGGGATGTGAAGCCACAGCTTAATTCATGATGAGCCATGGTGTTCCGTACACCTTAAGTCTCACTACAGTCCCCTACTGTAGTGAGATTTTTGGCCTGGCCCATGAAGGTGCACGCCACTCGACAGACACTCCAGAGAAGTCGTGCACCTGTTCATGAATCAGGAGGGTTTGACTCCATAATGCAACCTCATCAAGACCGGCGTGATTAACGCTGTTTTTGAGGAATTGAGCCCAGTGTTTTGAGTGGCTGTCATGCGTACGTCCTTCGCTGCATTCAAGAAGGTGTTCTGCAAAGCAGAGTTCCAGAGACCCTTTCTTGGGAACAGTGAGAGTCCCAGTGGTTAGACCCCCAGTGATTAGTAAGTTTTTCCCTTTTCTAGCAAATTATCTTAAAAATAACCCTTTACACCACTGGATAATTGTATGACATGTTAATATAACATTAAAAGACAATGATATTTCTATTTATCATGTTTAACATGAAACTGCTAAAGACACTTTAGTTTCTAAAAATATAATCTTTGAAAAATTGGTATTGCCAGCAAATCTGCATTTCTTATCTCGCAGGATAGATTGCAGCAAAATGTTGTGCTTTGTTTGTTTCCCTTTTGTCAGCTGTCAGAAACCCAGAAGTCAGGCCTGTCACTTACCATCAAATCATACCCCAAGATGTCACATCTTGTTAAGATTATTACACGTGAAGAAGGTTGATGTGAGAGGCTTGGAAGGCTATAATGAGATGCAGTACATGCTTTGTTGTGTGCTAGTTTTAGAAACCATATGGAGATGTGCAGTAGAAATGCATACATATTCTGTGTTCCAGTATAAACCATGTGGGTAAATTCTGCCAGTGCCAAGGGTGGCAAAACTTACTACAGTAACTATACATTTGTCACTGTATAACCAAGCTCAAGGTTTTCTTTACATTATTTATACATACATAGGCATAAAAACATGTTTTAGCATTAATGACTTATCCTTAGTATGGGTCATCAATGTCTGATCGGTCGGGTTACAAGACCCAGTACCCCCGCCGATCAACTGTTATTGGTGACGAGTGTCTGCCGGTGATACTCACTTGCACAGCTGATCCTCTGATAGTGGCCGCTGCAGGGTCCTACACATCCACCTCCTATTAATTTGAATAGGAACCTGATATGTAGGACCAAGCCTCGGCCACTATCAGAAAATGTCCATCTCTGCAGTATTTACGTGTGGTGACGCCGACACTGATAAAAGCTGATTGGCAGTGTATCGGTTATTGGACCCTAACCGATCAGACATTGATAGGTCATCATTGGTAAAGTAGTGGTCAACCTGTTTATTCTGAGTGCACTGAGCACGTCAGTAAGGACTGGAATTTTTTACTCCGTGTTAAGTTGGATCTCCTGTATATCCTTAACATACTGTACTGCAGAAATTGACAAATGACATACATAAATATAAAGGTGTAACTACAGCTTGGCCTTTTTGCCTAATGTGACCTGAATTATCACCACTCACATACAGCAACAGTTATACTATTAGAAAGCCGAAACCACTTCTGTCCTAATATACAAATGAAAACCACAATATACAGCATATAAAAATGACACTATGGGAATCCATTGCAATTATAGGGTCTTGTTAAGCCATATTTTTGGTCGGGAAAACACACCAGCCAATAATTTATGTGTCAGTGTGCACTGGTCTGATCACCATTATGGACAAGACTAGTGCATGTAATAGAGCTCCTGTATCCATTCCCTATGGGGATCTATTGGATATGACTGGACTGATATTTATATGGTTTTCGGGAACCCAGCCTGTCATCTCACTGCTGGGGAATATACTGTATTTTGCTCTGGATATGAGAATTTCATCCTACACATTGAGAAGACAGCAGTTATACGGAATAAGCAATTCCTTAATTTTCAAGTTGAGTGAACCTACACCCCAAATAATAAATAAAAGAGGTTTCCATCGTCTCTCAAATCCACATCAGAAGGTGAGAGGTACTACTGACGCAGCAGCCATTGGCCCTATCAGGTCTCATGCTGGACCAGCAGATATTGGGCATCAGACCTATTATTTAGGTATGGAATAATGCACCATACCGGTTGAACATGCACAATACTTGACAATAGCTAGCTGACTTTATGTCAGTAGCACCACTCATCTCCCGATGCAAAAGGGACAGATGCTGAATACCTTCTTTATAATCTATTTGAGATTTTTAGATTTATTTTTGCTTCTATTCTCTTACATTTCACCACAATAGACATGTTCTTGTTTCGGAACTTTATGCTGTGTTGTATTCTTTTGACACCGCTTTTAAATTGCAAGTTAATTAAAGTAATATTTTCCAATCCTTCAGCTCCGCACACCAAGATATATGCTTTGTGCCTCATGTATTGGACTGATGCTGGTATTGTCTCCGCACAGCTTTCTGTTCATTAGCCATGGAGAACAGTCATAAACTGCTTTAGTTTATGATCAGTATCTACGTTAGCATAGATATCTTTATATGTCCAAGAAAAAAGTTTTAATCTAGATTTTGAGGAGGCATCAGTTGCCTTTAAGGTAGCAGCCAATTCTTTCTTCAAAGCATTACAGCTTTCCCCGCGGTGAAGGGGTGGAGAGGGGTTGTGCGTGAAATGCAGTATTTGTTGTTGTAACAATACAGTCCCGTATTCCCCGAGCTGCTGTATTATTGAGAGTGCTGATGAAATATTGATGTAATTGGTGGATTGGAGTCTCTTGATTTCCAAGTCGGAGTTTGAACAAACAAGAACACATTTTGAAAGCTTTAGCTATGCAGACTAGACAATAGCATGTGATATTTGCATTCATATTCTGTACACTACAAAAAGATTCTTGTTCTTTCTGTGGACAAAATGGGTACTAGATAGCCTCATCCTAGCCATGTTTGATTAATTTACTCCTGGCCTGACAAGTCTGCCAGTATGTTTCAGTCAGTGCACATACATTACAATGTATCTTCAATGATGGGAGTGATATCCATGAGGAAAACGCCTCTCACTATTGCAAAAATTGTTCTTGTTCACTGTTGCACTTGTATGTTACAACAAGGTGTCCATAGTGTTTAATCATTAAAGAAGTTGTCCACTACTTTAGCATTGACAACACTATCCTCAGGATAGGTCATCAATGTCTCATCGGTCGAGGTTCGTCTCCTGGTAACCCCGCCGATCAACTGCGGTCAGCGGCGGCCTCCGGCTGCAAGCATTCCCTTGTGGGGCTAACCGTCTTCTGGTAGTTGCCGAGACTTGTTACTGTTCAAATCAATAGGCGGCGAATGTATAGTACCCTGCTCCAGAGAAGTCGGAGCAGCTCCACAAATGAGTACTACCATCCAGCCACCGACACCGACAACAGCTGATCGGCAGGGGTGCTGGGTGTCGGAACTCGACCAATCAGACATTGCTGACCTATCCTAAAGATAGGTCATCAATGTTAAAGTAGTGGACAAACTCTTTAAGAAGTGAGAAAGATGTCAAGTCCTGTTACTAATGAAAGACTTCTCTGGTTATATTGTTAATGGTTACAGCTCAACTTTCATCCTTCGGCAATACAGCCAATTGTGTGAGTCTATTTCTGGGATAAAAGCAACATCTTTTATACTTCTCTTAATACCCTTAAGGTCTCATCACATAATTCTTGCAGTGTTTTATTTGCTTGTAGGAAGCACAGTGACTTCTGTGCTTTTTTTGCAAGCTTTTTCTGCTGTGTTCTCTCTCTCTCCTCGAAAGTTTGGATACACTTAGTCATGCAGTGGTTCTCCTTGTTCTTATTGGAATGTGCACATTATAGATTCAGACAGGAGGCAGGAAAACTATGAAACAACACACAAGAAGTAAAGAAACACGTTTCTAACGTAAAATGTGCACTTAACCTTATGTACTGTATATACTCGCGTATAAGCCGAGATTTTCAGCCCATTTTTTAAGGCTGAAAGTGCCCCTCTTGGCTTATACGCGAGTCATATACCGGGGCGGGGGAGGGGGAGCGGGTATGTCAGATCATACTTACCCCCCCTGACGCGTCTCTGCTGCCCTCCTGCTTCTCCCACGATCTCAGGCTCTTTCCTGCAGCGGTCACTGGTACCGCTCATTAAAGTCATGAATATGCACTTATTCATGACTTTAATGAGCGGTACCACGTGACCGCTGTATGAAGGAAGAGCTGCGGAGACCGCGGGAGAAGAGAAGGCTGCAGAGACGCGCCGGCGGGGGGGTGAGTATAAGCGATATTCAACTGTCCCCGGTCCACCGCTGCATGCTGCTCTGACCGCCTGGTCCTCTGGCTGTGATGTTCAGGCAGAGGGCGCAATACGTAGTTAGTGCACGCCACGCCCTCTGCCTGAGCACACACTGACAAGAGGACCCGGAAGACGGATCAGCGCGCAGTGGTGGACCGGGGACAGGTGAATATCTCCGGTGCCGGGGCCCTGAGCGAGCAGTGACACCGGCACCTGTCCCCCATACCCCCATAGCGCGCTGGTGTCCTCGCCTGCTCAGGACACCGGCACCTGGCCCCCAGCGGCGAGAGGTGAGTATGTCTTTTTTTTTTTTTTAGCTGCTGAAGCAGCGGCAGCATAAGGGACCTATACCATGGAGCATATGGGGCATAATCTGTGGAGCATATGGGGCATAATCTGTGGAGCATATGGGACATAATCTATGGAGCATATGGGACATAATCTTTGGAGCATATGGGACGTAATCTATGGAGCATATGGGACATAATCTTTGGAGCATATGGGGCATAATCTATGGAGCATATGGGGCATAATCTATGGAGCATACGGGGCTTAATCTATGGAGCATATGGGGCGTAACTCATGGAGCATATGGGACATAATCTATGGAGCATATGGGGCATAATCTATGGAGCATATGGGGCATAATCTATGGAGCATATGGGGCATAATCTATCGAGCATATGGGGCTTAATCTATGGAGCATAAGGGGCGTAATCTATGAAGCATATGGGACGTAATCTATGGAGCATATGGGACATAATCTATGGGGCATAATCTATGGAGTATATGGGGCATAATCTATGGAGCATATGGGGCATAATCTGTGGAGCATATAGGGCATAATCCGTGGAGCATATGGGGCATAATCTATGGAGCATATGGGGCATAATCTGTGGAGCATATGGGACATAATCTGTGGAGTTTATGTGGCATAATCTGTGGATCATATGGGGCATAATCTGTGGAGCATATGGGGCATAATCTATGGAGCATATTGGGCATAATCTGTGGAGCATATGGGGCATATTCTATGGAGCATATAGGGCATAATCTATGGAGCATATGGAACCTATACTATGGGGCATAATCTATGGGGCATAATCTGTGGAGCATATGGGGCATAATCTATGGAGTATATGGGGCATAATCTGTGGAGCATATGGGGCATAATCTGTGGAGCATATGGGTCATAATCTGTGAAGTATATGGGGCATAATCTGTGGAGCATATGGGGCATAATTTATGGAACATATGGGGCATAATCTATGGAGCATATGGAACCTATACTATGGAGCATATGGGGCATAATCTTTGGGGCATAATCTGTGGAGCATATGGGGCATAATCTATGGAGCATCTTATGGGGCATAATCTATGGAGCACTATATGGGGGCATAATCTATGGAGCACCATATGGGGGCATAATCTATGGAGCACCATATGGGGGAATAATCTGTGGAGCATTTTATGGGGCCATTATTAACCTTTATGGAACTCTATGTGGGGAGTATTTTGTATGGAGCATCTTACAGTACCCATAATTAACTGTATGGAGAATTATATGGGGCTCCTGATTCAATATGGATATTCAAAAACATTTACCCTACTGATGTCTCAATTAATTTTACTTTTATTGGTATCTATTTTTATTTTTGTAATTTACCAGTAGCTGCTGCATTTTCCACCCTAGGCTTATACGCGAGTCAATAAGTTTTCCCAGTTTTTTCTGCCAAAATTAGGGGGGTCGGCTTATACACGGGTCGGCTTATACATGAGTATATATGGTACTTAAAATTACACCCCTTTTACTCTGAAGACAGCTTTACACACCATTGGCATTCTGTCAAGAAGCTTCACCTTGAATTGCTTTTAATAAACAAGTATGCCTTGTCAAGAGTTCACCATCCTTCAGAAAGTGTTTGTGACCGTCAGATTTGTTTTGCAGAGGGTGTGTTGGTACACAGCTCCATACAATGTTGAAACCTATATCACATTTGTACTGAGCTCGAATAAGGATAGAACCATTACAATAATTAAAGAGAAATTACATTATTTTAAGGGATGGTGGTCACTCAATACAAAAATTTGCTAGAAGCTTGAAGGTATGCTCAAGTCTTGTTATCGCTGTGATGAAATTGGCCCTCGTGAATATCACCACAGGAAAAGGATGAACAAGAATTACCTCTGCTGCAGAGGAGTCAGGATTGCCAGCTTCAAAGACCACACATTCACATTATCAGCAACTCAGGTAACAACCCTTAAAAATAATGTACTGATATCAAGTAGTAGACACATCTCCATATCAACTGCCCAGAAGAGTCTGGGAGCAAGGGACTCTTATTGTTGAATTTCTGCAAAGAAGTTACTACTGAAGACTGCAAACAAGAAGAAGTGACTTGTTTGGCCCAAGCAACAAATGATCAAGACAGTAGACCAGTGGAAATTTGTATTGTGGACTGAACATGTCTGAGACACAGAAGAGGTGAACACCATGTATAGTGCCTACTATGATGCATGGAGTAGGAGGTGTGATGGTGAACATAGCTTTAGTCTACAATGTGCACATTTCAGTAAGAACAAGGAAAACCATTGCATCAACAGGTGTGCCCAATTTTTTGACGAATACTGTATATACATATATATATACTCATGCATGATTTTTTCCTGTAGATAAATTATATCTAGAGCATGTTGCATTTGCAAAAAGACAATGGTGACCTCAAAAAAATTACTAAGAGTGTTAAAAATGCCAAAAACGATTCACACTCTGTAGTGAATTTAATATCCTCCTTTTGACTCATAGCCAATATGTAGTAGCCTACTTCAAGGCCACGTTCACACGCTCAGTATTTTGTGAGTTTTTTACCTCAGTATCTGTAAGCCAAAACCAGCAGAGGGTGATAAATCCAGAAGTGGTGACGGGTTTCTATTATACTTTTCCTCTGATTGTTCCTCTCCTGGTTGTGGCTTACAAATACTGAGGTAAAATACTGACCAAATACTGAAAGTGTGAACGTGGCCTTGAAGTAGATTTCCACTTTAAACATAATTATTTCAAAGACTTGCTGTTTAAAGGTAGCTGAATCAGGTTTTTTTCCTGCCACTCCAGTCTATGTTGAAATGGTTGCAGCAGTGACATCAGTACTACAGCACATGCCTTTTGCAGTCAATCAGTGATTCCAGTGGTGATTTAGTTATTTTTTCTTACAAGTCTTTGAAATATAAAATTAAAAGATCAGAAGTGTAATTGTCATTTCATGAGAACTTGCAGCAGCAGAATGCCTGTGTCTTCTTCCCTCCTTCTCCTCCCACCTCTCTCCATAGAACTGCATGAGCACCAACTGTGATCTCCTATCTCAGTAGATAGAAATTCTATATTCACTGAAGACAGATTTTTGCGTAAATTGAGAATGAATGATTAGTGTAGGAGGAGAAAGAAGCATATTTCTCTGATAAGATATATTACAAAGTTTCTTATTTTCACGTGTGCTACTTATTTATGGGGAGAAGGGGAAGAAATAATGGCTACTCTTTATATATGGCATAATATTTCCAAAAGAAAAAATATGGGAAATAAAGTAACTGTCTAATGACTAATGAGTGCAGTCCTCTTAATATGAAATAAAGACATATATACATAAAAGTAAAGTCGTCATCAGTCGGATCAGCCCGTAGTCTAATTTGAATGGGTGCCTCCCAACATCATTGATGGAGAGAAGGATCCAATTTGCTGGATTTTCATTGGCCAAATCTTTCGTTCTCTGGCGGCTGCGAGAACACAGTAGTTCACGGCCAAGCCTTGGGGTTGTTAGGAGAGATAGCAGTCGGCCGACAGATATCTAGTGTGTATGTGGCCTTTACTTCTGTAAATTGATGTATTGCATATAACACCCCTTTTGCACTTGGCAGATCTGTGTGCAGGGACTGCGTGGTGATGACCGATAATACATGGCTGGGGGGAATTCGTAGGGTGATCTGTGAGACGCCTTATGTTGGCAACACAATCAGATAAATATCTTTAGACCTCAGTTTGTCATTAAGCATAATATTTTAATAGGACAACAAACACACTAAATGCATCATTGAAACTTGTCACGAGGGTAAAATCTGCCAGTTTTTCTCTTATTTTTTCCTGTTGCTCCTCTGATTCTTTGCTAAGGTGTGATGCTTACATACAGTGGGTACGGAAAGTATTCAGACCCCTTTAAATTTTTCACTCTTTGCTTCATTGCAGATGTTTGATAAATTCAAAAAAGTTCATTTTTTTTCTCATTAATGTACACGCTGCACTCCTTGACTGAAAAACAGAAATGTAGAAATTTTTGTAAATTTATTAAAAAAGAAAAACTGAAATATCACATGGTCATAAGTATTCAGACCCTTTGCTCAGTATTGGGTAGAAGCACCCTTTTGAGCTAGTAAATCCATGAGTCTTAGGAATGATGAAACAAGTTTTTCACACGTTGATTTGAGGATCCTCTGCCATTCTTCCTTGCAGATCTTCTCCAGTTCTGTCAGGTTGGATGGTGAACGTTGTTGGACAGCCATTTTCAGGTCTCTCCAGAGATGCTCAATTTGGTTTAGGTCAGGGCTCTGGCTAGGCCAGTCAAGAATGGTCAAAGAGTTGTTCTGAAGCCACTCCTTTGTTATTTTAGCTGTGTGCTTAGGGTCATTGTCTTGTTGGAAGGTCAACCTTCAGGCAAGTCTAAAGGTACTGCCACACTTAGTGATCTCGTTAGCGATCTCAATAACGACGCAAGCTAATGAGATTGTTGGTGTGATCTCTTTTAGCTCGCTAGTAGCTGCCAAACAGGAGATCTCATAAACGAGTCATCAGTGGTCAGCGATCTCTTTCAGGCTATGTGCACACGTTGCGGAATTGCCATGGAAATTTCCGCGGCAATTCCGCACCTCCCTGCCGCGGGAAATCCGCATATAATAGGTATGCGTATTCCCGCTAAACACTAGCGTTTTGCAAGCGGAATTAGCTTGCAGAATGCTAGCGTTTTACAAGCGATCTGACAGGTTGGTCACACGAGTCAAACAAGTGTTTGACTCGTGTGACCAACTTTTTACTATTGATGCCGCCTATGTCGCATCAATAGTAAAAAGATCTAATGTAAAAATAATAAAAAAAAATAATAAATAATGATATTCTCACCTTCGGCGGCCCCCGCAGCTTTCCCGCCTTCAGCAACGCTCCCGGCAAGTTCCGTTCCCAAGAGTCCTTTGCGACAATCATCCCGATGACGTAGCATCTCGCGAGACCGCTACGTCATCTGGGTAATCTCGCAAAGCATCACTGGGAACGCGATTGCCGGGAGCGTCGCTGAAGGCGGGAAAGCTGCGGGGGACGCCGGAAGGTGAGAATATCATTTTTTTTTATTTTAATTATTGTTTTTACAGGGATATGGTACCCAGGGCCTGGAGGAGAGTCTCCTCTCCTCCAGGCCCTGGGTACCATCCGCACATGAACCGCTTACTTTCCGCATGGTGGGCACAGCCACATGCGGAAAGTAATTGGTTCAATGCATTCCTATGGCGGCGGAATCGCCGCGGTTCCGCAAAAAAGAATGAGCATGCTGCGGATTCTCCCGCGATGCGATTCCGCCGCGGAAAAACCCGCAGCATGTGCACAGCATTGCGGAATCTCATAGGTCATAATGAGTTGTATTGTGTAAGCGGTTTTGCCGCGGTTTCGCGGCAAAACCGCTAAGAAACCGCAACGTGTGCACATAGCCTAACGACTTTGGCGGTCGTTAGGATGTCATTAGCATGTACTGAGCGCTTCTGATTCATAGGAATTTCCAGCATCGCTCCTGCTCTCTGCGTCCTGCTAGCCTGCTTTGCAACTGCTGCGATCCTCTCTGTGTCACAAAAGAGACAGATATTGCGATCCATTCCGTGACGCTAAACCCATATGCGTCACAAACGAGGTCGTTCGCAAAAGGTGCCAAACACAGCGATATAGGCTCCCCAGCGGGACGCCAACGATCAAAAAACGGTCCAGAACTCTAGTGAACGATCAACGAGATCACAGCAGGGGCAACATAGTTGCTACATGCCACACACAGCTAAGTCGCTAACGAGATCGCAAAATAGTGACTGTTTAGTGATCTCATTTGCGATCTCGTTTGCGATCTCGTTTAGTGTGGCATACCCTTAAGGTCCAGAGCACTCTGGAGGAGGTTTTCTTCCAGGATATCTCTGTACTTGGCTGCATTCATGTTTCCTTCAATTGCAACCAGTCGTCCTGTCCCTACAGCTGAAAAACACCCCCATAGCATGATGCTGCCACCACCATGTTTCACTGTTGGAATTGTATTTGACACATACCGCTTAGAATTATCATCAAAAAGTTCTGTCTTCATCTCATCAGACCAGAGAATCTAATTTCTCATAGTCTGGGAGTCCTTAATGTGTTTTTTAGCAAACTCTGTGCAGGCTTTCATATGTCTGGCACTGTGGAGAGGCTTTCGTCGGGCCACTCTGCCATAGAGGCCCGACTGGTGGAGGACTGCAGTGATAGTTGACTTTGTAGAACTTTTTCCCATCTCCCTACTGCATCTGTGGAGCTCAGCCACAGTGATCTTGGGGTTCTTCTTTACCTCTCTCACCAAGGCTCTTCTCCCACGATTGCTCAGTTTGGCTGGACGGCCAGGTCTAGGAAGACTTCTGGTGGTTCCAAACTTCTTCCATTTAAGGATTATGGAGGCCACTGTGCTCTTTGGAACCTTGAGTACTGCAGAAATTGTTTTGTAACCTTGGCCAGATCTGTGCCTTGCCACAATTCTGGCTCTGAGCTCCTTGGCCAGTTCCTTAGACATTATGATTCTCTTTTGCACTGTGAGCTGTGGGGTCCTATATAGACAGGTGTGTGCCTTTACAAATCAAGTCCTATCAGTTTAATTAAACACAGATGGACTCCAGTGAAGAAGTAGAACTATCTCAAGGAGGAGCACAAGGAAATGGACAGCATGTGACTATGAGTGTCTGAGCAAAGGGTCTGAATCCTTATGACCATGTGATATTTCAGTTTTTCTTTTTTAATACATTTGCAAACATTTCTACATTTCTGTTTTTTTTCAGTCAAGATGGGGTGCAAAGTGTACATTAATGAGAAAAAAATAACTTTTTTGAATTTACCAAATGGTTGCAAAGAAACAAAGAGTGAAAAATTTAAAGGGGTCTGAATAAGTTCTGTTCCCACTGTAGTAATTGTCCTTTGCACCTTTAATATAAGCCCCCCAAAGAATCATGTGAGCTATACCCCCTTGGTAAAGACGATAGAAATTTAGCACTGAACTGTATGGCGGATTAAAAAAAAATAATTGGAATACTCAAGGAAGCAGAAGGACTAAAATAAGATCAAAAACTGGTCACTGTTGTACTGGTGATGGGTTCTTTTTAAGTTATTACTATAGTAGATAAAGAAACAGTTCAATGGTAAATTGAGTAGTACTAAATTGGTCTCATCTGATAAAGGGAATAGACCGATTCTTCATACAAACAGTCGAAAACAATTTTGTTTTTCCGAAACACTTGCATCTAAATAGAAAGCCTGAACATATTCATTCATTAACTTATATACCATTTTCTTACATTTTTTGTTCAAATTTTTTTTTTTTTTCGGCATTTAATTTCCGTATAAAGCTTTGTGTTTCATAAAAGAAAGCTTGGCCTTGTCTAATACATTGAACAGTAAAAGCCCAATAAAAAAGCATTTTACTATATCAAAACAGCAGCTGTCAAATGTTGGCAACTCGGCATTTCGTACTTGTCAATGCCAAAACATCCCACATTGTATTTTCGAAAAAAAGACGTGTTGTGGAAAACAAGCAAAGTGGCCTTGGCTGTCATACAAATGCAGAATAGAATGGCGGACAATGGGAAATAATGATGGGTGCTTTAAAAGTATATTATACACAATAGTGTGTGTGTATAGTGTATACTGGCATATGTACAGTATACTGTTGGAAGCTGTCGAAGTTGCAAAATGGTTGTGATGATGTGCAAATTGGCTAATTATTTTCTAAAAGGTCTTAATTTGAATGTAAAATTTTGACATTGTGTTTATAAATTTGATTGTCTGAGTGACAGGCATATAACTGGGTTGTCATTTTCTCTTCACAGTTGACTGATCCTTTCCGGCCTATGCTGAGGGTAAGAGTCTATTTGAACATTTCATGGCATATTTAGCAAACATAATACAGTAGAATAATTGATTTATCGTGTAGATTGTATAACAGCGCAGAAGCGTTCACTAACAATATATTTCCTGATAATCTATTACTGGGAAATTCTATTAATTTTGAAACTTTTCTCTAATGTTATAGCGTGTAATTGACAAATATTTTTTACTCTAGAATATATGGTAGCAGCACCAAGTTTGTCAGACAGAAGAATTGCAATTGTCCAAATAGATGGTAAAATTTAGATGAGCAAATTTTCTGCAAAATTTGCCTTGTCAATGTTTAGTCAACAAATTAAAGAATACCAGTCAATATTGAAATATTTACACCGCCATAAATACAGATTTGTAGTGGAAAATGTGCCTGGTACAAGTTGAATTGGCAAAGATTCAGTCATATCTAGAAAAATATTTAGACTTGAGAGTCCTCAGTGGTTGATACCTTTTAATGGCTAACTGAAAAGATGGTAACAAATTGCAAGCTTTCGAGACTACTCAGGTCTCTTCATCAGGCATAGACTAATACAACATCTGAAGAATCACATATTTATACACAAAATAGCACAGAAAAAATGCAATAGGTAGGACAAGTGACATGAAGCAGAACTGTCATTATGGCAGAGGGATTAACATAAATATGACTAGTTCATAGATAAGGAGTGAAGGTTTTATTACCCTCTGATTGGGGTCTGGTATTGTGTTGTGATGACCCTAAAAGGTCAGGGAGGCAGATTCCTTAATTGTTGTAGAACGACATAAAACTCTGGGATATATTCATCCCAGCACTAAGAGTGTCAAAGGTCATCATAAGTTTATATTCCCAGACTTTTCTATCCTTCTCAGATTTGAAGTTAGATTTTAATACAAGTAATTCCATATCTGAGAACAAGGATGAATTCTCATCGCCACACGATAAGAGAAAAAAGAATGGATTTACCTGTGGCCAAACACTTTTGTATGCCCGGTCATAGCATGACAGATATGGAATTACTTGTATTAAAATCTAACTTCAAATCTGAGAAGGATAGAAAAGTCTGGGAATATAAACTTATGATGACCTTTGACACTCTTAGTGCTGGGATGAATATATCCCAGAGTTTTATGTCGTTCTACAACAATTAAGGAATCTGCCTCCCTGACCTTTTAGGGTCATCACAACACAATACCAGACCCCAATCAGAGGGTAATAAAACCTTCACTCCTTATCTATGAACTAGTCATATTTATGTTAATCCCTCTGCCATAATGACAGTTCTGCTTCATGTCACTTGTCCTACCTATTGCATTTTTTCTGTGCTATTTTGTGTATAAATATGTGATTCTTCAGATGTTGTATTAGTCTATGCCTGATGAAGAGACCTGAGTAGTCTCGAAAGCTTGCAATTTGTTACCATCTTTTCAGTTAGCCATTAAAAGGTATCAACCACTGAGGACTCTCAAGTCTAAATATTTTTCTATCTACTGGCTAACACGGTACGAAGATACACATCTTTCCTATATCAGTCATATCTAGTGATTTATTATCCGTAGGGTTTTTTTCTAGGTAAATCTACTGGGTTATATTAAAGGAAAGTTTATCCAAGACTATGTTATTTTTTTCTTATGGGCAGTACGTGCTTATTACCTGCCTGTTCTGCCTGGAAACAACCTTTTCCGGCTGCTTCCGGCGATTTTGTGTCTTCCGTGACATCATGTCGACAGAGCAGCTGCTTCTCTTCCACTCTGCTCTGTTGAAGGGGAGTGACTGCCGATGTCATTCTAATTGATATCCGGCTCCCCACTGCCTAACTGCATTGAGCCGACTGTCAGTCAGCATGGCATCAGTAATCATTTCCCAACGACAGATGTCCGGAAGGTGAACAGCTGCTTTGTTGACATGAAGCAGCAGAATCACTGGCAAGAGTGGTCCATGCCCTCCATACATTATATGGTTGGCCGATCTGCCGAATTTGGCGGGATTGGCTACATGTAGTCTAATGTGTATGGAGGGGAGGCCTTTGGCTTACATGTGATGAGCTCTGAAAAAAATTATATAAAATGTTTTTATTGTACATAGGGTCTGGGGGGTAAGGTTTCTCCTTGTGGAGAGTGACATACCAGCTCTGGCGTGTCGAGGTAAGGAGGTTTATTCGCCGTGCAATGCTCCTCTGGGAAATTTTAATATGCAAATTGCCTCTTCAAACAAAGACACGCCAGAGCTGGTATGTCACTCTCCACAAGGAGAAACCTTACCCCCAGACCCCAGTCCAGAGCCTCTCATCTAGCCAAATCAGATCTCTCCTACTTTGCACTGACGAGGACCAACAGTCCGAAACACCGTGTCTGCAAATGGAGATTCTGATTTGGCTTTTATCCTAAGTCATATTACAAGACTCGTTAAAGGGTTGATTGTGACTTGTAGGATCGCTACTTCCAATAGGTGGCGCTATAGAGTACAAGTCCTCTTTGTTTGAAGAGGCAATTTGCATATTTATTGTACATAGGGATCCTTATGGTCTGCCCATTTCACAAGAAAAAGTCATGTACAAAATCACAGTAGCTTGAGTAATGTAAAGTGCTGCATCAGCCATTCAGAAATAGTCCCCTGGCCATTTATTAGTGGCCAGCACAGCTGGTACCAGAGATCTCATTTATTATAGTTGTACTGTGTAATGTTTCAAATATGATTGTTTTATTTCACCTAGAAACCTGGAAAATGGTGTGCTATGCATGTTCATATCGCCTGGCAAATATACCATCATCAACAAAAAGTCAAGGTAAGTGTTGGATTAAAATTCATTGCCTGCAGCTTATCTGGTTGTATATAAATCATGATTATTTGGTATAAAATACCTGTAACGGGTGTAAGAGAAAAATATTTAATAAGACTCCAGGGTGCTGACAGAATTTTTTCAAGATGGTGTGTACAGTGTTCATGATCATTAGGGCATGTGTAACATGAAAAGAAGTCCATCTTTAACGCATTCCTTTAATTTTTTCTTCCATTCTTCCAAAAGCCATACTTTTTTTTATTTTACTGTTGAAAAAAATGCAATTTTGCCATCATTTTAGGGCATTCATTGTATATCAGAAAGTCTCCAGGTCAGCACAATTATGGAGATACCAAAGTCGCTTAGAATTTTGGTGCTGGAAAAAATTGAGAGGTTTGTAGAAAAAAAAAAAAAAAAAAGCAATTTCTGTGTCACCATTTTCCAAGACCGTATAACATTTGTTATTTTTTTTGTCAGTTGAGTTATGTGAGGACTTGTTTTTTGCGTGGTGAGCTGATGTTTTTTTTTATACCAATTTAGGTATATTTATGGCATTTTGACCTTTTTTTATTGCATTTCTTTTAGAGGTGTGGTGACCGAAAATACACAATTCTATGGGTTCATCTGAATGAGGCCTAACTATAATAGACTTCTGGGGTATCCAATTAAAAATCCAATGTGCTACTCCATTTCTTTCTGAGTGATGTGAAACAATCTGTAGTGGCATTGTAATTTCATGATTTTTTTAGTTCAAAGGCATTGAGTCTGATTCATCAAGCTGGTGTTTTCCATACCCATCTTGATAAGGGGATGTGTATGAGTCAGATGCTCCTGATTTATGAAGGACCCTGAGCGCTGAACGCTTCTTCATAAATTAGCAGCGTCAGACAAGCTGTGCAGCTCGACACAACTCTATTCCAGACTCTGAATGTACCGTCATGAATTTATAATCGCCATGCCTCCTTCCCCAGCTCCACCCATTTTGGCGAAGCTTGGAGAAACTGGTCCAATGGTCACAAAATTTGAGCTCAACTCTGAGCTGCATCCAAATGTTGTGACTTTTCAAAGTTTTTATGCCAGGAGTTTGTTGTAAAAGCTTTAATGCATTGGCTCCTTTGACCGGAATTTTTTAAGAGCTGTGCGGCAAAATTTTGGGGGAAGACGTCACAATTTTTGGAGCACAACCGTTCTGTTCAAAAACTTTTTCAAATTTTTCAGTTTCTCACCACCTTTATAAAAGTGGGTTAGGATTAGCAAAAAAGAGCGAGGCTAACTGCTGCCAAGCATATTTACTATCATTTACTTTAGAAATGCATAAACCATAATCAAAGTCTGTACCAGCTCAAAGCTGGCATAGGTTGCAGTGTGGTTTTCTCTATAACTGGCATATGAAATGCCAACCTTAATAAATTCCCCCTAAGGTATCCAGATAAAATTTCCCTTTCATGTTTGTTTCTTCACATTTCAAGTTCTACAATAACAAATACAATGATAATAATTGTGTTCTGAGCTCTCAGTTTCCTTGTTGGACTTCATTGTCTTCAAATAGTCTCATGTTATGTTTGATTACCAGGCACTGGAACGCAAGTTGTTGTTTTATTTTAAGTGAGAATTTTCCCTTAGGGGCTATAGTAACCAAATGAGAAAAACTATTAAAATAACTACTCATCCACACGGGGGATTGTGAATAGACTCCAGTGATCGCTATGATGTTTTCCCTAAAGCAAAACGTTAAGTCAGCTACCTCCATTCAATAAAAATAAACATTGTTTTCTAAATGGCGTACCTGCAGAAATGCCTCCTTCTTCTTGTTCTATAAGAATTAGTTAAAAAAAAAAAAAATTTTTTTTTTTTTACATTTGATACATGTAATTTACGATACAATTTCCTGATTTTTTGGGATATTTTCTTAATGAGAATATTTTCTTAGTCTGTCCATTGAAACAGAAAAAAAGTTTTAAGCTGTAGCTGAATGAGGATTTGCACCTTAAAAGGACAAGAAATGGATGAAGGGCTAGAACTTTTTTTTTAACCCAGGGCAGCATGACTCAGAGCCTAGCTGCACGATTGTAGGCAGGTGTTTTTTCCCTAAAGCACTATGGCATTTCAGAGAAAATATCCTTTAGGGATTCGGCGGGGAGCCATAGTCGGAAACTAGACCAGGCCAGCTCTCCCAGCGCTGCTAGAGGTGACTGACAAGTCTCTCTCACTATGGAAGACACCTGTGAATTACTTGAAGCGATGCAGGGATCTTTAACACGGACGAGTGCTATGCGATGTTTTATTGGATAGCACTCGGACCAATGTTATACTAAGGGGCAGTGCACATCTGCTATTTTTTTCATAGAAGTCAATGGGTGCATGTGAAACATCGTACTGCACTCCGGATGTCAGTCCGACAACTGCGAACTCAGACAATGGAGAAGATGGAGACATTTATTTCTCCATCTTCTCCCCATCTGTGATATGATTCTCTCGTGACAGAATCGGATCACACTAAGATGACACTTGTCTCAAACTCTTGTCACAGTTTGAGCTGAATGTCATGGGCATAATCGGCCCAACTCTCTCGCATGAGAAAATCATCGCTTGTGTGTCCCTGGACTTAAAGTGTATGTTCTCTGAAATGCCGAAGCATTTTAGGGAAAAATAATAATAATCCTGTCTGCAGTCATGCAGCCAGCCAGGCTCTGATTTTTGCTGCCTGAGGTTTGTGCAGTATGAATCAGGTGACAGATTCTCATTAAATTCATTAGAAACTTGTTTTTAAAACATAATGAACCTGATGATGCCAAAAAGAGCGTTTTTTTTTTGGCTCATCTATTTTGGCATTGTGCATATTCTTTATATACTGTTAGATTTAGAGATTATTTTTGTAAGTTTGAACTATCCTACAATATTTCACAACGACCTGCACAGGGTTCTCTCAACTTTCCATCATGAGCAGATGTCAGAGGAAAGATGGGTGAGGCATAATTTTAACAAGAGATCACAAGATTGTGTAGATGGGTGAATCAGGAGAAGAATCTGTTGGTTGAACGTTTATTTGTCTTACCCTTTCACAGCACCCTTTCACGCAGCGAGCCCGCCCCATGCGCAGCAGGTGATGGCTGTGTAATACAGCTAGGACTTGCTGCTAACAATTCCGGGTGGCACGGTGCTCTGCCTGCCATTGTCAATCTCTGACAGAGGCATTTAACACGTGCCAGCATGCGTGCATGTCATTCTTTCTGCCAATCGGCGCGCCCGTGATGTGATCGTGGGTCGCCGATGGATTGTCATGACAGCCGGGGGTCAGCTGATGACCCCTGTTCCTGTCATTACAGAGCTCCTTTGAAACCCTGTCTGGGCCGGGCGTAGAAGGAGAAGGTGATTTCTGCTATATGCAACGATGTTGTGTCATCGCTGTATATAGCACAAGAGATTGGACTATCGCATCTTCAAGTCCCCTTAGGGGGCTAAAAATAACAGTTGTTACAAAACTTAGAAAAAAACAAAACAAAGTGTGGTATCGTTTATTTTAGAGAAGTCCAATCTATCAAAATATAAAAACAATAACCCGATCGGTAAACATCATGAACAAAAAAATTAAGGAACGCCAAAATGACGTTTTTTTTGTCTCCGCAATTCCACAAAAAAGGCAGTAACAAGACATCAAAAAGTCACATCTATGCCAAAATGGTATTAATAAAAACGTACTCACGCCTGCAAAACGTGAGCCATCACACAGCTCCATTGGCCAAAGTATATAAATGTTATGGTTCTTGGAAAATGACGACACAATCCCCCAAATTTTTTTTTGAAAACTTCATATTTTTTTTCACCACTAATTTAATTAAAAAACTGCATAAGTTGTGTATCGCAGTAATCGTATTGATGTGGAGAATTTTATTGCTAGGTTATTTTTACTACAAAATGTACACCGGAAAAACAATTCCCAAAAAACCATGTCAGAATTGCGTTTTTTTCACCATTTCACCAAACTTGTTTTTTTTTCCCATTTTCCAGTACATTGTTTGCTAAAATTAATGGTGTTATTTAAAAGTACTAGTTGTCTCGTTAAAAACAAACACTTATATGCCAATGTGAACAGAAAAATAAAGAAATTATAACTCTGGGAAGAAGACGAGGAAAAATGGAAACTCAAAAACGGAAATTGGTCCTGTTGGGGTTAACAGCTATTTAGGTTGTATGGACACTTTGAGTCATAAGAAGACATTATATAGCACATATGGACATTAAGCATAAATGTAAGGGTATCAGGGCTACAAGTGTCGTTCCTTGTGTCAAGCCACTCATGACCAATAGACAACGCCAGAAGCGTCTTACCTGGGCCAAGGAGAACAAAAAAAGAAGAAATTTTATGAGTACTTAATGCTTCCTTCTGCCGGCAAGCTTTTTGAGATGAAAATTTCATTCTCCAGCAGGACTTGGCAGCTGTCCACACTGCAGTGAAGGACCAATACCTGGTTTAAAAAACAACATTATCACTGTTCTTAATTGGCCAGTAAACTCACCTGACCTTAACCCCATAGAGAACCTTTGGGGTATTGTCAAGAGCAAGATCAGAGACACCAGACCTAACAATGCAGACAAGCTGAAGGCTGCTATCAAAGCAACCTGGGCTACCATAACACCTCAGCAGTGTGTAGTGCAGTGGTATCTACACTGAACAGTGATGAAGCAGTGACCCAGCAAAGTTCAAAACAAAAGTCTCTTTAATGTTCAACAGCAAAACACAGCACACGATATCCTCCGGATCGCAGCCGGGAACCGTATCCTCCCGATTGCCGTCGATAAACACGCCAATCCACCTCCGGATCGCAGGCAGGCACAGGACAGTTTACCTCCGGTTTACCGTCGGGCACAAGAAAGTCCACCTCTGAGATCGGTTGCGACTGCACCGCCATGTACGCTGTGGGTGCCAGGCCTTTCAGCTCCCTTGGCTGCTTGGCTCTGCTTGCCTGTGTTGCCTCACACAGGTGGAGCTCTGTGTGATTTCAAATGCCAGGGCTGAATTTCAGCCCCAGTCCGTACCTGAGGATGTGTGTCAATTTTTACCATAAGTGTGTCATGAGTGTACGGTCCTTGTGCCTGTTTTTATCATCAGTGTGTCATCAGTGTATGGTTAGTGAGTCCATTTTTACCATCAGTGTGTCATCAGTGTTTTTCATGGATGGATAAATAAATTATGACGCTTCTCCTATGCTAAATACAGACAGCAGACTAATGCTGTCCGTGTGCTGTGCGTGTTTTTCATGTACCCATTGATCTGTATTAGCGCATTTCATCTGTGGTTTTGGAAAACAATGGACATGTCTATTTGTGTTTTGCACAGTCACATGGTCCATAAAAAACACAGACATGTGAACAGCAGCTTAAATTACAAAGCGTACATCATCTATTTGGGGAAAAAACGGATATGACACCTATGTGCAACATGGATGTCTGATTGCATATTTACATTGGCTTAGAAAAGACAACTATATCATGTTATATATTATATCTCTGAACATTTGACAAAAGAGTCACTGACTTTGATTTTAAAGACTTTAGAGGTCAATGAGCTTTAGATGGCTAAATATGCAATTTTTTAATAATTACACATTTAATTTCCCTGTTCTCTAAATGAAAAAGTGCTCTTAATGAATGGGTAACGATTTCTATAATTATTTGTGCCATTCTGTAAGAATTAACACCTAATATAATCATCCAAGAGCTTTGTCTAGTGTAGGACATTTATTTTATTCCATTTTCGGTGCAGAGGATCAGTTTTTGTAAGAATGTATTTTGTAATTTTACCTAAACGTCATGTCTCTCCCATTTATTCAGACTAAGCTGTGTCTGTCACTTCTGATAACATCAGATTTAAAAAAGTGTAATTTCAATTATAGCACATTCAAAGATCATTTTTGTAATTTCAAGGTGTGAATGTGGCATTTTGTATGGTCTTTGAAGCCTCTTTTCTTATCTGCCCACGGGGGAAATCTCAATTCCAGTCATGCTTTCCATTTCAGAAACAGATGCAGACAGATCCACACAAGCTTGATTTTGGCCTGAAGCCTGAGTTTTTTAGCCGGCCACCAGGTCCGAGCCTCTTTGGAGCAATCCATCACCATCCGCACCCTCATGACTTGGCACGCCCTTCAACTCTATTCTCTGCTGCTGGTGGGTATTCAACATATTCATTATTTAGTTATTTGTAGTAAACTACTATTAGTCTGCGATCATGGACCATTAAACATTTCCTTTACAACATGTGATGTTACAAGTTACTATTGGAGGGAAGGTTCATCTATTTTTCTAGTTATTGGTAAGGGACCAAAGAAGTCAGCATAAACTACATAAACTACCCAAGCTTGTCATTGGTTTTGCAACTCATTTGCCTGTTTATTTCAATGTACTAGTGTGTTCAGGAGAACTATGAAAGATGAATTAACATTTTTTTATTTTGGCATGTCCATTATTCAAGAGGAACAGCAGTAATCCTTGAATTCCAACTATAAGGCCGGGGTCACACTGGCGACAGAATCGGACGACTGCAATACGATTAAATATCGCATTGCAGTCTGCCCTATGTTAATCTATGGAGCAGCTCCCAGTATCAGATTTTTGTGGTCCTTTTTAAACGTCCGAGTGCAATCGCAGCATGCTGCGATTGTCACCGATTGTGGGTCGACTATCGCCAATGCAAGTCTATGGGAGCGATGAAAAATCGGATTACAAACGGACCGCACGTGTGACTTGCGATTAAATCGCATCAGTGTCCTTTAGAAAAGCCGGCAATTCATCCCCGGCTATACTGTAAATTCACACTGACAGCTTTAATAAAGAATAGAAAGAATAGATATACACACATAGAATACATATATATATATATATATATATATATATATAGTCATTGTGACATATATATATACATATATTTATAGTTCTTACACTTCTACATACTGTAATAGCCGCTAATTCAATTGCCGGCTTTTGTGAAATCACAGAAGCCGACATGAAATGATACATTGTTTAGACACAGTTAACCATGTCATTTCCTGTATTTTGATATATGGTTTGAACTTACAATTACATAAGTGTATGTGTGCCAAATTTCAGACATGTAGGGGTTAATTAAAGGTGTAAATTCGTTGAAAAAAAATGCGTTGGCTCCCGCTGTATTTTCTCCACCAGACAGACAAAGCAAGCGAGTGGGGGCAGATAATAATAGCCTAGGGAGGGTACATTTTTTTTGTGCCCCCCCTGGCTACTAACATCTGCCCCCAGACACCCCAGAAAGGGCAAATCTATAATTAGATTTGCCCTTTCTGGCACTTTGCCCGTCTATTCCCATTGCCCTGTAGTGATGGCGAATGGGTTAATAAGGGGTTACAGCCACCTTGCAATTGAAAGGTGACTGTAAGCCAGGTTAATAATTGAGAGCTGTCAATTAGACAACTATCAATTATTAATCCTATTGAAGTAAAAAAAAAACACACACACTTTAAGAATAATAATTTTAATGAAATAAAAACACATTTTTTTGACCATCTTTTATTTTACTCTTAATCCGTGCGAAGCCCTTGATCTCCTAAAATAAATATAAAATAATAAAACAACATTATTCTTACCTATCTGGCGATCTGTCACGTCCCACGATGTAATCCTTCACAAAGGGTTAACTAGCAATCAGCTAAGCAGCGCAACTAATGCTGCGTGCTCAGCTGATAGCTCCTGAATGAATGAGCTTATCTCCTGCCGACAGGAGAGGATGTGATTAATGAATGAAGCTTAATTGATTGTATCCCACTTTCACCTTAGGTCAGGTCACTGAAGTGAAAGTGGCAATAAATCAATTAAGCTCCATTCATTCATCTCTTCCTCTCCTTTCGCTGGGAGAGGAAGTTATTCATTCAGGGGGTTAGAGCTCGGAGACAGCATTAGCTCTCTGCGAGCTGTAACCTGTTAACCCTTTCTGATGGATTACACCGTGGGACCTGACTGTACATCGGATTGGTAAGAATAATTTTGCTTTTTTATTTTATTTTTATTACAGGAAATGGTTTTAGCAGGAAAATAAAATATGGTCAAAAACTGTGTGATTATTTCATTAAACTTCTTTTTTATTAAAGTGTGTGTGTTTTTTTTCTTTCATACAATAGGATTAATAATTGATAGTTGTCTAATTGACAGCTCTCAATTATTAACCTGGCTTACAGTCACCTTTCAATTGCAAGGTGGCTGTAACCCCTTATTAACCCATTCGCCACCGCTACAGGGCAATGGGAATAGACGGGCAAAGTGCCAGAAAGGGCAAATCTAATTATAGATTTGCCCTTTCTGGGGTGTCTGGGGGCAGATGTTAGTAGCCAGGAGGGGCACAAATAAATGTACCCTCCCTAGGCTATTATTATCTGCCCCCACTCGCTTGCTTTGTCTGTCTGGTGGAGAAAATACAGCGGGAGCCAACGCATTTTTTTTCAATGAATTTACACCTTTAATTAACCCCTACATGTCTGAAATTTGGCACACATACACTTATGTAATTGTAAGTTCAAACCATATATCAAAATACAGGAAATGACATGGTTAACTGTGTCTAAACAATGTATCATTTCATGTCGGCTTCTGTGATTTCACAAAAGCCGGCAATTGAATTAGCGGCTATTACAGTATGTAGAAGTGTAAGAACTATAAATATATATATATATACATGTCACAATGACATGTATATATATATATGTGTTCTATGTGTATATATCTATTCTTTCTTTTGTGATTTAAATACTATTCTTTTGGATCCATTATATGTCAGTTTTGCAAGCCTGCGAGAAATTCTCGCAAGTCGGATGAAAATCGGATGTTACAAGGTACACACACATGCGACTAAATCGCATCTTTGAAGGAAAATCGGATGCCAGACGGATGTGTGATGTTTTCATTTTGTTCCGATAATCGACCGACTAAAACGGTCCGATTTTTTGTAGTTGTGTCTGACCCCGGCCTTAGTGTCCTACCAGAAAAAGGTTGAGAAGCTCTTGTCTAGAGTTTCTAGACTAAGAATGTTCTCAATTTATACCATGCCATCTTTTTAATCCTGACATATATTTATGACTTGGTAGAAAACACAGAAATTACATCTGGCATTCACTTATATTTGTGGGATCATGTTTTATCTGCAATGGGATTGCCAATTTTAAACACACTAATTTTAGATAGTGGCCAGAATTTTTTTTTATTTAGATGTTTAATTAAATTCTTATTCATTTTGTTGCTTGATTGTGTAACGGCTGGCATGTAACCTCTACACACTTATCTTCTGGTTATGGTACCCATAGATTTTGTGCGAGAGTTTTACTTACCATATCTACAGCACAATACATAATTAAGTAGATTGAAAATAATGGTTTCAAGATGGAGGAATATAGTAGTCTTTCACCATTTAGCAGAATGTAGTGTAAATGATTCTGTAAAGATTATATGTTTATACTTCCTAATTATATGATATCGATATGCCAATTAGCCGCAGATAATTAGCAGCAGCAGAAACGTCTTTATCCATGGTTACTTAAAGTGGTTATCTGGGACTTTTATTTTTTTCCCTATGGGCCTAAGAAGCTGCTAACTACCTGCCTGTTCTGCTCTGAGTCAACCTCTTCCAGCTCTTCCAGTGGTCATGAATTGCTATTGCCAGTAATTCTTCTGCTTCATGTGACACCAAATCGACAGAGAAGTTCCTTCTTTTCTGCTATGCTCTGTTGATGGGGCATCACTGCCGACGTCATGTTGATTAACAGCCATCTCCCCTCTGCCCAACTGTGGGGAGCTGGCTGACAATCAGCATGATGTCTGTAGTGACACCCCATTGACAGAGCAGAGTGGAAGAGAAAGAGCTGCTTTGTCAACAAGAAGTCAAAGGAAGCAGCAGAATTGCTGCCTGAACCAGGAGAGATTGTCACAGGGCAGCACAGTCAGGAAATTAGTAACTACCTACTGATAAGTTCTCAACCCCATAGGAAAAAAAAAAGTCCCGGTTAACCCTTTTAATTTATAAAAATTTTGATGTTTGATTTTTTTTTGTCCTTTTGTAGGTGGTGCACACCCTGCAGGGGCTCATTTTGGTCCTCCCCCTCATCACAGCAATTTTCTCAATCCGTCTGCTCATCTTGGTATGCATTCATTTTTTTTTTCTAATATGCAAAATGTTCCTTTAAGATGTACATTTATTAAAAGTGTAGTCTCTCGGGAGTTATTTATGGGATATCATTTGGATATGGCATAAATGTCCAACAGATATGGGTAACACCTTTGGTACCTCCACTTACCTTCCGAGCGGGGTCGCTCAATCTGATGACCAATCATCCTTGAGAAAAACGGTGGTAGTGCATGTGCCATTTGTTACTGTATGAGTTCTGAATACAGTTGAGAAAGTACTGTTAGGTGTATTCAGATCTCCCATAAAACTCACTGGTAGCCATATGCCAACTGACACAGGTGACCAGAGGATCCTGTTCTGAAGGTAGGTGTGGATCCCAGAGTACCATCATCCTATTAATATGCCATAAATATGTCTTGTAGGCAACCCCTTTAAAAGTTTTGAATATATCTTCTTTTATTATATTTCATTATCTCATATCCACATGATTTGTCTCTCTCATGTAGGTAAATTAATTATAAATTATGTTGTTATAGAACCTTTTAATCGGCCTTCGACATTCAGTGGTCTTGGTTCCGTTGGTGGAAATGCCTTTGGTGGCCTTGGCAATCCTTCAGTTAGTAAGTATGCCATTTTATTCCATCTGTAGTTAGGAAGATTTGGTAATTGTGATGGCACCATGGGGTCCTTTCTTGTTCTTTTATAAGAAGGGAAAGATTGTGTAATAACAAGGGGAATTTACTTATAAGTTGGAAAATATCTTTGTGTAATATTGAGCTTGTCTGATTGACAAAAGCGTTCAATATCTCACCATAGCCAAAAATGGCTGCCATGCCAGTGATCATATAAGAAAAACAGACAGCTCGTTCTAATTCTCGTGAATGTCCCTATCAACATTGACAAATTCTGTTTCTGGAAAATAGCAAACCTTTTTATTTATTTAATTAAATTCCTATAAATTTCTATTGAAATGGTTTTCTTTTTCTGATGGAAAAAAAAATTCATAAGCAGTTCCATTAAATGTGGGAGAAAGTGTCTTTCCAGTTGGTTCTGATTTTCAAAAGTGCATGAAATTTGATGGCTTTCAGGCAACCTGTGATGGATTGTCACAACGTCACATGGCAGGACGGTTCCACTTCCTCCCAGTTCCTCAAAGACTATCAATATGTCTGAAGGGGCTACCTAAAATCCTTCAAACTTCCTGCAATGTGACCATGGCTACTATCAGGCAATTCATGCAATTTTGCATGAAAAAAGCAAATTAGTAAGTTGCTTATTTCCATTGCATAACAATGATTTTTGTCATGATGTTTCATATTCTAAATCACATAATATAAATAGATGAGTGCATTTATAATTGAGAAATCCATTGCGGCAGATTTATTGATACTGTTAATTATTTTTTCCATCCCATAGCAATCTTTTGGCAATCTGTGTAGCTTGTGGAATACTAACAGAGTGTACATTGCACACTTAGTATTCTCCAAGTTTGCATTATTTGCTAAAAGTTTGTGTTTGAGTAGGAAATGTCTTTAAAGGGAACCTGTCAGCAGGATTGTGCACAGTAACCTACAGACAGTGTCAGGTCGGCGCTGTTATACTGATTACAATGATACCTGGGTGATGAAATCTGTCTTGTGGTTGTTTTTTAATGTTTATTTTCAGTTTTGAGTTAATGATATGCTTGTGCCCGGGGCGGACCTGGAGGAGGAGGGGTCCTTCATGTGGTGCTCTGATTAGGTATTCATAGTGCAGCCTGCTGACAGGTCACTGATCCCTCACTGACCTGCCACCTAGTTTACATAATGACTATCTGTATATAGTGAAGTAAAAAAAAAACCTTCTGCAGGCAGGTGCCGGCTATAGCACCTGCGCTGCAGCATAATCACATGTTTACTGTGGATTTACTACATGTGTTTGAGCTTTTCCTTAGGTGTATTTAAAAAATTAACAATGGTGCCCACAGTGCCTGCACTGTAGCAGCTATTGGTGTACATAGCTGTGATCCGATAGCTGCTATTGCGCAGGTGGCGCCATCTTACTGGAGAACAAAAAAAATTTCCTCCTCCAAGATGGTGTTGTCCGCGCTTGTGCAGTAGCAGTTTTTGCCAATCGAATAGAGCTGCTACTGCGCAGGCTCGGGTGGCGCCATCTCGGAGGAGGATTTTTTTTTTCTTCTCTATCAAGATGGCGGCACCTGCGCAATAGCAGCTATCGGATCACAGCTATGTACACTGATAGCTGCTACTGCAAGGCACGGCGGGCGCCATTTAAATTTTATTTTTGTTATACACCTCAGGAAAAGCTCAACCACATGTAGTAACTGCACAGTAAACATGCGATAATGCTGCAGCACACGTGCTATGGCCGGCACCTGCCTGCAGAATGTTTTTTTTTTACTTCACTATGTACAGGTATTCATTATGCAAACTAGTGACAGGTCAGTGAGTGATCAGTGATCTGTCAGAAAACTGCATTATGAACATTATGATTACCTAATCAGAGCACCACACGAAGAACCCTCCTCCTCCATGCCCGCCCCAGGGCACAAGCATATCATTAACTCAAAACTGAAAATAATGATTAAAAAACAACCACAAGACAGATTTAATCAACCAAGGTATCATTTTAATCAGTATAACAGCGCCGACCTGACACTGTCTGTAGGTTACTGTGTACAATCCTGCTGACAGGTTCCTTTTTTAATTAAGTTTACAGTTGAATTAAATACACCAAATTTATTAGTGACTCGTTCTAAATGATACATTTGGTCCATATTCAGAGACTGTTGTCTAATTTTATTGCACCTCTTGGTTAACTTCCTCTGACCATTTTCTTTTGCGACATTTTGGGTGCAATTTGGCACATCTTGAAGCACATCTCCTTATTCCTATGCCATGTTTCTTTTTGTATGAGTGGCAAAAATTACCTAAAATGTATTAAATAGGGCATATTTAATGCAATGTGGCAGATTTCTGTCTCAGTTTGCGTTATACTTCTTTCTAAATAGTAAGCTTGCCCATTTGACTTTTTTTGAAACAAATCTATATTATTTTGAGAAAAGATATTTTTTTAAGTGGATTGTACTTTCAAAAAACTTTACATATATCAATAATACATATGAATATAAGAAACGTTAAAATATTTTACCATAGGATTTAACTTCACTCTTCATTATGAGAAACTTCTTCCCTACCCTCCTGCTTTGTGAACTTGTCATTCACACTAAGAAAACAACTCTCATGACAAGACATACTGCCAGCACTGTGGCGGGTCGTATTACACAGCCCTTTATTCTCTATGGATAAGGGAGAGGGGAAAGGTGAGGAGTAGATTGAGCCGTCAGCTAGAGACACTCAAATATTTTTCTGAGCTTTCTAGCAAGTCTTTTACCTCTCCACAGAGCTGGATACACATTTTCACTGATCAGTACTGCTATACAATTTACTCCATTATGCTGCTTCTCTTTGAGTGCAAACTTAGGAAGAAAAAGAAGGAATCCACCTGTTAGTGGTCGAGTTCCCGCTTCTGCACAAGGGGAATCTCGAGCCATCCCGGTTGCGGTCTCCCATTCGTCTCCGGCCGCAGTGGACTCTGCTCAGCTTAGACGTCGGTCCCAGCGTCTCGCCCAGTCTAACAGTGTGCAGAGGGTTACTGCTGCATCTCCAGGCTCTGCTATTGTGGTCAGTACTGGTTAGCGGCGAGCAGACGTCTTTTGGACAAAGTCCTTGTTTTCCCCTTCTGAGCATGCCCAGGGTGAGATCTCTCATTGGAGATCAGGGGTCACATGCTCAGGTACTGCAGCAGCTCCTATTGGTCCGCCAGGAAGGTCCTGTGACTACTGGTGTTCTGGAACAAGTTTCATTGGTCCTTGTTTCTGGCAGGTCCTATAGCTGTTACTATAAAAGGGTGGCATGGCTGGGCCGCCATGCGCTAGTGTCAACCATTATATGCTTAGCGCCAGTGTGGTCATGCTGTGTGTGGTTAGGGCCCGACTAAAATAAGCCCCTAGAATACCGACTTAATCGGTGAGGAGTTTGGTATGCTAGCTGGTCAGGGTCGGTGTCCTAGATGCCCTAGATTACCGGCATAACCGGTGAGGAGTTTGATTGCCGTATTCAGGGCCTGGCGTTCAGACGCCATAGATTGCGGGTGTCTCCCGCGAGAACATTAGCGCATGATCACGTTCTATGTTCGCTTAGCAGTTAACTATGTACCTGGGTGCCTGACAGGACGCAGAAGTTTGTCTCAGCGGCTCTGTGACGTAACAGGGTTCGCTTTCAACGCTAGACAGTGCCCTAGCATGTTTATTTTGCGACTCAGTTGTGCTAAGTGAGTTTGCACACATCGCCATATAGCGCTGCGGCACTCCTTCTAGCGGCTCTGTGGAATAACAGAGTTCGCACATATTGCCACAGCGCGTTACGGCGTTTATTTTGGCGACTCTGCAGGATAACAGAGTTCGCTTCTTGCGCCATTTTACTAGCAGCAGGCTCCGCCTGCACGGTGGACCCCGGGCTGCGAACGCACCTCTTTACATCATATATTTGGTGCGTTCCGCAGACCCTAACACCACCTCTCTGTGTATGGGAGACATCATAGCTCCATCAGTTCAGGGTCAATTCAAACAGAGTCAGAGCCTGCACAGGAAGAAACTGGTGAAAATGTAGGATGCAAGCTATATAATGACCAAAAAGTCAGCGGGAGACAGTGAAATATTGTGCTAAGCTTTCTAAAGAGTCTTTCACCTCACCTCACTGCTGGATACACAACTACACTGATCAGTGCTCCTGTATATTTTCCTACATGATGCTACTTCTTTCTGAGGGCAAACGTAGGAAAGAATAACAGGAATCCATATCACTGTGTATGGAAGACATAGCTCCACAAGTTCATTTTTAATTCAAGTGGAGACTGAGCCTGCACAGGATAAACTGGTGAAAATGTATAATTGCCAAAACTAGTATTATAATTTATGTACACAAAGGGATAGTTTATTCTGAAAAGTTACTTGAAAGTACAATTGATTTTTAACTATAATCAGAAAACTTTGTAAAAAGCAAAGAGCAAAGCTTTGTATTGTTAGGAAAATATTTAACAAGATGTCACCAAAGTCACCAAACCAAACATTACCACCAAACCAAGCTTTACCAGAAAGTGAAAAGTCTTCCACCAAAACTTGCGTCTACTTTTAAAAATTACAACCTTATTTTACATGCTTGGTAAATGACAGATTTCAGTAGACATTCAAATTTATGTAAATAAAACAAATTAGGGTAATAAAAAGTTGATGGAAACTTTTTGTTGTTTGGTTGCCATTATTCTTGGTTTTTGCCATGTGACCTGATAAATGGTTCAAATTATATGCCCATAAAATTCCATTAAATATTTTCCCAAAGTTTAAAGAGTATTATTTTCAGTTGTTAAGTGCATATATGTTTATATGGGAGCAAAATGTAGGAAAGCTGTCATTTTTCTTTGTCTTTTTTCCTAAGAAACAACCAGACCCTTCAACCACCCCCTCATTATGGGTTAGTACCACTATAACATTTACACTTTCTGCTGCATTTCAAATATTTTATTGGGGGTTTTGTAATTTTTTGAGTCCATACTAACACATTAATGCTGTTATTCTATCTTTTTGTAGCCTCCAACTCCATGTTTAGCCATAAGGAAGGGCCAAATATGCAGAGCTTCAACAATCCTCATGAACCATGGAACCGACTTCATCGGACACCACCATCTTTCCCAACACCTCCACCTTGGCTAAAACCAGGTGAACCAGAACGCAGCTCTTCTGCTTCAACTCATGACAGAGATTCTGAGAAAAGAGAATCATCATCCAAGGATGATAAAGAAAGGTTTGTTATTCAGTATTCCTATGGCATTCACATAGTAAAATAATGTTCAAATAATATACCCTAATATTATCTCATTCCGGGTAATACGGTTTCTTTTATTTTTTTGAGAAGATTTTTAGAATTAGGATCATTTAGTTGAATTTTTAGATGTTTATTAAATCTAAAAGTTAAAGAAGGTGTCACAACAGGACATCTTGTCTTTTACAGTATATTTACTCATTAAACTATTTCTATATTAATTAAATGAGATCTGTTTTCCGGTTTTTGCTATTTAATTTGAAAACAGCATAATATAGGGGCAAATACCATGATTCCAGGGATTTGTCACTTATTAGTATGTGTGCTATAGTTTCAATACAATCCATGTTTTATCAGCCGAGGATTCTCACTGAAGCACTAGGTTTCACATGCAAGCCAGTCCAGCAAATTTGTGTAACCCCGCCCCACCTTTAATTGGCACCTTGCTGACAGTGTACACAGGAGGCTGCCAATCAAGGGTGTAGGCGGGGTTATACAGAGCATACTGACCACTGCTGCATCTACAACAAAGAAAACAGGGATTCTAGCAAAACTAGAATCCTGTAAGTGATACATCGCTACAATCAGGCTCTTTTCCCTTACATCATGCTGCTCTCAGATTTCATAGCAAAAGCCTACTCACAAATTCCATTTAAAAAGTTCCCGATACCCTCTACTGTAAATAATTTTGCAATAGTTATAGACATAACTTCAGAATGTGCATTATTTTCGGTTTGCACATGTAATTAATTGATAAATGTCTGTACACTACACACAGCTTGTTGTTTTTTTTTTTTAATTCTGATTAAAACTTAAGTTTTAATATTGTTTTGGTTATTAGGGAAATAAATTTCTTAGCCTTTGGGCAACTAATGATCAAACTTCTCAGAACAATGCTGATTCAGTCAATTATTGATACAAATATATTTCATGTATTCCCAATAACATTCCAAGTTTGACTGCAACCAAAGACACAGTAATGTTATCTATATTTTAAATGTCTGTTTTTTAGCACAATTACATTATATATTTTTTTTTCTAGGGAAAGTCTGGAAAAAAGGCATACTAGTCATCCTTCACCAGCACCTGTTAGCCAAGTAAATTCATTGGGACATAATCGCAGTTTATCTGAGCAAAGTCGAAGTCTCTTAAATAATGAGGTACGAGATAAAGAAAAGCCTAAAGATAGAGAAAGGGAGCACTCCGACTCATGGAAAGAAAATAACATGGAAGAGCACAAAGCAAAGGATAACCATATTTCAGAGAAAGAGAATATTGTACATGAAAGTAGAGCTGTGGAGGAAGCTAAACAGTTATCAAGGGTTCCTTCACCTTATGTCAGGGCACCAGTAATGGAAAGCACTAGACCCAATAGCACTTCTAATCGAGAAAATGAAAGAAAAAGTGAGACTTATGATGCTCAAAAGAAAAGTAATGATGTTAAAGTTAAAGAAGAAAGAAAGGAAGACCATGATGTTTTGGTTTCTGAAGTACCTACTGTCCATAGATCCTCTGAACAAGCTCCTCCAATATCTGCTGCAGGTGTACATCCAAGTCATTTAGCATCCATGCCAATGGCTGTAGGTGTAACAGGAATGCATCCAATGAACAGTATTGGTGGACTAGACAGGACTCGGATGATGACTCCTTTTATGGGTATAAGCCCTATTCCAGGAGGTGAACGTTTTCCTTATCCATCATTTCACTGGGATCCTATGCGAGATCCATTGAGAGATCCATACAGAGGACTAGATATTCATAGGCGGGATCCTCTTGGACGGGATTTTTGTTGCGAAATGATCCTCTTCACCGTCTTACCACACCAAGGTTATATGAATCAGACAGGTCATTTAGGGACAGAGAACCCCATGACTACAACCATCACCACCATCACCATCTTTCTGTTGACCCACGCCGGGACCACGAAAGAGCAAGCCAGTTGGAAGAAAGAGAAAGGTTACATATGCTTCGAGAGGAATATGAACATGCCCGCTTACATGCTGTGCATCCAGCTGCATTGGATGGTCATCTGCCTCATCCAAGTTTAATCACACCAGGACTTCCCACATGCATTATCCCAGGGTCAGTCCTACAGCAGGACATCAAAATGGACTTCTTAATAAGACTCCCCCAACAGCAGCACTAAGTGCCCCACCTCCACTTATTTCTACATTGGGAGGACGGCCAGGCTCTCCCAGGAGGACTACTCCATTGACAGCAGAGATAAGAGATAGGCCTCCTTCTCACACATTAAAGGATATTGAGGCACGATAAGTACATAAAAAACAGCTGATGGACAAATGGCCTGATTAGATTTAAATCAGTGCAAGACTTGACATACAATCTTTGTACAAATGTAAAAACTCTAAGAGCAATGATTTTCACTTTTTGTATATGATATGTTGCAAATTTCCATATCTTTTGGCCAATTCAGATGTTTGTCTTTAATTGATTTATTTTACTAATGTAAAGCATTTGGTTGGAACTGAAGGAGATAATTCATTACATCCATATGGGCTGTATCAGACTTATGATTTTGAAAGAACATGTAAATATTTATGTAAAAAAAAAACAACTTGCTTCATTGGGTATTGGTTCATATATGCAAAAGGATAGGATGAAAGCTTTACTGTGTACAAATGTAAATAGACATAACATAATACAATAATACTTCTTAAACTGTGCAGTTTACAATGTTACTATTTAAAACACAGTCTGTTCATACTGTGCTGTGTACATTATTAGAGACAACTAAACCCCCTCAACTATGCAATTATTGTGGAGGCTTTCACTATAAAGCCATGATCACAACGGAACATTTGCCACACTTACACAACTAAAGTCATATTGTCCCTAAGAAGCTTTTGTTACAACATCTTTAGCTTTTTTTTTCCAGTCATCTCCCTTTATTTTGAATATCAAGTAACATTATTCTGACAATTTGGACAAACAAATATATTTCTGAAGTAAAGGCTCACATAACGCATAGAAAACGATGTCAAGGCAAGGGTAACTATGCTTACTTTCAAGTACTAGACCTGTCACAGGGGCGAACATACTATTAGTGCATCCTGTGCAGCCGCACAGGGGCCCAAGAGGTAAGAGGGCTCACTTCTACCTCCAAAGCCGGTGAAATTATGATGAGCTATTGGACTGCACAGAGGCCATCTTCTGACTGTGTCTACCCCTAACCTGTCATCTTGTTTCTCCCAGTTATGCTTACCCAGAAAAATTGGCTTAGAGTCTTTTTTCTACGGGCAGATAAATTGCCGCTAAAGAGCACCAATCATCATTATTGCAAGACGATCAGCGCTTGCCTACTTTACTTGTTACAATAATTAGGTTTATTGTTCAAACCATCGTTCATGTGATCAGTCATGTTCATTCCTCCGCCCCTCTCTTACAATTCCTTATACAAGTGACAGCCAGATGACTGTTTTCCACAAGGGGATTTACAACAAAAGAGCATATTATTATTCGATCGCTGAGATGTTTAGATTGGGCAGTGATTGTGGACGAGCTTTCGAGCAATTGTCACCTCTTGTGAAGTCCCGTAAGTCATTGGCCAATCTGATCCATGAAATATTGACAATTACCCAAGACCTTTGTAGAATAAGTTCAGTTTCTGGTCAAGCCTAGATATTGTTAACATTTCCTTGATTGGAGAGGATATGACTTTACCTGAAGAAACACCATAAACATTTGGTTTACTGGGTTGTAAATTATATGTATTAAATAATCATAGTTCATTGGTCTTCTAGTGTATTAAAGTGATCTTAAGTTGTTATCTTGTTTTGGCAAAAGCAAAACGATGAATAAAATTCCCAACAGTTGTTTCTAATAAGCAGAGATCTATTTTAGTAGTCAACTGAAGGTTTAGTTGTGAGCTTCAGATTTTGTGAACTCCAGATGTTGTGCAGTGTTTTTTAAGGAGCAAACTCTCCCAGAAGAATATGTACACTGGAAACAGTAGTGGTAGCTTTCAGTATTGTAAAGAGATTGTTATATACAAACCTTTTGCTGTTTATCTTGTATGTAAGAAATTCCTTTTTAGTACATATGTAAAGAGGAAAAAAAAGTGAACTGAAAAGGAAAAACAAGCATAAAATGAAGCGACTCAATCTTCAGCATGTTCCTCATCAGCGAAGACTTGTGTTATGTAAATTGTGCCATGTTATTAAAAAATGTGAACAAAACTTTCAGGTGCTTATTTGTGTGCATTGCCCATCATTGCTTACAGAGGGGCTAGTTCCTGTGCACCATAACGTCTTTTACGGCCCCCTTCCCACAACAGAAATAATTCAGATTCAGAAAGTCACAGGATCCCTATTAGTCTGCAATAATATCCATTCTGAACATTGATTTCAATGACCTTCCTCCTTGTAGTTTTTTGTGCACAGTGGTTTTCAAAATTATTTGACTCTGGTAAAACTATTGTGCAAATTTGCATCTTCGTGTAATGTTAGCAAATGATCATTGGACCATTCAGTCATTATTTAACAACCTTTATTAGATTTATTTCAAATGGGTATTCCCATCTCATGAACATCTGAGGAATGCAAACCTTCTTTTGGGACCCATGTCTGTCTTGTAACCAAGGGCATGTTTCATCAAAATCAGCAAAATGAGCTATAGCATAAGTCGGTATACATGCAATGTATAAGAGCGCATTCACACTGACAAAATTAGCATATATCTTACTGTATATTTTATAATAAGTAAATAATATAGGGTACTTGGTTAACACTATTTTGATAAAAAATATGTAAAAGCCATCCCATCGTGACAAGGTGTACACAGTTTGGACAGTCCTTGCCTTGCGTCAGCCGACCTCAGTGTGAATAAGGGCTCACACAAGTACTGTCTTTGTATGAGTGCTAGGCTCCTACCATGACTTATGTCTAGGGCTGAGGATTTAATAAAGTTAGCGCTCCGCAAAGTCCTGTTCATAAGGAGAGGTGTGGTGGGTGGTAACTAATGGAGCAGAACTGTGCACCGAAAACTTGACCACACCAATGATGCACCTAAGCCCCATCATTTACAGTGGGATGTAAAAGTTTGATCCAAATTACTGCTATTGGGAATAGTTTAGCAAGTGGAAGATGAAATGACCTCTAAAATGACCTAAAGTTAAAGTTGACACTTCCTTTGTATTTTAGGCAAAAAATATATAGATATTTTCATTTTTAACATTTTAAACCTTTCATGACCTTGGATGTATCCATATGTCCAGGTCCGTAAGTATTTTGCACTTGATCACAGCTGGTGTTCAGCAATTCTCACAGCAGACACCCAGCACTCACTACCAGGAGAGGTGCCCACAGATTAAACCTCTAAATGCTGCTATCAATCGCAGCATTTAGAAGTCAAAGGTAGGGGGCCTACTCTGCCCTCCGAATGTTGCCATGGTGACCCGATATTGTCATGACGACATCCGGGTCACCAGGCTCTAGTAAGTTAGATCATGTGCAGTGCATGATCTAACTAACTTGTGTAAGTACAGCACTGACAGTTACAAAGCATAGCAATATTCATATTAACTCCTAATACTCCCTACTACTTACTGACTGTAAATGGAATGAGGCCTACAAATAAAAGAACACAGTAGTTACAGACAAATATGGTGGAGGTTCAAAGATATTTTGGGTTGTTTTGCTGCCTCTGGCACGGGGTGCATTGACTGTGTGCAACGCATCATGAAATGTGAAGATTCCCTAAGGATTTTGGGTTGCAAAGTAGTAGCCAGTGTCAGAAAGCTTAGTTTAAATTCTAGGGGGTCCAGCAGGACAATAACCCTAAACATACTTGAAGAAGCACCCAGAAATGAATGGAAACAAAGCACTGGACAGCTCAGAAGTGGTCATTTCAGCTCCAGTAGTGTAAAGTCTCCCACCACTACCTTTTACATACAGATGCTACAGAGAATCTGCAAATGGACACATTAAATCAGTTAATTTTGCCTGCTTTGATACATTTCTGAGTATAGAACACAAATCTGTCAATCAGTGTATGGAAAAAAATAGCTAAGTTATGGACTCTGGAAGAGATGTATGTGACCAAAATGAGCACTCATTTCCAGCACACGATAGAGTGCTGTATTAATAGAGAATAGGATAGATGTTTCCTTGATTTTTTTTTTAGGTTGCAGCAGCAAGAACTATAATTTCTAAGGCAATAATCCCTGACTAGATCCCTGTAATATGCTTTTGCTACTGCAACAGCTCACCCTACACGAATTGCAGATAAGAGTAGTATTATTGCAGAATATAGCTTGGATTTGAGTCAGCCCTAAAAAGATTTTCTTGCACATGGCAGCAACAAACCCTGGAGGAATGCAAACAACCCTGCCTGCTTTGATGAATTTCTGAATACAGATCACCATAAAAAACATGAATCTGTCAATGAGTGTATGGAAAAGAACAATCAAGTTATAGACTGTGGAAGAGATGTGTGTGACTATAATGAACGATTATTTCCAGCAAATCATACCTAGCACCTATCCCTACACTAAATGCAAGTAACAGCGGTATTAATTGGGAATAGAATAAATGTTACCTTGATTTTTTTTGCTAGGTTGCAGCAATAATACATGACTAGATACCTGTAATGCACTATTCTTACTGCGATAGCTCACCCTACACGAATTGCAGATGAGTGGTATTATTAGAGAATATAATTTATTTAAATTAGCCCTAAAAAAAGCTATTAGCTTAACCCCTTAACAACCTTGAATGTATAGATACGTCCAAGGTCACCTCCCCCTGTTTGAGGTGGGATCCAGCAATGAGCCCACAACTTTTCATCAGCTGACATTTGCTGCTAACAGCCGTGTGTGGATTCACGATCCACATGCGGCTGTTAACATGTTAAATGCTGTTGTCAATCTCTGACAGTGGCATTTAACATAATCGCACCGAAAGTGCATCACATACCCCGCCCATGTGCATCCGTGTCACATGACCGTGGGTTGGCATGACAACCCGGGGTCTGCAGGAGACCCCTGTGATTTTATGAATATTGATGTCTACTCCCTGCCTATGTGTGGCTAAAACTGTCCCTAGTTCAGCAGCACCTCTCCCTGCTCTGCCTGTTTCTGTTTGTTTACTGTACCGAGCACCCGACCCAATGACGCTATGAGGCCAGCCAGTCACAGTAATAACACTGCAAACATTGCTATGGTAGTACAGTGATTGGCAGGCAATCCCCCATGTTTATTGGCTGTCTAACAAGCGCCAAACGTGGGGTGGAAAATTGAGCTTGCGTGCGAGCATTCAAAAATACTAGCCAAATAACACCCAGATGTTCGAGGGAGTAACGAGCAATGACGAACACGCTCGCTCATCACTAGTAGTTGGTAAAATGATGTCATTTATGAAGAGTTTTGCTGTGCTGGCATATCAAGGGCTCTCCTAGTGAGTTATGTCACCTGCAAATCATAACAATAAAATTTGCACTGTTATATGGCGCTTCTTTCATTCTGAGCTTTGCACTTTGACTGAAAAGTATTTCCTGATTACATGTAGGGTATTGGCGCACTCAGGAAATTTTTTTTTACCAGAAACTAAGGTCCATTTTTTCCAATTAGCCCTAAAAAAATAAATGAAAATTGAAAACTTATGGCTAAAACAACATTTTAGTGGTAAAAATGTAATTATTCTTTACCGCCCAATGGTATAAAATTCTGTGAGGCACATGTGGTGTCAATACGATCACTACCCCCTTATATGATCTAATTGGAGGGTGCAGTTTGTAAAATGAGATCACATATGGGGTTTTTCTGCTATTCCTCAGGGGCTCTGCCAATGTGACATGGAACTGTCAAACAATTCCAACAAAATCTGAACTCCAGTATGGTGCTTCTATTATGACCTTTGTACTTTACTTTAAAAGTAGCTTTGACAACATTTGAAGTACCGATGTACTCAGGAGGAATTGTACAACAAATTTTGTTGTCCATTTTCTCATACAATCCTTGTGAAAATGATTTTTTTTTGGCTAAAACAATATTTTTAAGGGAATTTTTTTTTTTGCATTTTTACAGAAAAAGTAAAATTTGTGAAGCACCTGTGGGCTCAAGCTGCTCAGCACAAATTTAAATAAATTCCTTAAGAATTCTACAGTAGTTTACAAAATTTGGTCACTTATGTGGGTGTTACACTGTTTAGGCACATCAGTGACTCTCCAAATGTGTCAAAACACCCACAGACCATTCAATCAAAGTCTTGAGTTCCAAAACGTCACTCCTTCCTTTCTTAGCCCTGCCGTGCACCCAAACAGTAGTTTTCCCCCACATATGGGGTTTCTGCAAACTCAGGAGAAATTGAACAAAAAAGACACCAATCCATTACTAATCATATAGTTATATGGTAGATAAAGACACAGCCAGAATAAAGTCTTTTATTTAAAATAAAACACTTTTACTTTTTTATTTAAAAATAACAGTTATACTCACCTAATGCCTAATTCCACTGAATCCCTTGTCTTCTGTAATAAAACAAAAATAAAAAACAACAATATTCCTCACCTGTCCATTCTGTCCCACACCCTGATCCATGTCTTGGGGATAAACAGTTTTCAACCTTGACGGTGCCAGATGCGACCGTCCAGGCTGAGAACCACTGGTAAATGAGCTGCTGGCAGCGCAGCATCAGTAACTAGCGGTGACATCATTGAGGTTACTGGCGGTCACTGAAGCTGTGTTCCCAGCCAGGCTGAAATGTGACCTCGGTGAGATCCCCGCTAGCACCGTGATGAAGAGGTGAGTTCACCGCAGTTCAAATTCACTGCAGTGAAATTCTTCCGGTGAGCTGCGATGAACTCACTTCTGCACATGAGACTTTCACACGGTTCTAGCGGGGATCTCACAGGGGTCACTGCAGCTCAGCCTGGCTGGGAACACAGCCTCAGTGACCAGAGGTAACCTTGATGATGTTACCACTGGTCACTGATGCTGCGCTCACAGTATCTCATTCATCAGTGGTTCTCAGCCTGGACGGTTGCATCTTGGCACCATCCAGGTTGAAAACTGTTTATCCCCAGACATCTTGAAATGATCTTGATTTATTCAGAATCAAGTATGAGTGCCACTTACAGGTGTACATGCGCTTACACGCCTTTGCATGTTATAAATTACTGTTTATTCAGACTATAAGATGCACCCGATCATATGATGCAGGAGGAGGAAAAAAGAAACAAAAAATGTCATGATGCACTGTTATGGGGGTAAATCTTCTGACACTGTTATAGGGGTAATGTCCCCAATTCTGCACTAATATCCCCAACTCTTGCATGTGTATGTCCCTAATCCAGGTATACATGCCCCCATTTTGACATATATGACCCTATCCAGGTATACATGACCCCTCATCCCCATCCTGGTATACATGGCTTCCCATCCCCATCCTGGTATATAGGCCTTCCTCATTCCCATCCTGGTATACATGGCCCCTTCATTCCCATCCTTGTATACATGACCCCATCATTCCCATCCTAGTATACATGGACCCCTCATTCCCAACCTGGTATACCTGTACCCCTCATCTCCATCCTGGTTTACATGGCACCCTTATGCCCATCCTGGTATACATGGCCTCCTCATCCTTGCATACATGGCCCTGTGAGGGACAAGGGAGAATCCATTTTGGATTATAGGACATCTCCGTCCACTCCTGGAATGTGCCCCCACCCTTGCGTCCCCCCAGGCAATAAAAGGCAATGCAATGTGTTCCTTTAATTAAAAACCAGGAACAAACCCTTTAAAGTTCGTAACGCAAGGTTGTGAAGTCTCCTGCAAGCTACAGGCAAACTGAGCTCATCTGACTTGAAGCATATGAATATACACCGTCGTACAACAAGTCACAGCAGTCTCTGAGGTATTGAATCTGGAAAATGACCTATAATAACAGAATGCAATATTTCTGAGCCTAGCCAAGCACATCGGAATCGGGTGTTCCTTTCCCCACACGCCCAAGTTATTTAGCCACCTCCAGAACCTGTGTTATGGAGTTATAAAGCTTAGCCACCAGGAATTACATACGGTAGGCATATTTGGTCTCTATGTGCAGATAAAATCCAGCAGAATCCAGTGGCACGGTTGCCATCCCATTTGGAGTTTCGGGCGGAAAGTTATAGGTCATCCACGGTTCTAGACTGAAAATCATATTCTCAGGGATGGGAGGAGAGAGGCTGCACAAGCCCAGGGGTGAACGCAGAGTGTGGGAGGAGAAGCCTAGGAGATAAGTAGCAGCTCCTCATTTGGAGCTCAGTTTTCTTCTGGCAGGAGGACCCGTTATCAGACCGGTCCAAGGGAACCACATAACTAAGATTTGAACCTGTGATCCATCAGTGCCTCCCTGTGGTCACATGCTACATAACACGGTAATAGCAACCTATCGATGCCCTACCTTTGTCCTGCACTCTTGACTGCATACTTGTATATATTTATTCTTGTATATATATTTGTGCCTTTTCGGCGATTAAATATAAAATTAATCTTGGGCTGCTCTTTTATCTCGATACACGAATCCCCACGTCCGCACGCTTGGTTGGTCAATTATATGCTACTTGGGTTGGTTTCTGACCCGATATAAGCCTGTTGTCAGATGGGGAGTATTTCGAACGAGGAACTGGTGGCAGTATACCGTATTGTTTTAGTGAGGAACTCTGGCAGTGATGGCCGGGAGGTTTATATATATATATCCCCAGTTTGGGGATATATATCCCCCCTCACTGGGAGCGCCTCACTAACTCGTACCTATAAGGGAAGCCTTTCTGGCAACTATTTTCCCTCGGTGCAGTTCCCTGACTGACCTGGGGCAAGTGGTGGTGCCAGATAGCCGATCCCTGCTGGGTCCTTCTCTCCCCTTCCCCGAGGTGAGCAAAGTCGACACCTCTTCCTCTGTGAGATCCCTCACAGGCCCTCTCGTCCCCATCCTGGTATACATGGCCCCTATCATGCTTCACACATAAAATAATATACAATTCTACTTACCTTCCCTCTGCTCCCCCACAGTGTCCTGTTCTGATGTCAGCAGCTGATTTCAGCTTGTAAGCAGCGCATGGCAGAATGCTCACTGTTCACCACGCCTGGGACTATAGTTGTGGAGAGCAGTGAATATTCATTGTTTAACAGCCGGCATACTGTTAGACACAGCCGCCGGCTCCTGCAGCGCCTGGGTGATAACGTGTGCCTGCGGTTAAAGAGAATGAATATTCAACTACTCTCCAATCCTATGGGCATGTGAAGCAGTGAATATTCATTTCTCTTTAATAGCTAGTAGAGTTGAGCGAAACAGGTCTGTCAGATTTAAAAAACACCGACTTTCTCCAAAGTCGGGTTTCGCCGAGCGAAACCTGACCATAGGGTGAGGTCGCCATGCGTTCGGCGACCCGAGCGCCAAAGTCGGTTTTCCCATAATGCTTGAAGGGACTTTTCTCAGCCAATGAGCAAGGATGCACACTGTGGGCAACGCGATGACATGGGCAGCGGCCACCACCATCTTAGAGAAGGGCATTGCAGTGATTGGTTTGCTTTGTGTGGTGTCACAGTGCCTATAAAACCCCCCACCGCCGACCGCCATTTTACTTCTGCCGATCTTAGCATAGGGAGAGGTTGCTGCCGCTGGTTCTCAGTAGGGAGAGCGTTAGGCAGGAAAAAAAATAATTCTGTGCTTGTGCTGATAGCGATTACCTGTACAGTTAGTGTGCAGTGACAGGGGAGGAATTGCTTGTGTGCAGCAGCGCTGGTTCTTAGGCTGCCTGCCAGTGACGGGAGGAATTTCTTGTGTGCAGCAGCAGAGCTGATTATTAGGCTGCCTGCTAGCTGTATTGCTGTGTGTACACTGCTGTGCAGAGTGCTTTTTAACACAGCACCTACACAGCACTAATACTTTTAGTCTTTTTTTCTGCACAGTTACTGAGCGTTCATTTTTTCCCACACCGTATAAAGCTGTACGCTCCTCACACTACCGTGTACCGGCTGGTATCACGGACAAATACATGCTGACTATCTGTGTGTGACTCCGCAAATACATATGGAGATTTAAATTTTCCCCAAAACCGTATACAGCTGGTATCTTCTGATACAGTACCGTTTTTTTGCCTTGTGTATTACGGTCAAATCCAAACTGAGGGAGCGTCTGTGTGTGACTACGGAATTATAGACGGAGATTTAAATTTTCCCCAAAACCGTATACAGCTGGTATCTTCTGATACAGTACCGTTTTTTTGCCTTGTGTATTACGGTCAAATCCAAACTGAGGGAGCGTCTGTGTGTGACTACGGAATTATAGACGGAGATTTAAATTTTCCCCAAAACCGTATACAGCTGGTATCTTCTGATACAGTACCGTTTTTCTCCCTTCTGTATTACGGTCAAATCCATACTGAGAAAGCGTCTGTGTGTTACTCCTCAAATATATACAGAGATTAAAAATTACCCCAACACTGTATACAGCTGTACGCTACGATACAGTACACTTTTTCTGCTTTCCATTATTCTGGTCTACTCCATACTGAGCCTGTGAGTCTGTGTTACTCCTGAAATATATACGAGATTTAAAATTACCCCAACACTGTTACAGCTGTACGCTACTGATACAGTACACTTTTTCTGCTTTCATATTCTGGTTACTCCATATGATCTTGTGAGCATGGTGTTACTCCTGAAATATATACGAGATTTAAAATTACCCCAACACTGTATACAGCTGTACGCTACTGATACAGTACACTTTTTACTGCTTTTCATATTCTGTCTACTCCATACTGAGCCTGTGAGCTGTGTGTTACTCCTGAAATATATACGAGAGATTTAAAATTACCCCAGCACTGTACACGCTGTACGCTACTGATCAGTACACTTTTTATGCTTTTCATATTCTGGTGTAATCCATACTGAGCCTGTGAGAGTCTGTGTTGTTACTCCGAAATATATAACAGAGATTAAAATTCCCTCACTGTATACAGCTGTTCGCTTCTGATGCAGTGCACTTTTTGCTATTTATATTCTGGTGTAATCCATACTGAGCCTGTGAGAGTCTGTGTCTGTTACTCCGCAAATATATACGGAGATTAAAATTTTTCACCTTCACGTTATACAGCTGTACGCTTCTGATACCTTACCATATATCTGCTGGTATTTTGGGTACATTTTCACAAACATGAGGAAGTATGGTGGAAGAGGCCGCGGACGTGGGCGTGGGGGGCCACCTGGTACTGATGGTGGTGGTGGTGGTGCATCTGCTGGTAGTGCCAAAAGCACAATAGCACAATAGCAGGAGGTGTTGAGCCTGCATCATCGTCTAGCTCCAGAAGGCCTGAAAGGCTCCCTTTTCTGGGAGTACGTAAACCGCTTTTAAAGCCGGAGCATCAGGAACAGTGTTATGTTACGGTAGCTGAGGAGTGCAGGTAAAAAAGGAAATACACCAGAGCAGTTGGAATCTATGAGATTGCAGTACCCTGACTAACCACCGCAACTAGAGGCAGCCGTGGAGCGTTCCTACGTTGGTCCTAGACGCCTCGTCACAGCCTGAGAAACTAACTACACCTAAAGATAGAAATAGGAAAGCTATCTGCCCCGGAGCAGAACCCCAAAGATAATAGAAAGCCCCCAAACATGTAATGGCGGTTAGACAAGAGGAAATACTGACACAGAAAGAAAATAGTATGAGCAAACGCTGGGGCCCAAACTATCTAAATAGAAAAGGATAGGAAGGGTACTTACTGCAATCTCAGAAAACCCTGAAAAAACACCAACTCTACTAATTTCAAAAACACCTGAGATCACACGACCTCTACCACCTAAATTAGTTCTCTGGTGTAACAAAAACAAAACAGCAGCCACTGAAAAAAAACTGGAAAAAGCAAAAGTACAAAACACAGTGGCTGGACTAAACTGAGAGGGCAAAAGCCCCCGGAGGGGACCCTGAAGGCCCCCACAGAAGTGCAGGACAAAATGCAAAAATATAGCAAAAACACAAAATAAGAAATTGTCTTATCTGATAGCAGGAGATGCAGACACGACACAGCAGGCTACAAGGGAAACTGGAAAGAAGGATTCAGACCAGAACAATTGATCACCGGCAACCCTGATGGGAAAATGACTCCCTTATATAAGACCAATCAGTAACACCTGATTCCCAGTCCTCACAATCCTCACTAGTACCGCTTGTAACCACCAGAGGGAGCCTCTGCTCAGAACTCATCTCAAACCCATTCACAACAGTACCCCCCCCTTGAGGAGGGGTCACCGAACCCTCATTTGAGCAACCAGGTCGGTCAGGATGAGTTCTATGATACGCACGGATAAGTCTCCTAGCATGGATGTCCGAAGCAAACCCCCAAGAATTGTCTTCCTGACCATAAACCTCTCCATTTAACCAAATACTGGAGTCTTCGTCTAGAAAAAACGAGAATCCAATATTTTCTCAACCACATACTCCAGATTGCCCTCAACCAAAACAGGGTCAGGAGGCACAGCAGCGGGAACCACTGGCTCAACAAACCTCTTCAACAAGGACTTGTGGAACACGTTATGGATCTTAAATGTCCTGGAAGAAGCAAACGAAAAGAAACAGGATTAATAATCTCCATGATCTTATAAGGTCCAATGAACCTAGGCTTAAATTTAGGAGATGCTACTCTCATAGGAATATTCTTTGAGGACAACCAGACCAAGTCCCCCACTTTAAACCGAGGACCATCAGTCCTATGCCGGTTAGCAAACCGCTGGGCCTTCTCCTGAGAGAGGGACAAACCTCTCCACTACCTGGTCCCAAATCTGCTGCATACGCTCAACAACAGAGTCAACACCTGGACAGACAGAAGCCTCCGTCTGTCCTGAAGAAAATCGAGGGTGAAACCCAGAATTACAGAAAAACGGAGACATCAAAGTGGCAGAGCTAGCCCTATTATTAAGAGCAAACTCAGCCAAAGGCAAAAAAGAGACCCAGTCATCCTGATCAGCAGACACAAAGCATCTTAGATAAGTCTCCAATGTCTGGTTTGTTCTCTCAGTTTGACCATTGGTCTGAGGATGAAATGCCGAGGAGAAAGACAATTGAACACCCAGTTTAGAACAAAAAGTCCTCCAAAATCTGGAAACAAACTGGACTCCTCTGTCAGACACAATGTTCTCAGGAATGCCGTGTAAACGAACCACGTGCTGAAGGAACAACGGCACCAATTCAAGGAGGAAGGCAACTTAGGTAATGGCACAAGATGTATCATTTTGGAAAACCTATCACAAATTACCCAGATGGTGGTCATTCTCTGAGAAACAGGAAGATCGGAAATGAAATCCATAGAGATATGGGTCCATGGTCTCTTGGGCACAGGCAATAGCATCAACAAACCACTAGAGCGAGAGCAAGGCTTGGAGCGAGAGCAAGTCCCGCAGACTGCACAAATTCCCTGACATCGCGAGACAAGGTAGGCCACCAAAAGGACCGACTAACCAGTCTCTGGTACCAAAAATTCCGGGATGCCCAGCCAATGCGGAACAATGAATCTCAGACATCACACTCTTTTCCATTGGTCCGGGACAAACAATTTTCCAACAGGGCAGCGCTCGGGCCTATCCTCCTGACACCCCTCCAGAGCAAGTCTCAAATTGGGCGAGATGGCGGAAAGAACTACACCCTCCTTCAAAATAACAGAGGGATCAGATAGCTCAGGAGAGTCCGAAAGGGAAACTCCTCGAGAGGGCATCCGCCTTAACATTCTTAGTGCCAGGAAGAAAGGAAACCACAAAATTAAAACGTGTGAAAAACAAGGCCCACCTGGCCTGTCTAGGATTGAGTCGCTTGGCAGATTCCAGATAGACCAGATTCTTATGGTCCGTAAGGACCACCACCTGATGTTTGGCTCCCTCCAGCCAATGTCTCCACTCTTCAAAAGCCCACTTCATGGCCAATAACTCCCGATTGCCCACGTCATAATTACGTTCAGTAGGAGAAAATTTTCGAGAGAAAAAGGCACAAGGTTACTTTTAGAGGTCTCTGGATCTTTTTGGGACAAAACGGCACCTGCCCCAATTTCAGAGGCATCAACCTCCACCTGAAATGGCAGAGAAACATCAGGCTGCCGTAGCACAGGAGCAGAAGTGAATCTTGCTTAAGTTCCTGAAACGCAGAGACTGCCTCAGGAGGCCAATTCACCACATCAGAACCCTTTCTGGTCAAATCAGTTAATGGTTTAACAATAATCGAGAAATTACCAATAAATTTACGATAAAAATTGGCAAACCCAAAAATCTCTGAAGAGCCTTTAATGAAGTAGGTTGGACCCAATCACGATGGCCTGAACCTTGACCGGGTCCATTTCAATAACAGATGGGGACAAAATGAATCCCAGAAATGGATCTTCTGTACGCCAAAAAGACACTTTGATCCCTTCACATACAGAGCATTCTCTCTCAAAATCTGGAATACAGTTCGAACATGTTTCACATGAGAGGGCCCAGTCATTAGAAAAAATCAAGATATCATCCAAAAAACAATCAGAAACTTGTCCACAAAATCCCTGAAAATGTCATTCATGAAGGACTGGAAGACGGAAGGAGCATTAGTGAGCCCAAAGGGCATCACAAGGTACTCAAAATGCCCTTCAGGGGTGTTAAATGCCGTCTTCCATTCATCCCCGTGCTTAATGCGAATAAGGTTATACCCCCCCTGAGGTCAAGCTTGGTAAAACCAAGTAGCGTTTTTCACCCTGGAAAACAGGTCAGAAATCAAGGGTAACGGGTATTGATATTTCACAGTAATATTGTTCAAGAGACGATAATCAATACACGGCCTTAATGAACCACTTTTTTGGCCACAAAGAAAAAACCGGCACCTAAGGGTGAAGAGGATGGTCTGATATGACCCTTCTCCAATGATTCCTTGATATAAGACCGCATAGGTCATGTTAGGTACAGACAGTTAAAAAGGACCTTTAGGGAATTTACTACCTCACAATTCAATAGCGCAGTCAAGCTCCTATGGGGAAGGCAAGGATCAATTTCTTTCGCTAAACAATCAAAAAATCAAACAAAAAGTCAGGAACATCCTCAGCCGGGGGAGGCAAAAAAACAGGATGTTGGTATTAACACATTGGCAGCCCCAACTGGTTACAGACACAGATTTCCAATCCAAAACAGGATTATGAGACTGTAACCAAGGGAAACCCCCTATAATTCATGCAATTATATAGAAAAAAATTTTGCAGCATCCTGGGATCAGTTCACCCTCATTATCACCTGAGTAAAAACTGGGGTTATTCCACCCAAAGGGGTAGAATCGATCCCCAGTAAAGGAATAGACTTCTGAGGGTATCGGGGGAAACCCACAACTTTTTAGCAAAATCAAACCATCAGGTTAATAGCTCCCTCCAGAAAAACGAAACCAGCAAAAATGAGGACAAGAGATATCAGAGTACAGTTAAAAAAAACTTAGCTGAACCTACCCAAGACAACTAGCGGCAAAATGTCTTCCCCTTAGGCAGACTGAAATAGCATGGTGGCACACCACAGTAAAACATAACCCATTGCGCTTTCGAAACTCATGACGCTGTCCCGACACCACTCCATCACACGCATGGCTCAGCGCTGGCCACAAGGCAACACCACCACCATATTTCCCGCTCACGCAAACGTCTGTCAATTTGAATCGCTAATGACATAAATCATTGAGACCAAGGGGGACAGGGAATCCCACCATAACATCCTTTACATTATCCGACAGACCCTTTCCGGAAAAGGGCCCCAAAGCGTCGTATTCCACAGGTCAGGACGCCCACCTACGGAATCTCTGACAGTAAACTCGCGCTCAAAGCCCTGATTTAATCCAACAAGGCTTTTTCACTTGATCAGTGACATTAGGCTCATCGTACAATAACCCCAAAGCCTGAAAAAATGCATCAACATCACTCAAAACAGGATCCCCAGGTATCAGGGAAAAAGCCCAATCCTAGGACGCCGCGCGGAGAAGATGTTTAATTTGAACCGCGCCGCGTTCCGAGGACTTAAAATTTTAAGGCAAAAACAATTAAAATTTTTTTAAAATTCTGAAACTTAGCTCGATCCCCTAAAAACAAATCGGCATGGGGATCCTAGGTTCCACAAACAGGAACCTGCAAATATCAGCAATACCTGAACCCAGTGGCAAGCTGATCCACACGGCCAGACAACTGTGCAAACTCCATTGGAGAAAAGTCCTCCCCACACCCAGGATACAAGGGAAAAAAAAAAAAAAAGCAACAAACAGAAAAATACTCACAACTTTTTTTCCCTTTTCAAATATTTTTTCCCTTCTGTAGTACCATAAAATTTTTGGGGCCGGTGAAACTGTTATGTTAGGGTAGCTAGGAGTGCAGGTAAAAAGGAAAACCCCAAAGGGAAAGTGGAACTATAGATTGCAGTACCCGACAACCACCGCAACTAGAGGCACCCGGGAGTGTTCCTACGTTGGTCCTAGACCCTCGCACAGCCTGAAAACTAACTACACTAAAGAAGAAATAGGAAAGCTACTGCCCCGGAGCAGAACCCCAAAGAAATAGAAACCCCCAAACATGAATGGCGGTTTAGAAAAAAGGGGAAATACGACCGAAAGAAAAAGTATGACAAACGCTGGGCCCAAACATCTAAATAAAAAGGATAGGAAGGGTACTTACGCAATCTCAGAAAACCCTGAAAAAAACACCAACCTACTAATTTCAAAAACACTGAATCACACGACCTCTACCACCTAAATTAGTTCTCTGGTGTAACAAAAACAAAACAGCAGCCACTGAAAAAAAACTGGAAAAAGCAAAGTACAAAACACAGTGGCTGGACAAACAAAGGGGCAAAAGCCCCCGGAGGGACCCTAAGGCCCCCCCCAGAAGTGAGGACAAAATGCAAAAATATAGCAAAAAAACAAAATAAAAATTGTCTTTTCTGATAGCAGGAATCAGACACACACAGCAGGTACAAGGAAACTGGAAAGAAGGATTCAACCAAACAATTGATCACCGGCAACCCCCGATGGGAAAATGACCCCTTATATAAGACCAATCATAACACCTGATTCCCAGTCCTCACAATCCTCACTATACCCCCTTGTAACCACCAAGGGAGCCTCTGCCAGAATCATCTCAAAAACCCCTTCACAACAAACAGGTTTTGTCTTACATTGCCGAAAAGCCTCCGCTCTCTCGCCTCCCTTTGAAGTTCAAAAAGCAACCACTGATCGTTAGGCAGGGGCCTGGGGAGGGGCAACACCTTTTTCCCTTTGCCTTACCCCCCCAAAGTGAAGGAGCGGCAGGCCACACTTCAGATTACTCCATGGAGTCTTTTCACAACCTGCCTGGGTTTTTAAAACAAATCCGAATTCCCCCTCCACAGAATCGCATGGGGCACTGATGCACAGCCCTGCTAGATTTTTGTAGTACATTCCCCAACACTACTTTCCCCCGCGTCTACTGACCGAAGTGACCCGATGAAACTCGGTTTCCCCCCCTTTCCCGCATACATACCCCCTTTTCAGGTACACAGAGGGGAAAGGGCAGATGAAATTAAGAGAGGTGATGGATGACCCATTGTTGACCCGATTTTGGATCCATGGGGAAGGGGGGCCCTGGCAAAACTCAGAAAAGGGATCCGCAGCAGGGGGTCGAAATGAGCTGGGGTTATCTGGCAGGGGCCCAGCAACCAAAAGGTGTTAAAAAAAAAAAAAAGTTGCAGGGGAACTTGGCCGATAGTCAAAAACCAGCGTGCAAGCCCCCGAAAATTTATACCCCAGTAGGGGAAAGTCCAGTGGGCACTTTTTTGACCAAATTTTCCATTGGATGCAAAGGTTATCTGAAAAGGGGGAAGGCCTTTGCCAGAGAAAAACTAGAAAAATTGAATACCATTGCATGCTTAGACTTTAAGAACCCCGCACTTGCAAGCGTGGACGGACTACAAAACCTACAAAAAAACCCCCCCGGGCCCCGTCAGCACCCCGGGGACCCGGCAAGTGCCGGTTCCATGGCAGGGGGGGGGCCAACCCCTGGGGGAGGGACCACAGGGCCCCCATAGTACATAAAAGGTCTCTGACGGGGGGGCCCACCCCGTCAAACCCCCGGGGGACTATGAGGGGGGCCCGTCCGTGCCTGCCCAGAGTCGGGGCCCCCCCTTGTAGGCCCCAGCCTTGCAATACTTACCTCTCCCTGCTCCACCGCTGTGACTTTCCCCCCTTTCCCGACAGTGACATTCAGGGGTTGAGAGCGCGATGACACAAGTCTGTACCCCTGTGCCTAAACATCCAAGTGCAGAGAGCTGTAAGGGGCGCGCTGAGGAGTCCAGGTAGACATGCACAGCGGGGGAAATATTTCATTTTTTTTAATTTTGGGCAATATATGGGGACCAAAATTTTAAAATGGACATTATAAAGGGGCCCATTATAAATTTTGGGCATTATTTGGCTCAAAGAAATTTTGGAGCATCTCCATGGGGCCCTCTATAGGACATCTAAATGGGGCAAAATCAAAAATTTGGGGCAGCTCCTGGGGCCC
>JARQOD010000002.1:300328934-300413710 GCA_033576555.1 Oophaga sylvatica | reverse complement strand
CATTGAGCGTAGAGCTCGATAAATTCCCGCAAAAAATCTTGTTTATCAGCCATCTGTAATAAAAAATATTATTATGTGAGAACGCCAGAATGGTTAAATAAAATGTTTATAGACTACAACATAGAACACAGCAGGGAATCACAAAATGGTGGTTGGTGTGTTTGGTGGTCAGAACAAAACAAACAAACAATGGCAAAAAAAAAAAAAATTGATCAACGACAATGGTTTACAAAAGCAGAGATCTAAACATGGATCTGTAAAATTAAAGTAAAAATAAAAATGAAATGTGATAAATATAATACCTACCTTACACAAGTTGTGATTCTGGAGAAAAAAGAAAACAGGGAAAATAGCGTCACAAACTGGATCACAAACTGGATCACGCCAGAGACTGGATCGCAGAGGATATAACGTCAGAGACTGGAACACAGCAACAGCAATAGTGGCACAAATGGATCGCAGTAACTACAAAGGCTAGCAGGACACACTGGAACAATGCTGGAGATTTGAAAGAACCGCTTCTGCTCGAGAGCAATGGAGAGGAGTGCAGATACGTGGTCTTTTATGACGCGGTCATCCAATCACAAAGCGGGAGAGCTGTGATAAATATTTATGAGGTAAATAGTGACCACCAAATCTGTGATGAGGGGCGTGCAAAAGGTTGCGCTCAGTCACGCCTATCGAGGTCGTGATCTTTCACAGTATATGCAAGTGTGGCACGTCCCAACGACCGCCAAAGTCGTTAAAAAGATCGCTACTGCTGATGCGTCGTTAATTAAATCGTCCAGTTTGGCAGCTACTAGCGACATTAAAACGATCACAACCAACGATCTCATTAGTATGCGTCGTTATCGTGATCGTTAGCGATCTTGTTTAGTGTGGCAGTACCTTAAAGAATGAAATATAAAATCACCTCTGAAATTCGTTTGGTATAATCTACCACTTCTCTATCAATGAGTGAAATAAAACGTTTCTACTGGATGTTGGTTCTTAGGTGGTAAAAAGTTACTACGCAACTTTAGGCCCAAGTCTGAGACATTAATTGGCGTAGGTTGAGCAATTGAAGTAGATATATAAGGTTTATTATGAAAATGTGCTTTTAGTCTGACATTTCTATAGAACCTCTGTAGATCTAGATACAACTGTGATCAGCACAATGTTTTCCATTATATTGCATTATGCATTGATTCATTGCTTGTGTTGTATCTGAATTTGATCAGCACACATGCTTGTTTTTCTATTGAGCCATTATCAATAATTTTCTCTTTGGTGTATATTCTCATTGTCATTTTGATACATACCTGTTAGGGTCTGCGGAACGCACCAAATAAATATAAATAATGGATGTGTTCGCAGCCCGGGCTCCACCGTGCAGGCAAAGCCTGCTACTAGTAAGATGACAGGATATGGCGGTATAAGCGAGCTCTGTTACTTCACAGAGTCGCAGACATAGGAGCTGTGGCACTATATGGCAGTATGAGCGAACTCTGTTACTTCACAGAGTCGCTGACATAGACGCTGAGATAGAGACTGTGTCCTGTTAACACCACAGGAGCACACAGATAACTGCTGAGCGGATAGCAGTCTGTGGTCATGCAGTCAGTAACACAAACAACCAACTCCTCACCGGAGTAGCCGGTATTCTAGAGGCTATTTCAGCCAAGCCCTGAACACGTGCATACAAAAACTCCTCACCGGAGGTGCCGGTATTCTAGGGGCTTATTTCAGCCGAGCCCTAACCGCATGCATGCATGATCACACTGGCGCAAAGCACATAACAGAATTGATACTAGCGCATGGCCGTGCGGCCATGCAACCCTTTTATAGCAGCAACTACAAGACCTTCCAGAAAAGGACCAATGAGAAACTGTTCCAGAACACAAGCAGTTTCAGGACCTTCCTGGCGGACCAATAGAAGTTGCTGCAGTGCCTGAGCATGTGACTCTTGGTCTCCAATGGAAGACCTTACCCTGGGCATGCTCAGAAGGGGAAAAGCAGGACTTAATCTCACAGCCGTCTGCTGGCCGCTGACCAGTACTGGCTACAGTGATAGAACCTGGAAAGGCAGCAGTAACCCTTTGTACCATATCAGGCTGTGCAAGACGCTGGGACCGACGTCTCTGCTGAGGAGGCTCCACTGCGGCCGGAGACGGATATGGGACCGCAGTGGGAATGGCTCGAGATTCCCCTTGTGCAGGAGCGGGAACTTGACCTCTAACACATACCTTCATGCCTCGGTTCTTTATGTGTGCTTCTTTTTTTGTTTCCATTGCTTGGATTTTTTACTTATTTTTAATGTACTTTAATAAAGATTTTTCTTAAGTATTTTTTGCATTATATCGTTTTTATCAGTTTATTCATTTTTTGGGGTTGTGTATTATGATTCATCCTTTGACGTTTTGCATGTTATTTATTTGATGAGACTGTGTCAAATTCCTATTGTATGGAAATAGTACAGTCTTCTACACTATCCAAAGTATCTTGGTGTTTCTGCCAAACACAAGCAAGAGGACACGTTTTTTTTTTTAAATCCGTAGCATGACAGTTCTTTCAGGGCTTTTAGTAGCATTTTTTCCCTATTCAAATGAATGGTAAATAAAAACACGGCAAAACACTGCAAAAAATGCACAAAAAACACATAACAATGCATGCAATGTGCACAACATTTTGTCTGCCAACATTCTGGTTTTCAATGCAGAACAATCCATTTTCTGAGAATGTAAAAAAAAAATTAGAATACAAATGCTAAATCCCCCGCGGCTCCAACACCGATGCTTTGGTGGTCTCTGCCAGTCTTGGCACATGGCTGCAGTAATCTTGTTGCTGCACCTTATGTTATAGCTGCAAAGTGAATAATAACCATCAGGGACACCGGAGGATCGGCACTGAAGCCAAAGGGAATTTAGCAGGGTAGTTTTAGAACATATATTTTTTTTTTTGGGAGTTAGCATGTACAAAATGATGGCAGTCCTGCTCTTTTTGGTGAAAAAAAATGGATCACACTCGGACCAATGTTATTCATTTGGGCAGTGTAGATGAACGATATTTTTCACTGGCTGAATCTGCATGTGAAAAAAATCACCGTGAGCATGATTTTCCTCTGAAAATCGGATGAAACTAATCCATTCAATTTAGTCTATGAGTGTGAGAAAAAACAGTGCAATTTCCGATTTATACAGATACATTACAATGCTGTAGCACAGGAAACTGTAATTGGTCTGGTAAATGATTAATAGCTGCTGAGTAAAAAGAAATTGACTGCACACAGATGATAAGAGAGAATAAATATCTTCCCACTTTTCTGGATGAAAATCGGACTGATTTTTTATACTATCTTCTGACCCCCAGCCTTACCCGATTGCGCTTCTATGTTTTCCACGGACCCACGGACATGAATAGGCCAGTCAAAAATCAGACATGTGCACTGCCTCATTGAATAACAGAGGCAAGTGATCTCCGTCAAAACAATGGATAGCGCTAATCTCATTTTTACGGTCATGTGCACGGGTCCTTACCGTTTTGTTGGTGGAATATTTCAGGATTGGAGGCCCCACTTTGCCCAAGTCTCTAAAACCTGTTCATCAAACACATTCACATACTTCTTTTTCCTTTTTGGCACATTATCTATTACATTATTATGTTCTTTTTTACCTATATATGTTCCTTCTCCCTTACTTCCTTTCCAATTATCAGACAGCCTCCTTACCTGTCAGTATGATTTCATATGCCCCAGGTTCTAGTCCTATTAATTTTACCTTTATCATACAAACATTTTTACCACCTTAATAATTTTTATGATTTATTTCATCTATCTTTTTTATTTTATATTAAACTTCTTTTTTGTCCTTTATTTTCACAGTTCACACCACATTTTTACACTTCCACACACCTATTTTCATTGTTCTTCTCATTCCTTAAACACCATTTTTTACGTTATTTCTACTATGTATACAGATTTTATGTTTCAGAGCACACCCTCGGGGCATCTCCTAACCCTCTGGCTCCATTTTTGAACATTTTTAAGACCCATTTTTTCAGTGATTTAGTCTTGAGAAAGAAACCAGTTTGGTTTCATAATGCACTGATAAATAAACTCGATTAGAGTTCTTATATACACCCAGCAGCGCAGCAATCTTATCCGTGATATCTATTCATTCCACGATAATTTCATGCATGGAAATCAGACACCTTATTTAAAATACATCAAGAAAGGAAAAAGAAGGAAAAGAAACCATATTATTTTAATATTTCCTACAAAGATGACACATACTGTAGATTTTGTAGCCACCATTTTAGCTGCAATCATGGAGCTAGTCCACCATCTAGTGGCAAATCTGAGGTATTTATGTACAAGTAACTGTTTTGTTTGCATAATTCCAGATTTTTGTGATTTTTGCTATGTTTCTTAATATAACATTTTCTAGTTAGCTGAGTTAGTTGTTCAAAACAGCCAACATTTAAGAATCACGGTACCACTTGAAATCAGTTAAACTTTGGGGATATCAATCTTTCAAGTTAGGAAGAATAAGCGATAGAAATATAAATTTCACCTGCAAGTGAAAGGATAAGGTCGGGGTCAGGCTTGTGAGTACAATGCTAGAAACTCATGCGAGTCTCTCGCAAAAATACTCGTCACTACCGCCGGCACTTGGGACTGGAGCGTTCAGCAGCATAGAAATACATGCAGCCACACACTTCGGTCCCGAGTGCTGGCGGCAGTTCCGGGTATTGAGGCAAGAGACTTGCATGAGTTTCTTGCATTGCACTCGCAAGTGTGATCCCGGCCTTATAGTTGCACTGAAGAAGCAACAGCAAGTAATCCCCCAAAAGTGGAATGGTTTTGCAAGTGTTGACCACAGATACAGGGACGGTTTTAAAAAAGTTGGGCCCCCCAATGCTAATTTATTGCACACAGGAACATTTTGATTGCATTTACATACGCTGCCTTCAGGCCGTTGAACAAGCATGATGAATAGTGTTGAGCATTCTGATACCGCAAATATCGGGTATCGGGCCCATATTTGCTGTATCGGAATTCCGATTCTGAGTTCCGATATTTTTGTCATATCGGATACCGGAATCTGAGTTTTCCGGCAAAGTCTATGGGGAGTTCCTGTGTCACAGAACGAAGTACGTGACACAGGAACTTCCCGAAACTGTCATTGTTAGTGTCAGTCGGGTCTGTCAGATATCAGCGACTCAGCAGCACTTTCCTCAGTAGTCTGCTTTATCAGGCTGGTTAACAAAAATAGGGGGGACCCCACGCCATTTTTTTTTTTTCGAGGGTATCCCCTATTTTTGTTTATCAGTTCACTTCAGGTCAGCCGGGATTCCCTCTGACTTCACTGATGCTGTGGGTGTCCCTGGCTGACCTGAAGTGAAAGTGGGAAGCAATCAATTATGCTAACCACTTCCTCTCCTGTCAGCCAGGAGAGGAGATGATTCAGTCGGGGTTTACTGCGAGGCTGTCAGCATTAGCTGCGGTCCCTGCAGTAAACATTAACCCTTTCAGAAGGATTACATCGGGGGACCTGACTGAACATCGGATAGGTAAGAATAATGTTGCTTTATTATTTTATTTTTATTACAGGTGAACAAGGGCTTCGCAAGGAACGGCAGTAAAACAAAATATGGTCAAAAACTGTGTGTTTATTTAATTAAAATGCATTTTAATTAAAGTGTGTGTGTTTTATTTTTATTTCATACAATAGGATTAATAATTGATAGTTGTCTAATTGACAGCTCTCAATTATTAACCTGGCTTAAAGTCACCTTTCAATAGCAAGGTGGCTTTAACCCCTTATTAACCCATTCGCCACCGCTACAGGGCAATGGGAATAGACCGGCAAAGTGCCAGAAAGGGCGAATCTAATTATAAATTTGCCTTTTCTGGGGTGTCTGGGGGCAGATGTTAGTAGCCGGGGGGGGGCAAAAATAATGGTCCCTCTCTGGGCTATTATTATCTTCCCCCACTCGCTGGCTTTCTCTGTCTGGTTGAGAAAATAGGGCGGGAGCCCACGCATTTTTTTCAACAATTTTACACCTCATATATATATATACATGTCATTGAATTTGTGACACACATATATATATATATATATATATATATATTATATTTATAGTACATACACCTCTACATAGTATAATAGCCGCTAATTCTATTGCTGGCTTTTGTGAAAATACAGAACCCGACATGAAATGACACATGGTTTACATAGAGTTAACCATGTCATTTCATGTAGTTTGATATATTGTTTTCACTAACAATTACATGAGTGTATGTGTGCAAAATTTGACACATGTAGGGATTAATTAAAGGTGTAAATTCGTAGCAAAAAAATGTGTTTTTTTACAACGAATTTACACCTTTAATTAACCCCTACATGTGTCAAATTTTGCACACATACACTCATGTAATTGTTTGTGAAAACCATATATCAAACTACATGAAAAGACATGGTTAACTCTATGTAAGCCATGTGTCATTTCATGTCGGGTGGTTCTGTATTTTCACAAAAGCCGGCATTACCCGGCAATTGAATCAGAGGCTATTTTACTATGTAGAAGTGTATGAACTATAAATATATGTATATATATATGTCACGATGACATGTATATATATATATATATATATATATATATATGTATTCTATGTGTGCATATCTAGTGTATACAAGGAAAGAAACAGGTTTTTTAGTTCGGATATTTCTGTTCCATTGACTTGCATTGGGTTTCCGGTATCGGATCGGCGATACCCGATACTTTTTGAGTATCGGGCCGATCCAATCCGATCCGATATTTTAGGATATCGGGCAGTATCGCTCAACACTAATGATGAATAATATTGTAATCGTTTGACGCCAGCTGAGGAAAAATAATGAGCTCAGAAAGCTAGCTAGTAGATCAATCTGTCCCTATGCAGTATCATGTTATCAGCAGTATATCTGCAGTTTTCACCTGGTGATGTTCTGCTGGGAAAAATTATTTCTGTTCTGGCATTAGCAATCCAATCATTCTATCAATAGGCAATATTATTCTCTTTTAATGTTATGCACCCCATAGTTCTCCACATAGTATAATGCACTCCATCGTTATCCATATAGTTTAATGAGCACCATAGTCTCCCACATAGTATAATGTGCCCTATAGTCCTCCATATAGTATAATACACTCCCCGTAGTCCTCCATATAGTATAATGCTCACCCCATAGTTCTCCATATAGTGTAATGCACCCCCCATAGTCTTCCATAAACTATCATACACTTCCCATAGTCCTCAATATAATATAACGCATCCCGTAGTTCTCCATGTAAAATAATGCACCTAATAGTCTTCCATATAATGTAATGCACATCATAGTCCTCCATACAGTATAATGCACTCCCCATAATCCTCAATATAGCATTATGCATCCCATAGTCCTTTATATTGTATAATGCACCCCCCAAAGACCTCCATATGCTGTTGTGTGAAAAAGTATTTGCCCCTTCCTGATTTCCTATTCTTTTACATGTTTGTCAGGGCCCTGTAGGCTTGGATTTCTTTTTACATTAATAATAAAGACCTTCATTTAAAAACTTAATTTTGTGTTTGCTTGTGTTATCTTTGTCTAATATTTAAATTTGTGTGGTGATCAAACATTCCCCATAGTATAATTGTCATGCTGTGATGGTCTTTGGTAAGGAAGGGGGGACTCAAACTGTCACTGGAAGTGATCAAACATTCCCCATAGTATAATTGTCATGCTGTGATGGTCTTTGGTAAGGAAGGGGGGACTCAAACTGTCACTGGAACTGGGACCCTAACTATCACAGTCCCAGGAGTACTCTTAAAGGTAAAGAGACCAGAGTCTCTGACCTTGCTATGCTCCTGTTAATGTCCTAAGCTGTCACCTCCCCCTCCCCAAGGAGGCCTGGGACAGATATTTCAGTGTATATACACGTAAGACAAACAGGGATAACAAAAAGCAACTTACATACAAAAACACTTACCAAGGGTAGAGAGGAATAAAGGGAAGGATAGGAAGGTACAAACCAAATGGGAATAGGATAATGGAGAAAGCATACACCCAAAACATTAGACAACAATCTACAGCAGCAACTACAAACTCCAACTTCAGCATACCAACTCCAACAAGCCAGGAAGCAAAACTCTCACAGGCAGGGATGAGAAGGTCTGGCTAGGCTTAATGGAAAGAGAAAAGGATCAGGTCAGGAGCAGCTGTGAGATAGAGCTGCATGTCTCTAACCAGCATGTAAAGAATCGTTAACCTTTTCAGCGCCAAATGAAACGAAGTCTAGTTAATATGAGGAACAAAACACACAGGTAAAATGGAAGACCTTGCAATTCACAGTACGTAAGGATCGCCTAATCCTAGATCTCCCAGGAGGATGTGAAACACAGTGACAATAATGCACCCCAGAGTCCTTCATTCAAAATGATACATTCCTTATATTTCTCCATACATTCTAATCCAGTCCCCATAGTCTTTGATAAAGTATAACTCAACCCTTATAGAGTATAATGTAGCCCCGTAGAGTATAAAGCAGCCCCCATAGACTATAACATAGCCCCATGGAGTATAATGTATCCCCATAGAGTACAATGCAGCCCTTAGAGTACAACGCAGCCCCCATAGAGTATAGCACAGCCCTCATAGATTACATAGAGTATAACGCAGCCACCATAGAGTATAACGCAGCCACCTTAGAGTATAATGCAACCCCATAGGGTACAATGCAGCTCCCATAGAGTATAATGCAAAACCATACCAACAGATTATCAAGATGGTAAATGGACCCAACTTAAGAGATAATATGATTAATATGGTCTAACAGATAAGGATTAAAATAACTCTAGCAGTATTGCTGTGTAGCATTTCTTTGGGACTCATCTATTGTATATCACTCTACTGAAGCTAATATATCTCTCTGAAGGATCCACACATTGCCACCCCGCCTGACTTCAATATTATGTCAGCAGGTTCGCATGGTAAGGTCTCCCCACTTGTACCAATGTAACGTTCCTCACACCCTGGGTGCACGTAAGGTCATCTTGTCACAGTTTTACACAGACACCCCTGTCCACACGGGTCCAGGGAGGCATGGCGAGAGAGAAGATTTTGCCGACATAGTCACTGATATGGCACCACACTCGCTCACAATCCTGACAGGCTGAGAGACCACTTTCACTAGCACCAGTGAAACAGAGCACTGCCAGCCAGGTAGAACTGCAACCAGTTCCTCGTTCCATATAAGCCCGGTCCGTTAATGGAAATTATATTGGGTCAGAAACCAGTCCCGGTAGCATGGGAATTAAACCGAGAAATGGACATGTGGATTCATGTATCGAGGTAAAATAGCAGACAAAGGTTAAATTATATATTTATTCACCTTAAGGGCACAATAGACAATACATGTGGAAACAAAAGGAAAAACCAGCATGTGGCGTGCAGAAGCATGGAACTCGTGTAGTCTCACGTGCAAGCAATGGAAAAAAAAGGAGAAAGTTATTCCAGATTCTGATAAAAGTCCAAAATTTATTCAAGTATTAAAAAGGTCGTAGCAAGATTCTGTTCACATAGACATATGTGGCAATGCATTTCAAACACTTGAAGGTGTTCTTTCTCATAGCTACATACAAAGAATACCATAGTAGTTTTTTACAGAGAATGGCAAATGAAAAGGATCAATTACAGTGGGTACAGAAAGTAATTTTTTCACTCTTTGCTTCATTGCAGCCATTTGGTAAATTCAGAAAAGTTTTTTTTTTCATTAATGTACACTCTGCACCCCATCTTGACTGAAAAAAAACAGAAATGTTGAAATTTTTGCAAATTTATTAAAAAAGAAAAATTGAAATATCACATGGTCATAAGTATTCAGACCCTTTGCTCAGACACTCATATTTAAGTGACATGCTGTCCATTTCCTTATGATCCTCCTTGAGATGGTTCTACTCCTTCATTGGAGTCCAGCTATGTTTAATTAAACTGATAAGTAGTGTTGAGCATTCCGAAACTGCAAATATCGGGTATCGGCCGATATTCAAGGTATCGAAATTCCGATACTGAGTTCCGATACTTTTTGCATATCGAATACCGGAATCGGAAGTTCCCATACATAATGCTATACATAGTCAATACTGTAAAATCACACTGACAGCTTACAAAACACTAGATATATACACATAGAATACATATACAGTCATGGCCAAAAGTTTTGAGAATGACACAAATATTAATTTTTACAAAGTCTACTGCTTCACTTTTTCTAATGGCAATTTGCATATACTCCAGAATGTTATAAAGAGTGATCAGCTTAACAGCAATTACTTGCAAAGTCAATATTTGGCTAGAAAATGAACTTTATCCCCCAAAACACATTTCAACATCATTGCAGCCCTGCCTTAAAAGGACCAGCTAACCTATTTTCAGTGATTGCTCCATTAACACAGGTGTGGTGTTGATGAGGACATGGCTGGAGATCAATCTGTCATGATTAAGTAAGAATGACACCACTGGACACTTTAAAAGGAGGCTGGTGCTTGGCATCATTGTTTCTCTTCTGTTAACCATGGTTATCTCTAAAGAAACACGTGCAATCATCATTGCAATGCACAAAAATGGCCTAACAGGGAAGAGTATCGCAGCTAGAAAGATTGCACCTCAGTCAACAATCTATCGCATCATCAAGAACTTCAAGGAGAGAGGTTCCATTGTTGCCAAAAAGGCTCCAGGGCGCCCAAGAAAGACCAGCAAGCGCCAGGACCGTCTCTTAAAAGTGTTTCAGCTGTGGGATCGGGCTACCAGCAGTGCAGAGCTTGCTCAGGAATGGCAGCAGGCAGGTGTGAGTGCATCTGCACGCACTGTGAGGCGGAGACTCTTGGAGCAAGGCCTGGTCTCAAGGAGGGCAGCAAAGAAGCCACTTCTCTTCAGAAAAAACATCATGGACAGACTGATATTCTGCAAAAGGTACAGGCAGTGGACTGCTGAAGACTGGGGTAAAGTTATTTTCTCTGATGAATCCCCTTTTCGATTGTTTGGGACATCAGGAAAACGCCTCATTCGGAGAAGACAAGGTGAGCGCTACCACCAGTCTTGTCTCATGCCAACTGTTAAGCATCCTGAAACCATTCATGTGTGGGGTTGCTTCTCAGCCAAGGGAATCGGCTCTCTCACAGTCTTGCCTAAAAACACAGCCATGAATAAAGAATGGTACCAGAATGTCCTCCAAGAGCAACTTCTCCCAACCCTTCAAGAGCAGTTTGGTGATCAACAATGCCTTTTCCAGCATGATGGAGCACCTTGCCATAAAGCAAAGGTGATAACTAAATGGCTCAGGGAACAAAACATAGAGATTTTGGGTCCATGGCCTGGAAACTCCCCAGATCTTAATCCCATTGAGAACTTGTGGTCAATCATCAAGAGACGGGTGGACAAACAAAAACCTAAAAATTCTGACAAAATGAAAGCATTGATTGTGCAAGAATGAACTGCTATCAGTCAGGATTTGGTCCAGAAGTTGATTGAGAGCATGCCAGGGAGAATTGCAGAGGTCCTGAAGAAGAAGGGTCAACACTGCAAATATTGACTTGCTGCATTAACTCATTCTAACTGTCAATATAAGCTTTTGTTACTCATATGTTTGCAATTATTATATTTCTGTCTGTGATAAAAACATCTGTCAAACACACATAAAAAACAGAGGGCAGCAGATCATGTGAAAATATAATATTTGTGTCATTCTCAAAACTTTTGGCCATAACTGTATATATATTATATTAATATATATATATATATATATATATACATGTCATTGTGACACATATATATATATAAATATATTTATAGTTCATACACTTCTACATAGTATAATAGCCGCTAATTAAATTGCCGGCTTTTGTGAAATTACAGACCCGACATGAAATGACACATGGTTTACATACAGTTAACCATGTCATTTCATGTATTTTGATGTATGGTTTTCACTAACAATAACATGAGTGTATGTGTGCAAAATTTTATACAGCTAGGGGTTAATTAAAGGTGTAAATTCGTTGAAAAAAAATGTGTGGGCTCCCGTGATATTTTCTCCACCAGACAGGGAAAGCCAGCGAGTGAGGGCAGATAATAATAGCCTAGGGAGGGTGAATTTTTTTTGTGCCCCCCCTGGCTACTAACATCTGCCCCCAGACACCCCAGAAAAGGCAAATCTATAATTAGATGCGCCCTTTCTGGCACTTAGCCCATCTATTCCCATTGCCCTGTAGCGGTGGCTAATGGGTTAATAATGGGTTAAAGCCACCTTGTTATTGGAAGGTGACTTTAAGCCAGGTTAATAATTAAGAGTTGTTAATTAGACAACTATCATTTATTAATCCGATTGTATGAAATAAAAATAAAACACACACACTTAAATTAAAAATCATTTTATTGAAATAATCACACAGTTTTTGACCATCTTTTATTTTACAGGTAATCTGTGCGAAGCCCTTGTTCTCCTATAATAAAAATAAAATAATAAAGCAACATTATTCTTACCTAGCCGGTGCTCTGTCAGGTCCCACGCTGTAATCCTTCACAAAGGGTTAACTGGCTTACAGTAAGCTGCACAGCTAATGCTGGCAGCTAAGCTGTAAGCCCCTGAATGAATGAGTTCCTCTCCCAGCCAACAGGAGAGGAAGTGATTAGTGTGGGAAGCTTAATTGATTGCTGGAGGTCCTTTTAAGGTCTAAATGTGTCTGAAAATGATGGAAACACTGCTCAAATGACACGTGGACAACATGGGGATCGCCCCTGGAAGCATTCCTGACTTCTAGTTCACAGCTTTAACCCCTTCATGACCCAGCCTATTTTGACCTTAAAGACCTTGCCATTTTTTGCAATTCTGACCAGTGTCCCTTTATGAGGTAATAACTCAGGAACGCTTCAACGGATCCTAGCGATTCTGAGATTGTTTTTTCGTGACATATTGGGCTTCATGTTAGTGGTAAATTAAGGTCGATAATTTTTGTGTTTATTTGTGAAAAAAATGGAAATTTGGCGAAAATTCTGAAAATTTTGTAATTTTCAAATTTTTAATTTTTATTCTGTTAAACCAGAGAGTTATGTGGCACAAAATAGTTAATAATAACATTTCGCACATGTCTACTTTACATCAGCACAATTTTGGGAACAACATTTTTTTTTGTTAGGAAGTTATAAGGGTTAAAAGTTGACCAGCGATTTCTCCTTTTTACATCAAAATTTACAAAACCATTTTTTTTAGGGACCACCTCACATTTGAAGTCACTTTGAGGGGTCTATATGGAAGAAAATACCCAAAAGTGACACCTTTATAAAAACTGCACCCCTCAAGCTACTCAAAACTACATTCAAGAAGATTATTAACCCTTCAGGTGCTTCACAGGAACTAAAGCATCGTGGAAGGAAAAAAATGGACATTTTAATTTTTCCAACAAAAATTTTCTTTTAGCATCAATTTTTTCATTTTTACATGGGCATCAGGATAAAATGGATCCTAAAATTTGTTGGGCAATTTCTCCTGAGTACACAGATACCTCATATGTGGTCATAAACCACTGTATGGGCGCACGGCAGGGCTCAGAAGGGAAGGAGCGCCATTTGACTTTTTGAATAGAAAATATGCTGGAATATTTAGCGGTTGCCATGTCACATTTGGAGAGTCCCTGTGTGCCTAAACATTGGAGCTCCCCCACAAGTGACCCCATTTGGAAACTAGACCTCCTAAGGAACTTATCTAGATGCATAGTGATCACTTTGAACCCCAAGGTGCTTCACAAATTGATCTGTAAAAAAAAGAAAGTACTTTTTTTTCACAAAAATTTTCTTTTAGCCTCAGTTTTTTTCATTTTCACATGGGCAACAGTATAAATTAGATCCTAAAATTTGTTGGGCAATTTCTCCTGAGTACACAGATACCTCATATGTGGTCATAAACCACTGTTTGGGCGCACGGCAGGGCTCAGAAGGGAAGGAGCGCCATTTGACTTTTTGAATAGAAAATATGCTGGAATATTTAGCGGTTGCCATGTCGCATTTGGAGAGTCCCTGTGTGCCTAAACATTGGAGCTCCCCCACAAGTGACCCCATTTTGGAAACTAGACCCCCTAAGGAACTTATCTAGATGCATAGTGAGCACTTTGAACCCCCAGTTGCTTCACAAATTGATCCGTAAAAAAAAGAAAGTACTTTTTTTTCACAAAAATTTTCTTTTAGCCTCAGTTTTTTTCATTTTCACATGGGCAACAGTATAAATTGGATCCTAAAATTTGTTGGGCAATTTCTCCTGAGTACACAGATACCTCATATGTGGTCATAAACCACTGTTTGGGCGCACGGCAGGGCTCAGAAGGGAAGGAGCGCCATTTGACTTTTTGAATGGAAAATATGCTGGAATATTTAGCGGTTGCCATGTCGCATTTGGAGAGTCCCTGTGTGCCTAAACATTGGAGCTCCCCCACAAGTGACCCCATTTTGGAAACTAGACCCCCTAAGGAACTTATCTAGATGCATAGTGAGCACTTTGAACCCCCAGTTGCTTCACAAATTGATCCGTAAAAAAAAGAAAGTACTTTTTTTTCACAAAAATTTTCTTTTAGCCTCAGTTTTTTTCATTTTCAAATGGGCAACAGTATAAATTGGATCCTAAAATTTGTTGGGCAATTTCTCCTGAGTACACAGATACCTCATATGTGGTCATAAACCACTGTTTGGGCGCACGGCAGGGCTCAGAAGGGAAGGAGCGCCATTTGACTTTTTGAATGGAAAATATGCTGGAATATTTAGCGGTTGCCATGTCGCATTTGGAGAGTCCCTGTGTGCCTAAACATTGGAGCTCCCCCACAAGTGACCCCATTTTGGAAACTAGACCCCCTAAGGAACTTATCTAGATGCATAGTGAGCACTTTGAACCCCAGGTGCTTCACAAATTGATCCGTAAAAAAAGAAAGTACTTTTTTTTCACAAAAATTTTCTTTTAGCCTCAGTTTTTTTCATTTTCACATGGGCAACAGTATAAATTGGATCCTAAAATTTGTTGGGCAATTTCTCCTGAGTACACAGATACCTCATATGTGGTCATAAACCACTGTTTGGGTCGCACGGCAGGGCTCAGAAGGGAAGGAGCGCCATTTGACTTTTTGAATGGAAAATATGCTGGAATATTTAGCGATTGCCATGTCGCATTTGGAGAGTCCCTGTGTGCCTAAACATTGGAGCTCCCCCACAAGTGACCCCATTTTGGAAACTAGACGCCCTAAGGAACTTATCTAGATGCATAGTGAGAACTTTGAACCCCCAGGTGCTTCACAGAAGTTTATAACGCAGAGCCGTGAAAATAAAAAATCATTTTTTTTCTCAAAAAATGATTTTTTAGCCCACTATTTTTTATTTTCACAATGGTTACAGGAGAAATTGGACCCCAAAAGTTGTTGTCCAGTTTGTCCTGAGTACGCTAGTACCCCATATGTGGGGGGGAACCACTGTTTGGGCACACGTCAGGGCTCGGAAGGGATGTGGTGACGCTTTGAAATGGCGACTTGATGGAATGGTCTGCGGGCATCTTGTTACGTTTGCAGAGCCCCTGATGTGCCTAAACAGTAGAAACTCCCCACAAGTGACCCATTTAGGAAACTAGACCCCGCAAAGAACTTATCTAGATGTGTGGTGAGCACTTTGAACCCCCAAGGGCTACACAGAAGTTTATAACGCCCGGGAATGAAAATAAAAAAATCATATTTTTTCCACAATCAGGATCTTTTAGTCCCCAATTTTTTTATTTTCCCAAGGGTAACATGAGAAATTAGACCCCAAAAGTTGTTGTCCAATTTGTCCTGAGTATGCTGATATCCCATATGTGGGAGAAAACTACTGTATGGGCACACGTCGGGGCTCGGATGGGAAGTAGTGACGTTTTGAAATGCCCACTTGATGGAATGGTCTTCGGGCGTCATGTTACGTTTGCAGAGTCCCTGATGTGCCTAAACAGTAGAAACTCCCCACAAGTGACCCCATTTTGGAAACTAGATTCCCCAAGGAACTCCTATAGATGTGTGATAAGCACTTTGAATCTCCAAGTCCTTCACAGAAGTTTATAACGCAGAGCCGTGAAAATATAAAATCATTTTTTTTCCACAAAAATAATTTTTAGTCCCCAATTTTTTTTCCCAATGTTAACAGGAGAAATTAGAACCCCCAAAGTTGTTGTGCAATTTTTCCCGAGTACGCTGATACCTCATATGTGGGGATAAACCACTGTTTGGGCATACGTCGGGGCTTGGAATAAAGGGAGCACTGTTTGACTTTTTGAACGCAAAATTTGCAAGAATCAATGGTTTCGCCATGTCGCGTATGGAGACCCCCTGATGTGCCTAAATAGTGGAAACCCCTCAATTCTAACTCCAACACTAACGCCAACACACCCCTAACCCCAACCCTAACCCCAACACACCCCTAACCCTAATCCCAACTCTAACCATAAACCTAACTACAAGCCTAACCCTAATTCCAACCCTAACCCTAATTCCAACCCTAACTCAAATTCCAACCCTAACCGTAATTCTAACCTTAACCCTAATGCTAACCCTAACCCTAGTTCTAACCCTAAGGCTGGGTTCATATTGCGTTTTACCAGCCCGTTCAACACGTAGCGTTGACCGGCTGGTAACGGTATAGCATAACGCGATCGCGTTATGCTATACCCGCTAGCGCAGATGAATCAGCAGATAATCAGCCGCGGATCCGCAGCAAAATCAGTCGCGGATCAGCAACAAAATCCGCCGCGGATCAGCAGCAAATCCGCCGCGGATCAGCAGCAAAATCCGCCGCGGATCAGCAGCGAAATCAGCGTGGATCAGCGGCGAAATCCGCCACGGATCAGCGGCGAATCCGCAGTGGATCAGCAGCGAAATCCGCCGCGGATCAGCAGCGAAATCAGCCGCGGATCAGCAGCGAAATCAGCCGCGGATCCGCAGCGAAATCAGCCGCGGATCAGCAGCGAAATCAGCCGCGGATCAGCAGCGAAATCAGCCGCGATCAGCAGCGAAATCAGCGCGACGCAGCGAAATCCGTCGCGGATCCGCAGCGAAATCCGCCGCGGATCCGCAGCGAAATCCGCCGCGGATCAGCAGCGAAATCAGCCGCGGATCCGCCGCGAAATCCGCCGCGGATCCGCCGCGAAATCCGCCGCGGATCAGCCGCGATATCCGCCGCGGATCCGCAGCAAAATCAGCTGCGGATCAGCAGCAAAATCTGCTAGGAAAAAAAAAATAAAATATTTTTTTTTATTATTTGTCCCTACCTATGACGGGGGGGGTTCATTTACTTTTTTTTTATTTTGATCACTGTGACAGTTTATCACAGTGATGAAAATAAAATTTTTTACAATGGAGGGCGTACTGCGCATGCGCCGGCCGGCGGGCGCACTGCGCATGCGCCCGCCATTTTCCAAGATGGCGGCGCCCATGAAGAATCCCGGGCAGCCGCCGGGACGGATCCAGGGACATCGGTGGACCGGGAGAGGTGAGTAGGGGACGTCGGAAGGTGAGGGGGGGGGTTCGGAAGGTGAGGGGGGGTGATCGCAGGAGCAGGGGAGCAGACAGCGACGGCGGTGACCGATCGCTGCCATCTTTCAATGGCGGCGGCCGATCACCGCCGTGACTCGGTGTGGGGGGGGTCGGATCGCGGTCTCCAGCCATGGCAGATGCTATTGCAGCATCGGCCATGGCTGGATTGTAATATTTCACCAGTTTCATTGGTGAAATATTACAAATCGCTCTGATTGGCAGTTTCACTTTTAACAGCCAATCAGAGCAATCGTGGCCACGTGGGGGTTAAGCCAACCCCCCTGTGGTGATGCAGTAAGGGTCCTGTTACTGCGGGTCGGGTGACCTTTCAGTGACCCCAGACCCCCGACCCGCAGTAACATGATTTATAGCATGACGCCTACGTCGGCGTCATGGGTCGGGATGGCACAGGTTTTCATGACGCCGACGTAGGCGTCATGGGTCGGGAAGGGGTTAAACAATATTTTCAGAGTTTCATGCCATTTTTACAGGTGCACCAATAAACATACCAAAATGAAACCAAAATGGATTTTGCAGGGAAATATGTCAAGGTACAGCCTTTCCAGGTTAATGACTTGTATATAAGGCAAAATAATTAACCCCAGACCAAAATGTTCCTCCACCACTTGGGCTATGTTCAGACGCAGCATTTTTGAAGCCTTTTTAAACTTTAACATTGCTTTAAACCAAAACAAATGCATTCACTGGGAAATGTCATTGTAACATTTAGCAACCCTAGCTGGACATGTGGTGTGTGACACATAAGAAGACTTATCTTGTTTCATTTATGAAGGAGGGACTCTTAAAGTATTTTTACAGGGGCATCAGGCAGCATTAATCTGCTTAAAGGGCAATTATTAAACAGTGATTCTCCTAAACTTTTATAGCCTATGCTGTGAGCGGAAGGGCTGCCAAGAATTGCGATGCACTCCAATACGCCTTTCACGAGATGTCCAGGAGGGCTTCCATAAAAAATGTTGCATTGAATGCAAGGCCCGCCCGGCTACAAAGTCATATGCACCCCAATAAGCCTTTGAAGCCACATACTGGATGGGCCCAGGAAAATCCAGTTCACATTATTCGTTTTGTACTCCCATTCTGTTTTCTTATGGATTGACTGCAAGGCCTGCCCTCCTACCAAGTCATATGCACCCCAATAAGCCCAAAAACCCAGGTACTTGATGGGCGCAGGAAAATCCCCTTCACATTATTCATTTTGTCCTCCCATTCTGTTTTTTTTTTGTATTGACTGTAATGCCCCCCTGCTACCAAGTAATATGCATCATAATAAGCCCAATAACCCACATATTCGATGGGCCCCAAAAAATCCAATTCACCATGGTGTTCTCATGGTTGTGGATGATGAGGATGAGGATAAGGAGGAGGATAACACCAAAGATACCAAATCAGGAAGCGGATACCCATGTGTGGTTGTGAAGAGGTGCATGAGAATACACTTCCACAAAAAAGACAATGTATTTGAGGTTATGTTTCGCGGTTTTCATTCGGTGGTGTACAGAAGTCTTGCCCAATTCAGCCCTTGTTCATTTTTATAAGAGTCAACCTGTCAGCATTGTCAGTTGACTGGTGGATGCGCTTATCTGTTATAATTCCACCAGCGGCACTAAAAACCCGCTCTGACAGAATGCTAGCAGCAGGGCAGGCCAGGACCTCCAAGGCGTAGAGAGTCAGTTCATGCCATGTGTCCAGCTTGGATACCCAATAATTAAAAGGCACAGAGGAATTCCGGAGGATGTTTGTATGATCTGCAAAGGCACTCCCTCACCATCTTCCCAAACATTGCACTTCTTATGCCAGCACCCCTTGCCTCTGTGGCGGCATGATGGGAGGATCTGAGAAAACTGTCCCAGAACTTTGCCATTGTTCCCCTGCCTGAGCTGGATTGTACTTCAGTCTCTCTCTCTTGGACTCCTTGGCTGTACAACAAACTTTGACATCTGCTGCCAGCGTTCTCACATGGGAATTTTGTCAGTAATTCCACTACAAGAGCCCTCTGGTAAAGCAAAATTTTTGTACACCTGCCTCTGGAAGAAGAGATTGAAAGATTTTCTTGTAATGTCGGTCTAGAAGTGTCACCAACCAGTAATGAGTGTCACCGAAAATTTTTATAATGCGAGGGTCATGGGAAAAGCAACGCAACATAAAGTCAGTCATGCGTGGCAGACTACTAACAGGCAAGACTTCCGTGTCCTCACCAACAGGACTACTGACCATGCTGTCCTCCTCCTCCTTCTCCTCCTCCTCCTCCCTGTCCTCAGGCCATCCCCGCTCAACAGACGGTATGACAGCGTGCTTGTAGTACCGTCTATAGCGCATGAAAATAGCTCCTGTTCTTCCTCCTCCTCATTGTCTACCAATCCACATTGCGACGGCATGAGGCTGGGCTGAGTGTAATCACCCTGTATGGATCCTTGCTCCATGTCCTCGTGCTCTGCCTGCAATGCATCATCTTAACTGTGAGCAGAGAAGTTTTCAGAATGCTGAGAAGCGGGATGGTGATGCTAATTATGGCATCATCGCCACTCACCATCTTGGTGCAGTCCTCAAAGTTCTGCAGGATGGTACATATGTCTGACATCCATGTCCACTCCTGAGGTCTTATGTGTGGAGTCTGAACTGAATATCGACAGCCTTGTTGATGCTGGTAGTCAATAATTGCACTCTTCTGCTCACAAATCCTTTCTAACATATGCAGTGTAGAGTTCCAACACATGTGGACCTCACACACCAGTCGATGAGCCGGAAGATGCAAATGCTGCTAAAGCACAGCAAGGGGGGCTGATGCTGTAGCTGACTTTATAAAATGGGCAGACAGACAGTGTACTTTTACTAGCAGATCAGGGAGCTCCGGGTAGCTTTTGAGAAAACGTTGAACCACGAGGTTAAGCACATGGGCCAGGCAAGGTACGTGTTTGAGCTCACCTTGCCTCAGAGCCGCCACCAGGTTCCGGCCATTGTCACACATGACCATGCCTGGCTGTAGGTTCAGCGGTGTCATCCAAATATCTGACTACTCTTTCAGCGCTGTCCACAACTCTTCTGCATTGTGCGTTTTTTCACCTGTGCAGATTAGCTTCCGCACAGCCTGTTGCCGCTTGGCTGAGGCAGTGCTACAGTGCTTCCGTCTTCTGACTGATGTATTCATTTCAGAGATGGAGGCTGAAGAAGAGGAGGAGGAGGTGCAGGAGCTGTAGACTGTGGCGGGAAAACCTGATTGACGTAGGGCCCGAAATCCTGGGCGTGGGGAGGATGTGTTCCATCACAAGATCTGACTGGATCCCGGTTTCCACTATGCTAACCCAGTGTGCCATCAGTGAGATGTACCATCCCTGCTCACAGGCACTTGTCCAGGTGTCCGTGGTTAGTTGGACTTTCCCAGTAACAGCATTGTTGAGGGCACGGTTAATGTTGTGGGACGCATGCTGGTGTAATGCCGGTACAGCACAACGGGAGAGATAGTGGCGATTGGGGACCGAGTACCATGGGATGGCCGCCGCCATCAGGTTGAGGAAAGCTTCCATCTCATCGAGCCTTAAAGCCAACATTTCCAGCGCAAGCAGATGAGAACTGTGCGAATTAAGTACTGTGGCCTGTGGAGCATTGGCTGGGTATTTCCGCTTGCGTTCCAATGACTGAAGTATAGACAACTGAAGGCTGGGCGGGGACAAGGACGTAGACAGGCTTGATGATGGTGCTGGTTGACTGTGGGCAACAACAGGTGCAGGGCCCGAGGCATCTTCACAGGTACGGTGAACAGGAGATTGGCTTGTACGCAAAACAATGGAAGAAGCAGTGTTGTCACCTACAGACAGTGTTCCTGGAGCATGGGGTTTGGCCCACAAAGTCGGGTGCTTTGCTGCCATGTGCCTAATCATGCTGGTGGTGGTCAGGCTGGTAGTTTTGCTACCCCTGATGCATGCATGGCAAGTGCTGCAAAGGGCTTGTTTGGGGTTATCGGCAGAGTCTTTAAAAAATAACAAGACTCAAGAAGATCTAACAGTTGGAATGGCAACTTCCGTCCTGTTGGTGTTACGGGGAACGGATGCATGCCTTCTGTCTGCGGCCAACACACTGCTTCTTCCTGCCTGTTGAGGTGATATGCCTCCTTCTCCATATGTGATGCTGTCCTCGCTCTGCATGTCCTCCTGCCAGGTTGGGTCAGTCACTATGTCATCCACCACCTTGTCTTCCACATCCACACCCTGCTCCTCCTCCTGACTTTCCGGCAATTGTGTCTCATCATCGTCCACCTCTTGTGACCGTGGCTGCTCAAAGATTTGTGCATCGCTACATGGAATATCATCTTGCCCCGCTTCAAGTGGAGCAGGTGAGAGGCACGAATCTACAAATGGAAAACTGAACAGCTCTTCGAATGTCCGAGAGTGGGATCAGTTGTCTCAGGGCACTCGGCATGGTGGGAGGAAGGAGGATCATGGTGAGTAATATCTGGTCCACACTCACGGCTACTCAGACTTGACCTTGTGGAAGACATGGTGGTGGTGGTGATGGGTAGGTGACTGGAAGCATTATCCGCTTTCCAACCAACTGCTCTGGCTTCAATAGTGGTGTGCTGCGGTCCCCTAGAAACTGGACAGGAAGTTCGAGTATGAAGATGTGGGTCTTTGCTATGGTCCACTTTTAGCTTGGCCACGTCATCGTACTCTGCATGCACCATCAGCATCACGTACACTTCCCCGTCCCTTGCCCCTTGCCCTGCCAATTTTAAATGGACTACTGAAATATTTGAAAAGCTCAATACAAATGGATTAATTTGGAGAAAAAATATATGTGATCAGTATGCCTGCAAAGCAAAGATTTTTCCACCACAGATACACCAGGCCTCAGCCTAAGATAACAGACTGTAATAATTTTTTTTAGGTTTTGTGTTAATTTTTGAAAACACAAAATAATGAGTAGAACAAGGCTAGCAGACAGAAATATGCAACGTATGCCTGCGAATAAAAGATTTTTCTACCACAGGTACACCAGGCCTCAGACTGTATTAATTTTTTTTATTTTTTAGATAAAAAAGACTGCTGGATATAACGAGAGTGACAGACTGCCCAAAAAAGGGAAGTTAGAAATGTGTAAAATGTGGCCTGCTTTTTAAAATAATGCAACATAGTGTTGTATATAAGTACAGTGACACCCAGCACAAAAAAATAAAACTGGTGTAAATTGGCCAAACTTTCAGCACGCACAGATATGAGCTGGCATGGAGATATCACACCTTAACATGTGTGGCCTGTATTCCAATTACACCTGGGGCTAGCTATATACAGCCAATATATCCTACAGGCAGCAGCAGCAGCACCAGAACACAGGAAGGGAATGGACCCTCTTGATGGATGCAATGATCTATATACACACATACAGTGCCTGCAGGCCTTGCACTGATGTGTATAGAGTGAAATACACTCCACTGCCTACCTAACACTGGAACCTATTGTTAGGGTCTGCGGAACGCACCAAATATATGAGGTAGAGAGGTGCGTTCGCAGCCCGGGGTCCACCGTGCAGGCAGAACCTGCTGCTAGTAAAATGGCGAAAGTAGCGAACTCTGTTATCCCGCAGAGTCGCTAAAATAAACGCCGTAGCGCGTTGTGGCAGTAAGTGCGAACTCTGTTAATACCCAGAGCCGCTAACGGAAATGCCACAGCACTATATGGCGATAGGTGCGAACTCACTTAGCTTCAGTGAGCCGCAAAGTAAAACGCTAGGGCGCTGTCTAGCGTCGAAAGCAAACCCTGTTACGTCACAGGGCCACTGAGGAAAAGTGCTCTGTCCTGTCAGGCTCTCAGGTACACAGTTAAGTGCTAAGCGTACATAACGCGTGATCATGTGCTAATGTCCTCGCGGGAGTCACCCGCAATCTATGGCGTCTGAACGCCAGACCCTGAATACGGCAATCAAAACTCCTCACCGGTTACGCCGGTAATCTAGGGCATCTAGGACACCGACCCTGGCCAGCTACCATACCAAACTCCTCACCGATTAAGTCGGTATTCTAGTGGCTTATTTCAGCCGGGTCCCTAACCACACATATGCATGATCACACTGGCGCATAGCATACAATGGTTGATATTAGCGCATGGCGGCCCAGCCATGCTACCCTTTTATAGCAACAGCTACAGGACCTTCCAGGAACAAGGACCAATGAGAAGCTGTTACAAACACACGTAGCTACATGACCTTCCTGGCGGACCAATAGGAGCCGCTGCAGCACCTGAACATGTGACCCCTGATCTCCAATGAGAGATCTCACTCTGGGCATGCTCAGATGGGAAAACGCAGGACTTTGTCTCAAAGACGGCTGCTCCAGCACTGGCTATAATAGCAGATCCAGGAAAGGCAGCAGCAAGTCACTGCACAGTAGAGGAGTGGGCAAGACGCCTGGACCGACGTCTCTGCTGAGCAGGCTTCACTGCGGCTGGCGATGAATGGGAGAAAGCAGCGGGACGGGTTCGAGACTCCCCTTGTGCTGCAGCGGGAACTCGAACCCTAACATTACCCCCCCTCCTAGGGCCCCCCTTCTCTGGGCCTCGCTGCGTTCAAAGGCAGCGATGAGCTGCGGAGCGTGAACAGGCTCCCAGGACCTATCCTCAGGCCCATAACCCCTCCAATCCACCAAATAAAATTTTTTGCCTCGAACCACCTTGCACCCAACAATGGCATTCACCTCGTAGTCGTCCGAAGACGAACCCGACGTCCCGGCAGATGACTCAGGCAATCGGGAGATGACCACAGGTTTTAGGAGGGATACATGGAAGGTGTCGGAGATACCAAGGCGAGGCGGAAGGGCCAAACGGTAAACCACAGGGTTCACCTGCTCGAGAACCTTGAAGGGACCCAAATAGCGGGGTGCCAATTTAGTGGATTCCACCCGTAGCCTGATGTTTCGGGTGGAGAGCCACACTAAGTCGCCAGGAGAAAATGTCGGAGCGGGACGCCGATGAGCATCAGCAGAAGACCTCATCCTTTCCTTGGAAGCCTGAATGGCATCCTGGGTGCGGTCCCATATGTCCCGTGCTTCCACAGCCCAGTCTGCCACCCTGGAGTCAGCGGAAGCAACGGGCATGGGCACCGGTACCTGCGGATGCTGGCCGTAATTTAAGAGGAATGGGGTCTGTCCGGTGGAGTCAGCCACAGCATTGTTTAGCGCAAACTCCGCCCACGGAAGCAGAGATGCCCAGTCATCCTGCCTGGCAGAGACAAAATGTCGCAAGTAGGTGACCAAGGTCTGGTTGGCCCTCTCTACCAACCCATTCGTCTCGGGATGATATGCAAAGGAGAGGTTCAATTCAATGCAGAGTAGATGACACAACTCTCTCCAGAACCGAGACGCAAATTGGGGACCTCGATCGCTGACAATCTTGTCTGGCATACCGTGTAGACGGAAGATGTGTCTAATAAATAATGCTGCCAAGGCCCGTGCGGAAGGTAACCGTGGTAGCGGCACTAAGTGCACCATTTTGGAGAAGTGGTCGGTGATCACCCAAATGATAGTGCAACCCCGAGACTTGGGTAAGCCCACCACAAAGTCCATCCCGACCATCTCCCAGGGCCTGTCTGCCACCGGCAAAGGAAAAAGTAACCCAGCTGGCCGTTGTCGAGGGGACTTGTTCCTGGCGAAGGAGACACACGCCTGAACATACTCCCTGACGTCACGGACCATATGTGGCCACCAGTATGTCCTCGCCAATAGCTCAGTTGTCCTCTTTGCCCCAAAGTGTCCACCCACCCTGGACGAGTGTGCCCAAGAGAGTACCTCTGGTCGCAAATTAGTGGGCACAAAAGTCTTGCCCGGAGGCACAGACTCTAGCGAAACCGGGGCTACAGTTCTCAGGCTTTCTTCAGGGACAATAAGCCGAGGCTCCTCATCCTCCTCCTCTGATGACACTAAGGAGCGAGAGAGAGCGTCGGCCCGAACATTCTTCTCACCGGAGAGAAAATGGAGGGTGAAATGGAACCGAGAGAAGAATAGGGACCATCTGGCCTGGCGAGAATTTAGCCGCTGAGCCGTTTGCAAATATACCAAGTTCTTGTGGTCGGTGAAGACTTGGAAGGGAAAACGAGCTCCCTCCAGAAGATGTCTCCACTCTGAGAAGGCCAATTTCATAGCCAGCAACTCCCTGTCCCCGATGGAATAATTCCTCTCTGCTGGTGTAAAGGTCTTAGAAAAGAAGAAGCAGGGATGCTTCCAACCTTGAGCATCCTTTTGATATAGGACTGCTCCAGCACCAACAGAAGAGGCATCCACCTCTAAAACAAACGGTTTATCAACATCAGGGCGATGTAATATGGGAGCACTGGCAAAATGCGACTTGATGGAAGAGAACGCCTTGGAGACCTCCTCAGACCACAACTTGGGATTTGCTCCCTTCTTGGTGAGGGCTACCAAGGGAGCTACCAAAGTCGAGAAATGGGGAATGAACTGGCGATAATAATTAATGAACCCCATAAAGCGCTGCACCGCTTTAAGAGAATGGGGTTCTTGCCAGTCCATTACAGCCTGTAGTTTGGCAGGATCCATAGCCAATCCCTGGGCAGAGATGATGTAGCCCAGAAAAGGTAAGGACTCCTGCTCAAACACACATTTCTCCAGCTTGGCATAGAGGGAGTTTGCCCGTAAGAGGTCGAAGACTTTGTTGACATCCCTCCGGTGAGAGTCTATATCTGGTGAAAAGATGAGAATATCATCCAGATAGACTACCACAGAGGTGGAGAGCATATCCCGGAAGATATCATTGACAAAGTCTTGGAAAACAGTGGGAGCATTACAGAGCCCAAAGGGCATCACCAGGTATTCGTAATGCCCATCCCTGGTATTAAAAGCTGTCTTCCACTCGTCCCCCTCACGGATGCGAATTAGGTTATAGGCACCACGTAGATCAAGCTTGGTAAATACTCTTGCTCCTCGGAGCCTATCAAAGAGCTCAGAGATTAGGGGCAACGGGTACTTATTCTTGACGGTGATGGCGTTAAGACCCCTGTAGTCAATGCATGGACGTAATTCTCCGTTCTTCTTTTGCACAAAGAAGAACCCTGCCCCTGCTGGTGACACCGACTTCCTAATGAACCCTCTTGCCAGATTCTCCTGAATGTACTGGGACATGGCCTCCGTCTCAGGGAGCGAGAGGGGGTATACTCTCCCCCGAGGAGGTTCTGCTCCAGGCAAGAGATCAATAGGACAGTCGTAGGGGCGATGAGGTGGAAGAGTCTCCACCGCCTTCTTGGAGAAAACGTCTGCATATGCCCAATAACACTGAGAAAGAGAAGTGAGATCTACGGGTATCTCTGTGGTGGTGACCTGAACGCACTCCCTGATACACCTGCCTCTACATGAATCACACCAACCCAGTATCCTCCCAGAGGACCACTCAATATGGGGAGAGTGGTAACGGAGCCAAGGTACTCCCAGCAACACCTCGTCTATTCTCTCGGGCAGGACAAGAAAATAAATACTCTCCTGATTGGACGTGGACATAGATAAAGTGAGAGGGATCGTCTGGTGGGTGATTTGGGAGGGCAGAGTTGATCCATTCACTACTCGCACAGTCACCGGTTGGGCGAGCATCACCAGAGGTATAGTGTGGCGGAGAGCAAATGCAGAGGACATGAAATTCCCCTCGGCTCCGGAATCCACACAGAGCTCAGCGGAGAGCGTGGATGGACCTACTGTAATTGTCCCTTTAAAGGACAACTTGGTGGAAAATGCCGCAGTGTCTAGTGAACCTCCTCCCAAGGTCACTAGACGCGACCGTTTTCCCGACCGCTGTGGACATTTGTTGGCATAGTGTCCTAACTGCTGGCAGATGTTACAGACCACGGGTACTCGAGCGGCCCGGGACTTAGGTCCCGCTCGAGAAACCTCCATGGCCTCATGGGAGTCGGGCGCCTGGTTGGAAGATTCCAGAGGTCTGGCGAAGGTGGGAGCCAGCCGGAACCTCTGCCTACACTGGGACCGCTCCAACCTCCGCTCGTGAAAACGGAGGTCGATGCGGGTAGATATGGCGATAAGCTTCTCCAGTGTGGCGGGAATCTCCATGGTAGCCAAAGCATCTTTAACATGATCAGCCAGTCCTCGCCAGTAGACTGGAATGAGTACTTTATCCGACCAGTCTAGCTCTGAGGCCAGAGTCCGAAACTGGACGGAAAACAGACTGACCAAAGACGAACCCTGTGCCAATGCCAGCAGTTGTAGCGCCGTATCGTGGGTGACCTGAGGTCCTAAAAAGACCTTTTTTAGAGCCTCCAGAAAAGAGGAGCACTCCGCACCACACGGTCGTCACGCTCCCACAGCGGGGTGGCCCACTCCAACGCTCTGCCTGACAGAAGCAAAATTATAAAGCCCACTTGTGCCCGATCCGTGGGGAAACGTGCAGCCAGAAGCTCGAGTTGTATAGAGCACTGACTCACGAATCCCCGACATTGCTTGCTGTCACCAGCAAACTTGTCTGGAAGCGGGAGTGGGATATTGTGGGGGCAGAGGTGGCAGTGGACACACTGGCTGCAGCCACGCTAGCAACCTGAACAGCGACTGCGGTAACATCCACAGCTGAGGTTGTGCACTCAAGAGCCGCCAACCTACCCTCCAGCTGCTGGATGTCCCGTAGTAGACGCTGGTCATCCGCCATTTTACCAGCCAGACCCTGGCGCTAATATTATATTAGGGTCTGCGGAACGCACCAAATATATGAGGTAGAGAGGTGCGTTCGCAGCCCGGGGTCCACCGTGCAGGCGGAACCTGCTGCTAGTAAAATGGCGAAAGTAGCGAACTCTGTTATCCCGCAGAGTCGCTAAAATAAACGCCGTAGCGCGTTGTGGCAGTAAGTGCGAACTCTGTTAATACCCAGAGCCGCTAACGGAAATGCCACAGCGCTATATGGCGATAGGTGCAAACTCACTTAGCTTCAGTGAGCCGCAAAGTAAAACGCTAGGGCACTGTCTAGCGTCGAAAGCAAACCCTGTTACGTCACAGGGCCACTGAGGAAAAGTGCTGTGTCCTGTCAGGCTCTCAGGTACACAGTTAAGTGCTAAGCGTACATAACGCATGATCATGTGCTAATGTCCTCGCGGGAGTCACCCCCAATCTATGGCGTCTGAACCCCCAGACCCTGAATACGGCAATCAAAACTCCTCACCGGTTACGCCGGTAATCTAGGGCATCTAGGACACAGACCCTGGCCAGCTACCATACCAAACTCCACACCGATTAAGTCGGTATTCTAGTGGCTTATTTCAGCCGGGTCCCTAACCACACATACGCATGATCACACTGGCGCATAGCATACAATGGTTGATATTAGCGCATGGCGGCCCAGCCATGCTACCCTTTTATAGCAACGGCTACAGGACCTTCCAGGAACAAGGACCAATGAGAAGCTGTTACAAACACACGTAGCTACATGACCTTCCTGGCGGACCAATAGGAGCCGCTGCAGCACCTGAACATGTGACCCCTGATCTCCAATGAGAGATCTCACTCTGGGCATGCTCAGATGGGAAAACGCAGGACTTTGTCTCAAAGACGGCTGCTCCAGCACTGGCTATAATAGCAGATCCAGGAAAGGCAGCAGCAAGTCACTGCACAGTAGAGGAGTGGGCAAGACGCCTGGACCGACGTCTCTGCTGAGCAGGCTCCACTGTGGCTGGAGATGAATGGGAGACCGCAGCAGGATGGGTTCGAGACTCCCCTTGTGCAGCAGCGGGAACTCGAACCCTAACATTACCCCCCCTCCTAGGGCCCCCTTCTCTGGGCCTCGCTGCATTCAAAGGCAGCGATGAGCTGCGGAGCGTGAACATGCTCGGCAGGCTCCCAGGACCTATCCTCAGGCCCATAACCCCTCCAATCCACCAAATAAAATTTTTTGCCTCGAACCACCTTGCACCCAACAATGGCATTCACCTCGTAGTCGTCCGAAGACGAACCCGACGTCCCGGCAGATGACTCAGGCAACCGGGAGATGACCACGGGTTTTAGGAGGGATACATGGAAGGTGTCGGAGATACCAAGGCGAGGCGGAAGGGCCAAACGGTAAACCACAGGGTTCACCTGCTCGAGAACCTTGAAGGGACCCAAATAGCGGGGTGCCAATTTAGTGGATTCCACCCGTAGCCTGATGTTTCGGGCGGAGAGCCACACTAGGTCGCCAGGAGAAAATGTCGGAGCGGGACGCTGATGAGCATCGGTAGAAGACCTCATCCTTTCCTTGGAAGCCTGAATGGCATCCTGGGTGCGGTCCCATATGTCCCGTGCTTCCACAGCCCAGTCTGCCACCCTGGAGTCAGCGGAAGCAACGGGCATGGGCACCGGTACCCGCGGATGCTGGCCGTAATTTAAGAGGAATGGGGTCTGTCCGATGGAGTCAGCCACAGCATTGTTTAGCGCAAACTCCGCCCACAGAAGCAGAGATGCCCAGTCATCCTGCCTGGCAGAGACAAAATGTCGCAAGTAGGTGACCAAGGTCTGGTTGGCCCTCTCTACCAACCATTCGTCTCGGGATGATATGCAGAGGAGAGGTTCAATTCAATGCAGAGTAGATGACACAACTCTCTCCAGAACCGAGACGCAAATTGGGGACCTCGATCGCTGACAATCTTGTCTGGCATACCGTGTAGACGGAAGATGTGTCTAATAAATAATGCTGCCAAGGCCCGTGCGGAAGGTAACCGTGGTAGCGGCACTAAGTGCACCATTTTGGAGAAGTGGTCGGTGATCACCCAAATGATAGTGCAACCCCGAGACTTGGGTAAGCCCACCACAAAGTCCATCCCGACCATCTCCCAGGGCCTGTCTGCCACCGGCAAAGGAAAAAGTAACCCAGCTGGCCGTTGTCGAGGGGACTTGTTCCTGGCGCAGGAGACACACGCCTGAACATACTCCCTGACGTCACGGACCATATGTGGCCACCAGTATGTCCTCGCCAATAGCTCAGTTGTCCTCTTTGCCCCAAAGTGTCCACCCACCCTGGACGAGTGTGCCCAAGAGAGTACCTCCGGTCGCAAATTAGTGGGCACAAAAGTCTTGCCCGGAGGCACAGACTCTAGCGAAACCGGGGCTACAGTTCTCAGGCTTTCTTCAGGGACAATAAGCCGAGGCTCCTCATCCTCCTCCTCTGATGACACTAAGGAGCGAGAGAGAGCGTCGGCCCGAACATTCTTCTCACCGGAGAGAAAATGGAGGGTGAAATGGAACCGAGAGAAGAATAGGGACCATCTGGCCTGGCGAGAATTTAGCCGCTGAGCCGTTTGCAAATATACCAAGTTCTTGTGGTCGGTGAAGACTTGGAAGGGAAAACGAGCTCCCTCCAGAAGATGTCTCCACTCTGAGAAGGCCAATTTCATAGCCAGCAACTCCCTGTCCCCGATGGAATAATTCCTCTCTGCTGGTGTAAAGGTCTTAGAAAAGAAGAAGCAGGGATGCTTCCGACCTTGAGCATCCTTTTGATATAGGACTGCTCCAGCACCAACAGAAGAGGCGTCCACCTCTAAAACAAACGGTTTATCAACATCAGGGCGATGTAATATGGGAGCACTGGCAAAATGTGACTTGATGGAAGAGAACGCCTTGGAGACCTCCTCAGACCACAACTTGGGATTTGCTCCCTTCTTGGTGAGGGCTACCAAGGGAGCTACCAAAGTCGAGAAATGGGGAATGAACTGGCGATAATAATTAATGAACCCCATAAAGCGCTGTCACCGCTTTAAGAGAATGGGGTTCTTGCCAGTCCATTACAGCCTGTAGTTTGGCAGGATCCATAGCCAATCCCTGGGCAGAGATGATGTAGCCCAGAAAAGGTAAGGACTCCTGCTCAAACACACATTTCTCCAGCTTGGCATAGAGGGAGTTTACCCGTAAGAGGTCGAAGACTTTGTTGACATCCCTCCGGTGAGAGTCTATATCTGGTGAAAAGATGAGAATATCATCCAGATAGACTACCACAGAGGTGGAGAGCATATCCCGGAAGATATCATTGACAAAGTCTTGGAAAACAGCGGGAGCATTACAGAGCCCAAAGGGCATCACCAGGTATTCGTAATGCCCATCCCTGGTATTAAAAGCTGTCTTCCACTCGTCCCCCTCACGGATGCGAATTAGGTTATAGGCACCACGTAGATCAAGCTTGGTAAATACTCTTGCTCCTCGGAGCCTATCAAAGAGCTCAGAGATTAGGGGCAACGGGTACTTATTCTTGACGGTGATGGCGTTAAGACCCCTGTAGTCAATGCATGGACATAATTCTCCGTTCTTCTTTTGCACAAAGAAGAACCCTGCCCCTGCTGGTGACACAGACTTCCTAATGAACCCTCTTGCCAGATTCTCCTGAATGTACTGGGACATGGCCTCCGTCTCAGGGAGCGAGAGGGGGTATACTCTCCCCCGAGGAGGTTCTGCTCCAGGCAAGAGATCAATAGGACAGTCGTAGGGGCAATGAGGTGGAATAGTCTCCACCGCCTTCTTGGAGAAAACGTCTGCATATGCCCAATAACACTGAGGAAGAGAAGTGAGATCTACGGGTATCTCTGTGGTGGTGACCTGAACGCACTCCCTGATACACCTGCCTCTACATGAATCACACCAACCCAGTATCCTCCCAGAGGACCACTCAATATGGGGAGAGTGGTAACGGAGCCAAGGTACTCCCAGCAACACCTCGTCTATTCTCTCGGGCAGGACAAGAAAATAAATACTCTCCTGATGGGACGGGGACATAGATAAAGTGAGAGGGATCGTCTGGTGGGTGATTTGGGAGGGCAGAGTTGATCCATTCACTACTCGCACAGTCACCGGTTGGGCGAGCATCACCAGAGGTATAGTGTGGCGGAGAGCAAATGCAGAGGACATGAAATTCCCCTCGGCTCCGGAATCCACACAGAGCTCAGCGGAGAGCATGGATGGACCTACTGTAATTGTCCCTTTAAAGGACAACTTGGTGGAAAATGCCGCAGTGTCTAGTGAACCTCCTCCCAAGGTCACTAGACGCGACCGTTTTCCCGACCGCTGTGGACATTTGTTGGCATAGTGTCCTAACTGCTGGCAGATGTTACAGACCACGGGTACTCGAGCGGCCCGGGACTTAGGTCCCACTCGAGAAACCTCCATGGCCTCATGGGAGTCGGGCGCCTGGTTGGAAGATTCCAGAGGTCTGGCGAAGGTGGGAGCCAGCCGGAACCTCTGCCTACACTGGGACCGCTCCAACCTCCGCTCGTGAAAACGGAGGTCGATGCGGGTAGATATGGCGATAAGCTTCTCCAGTGTGGCGGGAATCTCCATGGTAGCCAAAGCATCTTTAACATGATCAGCCAGTCCTCGCCAGTAGACTGGAATGAGTACTTTATCCGACCAGTCTAGCTCTGAGGCCAGAGTCCGAAACTGGACGGAAAACAGACTGACCAAAGACGAACCCTGTGCCAATGCCAGCAGTTGTAGCGCCGTATCGTGGGTGACCTGAGGTCCTAAAAAGACCTTTTTTAGAGCCTCCAGAAAACGAGGAGCACTCCGCACCACACGGTCGTCACGCTCCCATAGCGGGGTGGCCCACTCCAATGCTCTGCCTGACAGAAGCGAAATTATAAAGCCCACTTGTGCCCGATCCGTGGGGAAATGTGCAGCCAGAAGCTCGAGTTGTATAGAGCACTGACTCACGAATCCCCGACATTGCTTGCTGTCACCAGCAAACTTGTCTGGAAGCGGGAGGTAGGATATTGTGGGGGCAGAGGTGGCAGTGGACACACTGGCTGCAGCCACGCTAGCAACCTGAACAGCGACTGCGGTAACATCCACAGCTGAGGTTGTGCACTCAAGAGCCGCCAACCTACCCTCCAGCTGCTGGATGTCCCGTAGTAGACGCTGGTCATCCGCCATATTACCAGCCAGACCCTGGCGCTAATATTATGTTAGGTCTACGGAACGCACCAAATATATGAGGTAGAGAGGTGCGTTCGCAGCCCGGGGTCCACCGTGCAGGCGGAACCTGCTGCTAGTAAAATGGCAAAAGTAGCGAACTCTGTTATCCCGCAGAGTCGCTAAAATAAACGCCGTAGCGCATTGTGGCAGTAAGTGCGAACTCTGTTAATACCCAGAGCCGCTAACGGAAATGCCACAGCGCTATATGGCGATAGGTGCAAACTCACTTAGCTTCAGTGAGCCGCAAAGTAAAACGCTAGGGCGCTGTCTAGCGTCGAAAGCAAACCCTGTTACGTCACAGGGCCACTGAGGAAAAGTGCTGTGTCCTGTCAGGCTCTCAGGTACACAGTTAAGTGCTAAGCGTAAATAACGCGTGATCATGTGCTAATGTCCTCGCGGGAGTCACCCGCAATCTATGGCGTCTGAACGCCAGACCCTGAATACGGCAATCAAAACTCCTCACCGGTTACGCCGGTAATCTAGGGCATCTAGGACACCGACCCTGGCCAGCTACCATACCAAACTCCTCACCGATTAAGTCGGTATTCTAGTGGCTTATTTCAGCCGGGTCCGTAACCACACATACGCATGATCACACTGGCGCATAGCATACAATGGTTGATATTAGCGCATGGCGGCCCAGCCATGCTACCCTTTTATAGCAACAGCTACAGGACCTTCCAGGAACAAGGACCAATGAGAAGCTGTTACAAACACACGTAGCTACATGACCTTCCTGGCGGACCAATAGGAGCCGCTGCAGCACCTGAACATGTGACCCCTGATCTCCAATGAGAGATCTCACTCTGGGCATGCTCAGATGGGAAAACGCAGGACTTTGTCTCAAAGACGGCTGCTCCAGCACTGGCTATAATAGCAGATCCAGGAAAGGCAGCAGCAAGTCACTGCACAGTAGAGGAGTGGGCAAGACGCCTGGACCGACGTCTCTGCTGAGCAGGCTCCACTGCGGCCGGAGATGAATGGGAGACCGCAGCGGGTCGGGTTCGAGACTCCCCTTGTGCAGCAGCGGTATCTCGAACCCTAACACCTATATTCTCCGGAATTAGTCCTTAGAAGACTGTTGGTTTATCTGGATTTGAGTAGTTTTGGATGGTAGACCCCACACTGACTAAGAAATTGCCAATTCCGACCCTATCTTGGCAGCAGCTCTCCCTACACTATCTCAATCCGGAGCTGAATGCGGCGAGCAGGGCGGCGTTCAGTCTCTTGTACCCCTGATGATGCAGTGCGGCCAGCCAATCACTGAACGACCACAACAAAGACGGCTGCGGTATTTCATTGCTGGGCAGACAATCCCTGCATTGTGTTTGGGTCTGTAAAGTCTGCCAAAAATGCGGTGAGGAGACCCGAGTTCCTGCCGAGTAATCCCGGAAATGCTCGGTGCTCGCCGAGTAGACAGAGTACCGTGATACTCGGGCGAGTAACGAGTAGTGGCGAGCACGTTTGCTCATCACTAGTCCTTACCGTTTCTGGGATATGTTATCTCTGATTCCAGTTTTATGATGGATCCCGAAAAGGTGTCTGCCATCCTCAACTGGCCACAACCTTAGGGGATCAAGGTCATTCAAAGGTTTATTGGCTTTGCAAATTATTACCGACAGTTTATTCCCCATTTCGCTTCTCTGAGTGGAGTGTTGAGGTTAAAGACCTAGTGGTAGACAATTGCAGAATTGAGGCTGAAGACCCGGCAGTGGACAATTGCAGTGTTGAGGCTAAAGACCCTTCAGTGGACAATTGCAATGTTGGCACTAAAGACTCTGCAGTGGAAAATTGCAGTGTTGAGGCTAAAGACCCAGCGGTGGACAATTGCAGTGTTGAGGCTGAAGACCCGGCAGTGGAGAATTTCTGTGTTGAGGATGAACACACAGCAGTGGAGCAATGCAATGTTGAGCACGAAGAACCTGCTTTGTAGCATTGCAGTGTTGAGGAAGAACACACAGCAGTGGAGCATTTCATTGTTGAGCCTGAAGAACCAGGAGTGGAGAATTGCAATGTTGAGGCTGAAGAATCTGCATTGGTGAATTGCAGTGGTGAGGCTGAAGTCCCAGCATTGTAGCATTGTAGTGTTGAAGATGAACAACCAACAAAGTTCAATTAGGAAGTGGGTCTCCAAGTGTTTTCCTATGCAGTTAATGCAAGTCCAGCCTTAAATTTGGACGCACCCAAATACCACTTGGAAGAGACGTGGAGGATGGCCTCTGAAAAAGGTCTTCCCAGTTAAAAGGAGTGGGTCTCCTATACTTGGAATGCCCACACACTAAGTGTATGGGTTGACAAGCATTTTCCCGTGGGGCGCACACATCAACCTACTGTGTAAATATTTTTAATGAAATGGGCATCAAAAACACCCTTTTACACAATAAGTTGGCTGTTGCATCACGGAACATGGTCACCATGTTGATTTAGTAGTGGTGGATGATGAGGATGAGGAAAAGGAGGAGGACAACACACCAAATAGCCAAAGTCAGGAAGCATATACCCATGTGTGGGTGTGAAGAGGTGCATGGTAATACACCTCCCAAAAAATACTCTGTATTGGAAGTTATCTTTCGCTGTTATCATTTGGTGGTGTAGAGAATTCTGCCCCAATCCAGCCCTTGTTCATTTTAATAAGGGTCAGCCTGTCAGCATTTTCAGTTGACAGCCGGATGCACTTATCAGTTATAATTCCACCAGCGGTACTAAAAACCCGCTCTGACAAAACGATAGCGGAAGAGCAGTCCAGGACCAGTGTCCAGCTTGGATACCCAATAATTAAAAGGCACAGAGGAATCACGGAGGACGTTGGTACGGTCTGCAAGGTACTCCTTCAACATCTTCACAAACTGTCCAGTCCTTGTGACAGTATCCCACGACTCTGGGCCGGGGCGATGGGAGAGTCTGAGAAAAATGTCCCAGAACTTTGCCAGTGTCACCCTGCCTCTGCTGGATTGGAGTTGTGTCTCTCTCGCCTCTAGTCCTTGATTGTCCAACGAAATATGACATCTGCCACCAGCGTTTTCAGATGGGAATTTTTTACTAATTTCGCAACAATGGACCTCTGGTACTGCAACATTTTAGTACACCTATCTGACTCTAGAAGAAGAGATTAAAAGTTCTCTTTGTAGCGTGGGTCTAGAAGTGTCACCAACTAGTAATGAGTGTCAGCACAGTTTTTGATAATGCAAGGGTCAGGTGAAAGGCAGCGCAACATAAAGTCTGCCATGCGTGCCAGACTGCTAACCAGAAAGACTTCCGTGTCCTCACCAACAAGATGAATGTCCATGCTGTCCTCCTCTCCCTCCTCCATGTCCTCAGGTCATCCATGCTGAACAGAATGTATGACAGGTGTGCTTGTTTTACCGTCTATAGCGCATGAAAGTAGCTCCTGTTCTTCCTCCTCCTCTTCCTCATTGTCAACCAATCCACATTGAGATGACATGATGCTGGGCTGTGTGTAATCACCCTGTATGGTTCCTTGCTCCATCTCATCATGCTCAGCCTGCAATGCATCCTCTTTCATTGTAAGCAGAGAGCTTTTCAGAATACAGTGAAGCGAGATGGTGACTCTAACCATCTTGGAGGACTCCTCAAAGTTTTGTAGGATGGTACAAAAGTCTGACATCCATATCCACTCCTGAGGTCTTATGTGTGGAGTCTGAACTGAATACCGATGGCCTTGTTGATGCTGGTAGTCAACAACTGCCCTCTATTGCTCACAAATCCTTTCCAACATATGCAGTTGTAGAGTTCCAAAGCGTGGGGACATCACACACCAGTCGGTGAACTGGAAGCTGCAAATGCTGCTGAAGTATGGCAAGGGTCAGCTGAAGCTGTAGCTGACTTTATAAAATGGGCACACAGGCGGCATACTTTCACAAGCAGATTCGGCAGCTCCGGGTAGGTTATGAGAAACCGCTGAACCACAAGGTTAAGCACATGGGCCAGGGATGGTACGTGTGTAAGTTCGCCTCACCTGAGAAATGCCACCAGGTTCTGGACTTCCAAACAGACACACAGATGCAACTCCATGATTAAGACCTGCCTGGGTCAAACATGTTGGTTTCTATGTCTTTTTTCAAATCATAAGTATATGCAAACTGCCTGACCTTTTTTTGTTACCTGTTTTTAATATGAAAAAATAAATAGATGTTTTAAGAAACCTTGGAATTCCTGGGATAATTCGTCCAAAGAGGCACTGGATGTTAGCTATTTAATAAGTAGGCTATGACATAACAAAAAAATTCTACAGTAATCCAAAAAATGGCAGATTTTTCTGTGCACTCAGATGTCATGCCTGGGGTGGGCAAACCCATTTAAAATAGCTGTATTTTCACTCTGTACTATGAAAAGGTGCACCACGAACACCTCTTCCATGTTGCACAGTACGGCTCGTGGTAGAACCTGCACCGCTGCTGTGTGCTGGGAATGCCTCTAACAAACGGTTTACCAGGGTTGCTTGTTTGTTCGTCAATATTAGCTCGAGGTTCTCCTGTGGCATGATGTTCTGTAATTTGCCTTTATAGCGTGGATCGAGGATGCTGGCCAACCAGTAGTCGTCATCCTTCATAATTTTGGCAATGCGGGGTCCCTTTTTAGGATCCGCAAGACATAATCACACATGTGGGCCAATGTTCCAGGTGTCAATGATGCACTGCCAGTGGTGAGTGTTGGAGCACTTTCTGCCAAATCCACATCCCTCCAGTCTCGCACAACCCCTGTGCTTGACCTTGGCAAGCCAACACTTTCTCTTGCCCCCTGAGAAGCATCCTCTTCCCCAAAATAATCATCCCCCTCCTCCTCCTCCTCCTCCTCCTCCTCTTCCTCTTCTTCCTCCACCTCGTCCAGGACAGTTCCCTGAGCAGACAATGGCTGACTGTCATCAAGACTTCCCTCCTCCTCCTCTTCCTCCTCCGCTGCAGACGCCTGATCCTTAATGTGCGTCAAAGTTTGCATAAGCAGACGCATAAGTGGGATGCTCATGCTTATGATGGTATCGTCTGCGCTTACCAGCCATGTGCATTCCTCAAAACACTGAAGGATTTTACAGAGGTCTTTCAGCTTTGACCACTGCACACCCAACAACTCCATGTCTGCCCTCAAACTGCCTGCCCGTGTATCCTCCCACAAATGCATTACTGCCTGCCTCTGTTCGCACAGCCTCTCAACCTTGTGCATGGTGGAGTTCCACCTTGTTGCAACGTCTATGATTAGGTGGTGCTTGGGGAGGTGGAGCGATCGCTGCAGCCTCTGCATACGACTGGAGTCTACGGGCGAGCGACGGATGCGCGAGCACAGTCTTCGCACCTAATGCAGCAGTGCTGGTAACTCCGGAAAATTATTTATGAAGCACTGCAACACTAGGTTCAAGGTGTGAGCCAGGAAAGGTATGTGTCTGAGTTTTGCCAGGGCTATGGCTGCCACAAAATTACGGCCGTTATCACTGACTACATTGCCTGGCTCAAGATGTAGACTGGCTAGCCATGACTCAGCTTCTCACTGCAAGTAGTCGGCCAGTACCTCCGTGGTGTGTCTGTTGTCGCCCAAAGACATCACCTTTAAAACAGCCTGCTGACGCTTACCACTAGCTGTTCGATAGTGGGACACCTTGTGTGCAACACTGGCAGCTGCGGATGGAGTGCTCGTGCGACTGCGCTCTGTCGATAAGCTTTCGCTTCTGGAGGAGGAGGAGGGTCGAACGCCTACAGCCAACTGTTGCCTATACCGGGGGCTAGGCAGAACTGTCCTACTGCCACTGTCCCCTGTGGACCCTGCATCCACCACATTCACCAAGTGAGCAGTGATGGACACGTAACGGCCCTGGCCATGCCTACTGGCCCATGCATCTGTTGTGAGGTGCACCTTTCCACTCACTGATTGTTTTGAGTGCATGGACAATGCGGTCTTTCACATGCAGGTGGAGGGCAGGGATGGCTTTTCTAGAAAAGAGTGCCGACTGGATAGGTCATAGCGTGGGACAGCATAGTCCATGAGCTCTCGGAACGCTGCGCTTTCAACCAAACGGAAGGGCATCATCTCTAATGAGATCAGTTTGGCATTGTAGGCGTTCAAAGCCAGTGTACGCGGATGAGAGGATGAGTACTTTTTTGTCCTACTCAGAGTGTCTGCTAGGGTGAGCTGGACTTGAGAGCTGCATATGGGGAACTAGCGGTGGATATGGCGGACTGAGAGGGGTTGGTGATGGTGATGGTGGTGGTGGTGGTGATGGCCTAGATTCAGTCTTTCGTTGGATTCCCTGACTGCTTTGGCCTTGCGACGACACCTCAACATTTCTTGCAGGTGATGTGCTAACCTGTGAGCTTACAGTGGGGGAAGCGATGTAGCGTTGCTGGCTACCTTCAGTCGGAGCAGGTGCACATGTGCTACCTGAGGTTTTGTAGTCCATCCACGCTTGCAAGTGCAAGGTGTTTAAATATCAGCAGATATATGGTACTGTATCAGAAGGGGACAGCTGTATACGGTTTGGGGGAAAATTTCAATCTCCGTATATATTTCCAGAGTCACACACAGACGCTCACTCAGTATGGATTTGACCATAATACAAAGAGCAGATATACGGTACTGTTTCAGAAGCGGACAGCTATATACGGTTTTGGGGAAAATTTCAATCTCCGTATATATTTCCAGAGTCACACACAGATGCTCACTCAGTGTGGATTTGACCGTAATACAAAGAGCAGATATACGGTACTGTATCAGAAGTGGACAGCTGTATATGGTTTTGGGGAAAATGTCAATCTCCGTATATATTTCCGGAGTCACACACAGATAGTCAGCATGTATTTGTCCGTGATACCAGCCGGTACACGGTAGTGTGTGAGAAGCGTACAGCTCTATACGGTGTGGGAAAAAATGAACGCTCAGTAACTGTGCAGAAAAAAAGAATTTAAGTATTAGTGCACTGCTGTGTAAAAAGCAGTCTGCACAGCAGTGTACACACAGCAATACAGATATCAGGCAGCCTAATAACCAGCGCTGCTGCACACAAGAAAATCCTCCCCTGTCACTGCACACTAACTGTACAGCACAATTGCTATCAGCACAAGCACAGAAGAACTTCTCTTTCCTGCCTAACTCTCTCCCTACTGATAAACAGCGTCAGCAACCTCTCCCTACTGTTAATATCGGCAGAAGTCAAATGGCAGTCGGCTGTCAGGGCTTTTATAGACACTATGACGCCACCCAAAGCAAACCAATTACTGCAATGCCTTTCTCTAAGATGGTGTCATCTCATTGCCCACAGTGTACGTCCTTGCTCATTGGCTGAAAAAAGGCACCTGCAAGCATTTTGGGAAATACTAGTTTGGCGCTCGTTTCGACGACTGCATGGCCGACCTCACGCTATGGTCATGTTTCGGTTGACGAAACTCAACTTTGGCTAAAGTTGGTGACTTTTGAATATGACCGACCTGTTTCGCTCAACTCTACTGTCTGCTACTGAGATCTAAATGCACACCTACAGTGCGTGCATTCCTTTCACTTATATGTATATATGCACATACACTCCCTACCTAGCACTGTGATCTATATACCTTAAATTTGTCCTTAGAAGGACTGTTGATTTAGCTGGATTTGTGCATTCTTTGATGGTATACCCACACTACCTTCTAAACTCCCAAATCTGACCCTATCTCGGCAGCAGCTCTCAATACATTCACTAATTTAGGAGAAGACTGTTAGGCCGGCGTCACACTGGCGAGTTTGATGCGAGTAAGTCTCACGACTTTCTCGCATCAACACCCGGCACGGCCGTCCGCTCTCGGACCCGAGTGTGCGACTGCATGTATTTCTATGCAGCCGCACACTCGGGTCCGAGAGCGGGCGGCCGTGCCGGGTGTTGATGCGAGAAAGTCGTGCGACTTACTCGCATCCAACTCGCCAGTGTGACGCTGGCCTTATGACCATGGTGGAGCCAGGTCTCTTATACACCTGATGACGCTGTGCGGCCCGCCAATCACTGTAATACCACAACAAAGATGGCTGCGACATTACAGTGCGTGACCACAATCCCTGCATGTTGATTGGTGCTCTAAAGAGCGCCAAAAATGCAGGGCGTGCACCAGAACTTCCGCCGAGCAATCCCGGAAATCCTCAGTGCTTGCCGAGTACCGCGAGGACAGCGATGCTTGGGAGAATAACGAGTATTACCGAGCATGTTTGCTCATCATTACTCAAGAGGTTACCTGAAGCATATCCTTGACGAGGCAAGGAACAGAGCAAAATGCTTCAAATAAGAGATATTACTACGTCCAGAAAAAAAAGCCAAATATCAAAAATGATTTATATTTAACTTTAAATTTGTTCCTATTTGCGGAGCCATTTATTCAGCCATAAAAAAATTGGCATATATTGGCATCTGACAAAGACCTTTGTGATGTAGTGACACAAAAGCCACTTGTAACATATAGACGCTGTTCAAATTTACAAGACAACATAGTCTAAAATCGTTTAAAAATTCTCCAAACGAATTGGATACAAAATTTCAAAATCTCTAGGATATCACAGATGTGGTTCGTGTAATTTTTGATATTTTCAGCTTAGAACAAATCCTATTAATATAGGGGCTATAATATGTCATGTAACAGAGTTCATATCATGCAAGACCCAGTTTGTTGTATACATCATTTTCTGTCCATGTAAAAAGTATTATATAGGAAAAACAATCAGACCTCTATACGTGAGATTTGGAGAACACTACAAATCTATATCATCTGGTAAAGGCTCCACTAGATTAATGGAACAAATTCGCGATACACATGGTTCCAATCCTAAAGTTCTAAGTTTTCCGTCCTAGAAAAAGTCCACCTGCCTGAGCAAGACCGCAATTTAAATAAATTACCTTTATGTAGAGAAGCCAGATGGATACTACATACACAAGCTCAAGGTCCAACAGGTTTCAACGATAAGGTATTATTGATAAACTTGGCACTCATTGCAGAAGATAGAATTTTTAAATGGTTTTAATAGCAGTGTGATTGTACAAGTGTGATGTTTCGGTCAACAAAGACCTTCATCAGAGCACGCACTGCATTGGGTAAATGTGTAAGAGAACTCGGTGTCTGGTGATGTTGCCTCAGAAGCTCCTAGGTGCTGTGTAGTAGCCTTAGCGGCGCAAATGCGGTATACACCGCTGATTCATGGGGACGCTAGTGTATAGTGAGGAGCCAGGGACCAAAAGGATAACAAAGTGCCACTTTATAATTTCTTCATTTGGATACACCAGTGAGCATCAAGCTACAATTGGCACTAGTCTAGGGCAGAGCTGGCTAAATATGAGACACCTAGATGGTTAAACAGGGGACACCTTGATGAAGCTTAAGCAATACCCAAAATCCAATTGGATGGCTAAATTGTCAATCAAGAGACTGATAGCTCAGCACGTCCCAGCAGCCGATTGGGAAACTGAGCTGTCCATCAAATACTGACATGACAGCCAGCATGACCTAGCTCTAAATTGGAAGGCATACAGTAATTCAATGCATCCAGACACACAGAATGGTGGAATCGTTACAATAGCTTTATTGATTCAGTATATAAAGGGCACAAAAAATGGTTGAACACAACATCATAAAAATTTAAAAGGCAGAATAGAAATATCAGCTGGAGTTGGAGGCAATATGTCTCAGACCTACATGGTCCTTTGTCAAGCCAGGCCTAAATAAAGAACATGTAGGTCTGAAACATGCTACTCTGAGTCCAGCTGATATTTCTTTTCTGTCTTTCTAATTTTTGTGTTGTTTTTTTTAAAGAAGATGTGAATGCTGGCTATCGTTGGGACTGTTGTAATGAATGGAGTTTTTTGCTGTGCACCTGGATAGGTGAGCTGATTGCTACCTTTTCAAACCTCAATTAACACTATCTATTAACCCCTTTACCCCCGAGGGTGGTTTGCACGTTAATGACCGGGCCAATTTTTACAATTCTGACCACTGTTCCTTTATGAGGAAATAACTCTAGAATTCTTCAATGAATCCCAGTGATTCTGAGATGGTTTTTTCGTGATGTATTGTGCTTCATGATAGTGGTAAAATATCTTGGATATGACTTGCATTTCTTTGTGAAAAAAACAAATTTGGTGAAAATTTAGAAAATTTTGCAGTTTTCCAACTTTGAATTTTCATGCCCTTAAATAACAGAGATAAGTTCCACAAAATACTTAATAAGTAACATTTCCCACATATCTACTTTACATCAGCACAATTTTGGAACACAATTTTTTTTTAATGAAGTTATAAGGGTTATAAGTTGAATAGCGATTTCTCATTTTTACACCATTTTTTTTATGGACCACATCACATTTGAAGTCACTTTGAGGGGTCTATATGATAGAACATACCCAAAAGTGACACCATTCTAAAAACTGCACCCCTCAAGGTGCTCAAAACCACATTCAAGAAGTTTATTAACCCTTCAGGTGCTTCATAGGAATTTTTGTAATGTTTAAAAAAAATGAACATTTAACTTTTTTTCTCAAAAATTTATTTCAGATTTCCAATTTTTTTTAAACCAATGGTAACAAGAGAAATTGGACCGCAAAAGTTGTTCTGCAATTTGTCCTGAGTACGCTGATACCCCATATGTGTGAGTATACCACTGTTTGGGATCATGGCAGAGCTCGGAAGGGAAGGAGCGCCGTTTTACTTTTACAACGCAAAATTGGCTGGAATTGAGATCGGACGCCATGTCGCATTTGGAGAGCCCCTGATGTGCCTAAACAGTGGAATCCCCTCACAAGTGACAACATTTTGGAAACTATTCCCACCAAGGAACTTATCTAGATGTGTGGTGAACACTTTGAACCCCAAAGTGCTTCACAGACGTTTATAACGTAGAGCAGTGAAAATAAAAAAATCATATTTTTTTCTACAAAAATGATCTTTTAGCCCCTAATTTTTTATTTTACTAAGAATAACAGAAGAAATTGGACCCCAAAAGTTATTGTGCAATTTCTCTTGAGTACACCAATACCCCAGGGGTATACTACTTTTGAGGTACAGTACAAAGCTCAGAAGAGAAGAGGCGCCAAATTGGAGTTCAGATTTTGCTGGAATGGTTTGAGGGTGCCAAGTCACATTCGCAGAGCCCTGAGGTGCCATAACAACAGAAACCCCTATATGTGAACTCATTTTACAAACTACACTCCCCAGTGAATTCATCTAGGGGTGCAGTGATCATATTAACACCACATGTGCCTCACAGAATTTTATACCACTGAGCAGTGAAGAAAGAATAAATTACATTTTTACAACTAAAATGTTGTTTTAGCCCCAAGTTTTTAATTTTCTTAGGGCTAATAGGAATTTTTTTCACAACAAACTGAGGTCACATTTTCTGGAGTGTGCCAATATGCTACATACTATCCGGAAATATTTTTCAGACACAGTGCAAAGCAAAACTCAGAAGGCAAGGAGTGCCAGATTTTACTGTTATGGTTTGCAGGTGCCATAACCCACTGGGAGAGCCCATGAGATGCCATAACAGCAGAACACCCCATAAGTGACCCCATTTTATGAACTACACCTCTCAATGAATTCATCTAGGGTGCAATGATCATATTGACATGGATGTGTCACAGAATTTTATACCATTGGGCAGTGAAGACAAAATAACTAAAGTTGAAAACTATCACCCAGAAATGGATTACGGTGTGGCACAGAATGACTGACAGGTGAGGGATATTGTTGTTTTTTTTATTTTAGTTTTTTTTTTACAGGAAAACGAGGGCTTCGGTAGAATAGGCGTTAGGTGAGTATAAGTGTGTTTGCTATTTTAAAATAAAAAAGTATAACTGTGTTTTGTTTTATTTCTAATAAAGTACTTTAACATAGTAACATAGTTATTAAGGTTGAAGGAAGACTTTAAGTCCATCTAGTTCAACCCATATCCTATCCTAACCTGCCCTAACATGTTGATCCAGAGGAAGGCAAAAAAAAAACCCAAGTGGCAAACAGTAAGCTTCACATTGGGGAAAAAAAATTCCTTCCCGACTCCACATACGGCAATCAGACTAGCTCCCTGGATCAACGCAATATCTAGGAAACTAGTGATATAGCCTGTAATATTATACTTTTCAAGAAAGGCATCCAGGCCCTTCTTAAATTTTAGTAAGGAATCACTCATTACAACATTAGACGGCAGAGAGTTCCATAGTCTCACTGCTCTTACAGTAAAGAATCTGCGTCTGTGATTATGGCTAAACCTTCTTTCCTCCAGTCGTAGAGGATGCCCCCTTGTCCCGTCACAGGTCTAAGAGTAAAAAGAATATTAGAAAGGTCTTTGTATTGTCCCCTCATATATTTATACATTGTAATAAGATCACCCCTAAGCCTTCGTTTTTCCAAACTAAATAACCCAAGTGTAATAACCTGTCTTGGTATTGCAGACCCCCAGTTCTCTAATAACCTTGGTCGCTCTTCTCTGCACCCGCTCCAGTTCAGCTATGTCTTTCTTATACACCGGAGACCAGAACTGCACACAGTATTCTGGCTGTGTCTTTATTTATCATGTAACTGTAGGATTAGTAATGCATAGGTGTCTGTTATGTTTCGGTAGCTGAGTAGAAATTGCAAAAAATAGCCAAAAATAGCCAAAAAAGCAATACACCAGAGAGGCTGGAAACTATTGGATTGCAGGACCCTGAACTAACCGCAACACTAGAAGTAGCCGTGGAGCGTACCTACGGTGATCCTAGACGCCTCGTCACAGCCGGAGAGATAGCTACACCTAAAGGCAGAAAGATGAATGCTATCTGCCCCGTAGCAGAATCCCCAAAGAAATAGGAAGCCCCCAAACATGTAATGGCGGTTAGACCAGAAGAAAATACGAACACAGACAGAAAATAGAATGAGCAAACGCTGGGGCCCAATATGTCTAGATAGAAAAGTATAGGAAAGAATTCTGACTGCAACCCAAAAAAACCCTGACAAAAATACCAACACTTCTGATTAACAAAAAAACTGAGATCACCCGATCTCTACCACCTAAATCAGATCTCTGGTGTAACACACAGCAATTCAGCAAATAAAAAATTACATAAGAACAGAGCAAAAGTGCAAACACAAACAGAGCACAATTGCAGGACAAGGCCCCAAAAGGGGACAAGGCTGAAGTCTACTGCAAAGCAGCAAACTAGCAAGGAAAATCCAACCAGAGGAAAAAAAAAGCAATTCACTTATCTGAAAGAGAGCAGGAATCAAGCTGAGCTCCAAGCAAGACCAGGAAGAACAATTGATTACCGGCAAGGCTGAAGGGAGTTCAGGTCACTTATATCAGACCTGTTATGTTAGGTAGCTGAGGAGGACAGGAACAACAGCCGGGCAGCCGAACACCTGAGATGTTGGTAACTAATGGGTTGCAGATTCCTAAACTAACCGCACAACTAGAGGTAGCCGTGGAGCGATAACTACACCTAAAGGCAGAAAGATGAAAGCTATCTGCCCCGAGCAGATCCCCAAAGAAAATAGGAAGCCCCCAAACATGTAATGGCGGTTAGACAAGAAGAAAGCACGGACACAGACAGAAAATAGAATGAGCAACGCTGGGGCCACAAGCTGACTAAATAGGATAGGACAGGAGAGATTACTTTCTGCAACCCAGAAAACCCTACAACAATCCAACAATTCTGATTACAAAAATACTGAGATCACACGATCTCGCCACCCACTAAATCAGATCTCAGTGTGGACAAAACCAAGCCACAGCCGCTGAAAAAGCAGGAAAAAGCAAATGAAAAAACAACAGTGGCTACAGGCAAACTGTGAGGAGCACAGGCCCCAGGAGGGGACTCGGCTGTCCTCCACAAAAGTGCTGAAAACTATGCAAATAGCAAGCACAAAAAGAAAAGCAGAAAATATCTTATCTGAAATCAGCAGACGCAGGCAAGACACCAGCAAACTTCCAAATGAACCAGGAACCACAATTGAGACCAGAGCAATTGATCACCGGCCACCATCATGGGAGGGAACCTCCCTTAAAACAGTCCAGTCAGTGATCCCAGATTGCCATTCCTCGCTGGAAGGTTCAGTACTGTGTGTAACCACCAGAGGGAGCCTCTAATTATTCACAACAGTACCCCCACTTGAGGAGGGGTCACCGAACCCTCACTTGTGCAAGCAGGCCGTTCAGGATGAGCTCGGTGATAGGCACGGATCAGTCTCATAGCATGGATGTCCGAAGCAAACACCCAAGAATTGTCCTCCTGACCATAACCTCTCCACTTGACCAAATACTGGAATTTCCATCTTGAAAAATGAGAATCCAATATTTTCTCAACCACATACTCCAGATTGCCCTCAACCAAAACAGGGTCAGTAGGCGCAGCCATAGGAAACACTAGCTCGACAAACCTTTCAATAATGACTTGTGGAACACGTTATGGATCTTAAATGTCCCTGGAAGAAGCAAACGGAAGGAAACCGGATTAAGAATCTCCATGATCTTATAAGGTCCAATGAACCAAGGCTTAAACTTTGGAGAAGCAACCCTCATAGGGATATTTCTTGAGGACAACCAAACCAAGTCCCCCACTTTAAACCGAGGACCATCAGTCCTATGCCGGTTGGCAAACCGCTGGGCCTTCTCTTGAGAGAGAGACAACCTCTCCACTACCTGGTCCCAAATCTACTGCATTCGCTCCACAACAGAGTCAACACCCGGACAGACAGAAGCCTCCGCCTGTCCCGAAGAAAATCGAGGGTGAAACCCAAAATTGCAGAAAAATGGAGACATCAAGGTGGCAGAACTAGCCCTATTATTAAGAGCAAACTCAGCCAAAGGCAAAAAAGAGACCCAGTCATCTTGATCAGCAGACACAAAATATCTCAAATAAGTCTCCAAGGTCTGGTTTGTTCTCTCCGTTTGTCCATTGGTCTAAGGATGAAGAGGATGAAATGCAGAGGAGTAAGATAATTGAACACCAAGTTTAGAACAAAATGCCCTCCAAAATCTGGAAACAAACTGGACTCCTCTGTCAGACACAATGTTCTCCGAATGCCGTGCAACCGAACTACGTGCTGAAGGAACAAAGGCACCAACTCGGAGGAGGAAGGCAACTTAGGTAATGGCACAAGATGTATCATCTTGGAGAACCTATCACAGATTACCCAGATAACGGTCATTCTCTGAGAGACAGGGAGGTCGGAAATAAAAACCATAGAGATATGGGTCCATGGCCTCTTGGTCACAGGTAATGGCATCAACAAACCGCTAGAGCGAGAGCAAGGCTTGGAACGATAGCTAGTCCCACAGGACTGCACAAAGTCCCTGACGTCACGAGACAAAGTAGGCCACCAAAAGGACCAACTCACCAAGTCTCTGGTACCAAAATCCCGGGATGACCAGCCAACGCGGAACAATGAATCTCAGATATCACACTCTTCTTCCACTGGTCTGGGACAAACAATTTTCCAACAGGGCAGGTCTCAGGTTTATCCTCCTGACACCCCTCCAGAGCCAGTCCCAAATTGGGCGAGATGGTGGAAAGTACTACACCCTCTTTCAAAATAACAGCAGGATCAGATAACTCAGGAGAATCCGCTAAGAAACTCCTTGAGAGGGCATGCGCCTTAGATTCTTAGTGCCAGGAAGAAAAGAAACCACAAAATTAAACGTGTGAAAAACAAGGCAAACCTGGCCTGTCTAGGATTAAGTCGCTTGGCTGATTCGAGATAAACCAGGTTCTTATGGTCCGTGAGGACCACCACCTGGTGTTTGGCTCCCTCCAGCCAATGTCTCCACTCTTCAAAGGCCCACTTCATGGCCAATAACTCATGATTACCCACGTCATAATTACGTTCAGTTGGAGAAAACTTTTGAGAGAAAAAGGCTCAAGGGTTACTCTTAGAGGTCTCTGGATCCCTTTGGGACAAAACGGCACCTGCCCCAATTTCAGAAGCATCAACCTCCACTGAAACGGTAGAGAAACATCAGGCTGCCGTAGAACAGGAGCAGAAGTGAATCTCTGCTTAAGTTCCTGAAACACAGAAACTGCCTCAGGAGGCCAATTCACAACATCAGAACCTTTTGGTAAAATCAGTCAATGGTTTAACAATACCGGAGAAATTACCAATAAATTTACGGTAAAAATTGGCAAAACCCAAAAATCTCTGAAGAGCCTTTAATGAAGTAGGTTGAACCCAATCACAGATGGCCTGAACCTTGACCGGTCCATTTCAATAACAGACGGAGACAAAATGAATCCCAGAAATGAGACCTTCTGTACGGCAAAAAGACTCTTTGATCCCTTCACATATAGTGCATTCTCTCTCAAAATCTGGAACACAGTCCGAACATCTTTCACATGAGAGTCTCAGTCGTTGGAAAAAATCAAGATATCATCCAAATAAACAATCAGAAATTTATCCACAAAATCCCTGAAGATATCATTCTTGAAGGATTGGAAGACGGAAGGAGCATTAGTGAGCCTAAAAGGCATCACTAGGTACTCAAAATGCCCATCTGGGGTATTAAACGCCGTCTTCCATTCATCCCCGTGCTTAATGCGAATAAGGTTATACGCCACCCTGAGGTCAAGCTTGGTAAACCAACTAGCACTTTTCACTCTGGGAAAAAAGGTCAGAAATCAAGGGTAACAGATATTGATATTTCACAGTGATCTTATTCAGGAGGCGATAATCAATACACGGCTTCATTGAACCATACTATTTGGCCACAAAGAAAAAACCGGCACCCAAGGGGAAGAGGATGGTCTGATATGACCCTTCTCCAATGACTCCTTGATATAAGATCACATAGCATCGTGTTCAGGTACAGATAAGTTAAAAAGGCGACCCTTAGGAAATTTACCACCAGGCACTAACTCAATAGCGCAATCGTAGCTTCTGTGAGGAGGTAATGACGCAGACTTACTTTCACTAAACACATCAGAAAAATCAGTCAAAAAGTCAGGGACATCCTGAGACTGGGGAGAGGCAGAAAAAACAGGAGTGTCGGTATTAACACATTGGCAACCCCAACTGGTCACAGACATAGATTTCCAATCCATAAGAGGATTATTAGTCTGTAACCAAGGGAAACCCAGTACAATAATGTCATGCAGATTATGCAACACCAGAAATTTGCAACTCTCTTGATGATCTGGTTCAACCCTCATTATCACCTGAGTAGAAAATTGGGGTTTATTCTCCGCCAAAGGGGTAGAATCAATGCCCAGTAAAGGAATAGACTTCCGCAGGGGTATCGTGGGAAACCCACAACGTTTGGCAAAGTCAAAATCCATCAGGTTAATAGCTGCTCCTGAATCAACAAAAGCCTGAGTCGAAAATGTGGACATGGAGCAAATGAGGGTAACAGTCAACAGAAATTTAGTCTGAACACTACCCAAGACAACTGAGTGCGCAAAACGTCTTCCCCGCTTAGGACAGACGGAAATAGCATGAGAGGCGTCACCACAGTAGAAACATAACCCATTGCGCTTTCGAAACTCATGACGCTGTGCCCAGAAGTCACTCCATCACACTGAATGTTCTTAGGAGCTGGCTCACAAGGCAACACCATCTCATGCATACCTCTGCTCTCACGCAAGCGTCTGTCAATTTGAATAGCCAATGACATAGAATCATTGAGACCAGAGGGAACAGGGAATCCCACCATAACATCCTTTACATTCTCTGACAGCCCCTTTCGAAAAAGAGCTGCAAAGCATCATCATTCCATTTGGTTAGGACTGCCCACTTTCGGAATTTCTGACAGTACAACTCAGCGTCTTCAAGACCCTGATTTAATGCCAACAAGGTCTTTTCAACTTGATCAGTGACATTAGGTTCATCGTACAATAACACCAGAGCCTGAAAAAATACATCAATATCATTCAAAACAGGATCCCCAGGTGTCAGGGAAAAAGCCCAATCCTGAGGGTCGCCGCGCAGGAGAGAGATGACAATTTGAACCTGCTGTGCCGCGTTCCCTGAGGACTTAGGCTTTAGGGAAAAAACAACTTACAGTTATTTTTAAAATTCAGAAATTTAGCCCGATCCCCCAAAAACAAATCTGGCATAGGAATCCTAGGTTCCACAACCGGCAACCTAGCAAGATAGGTAGCAATACTCCGAACCTCAGTGTCAAGCTGATCCACACGGCCAGACAACTGTGCAAACTCCATTGAGAGAAAAAAAAATAATAATAAAAAATCCTCCTCAGCACCCAGAGAAAAAGAGGGAAAAAAATGCAACAAACAGAAAAAAAAAATCTCTGACAACTCTGACAACTTTTTTCTTTCCACACTATTTTTCCCTTCTGTGAGTACCATATAATTTTCAGTTTGGCTGGTGATACTGTTATGTTAGGTAGCTGAGGAGGACAGGAACAACAGCCGGGCAGCCGAACACCTGAGATGTTGGTAACTGATGGGTTGCAGATTCCTAAACTAACCACACAACTAGAGGTAGCCGTGGAGCGTTCCTACGTTGATCCTAGACGCCTCGTCACAGCCTGAGAGATAACTACACCTAAAGGCAGAAAGATGAAAGCTATCTGCCCCAGAGCAGATCCCCAAAGAAAATAGGAAGCCCCCAAACATGTAATGGTGGTTAGACAAGAAGAAAGCACGGACACAGGCAGAAAATAGAATGAGCAACGCTGGGGCCACAAGCTGACTAAATAGGATAGGACAGGAGAGATTACTTTCTGCAACCCAGAAAACCCTACAAAAATCCAACAATTCTGATTACAAAAATACTGAGATCACACGATCTCGCTACCCACTAAATCAGATCTCAGTGTGAACAAAACCAAGCTACAGCCGCTGAAAAAGCAGGAAAAAGCAAATGAAAAAACAACAGTGGCTTCAGGCAAACTGTGAGGAGCACAGGCCCCAGGAGGGGACCCGGCTGTTCTCCACAAAAGTGCAGAAAACTATGCAAATAGCAAGCACAAAAAGAAAAGCAGAAAATATCTTATCTGAAAGCAGCAGACGCAGGCAAGACACAAGCAAACTTCGAAATGAACCAGGAACCACAATTGAGACCAGAACAATTGATCACCGGTGACCATCATGGGAGGGAACCTCCCTTATATCAGTCCAGTCAGTGATCCCAGATTGCCATTCCTCGCTGGAAGGTTCAGTACTGTGTGTAACCACCAGAGGGAGCCTCTGCTAATTCACAACACAGACCATTCAGAGCCAGCTGAAGGCCATACAGCAATCAGTTTATTACCCTCAGCAACCACCGAGGGAGCCCCAGCTCGAAGTCGCCTTCAGAGTATTCACAACAGTACCCCCCTTGAGGAGGGGTCAAGAACCCTCACCTGCGCAACCAGGTCGATCAGGATGAGCTTGATGATAGGCACGGATCAGTCTCCCAGCATGGATGTCCGAAGCAAACACCCAAGAATTGTCCTCCTGACCATAACCTCTCCACTTAACCAAATACTGGAGGTTCTGTCTAGCAAAACGAAATCCAAAATGTTCTCAACCACATACTCCAAATTGCCCTCCACCAAAACAGGGTCGGGAGGCACAGCCATAGGAACCACTGGCTCGACAAACCTCTTCAATAAGGACTTGTGGAACACGTTATGGATCTTAAATGTCCATGGAAGAAGCAAACAGAAGGAAACCAGATTAATAATTTCCATGATCTTATAAGGTCCAATGAACCTTGGCTTAAATTTTTGAGATGCAACCTTCATAGGGATATTTCTTGAGGACAACCAAACCAAGTCCCCCACTTTAAAATGAGGACCATCAATCCTATGCCGGTTGGCAAACTGCTGGGCCTTCTTTTGAGAGAGAGACAACCTCTCCTACCTGGTCACAAATCTGCTGCATATCGCTCCACAATAGAGTCAACCCCAGACAGACAGAAGCCTCCGCCTGTCCTGAAGAAAATCCAGGGTGAAACCCAGAATTACAGAAAAATGGAGACATCAAGGTGGCAGAGCTAGCTCTATTATTAAGAGCAAACTCAGCCAAATGCAAAAAAGAGACAAAGTCATCTTGATCAGCAGACACAAAACATCTCAAATAATTCTCCAAGGTCTGGTTTGGTCTCTCGGTTTGTCCATTGGTCTGAGGGTGAAATGCAGAGGAGGAAGATAACTGAACACCAAGGTTAGAACAAAATGTCCTCCCAAATCTGGAAACAAACTGGACTCCTCTGTCAGACACAATGTTCTTCGGAATGCCATGTAACCGAACCATGTGCTGAAAGAACAAAGGCACCAATTCGGAGGAGGAAGGCAACTTAGGTAATGGCACAAGATGTATCATCTTGGAAAACCTATCACAGATTACCAGATAACGGTCATTCTCTGAGAGACAGGGAGGTCGGAAATAAAATCCATAGAAATATGGGTCCATGGCCTCTTGGGTACAGGTAATGGCATTAACAAACCACTAGAACGAGAGCAAGGCTTGGAGCGAGAGTAAGTCCACAGTACTGCACAAAGTCCCTGACATCACGAGACAAAGTAGGCCACCAAAAGGACCGACTCACCAAGTCTCTGGTACCAAAAATCCCGGGATGACCAGCCAACGTGGATCAATGAATCTCAGACATCACACTCTTCTTCCACTGATCTGGGACAAACAATTTCCCAACAGGGCAGCGTTCAGGTTTATCCTCCTGACACCCCTCCAGAGCTAGTCTCAAATTGGGCGAGATGGCGGAAAGAACTACACCCTCTTTCAAAATTACAGCAGGATCAGATAACTCAGGAGAATCCGCAAAGAAACTCCTTGAGAGGGCATGCGCCTTAACATTCTTAGTGCCCGAATGAAAAGAAACCACAAAATTAAAATGTGTGAAAAACAAGGCCCAACTGGCCTGTCTAGGATTAAGTCGCTTGGATGATTTGAGATAAACCAGGTGTTAGGGTTTGAGTTACCGCTGCTGCACAAGGGGAGTCTCGAACCTGTCCCACTGCAGTCCCCCATTCATCTCCATCCACAGTGGAGCCTGCTCAGCTTAGATGTCGGTCCCAGCGTCTTGCCCAGTATAACAGTGTGCAGAAGATTACTGCTGCGCCTCCAGCAGCTCTGCTATTGTGGCCAGTACTGGTTAGCGGCGAGCAGACGTCTTTAGGACAAAGTCCTTGTTTTCCCCTTCTGAGCATGCCCAGAGTGAGATCTCTCATTGGAGATCAGGGGTCACATACTCAGGTACTGCAGCAGCTTCTATTGGTCCGCCAGGAAGGTCCTGTGGCTACTGGTGTTCTGGAACAAGTTTCATTGGTCCTTGTTTCTGGCAGGTCCTGTAGCTGTTACTATAAAAGGGTAGCATGGCTGGGCCGCCATGCGCTAGTATCAATCGTCATATGCTTTGCCCCAGTGTGGTCATGCGTGTGTGTGGTTAGGGCCGGCTGAAATAAGCCCCTAGATTACCGACTTAATCGGTGAGGAGTTTGGTATGCTAGCTGGTCAGGGTCGGTGTCCTAGATGCCCTAGATTACCGGCATAACTGGTGAGGAGTTTGATTGCCGTATCCAGGGCCTGGCGTTCAGACGCAATAGATTGCGGGTGTCTCCCGCGAGGACATTAGCGCATAATCACGTTCTATGTTCGCTTAGCAGTCAACTGTGTACCTGGGTGCCTGACAGGACACAGAAGTTTGTCTCAGTGGCTCTGTGACGTAACAGGGTTCGCTTTCAACGCTAGACAGCGCCCTAGCGTGTTTATTTTGCGACTCAGTGGTGTTAAGTGAGTTCGCACACATCGCCATATAGCGCTGCGGCACTCCTTCTAGCGGCTCTGTGGAATAACAAAGTTCGCACATATTGCCACAGCGCTTTACGGCGTTTATTTTGGCGACTCAGCGGGATAACAGAGTTCGCTTCTTGCGCCATTTTACTAGCAGCAGGCTCTGCCTGCACGGTGGACCCCGGGCTGCGAACACACCTTTTTACATCATATATTTGGTGCGTTCCGCAGACCCTAACATAATACTAGCGCCAGGGTCTGGCTAGTAAAATGGCGGATGACCAGCGTCTACTGCAGTACATCCAGCAGCTGGAGGGTAGGTTGGCGGCTCTTGAGCGCACAACCTCAGCTGTGGATGTTACCGCAGTCGCTGTTCAGGCTGCTAGCGTGGCTGCAGCCAGTTTGTCCTCTGCCACCTTTGCCCCTACATTATCCCCCCTCCCGCTTCCTGACAAGTTTGCCGGTGACAGCAAGCAATGTCGGGGATTCGTGAGTCAGTGCTCTATACAGATCGAGCTTCTGGCTGCTCGTTTCCCCACGGATCGGGCACAAGTGGGTTTTGTACTGTCTCTACTCTCGGGCAGAGCATTGGAGTGGGCAACACCGCTGTGGGAGCGCGACGATCGTGTGGTGCGGAGTGCTCCTCGGTTTTTGGAGGCTCTGAAAAAGGTCTTTTTTGGACCTCAGGTCACGCACGATACGGCACTCCAACTGCTGGCAATGTCACAGGGTTTGTCCATGGTCAGCCAGTTCTCAGTCCAATTTTGGACTTTGGCCTCTGAATTACAGTGGCCAGATAAAGTTCTTATTCCAGTGTTCTGGAGAGGACTGGCAGACCATGTAAAGGACGCTTTGGCTACCAGGGAGATTCCTGCCACACTGGAGAAACTCATTTCTATATCTACCCGCATCGACCTCCATTTTCACGAGCGGAGGTTAGAGCGGACCCAGTGTAGGCAGAGGTTTCGGCTGGCACCCACCTTTGCCAAACCTTTGGAATTTCCCGTTCGGGCGTCCGACTCCCCAGAGACCGTGGAGACTACTCGAGTGGGATCTAAGTCTAGGACCACTCGAGTATCCGTGGTCTGTAGAGTGTGTCAGCAGCCAGGACATTATGCCAACCGATGTCCCCAGCGAATGAGTAAACGGTAGTGTTGAGCGATACGATACTGCAAATATCGGATATCGGCCGATATTAGCTGTATCGGTCTTTCGATTCCGAATACCGATATTTTCGTCATATCGAATACCGGAATCGGATTTGTCACTGTCACTGTGAGTGTCCGTCGGTCGGGTCTGTCAGGAGTCAGCGGCACTTACCTGGCAGAAGATCTCCGGCGGTCACGTCCTGGACTGCTTGATGGCCGCCATTATCTTCTCCCTGGCGGTCACATGCAGTTTTTTCGCGATAACTGCAGTGACTGCTGGGTAATCCCGGCCGTAAAGCAGTCAGTCCGATGACGTCACCGCCGGGGAAGCAGGTAATCAGCTGTGCTGCGCCGGGATGACAGGCTCTGCCTGTCATTCTGATGTAGCAGAGCTGGATCGTCGTGGGACACTCGTTACTATGGACTGCGTCGGACAGGTGGTATACTGCTGTTTTTTTTTTTCATTTTTTTACAGGAGATCGATGGCGTCGCAGGATGAGACTGTAATAAAAGTAATGAAAACTGTGTTGTTGTTTTTTTTATTAAATTAAAAAACTTTTATATGAACATTCACCCGTCCGGGTACATCAACAATTTAACTATTTACATACAGGGACCCTGTCTGGGTTATTTATAATTCTTTGGCAGGGGTGTTCCAGGTACCACCTGGTACTCTTCTGATGCTTGCCAAACATCCGAGACACCAAGGACCACCAGGACCTGATGACGTCGTGTGGCCTGTACAGTCAAGTCGTGACCCGCTATCTGGGTCTGTGTGGCCACCTCTTTCATCTCCTCTGGGTCTGGACCCCTATGTCCCGGACTGAACGAACCCCAGGGGGCCTAACAGGCGCCGGGTACGGGCCAGCTATAGTTATCATGTCCATAGCTGGGGCTGCAGAGGAGACCACTGAGGGAGGCTGGGGAGATTTACGGCGTGGGGTGGGCACTTGTGCAGAGGCCTGGATGTGGGAGGCTGAAGGCTCCGAGGGTCTCACAGGTTCCTGACACTCTGGGGAGTAGGGGTCGCACCTGGTAACATTTAGGGCGTCCCATCCATTGTAACCCCAGTGTCAGGTGAAAGTCACCAAGTCTCCTGGCAACAGGTCCCTCCCCGGGTGTCCTTCTGGGAGGTGAGTCTCCACGTCCTGCCGGGTCACAAAGACTTCTAAATAAAGTCCAGGCTCCTGGATGAAGCCCCAACCACCTTTCAATTTAAAGCTCCGTACTGCACCCTTACGCCGCGGCTCCCTCAGGGTACCTTTATCTTTTCTCATCCGGTCCTTATCTGCCCGGTCCTTCTCGATGTGACGTTGGCGAAGCTTCTGGGATTCGCGCTGCTCCCTTTGTCGCTCTGCTTCCTTCTCCCAACGTCTCCACTCTTCCTCCTGACGCCGGTTGTAATTCTCCTCCAGCATCTCCATGTCTCCACCATCAAACTGCAGCTTACGTTGTCCGGTTTGCGGCAGCTCTCCTGGCGCCCCCCAGTCCTGGCGGCGCTCACCTGCGGAGGAAGCAGCCGGCTCTGGAACAGATGACAGTCGGGGCTCCAGTACAGACAGGAAGACCTCTGGTGCCTGCGCGGCCTCCTCCATGAGGACGGGTGTCGCTTCTTCTGTCTCAGCGACGGGGGCAGACAGCGGGATCTGGGGTGCTGCCGGTGCAGAGTTTTTTGCAGGAACGGGTGCCTCCACTGCGACAACGTCAACCGGATCACATTGCAAGGGCTGGGATGCCCGCACGGACTCCTCTACTAGAACGGGTGCCTCACCTTCCGGTACAGACACTTCAGGTAAGAGGGATTGGCGCCGCTCCAAGTTTAGTTTTAGGGCACGCCAGCTGGCTTCCATCCTGGCGACCTCCTCCCGGTGCCGGGCCAGGCCTCTTAGGGTATCCTCCGCTTCTTGCAGCGTAGGAGGGTTTCCAGGCCGGGTGCCCAACGGTGGTTCCGTGGCGATCGGGTCGCTTCCGTGGGGGGAGAGCTCTGACTGCTCCATCCCTTCACACTTCTGCTCGTGTCCATTAGCCATCTTTGCCAAGTCACATGTGTCATTAGCATCTGGAGAGGGCCCCTCTTTTTTAGTGAGGCGGGACCTTCGTGTTAGTTTCCGCACACTGAGGAGGATGAGGAGGCGGAACTGAAGAGCTGTGGGGCACGATCTTACATTGCAGTACCATTTAGAGTGGTCGGCCATCGTTTTCACGCCACTGAGTGAGTGTACACCCACGAAGAGCACGCCCTTCTTCTTCACCAGTGCCTCGTCGTGACGCAGATATGGCGGAAAAATGGCAAATACATTCTCTGATGATTTTAGCAATTCTCAAGCACAAAACCAGTTCAATTCAGGCACACAGGGGCTTGTGCTCTCTCAGTTTATCTGAGCCAATGTTATTTGTTCATTTGCCTTTTCCAGTTTTTTCAGTGGCTGCGGCTTAGTTTTGTTACACCAGAGAACTAATTTAGGTGGTAGAGGTCGTGTGATCTCAGGTGTTTTTGCAATTAGTAGAGTTGGTATTTTTTAGGGTTTTTTGGATTGCAGTAAGTGTCCTTCCTATCCTTTTCTTTCTAGGAAGATTGGGCCCCAACGTTTGCTCATACTATTTTCTGACTGTGTCTGTATTTCCTCTTGTCTAACCGCCATTACATGTTTGGGGGCTTCCTATGTTCTTTGGGGATCTGCTCCGGGGCAGATAGCTTTCCTCTTTCTATCTTTAGGTGTAGTTAACCTCTCAGGCTGTGACGAGGCGTCTAGGACCAATGTAGGTATGCTCCACGGCTGCCTTTAGTTGTGGTGGTTAGTCAGGGTACTGCAATCCAGTAGTTTCCAACCTCTCTGGTGTATTGCCGTTTTTGCCTGCTCTCCTCTGCTACCAAATCATAACAGTATCACCGGCCTAACTGAAAATTATATGGTACTCACAGAAGGGAAAAATAGTGTGAAAAAAAAAAAAAGTCGTCAGAGTTGTCAGAGATTTTTTTTTTTTTTCTGTTTGTTGCATTTTTTTTTCCCTCTTTTTCTCTGGGTGCTGAGGATTCTTTTTTTCTCTCAATGGAGTTTGCACAGTTGTCTGGCCGTGTGGATCAGCTTGCCACAGAAGTTCGGAGTATTGCTACCTATCTTGCAGGGTTGCCGGTTGTGGAACCTAGGATCCCCATGCCACATTTGTTTTTAGGGGATCGAGCTAAATTTCTGAATTTCAAAAATAACTGTGTTTTTTTTTGCCTTAAAACCTAAGTCCTCAGGGAACGCAGCACAGCAGGTTCAAATTGTCATCTCTCTCCTGCGCGGCGATCCTCAGGATTGGGCTTTTTCCCTGACACCTGGGGACCCTGTTTTGAGTAATGTTGATGCATTTTTTCTGGCTCTGGGGTTATTGTACGATGAACCTAATGTCACTGATCAAGCTGTAAAAACCTTGTTGGCATTAAATCAGGGGCTTGAGGACGCTGAATTGTACTGTCAGAAATTCCGAAAGTAGGCAGTACTGACCAAATGGAATGATGATGCTTTGGCAGCCTGTTATGATTTGGTAGCTGAGGAGAGCAGGCAAAAAAGGAAATACACCAGAGCAGTTGGAAACTATGAGATTGCAGTACCCTGACTAACCACCACAACTAGAGGCAGCCGTGGAGCATTCCTACGTTGGTCCTAGACGCCTCGTCACAGCCTGAGAAACTAACTACACCTAAAGATAGAAAGAGGAAAGCTATCTGCCCCAGAGCAGATCCCCAAAGAACATAGAAAGCCCCCAAACATGTAATGGCGGTTAGACTAGAAGAAATACTGTCACAGACAGAAAATAGTATGAGCAAACGTTGGGGCCCAAACTTACTAAATAGAAAAGGATAGGAAGGGCACTTACTGCAATCTCAAAAAACCCTGAAAAGCACCAACTCTACTAATTTCAAAAACACCTGAGATCACACGACCTCTACCACCTAAATTAGTTCTCTGGTGTAACCAAAAACAAAACAGCAGCCACTGAAAAAACTGGAAAAAGCAAATGTACAAACATTAGTGGCTGAACTGAACTGAGAGGGCAAAAGCCCCCAGAGGGGACCCTGAAGGCCCCCACAGAAGTGCAGGACAAAATGCAAAAATCAAGCACAAAAACAAAAAGAAGAAAATGTCTTATCTGTTAGCAGGAGATTCAGACACGACACAGCAGGCTACCAAGGAAACAGGAATCAAGGATTGAGACCAGAACAATTGATCACCGGCAACCCTGATGGGAAGGCGACTCCCTTATATAAGACCAGTCAGTAACACCTGATTCCCAATCCTCACAATCTTCACTGGACAGTCCAGTACCGTTTGTAACCACCAGAGGGAGCTTCTGCTCAGAACTCATTTCCAGCCTATTCACAACAGTACCCCCCCTTGAGGAGGGGTCACCGAACCCTCATTTGAGCAACCAGGTCGGTCAGGATGAGTTCTATGATACGCACGGATGAGTCTCCTAGCATGGATGTCCGAAGCAAACACCCAAGAATTGTCTTCCTGACCATAACCTCTCCATTTAACCAAATACTGGAGTTTCCGTCTAGAAAAACGAGAATTCAATATTTTCTCAACCACATACTCCAGATTGCCCTCAACCAAAACAGGGTCAGGAGGCACAGTAGTAGGAACCACTGGCTCAACAAACCTCTTCAACAAGGACTTGTGGAACACGTTATGGATCTTAAATGTCCCTGGAAGAAGCAAACGAAAAGAAACAGGATTAAGAATATCCATGATCTTATAAGGTCCAATGAACCTAGGCTTAAATTTAGGAGATGCCACTCTCATAGGAATATTTCTTGAGGACAACCAGACCAAGTCCCCCACTTTAAACCGAGGACCATCAGTCCTATGCCGGTTAGTAAACCGCTGGGCCCTCTCCTGAGAGAGGGACAACCTCTCCACTACCTGGACCCAAATCTGTTGCATACGCTCCACAACAGAGTCAACACCTGGACAGACAGAAGCCTCCGTCTGTCCTGAAGAAAATCGAGGGTGAAACCCAGAATTACAGAAAAACGGAGACATCAAAGTGGCAGAGCTAGCCCTATTATTAAGAGCAAACTCAGCCAAAGGCAAAAAAGAGACCCAGTCATCCTGATCAGCAGACACAAAGCATCTTAGATAAGTCTCCAATGTCTGGTTTGTTCTCTCAGTTTGACCATTGGTCTGAGGATGAAACGCCGAGTAAAAAGACAATTGAACACCAATTTTAGATCAAAAGGTCCTCCAAAATCTGGAAACAAACTGGACTCCTCTGTCAGACACAATGTTCTCAGGAATGCCGTGTAAACGAACCACGTGCTGAAGGAACAAAGGCACCAATTCAGAGGAGGAAGGCAACTTAGGTAATGGCACAAGATGTATCATCTTGGAAAACCTATCGCAAATCACCCAGATGACGGTCATTCTCTGAGAAACAGGGAGGTCGGAAATGAAATCCATAGAGATATGGGTCCATGGTCTCTTGGGCACAGGTAATGGCATCAACAAACCACTAGAACGAGAGCACGGCTTGGAGCGAGAGCAAGTCCCGCAGGACTGCACAAACTCCCTGACATCACGAGACAAGGTAGACCACCAAAAGGACCGACTAACCAAGTCTCTGGTACCAAAAATTCCGGGATGACCGGCCAACGCGGAACAATGAATCTCAGACATTACACTCTTTTTCCACTGGTCCGGGACAAACAATTTCCCTCCAGGGCAGCGCTCGGGCTTATCCTCCTGACACCCCTCCAGAGCCAGTCTCAAATTGGGCGAGATGGCGGAAAGAACTGCACCCTCTTTCAAAATAACAGAAGGATCAGATAACTCAGGAGAGTCCGCCAGGAAACTCCTCGAGAGGGCATCCGCCTTAACATTTTTAGTGCCAGGAAGAAATGAAACCACAAAATTAAAACGTGTGAAAAACAAGGCCCACCTGGCCTATCTAGGATTAAGTCGCTTGGCAGATTCCAGATAAACTAGATTCTTATGGTCCGTAAGGACCACCACCTGATGTTTGGCTCCCTCCAGCCAATGTCTCCACTCTTCAAAAGCCCACTTCATGGCTAATAACTCCCGATTACCCACGTCATAATTACGTTCAGTGGGAGAAAATTTTAGAGAGAAAAAGGCACAAGGGTTACTTTTAGAGGTCTCTGGATCTCTTTGGGACAAAACGGCACCTGCCCCAATTTCAGAGGCATCAACCTCCACCTGAAATGGAAGAGAAACATCAGGCTGCCGTAGAACAGGAGCAGAAGTGAATCTCTGCTTAAGTTCCTGAAATGCAGAGACTGCCTCAGGAGGCCAATTCACCACATCAGAACCCTTCTTGGTCAAATCAGTTAATGGTTTAACAATAACAGAGAAATTACCAATAAATTTACGATAAAAATTGGCAAAACCCAAGAATCTTTGAAGAGCCTTTAATGAAGTAGGTTGGACCCAATCACAGATGGCCTGAACTTTGACCGGGTCCATTTCAATAACAGATGGGGACAAAATGAATCCCAGAAATGAGATCCTCTGAACGCCAAAAAGACACTTTGATCCCTTCACATACAGAGCATTCTCTCTAAAAATCTGGAACACAGTCCGAACATATTTTACATGAGAGTCCCAGTCATTGGAAAAAATCAAGATATCATCCAAATAAACAATGAGAAATTTATCCACAAAATCCCTGAAAATGTCATTCATGAAGGACTGGAAGACAGAAGGAGCATTAGTGAGCCCAAAGGGCATCACAAGGTACTCAAAATGCCCTTCAGGGGTATTAAATGCCGTCTTCCATTAATCCCCGTGCTTAATGCGAATAAGGTTATATGCCCCCCTGAGGTCAAGCTTGGTAAACCAAGTAGCGTTTTTCACCCTGGAAAACAGATCAGAGATCAAGGGTAAAGGATATTGATATTTCACAGTAATATTGTTCAAGAGACGATAATCAATACACGGCCTTAATGAACCATCCTTTTTGGCCACAAAGAAAAAACCGGCACCTAAGGGTGAAGAGGATGGTCTGATATGACCCTTCTCCAATGACTCCTTGATATAAGACCGCATAGCGTCATGTTCAGGTACAGACAAGTTAAAAAGGCGACCTTTAGGGAATTTACTACCAGGCACTAATTCAATAGCGCAGTCATAGCTCCTATGGGGAGGTAAGGATGCAGATTTACTTTCACTAAACACATCAGAAAAATCAATCAAAAAGTCAGGAACATCCTGAGCCTGGGAGGAGGCAGAAAAAACAGGAGTGTTGGTATTAACACATTGGCAGCCCCAACTGGTAACAGACACAGATTTCCAATCCAAAACAGGATAATGAGACTGTAACCAAGGGAAACCCAGTACGATAATGTCATGCAGATTATACAAAACCAAAAATTTGCAACTCTCCTGATGATCAGGTTCTACCCTCATTATCACCTGAGTAGAGAACTGAGGTTTATTCTCAGCCAAAGGGTAGAATCGATCCCCAGTAGGGGAATAGACTTCCGTAGGGGTATCAAGGGAAACCCACAACGTTTAGCAAAATCAAAATCCATCAGGTTAATAGCTGCTCCAGAATCATCAAAAGCCTGAGCAGAAAATGAGGACAGAGAGCATATCAGGGTAACAGTTAATAAAAACTTAGTCTGAACACTACCCAAGACAACTGAGCGTGCAAAACGTCTTCCCCGCTTAGGGCAGACTGAAATAGCATGAGAGGCATCACCACAGTAGAAACATAACTCATTGCGCTTTCGAAATTCATGACGCTGTGCCCCAGAAACCACTCTATCACACTGCATGGATTCAGAAGCAGGTTCACAAGGCAACATTATTCCACGCATACCTTTCCGCTCACGCAAACGTCTGTCAATTTGAATCGCTAATGACATAGAATCATTGAGACCAGAGGGAACAGGGAATCCCACCATAACAGCCTTTACATTATCTGACAGTCCCTTCAGAGCTGCCAAAGCGTCGTCATTCCATTTGGTCAGGACTGCCCACCTACGGAATCTCTGACAGTATAACTCAGCGTCCTCAAGCCACTGACTTAATGCCAACAAAGTTTTTTCAGCTTGATCAGTGACATTAGGCTCATCGTACAATAACCCCAAAGCCTGAAAAAACGCATCAACATCACTCAAAACAGGATCCCCAGGTGTCAGGGAAAAAGCCCAATCCTGAGGGTCGCCGCGCAGGAGAGAGATGACAATTTGAACCTGCTGCGCTGCGTTACCTGAGGACTTAGATTTTAATGCAAAAAACAATTTACAGTTATTTTTGAAATTCAGAAACTTAGCTCGATCCCCTAAAAACAAATCTGGCATGGGAATCCTAGGTTCCACAACAGGCAACCTAGCAAGATAGGTAGCAATACTCCGAACCTCAGTGGCAAGCTGATCCACACCGCCAGACAACTGTGCAAACTCCATTGAGAGAGAAAAAAAAAAATCCTCCTCAGCACCCAGAGATACAGAGGGAAAAAAAAATGCAACAAACAGAAAAAAAAAAAAAAATCACTGACAACTCTGACAAATTTTATTTTTTTTTTCTTTCCACAATATTTTTCCCTTCTGTGAGTACCATATAATTTTTAGTTTGGGCCGGTGATACTGTTATGATTTGGTAGCTGAGCAGAGCAGGCAAAAAAGGAAATACACCAGAGCAGTTGGAAACTATGAGATTGCAGTACCCTGACTAACCACCACAACTAGAGGCAGCCGTGGAGCGTTCCTACGTTGGTCCTAGACGCCTCGTCACAGCCTGAGAAACTAACTACACCTAAAGATAGAAAGAGGAAAGCTATCTGCCCCAGAGCAGATCCCCAAAGAACATAGAAAGCCCCCAAACATGTAATGGCGGTTAGACTAGAAGAAATACTGACACAGACAGAAAATAGTATGAGCAAACGTTGGGGCCCAAACTTGCTAAATAAAAAAGGATAGGAAGGGCACTTACTGCAATCTCAAAAAACCCTGAAAAGCACCAACTCTACTAATTTCAAAAACACCTGAGATCACACGACCTCTACCACCTAAATTAGTTCTCTGGTGTAACCAAAAACAAAACAGCAGCCACTGAAAAAACTGGAAAAGGCAAATGTACAAACATCAGTGGCTGAACTGAACTGAGAGGGCAAAAGCCCCCAGAGGGGACCCTGAAGGCCCCCACAGAAGTGCAGGACAAAATGCAAAAATCAAGCACAAAAACAAAAAGAAGAAAATGTCTTATCTGTTAGCAGGAGATTCAGACACGACACAGCAGGCTACCAAGGAAACAGGAATCAAGGATTGAGACCAGAACAATTGATCACCGGCAACCCTGATGGGAAGGCGACTCCCTTATATAAGACCAGTCAGTAACACCTGATTCCCAATCCTCACAATCTTCACTAGACAGTCCAGTACCGTTTGTAACCACCAGAGGGAGCTTCTGCTCAGAACTCATTTCCAGCCTATTCACAACAGCAGCCATTTTTCGGAAGGGTCTGTCAGAGAATGTAAAAGATGTTATGGTGGGTTTCCCTGCTCCCTCTGGTGTCAATGATTCTATGTCATTAGCGATTCAAATTGACAGACGTTTGCGTGAGCGTAGAGGTATGCGTGGAATAGTGTTGCCTTGTGAACCAGCTTCTGAACCCATGCAGTGTGATAGAGTGGCTTCTGGGGCACAGCGTCATGAGTTTCGTAAATGCAATGGGTTATGTTTCTACTGTGGTGACGCCTCTCATGCTATTTCAGTCTGCCCTAAGCGGGGAAGACGTTTTGCACGCTCAGTTGTCTTGGGTAGTGTTCAGACTAAATTTCTGTTGACTGTTACCCTGATTTCTCCCTGTCCACATTTTCTGCTCAGGCTTTTGTTGATTCGGGAGCAGCTATTAACCTGATGGATTTTGATTTTGCTAAACGTTGTGGGTTTCCCTTGATACCCCTACGGAAGTCTATTCCCCTACTGGGGATTGATTCTACCCTTTTGGCTGAGAATAAACCCCAGTTCTCTACTCAGGTGATAATGAGGGTTGAACCTGATCATCAGTAGAGTTGCAAATTTTTGGTACTGTATAATCTGCATGACATTATTGTACTAGGTTTCCCTTGGTTACAGTCTCATAATCCTGTTTTGGATTGGAAATCTGTGTCTGTCACCAGTTGGGGCTGCCAATGTGTTAATGCCAACACTCCTGTTTTTTCTGCCTCTCCCCAGGCTCAGGATGTTCCTGACTTTTTGACTGATTTTTCTGATGTGTTTAGCGAAAATAAATCTGCATCCTTGCCCCCCATAGGAGCTATGACTGCGCTACTGAATTAGTGCCTGGTAGTAAATTCCCTAAAGGTCGCCTTTTTAACTTGTCTGTACCTGAACATGACACTATGCGGTCTTATATCAAGGAGTCATTGGAGAAGGGTCATATCAGACCATCCTTTTCACCCTTGGGTGCCGGTTTTTTCTTTGTGGCAAAAAAGGATGGTTCATTAAGGCCGTGTATTGATTATCGTCTCTTGAACAATATCACTGTGAAATATCAATATCCGTTACCCTTGATTTCTGACCTGTTTTCCAGGGTGAAAAGTGCTACTTGGTTTACCAAGCTTGACCTCAGGGGGGCGTATAACCTTATTCGCATTAAGCATGGGGATGAATGGAAGACGGCATTTAATAACCAAGAGGGGCATTTTGAGTACCTAGTGATGCCCTTTGGGCTCACTAATGCTCCTTCTGTCTTCCAGTCCTTCATGAATGACATTTTCAGGGATTTTGTGGATAAATTTCTGATTGTTTATTTGGATGATATCTTGATTTTTTCCAATGCCTGGGACTCTCATGTGAAACATGTTCGGACTGTGTTCCAGAGTTTGAGAGAGAATGCTCTGTATGTGAAGGGATCAAAGTGTCTTATTGGCGTACAGAGGATCTCATTTCTGGGATTCATTTTGTCCCCATCTGTTATTGAAATGGACCCGGTCAAGGTTCAGGCCATCTGTGATTGGGTCCAACCTACTTCATTAAAGGCTCTTCAGAGATTCTTGGATTTTGCCAATTTTTATCGTAAATTTATTGGTAATTTCTCTGTTATTGTTAAACCATTGACTGATTTGACCAAAAAAGGTTCTAATGTGGTGAATTGGCCTCCTGAGGCAGTCTCTGCGTTTCAGGAACTTAAGCAGAGATTCACTTCTGCTCCTGTTCTACGGCAGCCTGATGTTTCTCTGCCATTTCAGGTGGAGGTTGATGCCTCTGAAATTGGGGCAGGTGCCGTTTTGTCCCAAAGAGATCCAGAGACCTCTAAAAGTAACCCTTGTGCCTTTTTCTCTCGAAAATTTTCTCCAACTGAATGTAATTATGACGTGGGTAATCGGGAGTTATTGGCCATGAAGTGGGCTTTTGAAGAGTGGAGACATTGGCTGGAGGGAGCCAAACATCAGGTGGTGGTCCTCACGGACCATAAGAATCTGGTTTATCTGGAATCAGCCAAGCGACTTAATCCTAGACAGGCCAGGTGGGCCTTGTTTTTCACACGTTTTAATTTTGTGGTTTCCTTTCTTCCTGGCACTAAGAATGTTAAGTCGGATGCCCTCTCGAGGAGTTTCCTTGCGGACTCTCCTGAGTTATCTAATCCTGCTGTTATTTTGAAAGAGGGTGTAGTTCTTTCCGCCATCTCGCCCAATTTGAGACTGGCTCTGGAAGGGTGTCAGGAGGATAAACCCGAGCGCTGCCCTATTGGGAAATTGTTTGTCCCAGACCGGTGGAAAAAGAGTGTGATGTCTGAGATTCATTGATCCACGTTGGCTGGTCATCCCGGGATTTTTGGTACCAGAGACTTGGTTAGTCGGTCCTTTTGGTGGCCTACTTTGTCTCGTGACGTCAGGGAATTTGTGCAGTCCTGCGGGACTTGCTCTCGCTCCAAGCCTTGCTCTTGCTCTAGTGGTTTGTTGATGCCATTGCCTGTGCCCAAGAGACCATGGACCCATATCTCTATGGATTTAATTTCCGACCTTCCTGTTTCTCAGAGAATGACCGTTATCTGGGTGATTTGTGATAGGTTTTCCAAAATGATACATCTTGTGCCATTACCTAAGTTGCCTTCCTCCTCCGAATTGGTGCCTTTGTTCCTTCAGCACGTGGTTCGGTTACATGGCATTTCTGAGAACATTGTGTCTGACAGAGGAGTCCAGTTTGTTTCCAGATTTTGGAGGACTTTTTGTTCTAAAATTGGCGTTCAATTGTCTTTCTCCTCGGCTTTTCATCCTCAGACCAATGGACAAACTGAGAGAACAAACCAGACATTGGAGACTTATCTGAGATGCTTTGTGTCTGCTGATCAAGATGACTGGGTCTCTTTTTTGCCTTTGGCTGAGTTTGCTCTTAATAATAGGGCTAGCTCTGCCACTTTGATGTCTCCATTTTTCTGCAATTTTGGGTTTCACCCTCGATTTTCTTCGGACAGACGGAGGCTTCTGTCTGTCCAGGTGTTGACTCTGTTGTGGAGTGTATGCAGCAGATTTGGGACCAGGTAGTGGAGAGGTTGTCCCTCTCTCAGGAGAGGGCCCAGCGGTTTGTCAACCGGTATAGGACTGATGGTCCTCGGTTTGAAATGGGGGACTTGGTCTGGTTGTCCTCAAGAAATATCCCTATGAGAGTTGCATCTCCTAAGTTTAAGCCTAGGTTCATTGGACCTTATAAGATCATGGAGATTCTTAATCCTGTTTCCTTTCGTTTGCTTCTTCCAGGGACATTTAAGATCCATAACGTGTTCCACAAGTCATTATTGAAGAGGTTTGTCGAGCCAGTGGTTCCTATGGCTGTGCCTCCTGACCCTGTTTTGGTTGAGGGCAATCTGGAGTATGTGGTTGAGAAAATATTGTATTCTCGTTTTTCTAGACGGAAACTCCAGTATTTGGTTAAGTGGAGAGGTTATGGTCAGGAGGACAATTCTTGGGTGTTTGCTTCGGACATCCATGCTAGGAGACTGATCCGTGCGTATCACAGAGCTCATCCTGATCGACCTGGTTGCCCAAATGAGGGTTCGGTGACCCATCCTCAAGGGGGGGTACTGTTGTGATTGAGTTAGAAATGAATTCTGAGCAGAAGCTCCCTCTGGTGGTTACAAACAGTACTGAACCATTCAATGAAGATTGTGAAGATTGGCAATCAGGAGTTACAGACTGGTCTTATATAAGGGAGTTCCCTCCCACAGGGTTGCCGGTGATCAATTGTTCTTGTCTCAACTTTGGTTCCTGGTTCACTTGGAAGCTTGCTGAGTCTTGCCTGCATCTTCTGCTAACAGATAAGATATTTTCTGCTTTTATTTTTGTGCTTGTTTTTTGCATTTTTTCCTGCACTTCTGTGGAGGTCAGCCAGGTCCCCTCCGGGGGCTTGTGCTCCTCTCAGTTTATCTGAGCCACTGTTATTTGTTCATTTGCCTTTTCCAGTTTTTTCAGCGGCTGCGGCTTAGTTTTGTTACACCAGAGAACTAATTTAGGTGGTAGAGGTCGTGTGATCTCAGGTGTTTTTGCAATTAGTAGAGTTGGTATTTTTTAGGGTTTTTTGGATTGCAGTAAGTGTCCTTCCTATCCTTTTCTTTCTAGGAAGATTGGGCCCCCAACGTTTGCTCATACTATTTTCTGTCTGTGTCTGTATTTCCTCTTGTCTAACCGCCATTACATGTTTGGGGGCTTCCTATGTTCTTTGGGGATCTGCTCCGGGGCAGATAGCTTTCCTCTTTCTATCTTTAGTAGTGTTGAGCATTCCGATACCGCAAGTATCGGGTATCGGCCGATATTCGCTGTATCGGAATTCCGATACTTAGTTCCGATATTTTCCATATATCGTATACCGGAATCGGAAGTTCCCATAATTCTTTGAGAGGCAATGTGATTTTAGTCAGCCAATGAGGAATCTTATGAAGTGTGGGCACATCCTGTAATGCTGCGGTCATCTTAACTAATGGCATGGCTGTGATTGGCTGCTGAAATGATGTCAGAATGCACTATAAAAGGCGCCGCCGCCATTTTAGCATCACTGTGCTGTGAACCCAGTTAGGGACAGAACACTGTTCTGCTGACTTTGAGGGACAGTTAGATATTGCGATTTTGTGTACTGGGCTTTAGGCAGGCTAGTTTACCAACCGTTGTGTAAAGCTTCCTTTTGCCAGTGTTGTTTTAACAGCTCTGTGCAAGGTGTGTGTGAGAGTGCAGGTGATGCTGCAGTTTGCTCTGCATGCAACGCTGTCTGTAGGCATCTGCACGTTTCACTGACAGACTCTTTTTTTTTTCTTCAGTGTAATTCTTGCTGCTCCATGCAATTTAACTATTAGTGTGACGCGCTTCCATCCGTATCCAATACATTGGTTGCAAACACTATAGAAGTAGACAAAGGAGTAGCCTTTCACAGCTTGTGAACAGTTGTGTTTCAGTGTTCACTTCAGTCTGTTTTTTTATTTTTTGAGTGCACATCACGCTCCAGTTACTTGTTCAAGCACTGCTGCTTGTACTCTGCTGAGCGTGTCTCAGTGCCGCATCCTTTTCATTTTTCTCCAATTGGTGCTGCTCCATTATATTTGAAATCTAATCTATTAGTGTGACGCGCTTCCATCCGTATCCAATACATTGGTTGCAAACACTATAGAAGTAGACAAAGGAGTAGCCTTTCACAGCTTGTGAACAGTTGTGTTTCAGTGTTCACTTCAGTCTGTGTTTTTTATTTTTTGAGTGCACATCACGCTCCAGTTACTTGTTCAAGCACTGCTGCTTGTACTCTGCTGAGCATGTCTCAGTGCCTCATCCTTTTCATTTATCTCCAATTGGTGCTGCTCCATTCCATTTAAAATCTAATCTATTAGTGTGACGCGCTTCCATCCGTATCCAATACATTGGTTGCAAACACTATAGAAGTAGACAAAGGAGTAGCCTTTCACAGATTGTGAACAGTTGTGTTTCAGTGTTCACTTCAGTCTGTGTTTTTTATTTTTTGAGTGCACATCACGCTCCAGTTACTTGTTCAAGCACTGCTGCTTGTACTCTGCTGAGCGTGTCTCAGTGCCTCATCCTTTTCATTTATCTCCAATTGGTGCTGCTCCATTCCATTTAAAATCTAATCTATTAGTGTGACGCACTTCCATCCGTATCCAATACATTGGTTGCAAACACTATAGAAGTAGACAAAGGAGTAGCCTTTCACAGCTTGTGAACAGTTGTGTTTCAGTGTTCACTTCAGTCTGTGTTTTTTATTTTTTGAGTGCACATCACGCTCCAGTTACTTGTTCAAGCACTGCTACTTGTACTCTGCTGAGCGTGTCTCAGTGCCTCATCCTTTTCATTTATCTCCAATTGGTGCTGCTCCATTCCATTTAAAATATAATCTATTAGTGTGACGCGCTTCCATCCGTATCCAATACATTGGTTGCAAACACTATAGAAGTAGACAAAGGAGTAGCCTTTCACAGCTTGTGAACAGTTGTGTTTCAGTGTTCACTTCAGTCTGTGTTTTTTTATTTTTTGAGTGCACATCACGCTCCAGTTACTTGTTCAAGCACTGCTGCTTGTACTCTGCTGAGCGTGTCTCAGTGCCTCATCCTTTTCATTTATCTCCAATTGGTGCTGCTCCATTCCATTTAAAATCTAATCTATTAGTGTGACGCACTTCCATCCGTATCCAATACATTGGTTGCAAACACTATAGAAGTAGACAAAGGAGTAGCCTTTCACAGCTTGTGAACAGTTGTGTTTCAGTGTTCACTTCAGTCTGTGTTTTTTATTTTTTGAGTGCACATCACGCTCCAGTTACTTGTTCAAGCACTGCTGCTTGTACTCTGCTGAGCGTGTCTCAGTGCCTCATCCTTTTCATTTATCTCCAATTGGTGCTGCTCCATTCCATTTAAAATCTAATCTATTAGTGTGACGCACTTCCATCCGTATCCAATACATTGGTTGCAAACACTATAGAAGTAGACAAAGGAGTAGCCTTTCACAGCTTGTGAACAGTTGTGTTTCAGTGTTCACTTCAGTCTGTGTTTTTTATTTTTTGAGTGCACATCACGCTCTAGTTACTTGTTCAAGCACTGCTGCTTGTACTCTGCTGAGCGTGTCTCAGTGCCTCATCCTTTTCATTTATCTCCAATTGGTGCTGCTCCATTCCATTTAAAATATAATCTATTAGTGTGACGCGCTTCCATCCGTATCCAATACATTGGTTGCAAACACTATAGAAGTAGACAAAGGAGTAGCCTTTCACAGCTTGTGAACAGTTGTGTTTCAGTGTTCACTTCAGTCTGTGTTTTTTATTTTTTGAGTGCACATCACGCTCCAGTTACTTGTTCAAGCACTGCTGCTTGTACTCTGCTGAGCGTGTCTCAGTGCCTCATCCTTTTCATTTATCTCCAATTGGTGCTGCTCCATTCCATTTAAAATATAATCTATTAGTGTGACGCGCTTCCATCCGTATCCAATACATTGGTTGCAAACACTATAGAAGTGGACAAAGGAGTAGCCTTTCACAGCTTGTGAACAGTTGTGTTTCAGTGTTCACTTCAGTCTGTGTTTTTTATTTTTTGAGTGCACATCACGCTCCAGTTACTTGTTCAAGCACTGCTGCTTGTACTCTGCTGAGCGTGTCTCAGTGCCTCATCCTTTTCATTTATCCCCAATTGGTGCTGCTTCATTCCATTTAAAATCTAATCTATTAGTGTGACGCGCTTCCATCCGTATCCAATACATTGGTTGCAAACACTATAGAAGTAGACAAAGGAGTAGCCTTTCACAGATTGTGAACAGTTGTCTGCAGTGTTCACTGCAGTCTCTGAGGAATAACCACACTTAGGCCTTATAACTTTTCTGACTTTCTTTATCAATCTACCAAGATGAAGAAGGCAGGGAGTAAGGCACGTGGTCGTGGCTGTGGAGTTTCAGCAGGGAGAGGACGTGGGGATTCTGTGGCTACTGCCGCACCCAGTGACACAGCATCCACCAGTTTTCCCGTGAGCGTTCCTTTATGCGCACTTTTGTAGGAGCTCAGCATACCCCCCTGCTGCGGGAAGAACAAATTGAAGCCGTTGTTGGTTGGATGGCAGCCAATGCATCGACTTCAATTCCTTCCACCTCCTCTCTGGACCACAGCACTGTTGAACAACCATCTGTCTCTTCACCGCCTGCCAAATTGCCCAGGCAGTCAGAGAGTTCTGAACTGGAGCCAGCTGAGTCTCTGCTTCTGTTCTCAGAATCTGTTGGCTTGCAAACAGGGGCCCAGCCAAGCAGCATTCTGGAATGTGAAGAAGAGGCAGTATGCAGTGATGCGCAACAGCTGTGTCTCTCTGAATGTGAAGAGGCGGGTGAGCCAGTGCCGATGGTCAGCACACCGCAGAACGCATCTGATGATGATGAGACTCAGGTGCCATTTTCTGTTGAGCATGGTGCTGGCCAGACCACCCAACAGCAGCAGGTGTTGGAAGAGGGTAGTGGAGATGATGAGGTCCAAGACCCAACATGGCGTGAGGAACAGGAAGGTGGTGGTAGCAGCTCTGAGGAAGAGATTGCCTCAACGGTCCAAACAGTAGGGAGAGGTAGGCTGCAGACTCGGTTGCCTGTAGCCTCCAGTTTGGCACCCGTTTGTAGCAGTTCTCTTCCAACAGCCAAAACGGGCGCTCCCAGGACTTGCACTGCGTGGTCCTTTTTTGACACACTTGCAGATGATATTTGCTATGTCAAATGCAAGCTGTGTAATCAAAAAGTAAAAAGAGGTAAAAATGTCAGTAACCTTAATACCACAAATATATGGAAACATGTGCAGTCAAAGCACGTGGTTGAGTTCCAAAGACACACTGGAGATGTAGGCCAACCTACAGCAGCACCTACATAGAATCATAGAATCATAGAATGGTAGAGTTGGAAGGGACCTCCTGGGTCATCTGGTCCAACCCCCTGCTCAAAGCAGGATTCTCTAAATCATCCCAGACAGATGTCTATCCAGCCTCTGTTTGAAGACTTCCATTGAAGGAGAACTCACCACCTCTTGTGGCAGCCTGTTCCACTCATTGATCACCCTAACTGTCAAAAAGTTTTTTCTAATATCTAATCTGTGTCTCCTCCCATTCAGTTTCATCCCATTGCTTCTAGTCTTTCCTTGCGCAAATGAGAATAAAGATGATCCTTCTACAATGTGACAGCCCTTGAGATATTTGTAGACAGTTATTAAGTCTCCTCTCAGTCTTCTTTTTTGCAAGCTAAACATTCCCAAATCCTGCAACCGTTCCTCATAGGACATGGTTTGCAGACCGGTCACCATTCTGGTGGCTCTTCTCTGAACTTGCTCCAGTTTGTTGATGTCTTTTTTAAAATGTGGTGCCCAAAACTGGACACAGTATTCCAGATGAGGTCTGACCAAAGAGGAGTAGAGGGCAATAATGACCTCACGTGATCTAGACTGTATGCTTCTGTTGATACATCCTAGAATTGCATTTGCCTTTTTTGCTGCTGCATCACACTGTTGACTCATGTTAAGTCTGTGATCAATTAGTATACCCAAGTCTTTTTCACATGTGCTGTTACTTAGCCCTATTCCTCCCATTTTGTATATGCTTTTCTCATTTTTATTGCCCAGATGTAGTACTTTGCATTTTTCCCTGTTAAAATCCATTCTGTTAGTTGCTGCCCACTGCTCCAGTTTATGTATATCTTTTTGAATCCTCTCTCTCTCTTCTCTAGTATTAGCTACCCCTCCTAGCTTTGTGTCATCAGCAAATTTGATCAGTTTACCCTCAATTCCTTCATCTAAATCATTGATAAAGATGTTGAACAATACAGGGCCCAAAACAGAGCCTTGTGGTACCCCACTTGAGACATTCTTCCAACTGGATGTGCAGCCATTTACAACCACTCTTTGGGTCCGATCACTAAGCCAGTTATGAATCCACCTAACAGTTGCCTTGTCCATTCCATACTTAGTCATTTTTTCAATAAGGATTGTGTGAGATACTTTGTCAAATGCTTTGCTGAAGTCAAGATATACTATATCTACAGCATTTCCCTGATCCACCCAGTCAGTGATTCTGTCATAGAAGGAAATTAAGTTAGTCTGACATGACTTATTAGTTACAAACCCATGCTGACTCTGTTTAATCACTTCATTTTTATCCAGGTACTTGCATACATGTTCTTTAATAATTTGTTCAAAGATCTTTCCTGGTATAGAAGTCAGACTCACCGGCCTGTAGTTCCCTGGGTCCACCTTCTTCCCCTTTTTGAAGATAGGAACAACATCTTCAGCTCGTGTTGGAGCCTCTTCCTCCAGCTCACACACAGCTGGTTCGGCTTCCTCACAGGATCGCCATGGAAGAACCTCTGTCACTGTTGTCCAGAGACCCAGTGTTATTCCACCCACAGCTGCAAGTTCCCTGTCATCCTCACACTCCCAGGCCACAAAACAGCCATCGGTAGCACAGGCATGGGATAAAAGACGGCCATACTCGGCAAACCATCCACGAGCACAGGCTCTGAATGCTGGCATTGCAAAACTCCTGTCCCTTGAAATGCTGTCATTCAGGCTGGTGGAGACTGACAGTTTCCGTAACTTAATGGCATTGGCAGTCCCACAATACAATGTGCCCAGCCGATTTTATTTCAGCAGGCAAGCCGTCCCTGGTCTGCAAAAGCATGTTGAGGGAAAAATTAAACATGCGCTACTAAACGCCGTCAGTAGCAGGGTCCACCTGACCACCGATGCGTGGACCAGTACCCATGGCCAGGGACGATACCTTTCCCTCACTGCCCATTGGGTCAATGTTGTGGAGCCGGGTACAGATCTTGCCAGTGGCGCTGTACGTGTTCTGCCAACTCCAAGGATTGCAGGAATCCAGTCTGTACACATTGATTCCTCCTCCTACTCCAGTTCCTCAGAATCATCGCTGCAGGAGCCGTCACGGTCTACCTCCACATGGACCCGTGAACGCTTACCTGATGCGACCGATATGAGCACAGCCGTGGCCAAACGTCAACAGGCCGTCCTCAAATTAATTTCAATGGGGAATCGAAGCCACACAGCGCAGGAGGTCTGGAATGCCATCAAGAAGGAGAGCGACGTGTGGTTTTTGCCAGCGAATCTCCAGCCAGGCTTGGTAGTGTGTGACAATGGCCGAAATCTGGTGGCAGCTCTGGGCCTTGGCAACCTCACTCACATACCATGTCTGGCACATGTGCTCAACTTGGTCGTGCAGAGTTTTTTGAGGGACTATCCGGATCTTGATGCACTGCTGCACAAGGTCCGCCTAGAGTGCGCTCACTTGCGACGTTCCAGCATGGCCAGATCGCGCATTGCAGCTCTGCAACGCAGATTTCGCCTTCCTGAACATCGCATCATATGTGACGTACCCACCAGGTGGAATTCCACGTTACATATGTTGGAGCGGTTGTGTGAGCAGCAGCCAGCAGTAATGGAGTATCAGCTGCATCAGGCGCAATCAACTCGCAATTTGCGCCGTTCACACTTCACCACTACTGAGTGGGCCTCTATGAAGGACATCTGCCACGTTTTGCGTGCGTTTGATGAGTCAACGCAGATGGCGAGTGCAGATGATGCACTAGTCAGCCTGACTGTCCCCCTTATCTGCCTGCTTCAAAAAACACTGCAAGCACTAAGGGATGAGGTTTTGGAAGAGGTGGAGGATGAGGAGTCACAAATTCAATCACCTTCTGGACAGTCAGAGCAACGTGGTTCCTCACAAAGGGCTGGGCAGGGCTCACTTTGTGAGGAGGATGAGGAGGAGGAGTCAATGGAGGAGGAAGACATCGCTCCAGAGGGAGGTACACAACGCTCTAGTCAGTATGTAGAGCGAGGGTGGGGTGATGCAGAGCAGGCAGAGATGACGCCTCTTGCAGGGGACAGCGTTTGTTGGCCAGTTGGGAGTCTGCAGCACATGGTTGATTTCATGCTGCAGTGCCTGAGAAACGACCGCCGCATCGCCCACACTCTCACCACGTCTGATTATTGGGTGTACACCCTCCTAGACCCTCGCTACCGGGACAACTTACAAAGCCTCATCACACCGTTGAACCGGGAGCGTAAAATGCGGGAGTACCAAGACACACTGGTGCAATCCATAATGTTTTCCATTCCAGCCGAGAGCACTGCTGCTGGTACTGCTTTACAAAGCAGCTCTGTGCGTCGAGGCAGTGGAGACAGCTCTGCAACAAGAGGGAGCACAAGCAGCGCCTCTGCACAGGGCAAGACCAGTATGTTCCAAATGTTGCGAAGTTTTGTGGCAGCGCCACAAATGTCTACACCATCCGAGACGGCTCCAGTCAGCAGGAGGCAACGTTTCCGTAAGATGGTGACAGACTACATGTCTTTCCCTCTCAGTGTACTCCCAGATGGCTCTTCCCCATTCAAGTTTTGGGTCTCTAAGCTGGATACATGGCCAGAGCTTAGCCAGTATGCATTGGAGGTGCTGGCTTGCCCTGCTGCCAGTGTATTATCGGAGCGCGTCTTTAGTGCTGCAGGTGGTGTACTAACAGACCGTCGCATGGGACTATCCTCCGATAATGTAGACCGGCTTACTTTTCTGAAAATGAACAAGGCATGGATCTCGCCAGAATTTGTCTGTCCGTTTTCAGATTAAATAACTGGTTCGTAACGTTATCCATGTCTCCTGTTATGTTCATCTTTCTACCACCTGAACTCTACTCCCTGGGCTACAACACTGGCAGTTGCTGCTCAGAAGTGTCGTGTCCACAGACCAATACACAAGCTATAGTGTTACTGGGGTTCAGTAATGTCAGCTGTTCCCCTGCTGTGTGAACGGCAAAAAGTCATGCTGCCTCCACCCTGTTGTCTTCTCATCCCTGGGCTTCAACACCGTCAGTTGTTGCTCGGAAGTGTCATTGGCACGGGTACTCACTCCTGCCCAGACTGGTTACAGCACGCCATCTGTTTCCTGTCAGTGTAAACGTCACTTAGCCTCCAATAAGTTGTCCTGTCGTGTTGCGGTCGGGTTAGCCGACTCTATGGTGCTTTGAGTTTAGGTGCTTCCTATGTGTGCTGCAGGATATGCAAATAAAGGCTGTTTCCGTTGTGACAATAGGACAATCACCCACTGTAGAACTGTGGGATTCGGTAACTGCGGCCGGCTCGCGGCCTGTCAACTTAAATTTCCATGGGTACCTTCTGCTACCCGTCCGGGTTCCAGTACCGTCAACTGGTTCTCCGCAGTGCCTTTGGCCTAGGTGCCTCCATCTCGGTATCCGAGTTCCTGCAACGTCTGCTGGTCCTTGGTAGTGCTTTGGAGCACAGGTACCTCCTGCTTAGTAACCGTGTCCCAGTAACATCAGCTGGTACAAGGTTGTGCTACAAATACAAGATACAGAACAAGAGACACAAGAACAATAAGCAGAAGATCTAAAAGCAGAAGAACATGAAGTATAAGACCAAAATGAAGAGCAAAATATATGCTCTAAATTATAAGCAGAAGAAGACTAAGCAGTGTATGGGGGTGAGTCCGTTCCTCCTCGTGGTGCCCCTGGAAAATGCCTGCTGCTGCTGTAGGCTAAACTGAACACGGACAAATACTGTTGTAATTTAAATCTTTTGTGACAGCAAGAACGGAAGAATGAAAAATTCATACTTTGACAGATTACAAGTACAGGATTCTCTGTCACAAATAAGAATATGATGAAGAAGATGAAGTACAATATGAATTAGAATGATAGTTTAATAAGAAGAATATGAGTAATGTTAACAAAAAGATGAATAGCAAGAAGTTTAAGAAGAAGATAAAGAAGGTGAAGATGAAGAATAATTTGATGAAAAAGATGATGCTGCTGAAGATTATGAAGGAGAAAGTGTGTCAAAAGTTAAAAAGGTGAAGAGCATGGAAGTTGTGAAATATACATATTTGCCAAAATAGAAAAAACGTGAACAACATTGTCAATTTCTTCGTCAATCCGAACATCTTTAAAAAAAAAAATATTAATGCTATTCCATTTGATTGTGTTAAACATCTATGCCTTTAATGTCTCCTCACCTTCCCCAATACATTCTACATTACTCTTTGTTGTTTTCCTTCATGTACAATTAACCAACAAGGCAAGAATGGGGTTTTTTTAATTCTGATATTTTGTTCCCATAGCCTTACATTGGATTTCCGGTATCGGTATCGGGTATCGCCGATATTTTTTGGATATCGGCGATACCATTCCGATTCCGATACTTTTGGATATCGGAAAGTATCGCTCAACTCTAATCTTTAGGTGTAGTTAACCTCTCAGGCTGTGACGAGGCATCTAGGACCAACGTAGGTACGCTCCACGGCTGCCTTTAGTTGTGGTGGTTAGTCAGGGTACTGCAATCCAGTAGTTTCCAACCTCTCTGGTGTATTGCCATTTTTGCCTGCTCTCCTCTGCTACCAAATATAACAGTTCCGTGACCATGGGTGCAGGGTCATTAGACGCGAGGGATTTTGCTCCGAAAGTGCTCCTTAAAGGGTTAATCTCTCTAGGTTCATCCACTCTTCCCGCCAAGCTTTGTGTGGACTCTGGGGCAGAGGGGAATTTTATGTCCTCCTCCTTTGCCTCTCGCCATTCCATACCGCTGGTGACGCTCGCCGAGCCAATATCGGTGAGAGTGTTGAATGGAGCAATCCTGCCCTCATAAATCACCCACCAGACTGTCTTTCTACCTCTGTCAATGTCTCCTTCACATCAGGAGAATATATACCTTTTTGTTCTTCCTGAGGGAATAGATGAGGTTTTGTTGGGATTACCCTGGCTTCGCCACCACTCTCCCCATATTGAGTGGTCTTCTGGGAGAATACTGGGTTGGGGTGATCATTGCAGAGATAGATGTCTCAGAGAGGACGTTCAAGTTTCCACAACGGAGATACCCATAGATCTTGAGTCTCTTCCCAAGGTTTATCGGTCATACGCGGACGTATTCTCCAAAAAGGCAGCGGAGACTCTTCCGCCTCATCGCCCCTATGACTGTCCTATAGACCTCTTGCCTGGAACGGAGCCCCCTCGGGGAAGAGTGTATCCTCTCTCTCTTCCTGAGACAGAGGCCATGTCACAATACATCCAGGAAAATCTGGCAAGAGGGTTTATTAGGAAGTCAGTGTCACCAGCAGGGGCAGGATTTTTCTTCGTGCAGAAGAAGAATGGAGAATTACGACCGTGTATAGACTATAGGGGTCTTAGCGCCATTACAGTTAAGAACAAATATCCTTTGCCCCTAATATCTGAGCTCTTTGATAGGCTCCAGGGAGCAAGGGTATTTACTAAGCTGGATCTTTGTGGTGCCTATAACCTGATCTGCATCCGTGAGGGGGACGAATGGAAGACGGCGTTCAATACCAGAGATGGACATTACGAATATCTTGTGATGCCCTTCGGGCTCTGTAATGCTCCAGTCGTCTTCCAAGATTTCGTAAATGACATCTTCCGGGACATGCTTTCCACCTCTGTGGTAGTCTATCTGGATGACATTCTCATCTTTTCTCCAGATATGGACACCCACCGGAGAGATGTTTGCAGGGTCTTCGACCTCTTGCGGGCAAATTCCTTATATGCGAAGTTGGAGAAGTGTGTGTTTGAGCAGGAGTCTTTTCCATTCCTGGGCTATATCATCTCCACTCAGGGATTGGCAATGGATCCTGCCAAACTACAGGCTGTAATGGATTGGCAAGAACCCCACTCTCTTAAAGCGGTGCAGCGCTTTATGGGGTTCATTAATTACTATCGCCAATTCATTCCCCACTTCTCTACTTTGGTTGCTCCCTTGGTAGCCCTCACCAAGAAAGGAGCCAATCCCAAATTGTGGTCAGAGGAGGTCTCCAAGGCCTTTACTTCAATCAAGTCCCATTTTGCTAGCGCTCCTATCCTACATTGTCCCGAGGTTGATAAGCGTTTTATATTGGAGGTAGATGCCTCGTCCGTTGGTGCTGGAGCAGTCCTTTTTCAAAAGGATGCTCAAGGTCGTAAACATCCTTGCTTCTTCTTCTCCAAGACCTTCACACCAGCGGAGAGGAATTATTCCATTGGGGATAGGGAGTTGCTAGCCATGAAGTTGGCCTTTTCCGAGTGGAGACATCTCCTGGAGGGGGCTCGCTTTCCCTTCCAAGTGTTCACTGACCACAAAAATTTGGTCTATTTACAGACCGCCCAGCAGCTAAATTTCCGTCAGGCCAGATGGTCCCTGTTCTTCTCCCGGTTCCATTTTACCCTCCATTTTCTCTCAGGGGAGAAGAACATTCGTGCTGATGCTCTGTCTCGCTCCGTGGTGTCCTCTGAGGAGGTGGAGGAGGAGCCTCGGCTGATTGTCCCCACAGAGAGCCTAAGAACTGTGGCCCCGGTTTTGCTTGAGTCTGTGCCTCCGGGCAACACTTTTGTGCCCATCAATTTGCGACTGGAGGTACTCTTTTGGGCACACTCATCCAGGGTGGATGGACATTTTGGGGCAAAGAAGACATCTGAGATGCTGGCGAGGACATACTGGAGAGGTTATACATAGTTATTAAGGTTGAAGGAAGACTTTAAGTCCATCTAGTTCAACCCATATCCTATCCTAACCTGGCCTAACATGTTGATCCAGAGGAAGGCAAAAAAAACCCAAGTGGCAAACAGTAAGCTTCACATTGGGGAAAAAAATTCCTTCCCGACTCCACATACGGCAATCAGACTAGCTCCCTGGATCAACGCTGTATCTAGGAAACTAGTGAATATAGCCTGTAATATTATACTTTTCAAGAAAGGCATCCAGTCCCCTCTTAAATTTTAGTAAGGAATCACTCATTACAACATTAGACGGCAGAGAGTTCCATAGTCTCACTGCTCTTACAGTAAAGAATCTGCATCTGTGATTATGGCTAAACCTTCTTTCCTCCAGACGTAGAGGATGCCCCCTCGTCTCCGTCACAGGTCTAAGAGTAAAAAGATCATTAGAAAGGTCTTTGTACTGTCCCCTCATATATTTGTACATTGTAATAAGATCACCCCTAAGCCTTCGTTTTTCCAAACTAAATAACCCCAAGTGTAATAACCTGTCTTGGTATTGCAGACCCCCCAGTTCTCTAATAACCTTGGTCGCTCTTCTCTGCACCCGCTCCAGTTCAGCTATGTCTTTCTTATACACCGGAGACCAGAACTGCACACAGTATTCTAAGTGTGGTCGCACCAGTGACTTGTATAGAGGTAAAATTATGTTCTCCTCATGAGCATCTATGCCTCGTCTAATGCATCCCATTATTTTATTTGCCTTGGCAGCAGCTGCCTGACATTGGCCACTAAATGTGAGTTTGTCGTCCACCCATACACCCAAGTCTTTTTCAGTGACAGTTTTGCCCAGTGTTTTACAATTAAGCACATAATTATACATCTTATTTGTTCTACCCAAGTGCATGACCTTACATTTATCCCCATTAAAGCTCATTTGCCATTTATCAGCCCAAGCTTCTAGTTTACATAAATCCTCCTGTAATATAAAATTATCCTCCTCTGTATTTATTACCCTGCAGAGTTTAGTGTCATCTGCAAATATTGAAATACTACTCTGTATGCCCCCTACAAGGTCATTAATAAATATGTTAAAGAGAAGCGGCCCCAATACTGACCCCTGTGGTACCCCACTGCTAACCGTGACCCAGTCCGAGTGTGCACCATTAATAACCACCCTTTGTTTCCTATCCATGAGCCAGTTCTTAACCCACTTACACATATTTTCCCTATCCCCATTGTTCTCATTTTATGTATCAACCTTTTGTGTGGCACTGTATCAAAAGCTTTTGAGAAGTCCATGAACACCACGTCCACTGCATTCCCTTGGTCCAGTCCTGAACTTACCCCTTCATAAAAGCTTATCAGATTAGTCTGACAAGAACGGTCCCTCGTAAACCCATGCTGATACTGTGTCATGAGGTTATTCAGCTTCAGATACTCCAATATAGTATCCCTTAAAAAACCCTCCAGGATTTTACCCACAGTAGATGTTAAGCTCACTGGCCTATAATTTCCAGGTTCAGTTTTTGCCCCCTTTTTGAATATTGGCACCACATTTGCTATACGCCAGTCCTGTGGTACAGACCCAGTTATTATGGAATCTTTAAAGATTAAAAATAATGGTCTATCTATAACTGTACTTAATTCCTGCAGTACTCGGGGGTGTATCCCATCCGGACCCGGGGATTTGTCAACTTTAGTGATTTTTAGACGCTGCCGTACTTCCTGCTGGGTTAAGCATGTGACATTTAATGGAGAATTTTTTTTATCTCTGATCATGTTATCTGTCATGGGATTTTCTTGTGTAAATACAGTTGAAAAAAAGTCATTTAGCATATTGGCTTTTTCCTCATCCTCATCCACCATTTCACCCAGACTATTTTTAAGGGGACCAACACTATCATTTTTTAGTTTCTTGCTATTTATGTAGTTAAAGAATATTTTGGGATTATTTTTACTTTCTCTGGCAATGAGTCTCTCTGCCTCAATCTTTGCTGTCTTGATTTGCTTTTTACAGAATTTATTCAGTCTTCTGTATTTATTTAATGCCTCTTCACTACCTACTTGCTTTAATTCCCTAAACGCTTTCTTTTTGTCCCTTATTGCGCCCCTTACAGCTCTATTTAGCCATAGTGGTTTCCTCCTAATTCTAGCATGTTTATTCCCATAGGGTATATACTGTGCACAGGTCCTATTCAGGATACTAATAAACGTCTCCCATTTTCTTTGTGTATTTTTATGTCTCAGGATATCATCCCAGTTTATTGCACCAAGATCATCTCTCATCCGTTGGAAATTTGCCTTCCTGAAGTTTAGTGTCCTTGTAACCCCTCGACTACACATCTTATTAAAGGATACATGAAAGCTTATTATTTTGTGATCACTATTACTCAAGTGACCCTCAACCCTTATATTTGATATGCGGTCTGGCCTGTTGGTTAATATTAGGTCTAGCAGTGCCCCCCCTCTTGTTGGGTCCTGAACTAGTTGTGAAAGGTAATTGTCTCTCATAGTTGCCAAAAAAGGTGGTGGCCACATATGGTCCGTGACGTCAGGGAATACGTTCAGGCGTGCGTCTCCTGCGCCAAGAATAAGTCCCCTCGACAACGGCCAGCTGGGTTACTTTTTCCTTTACCGGTGGCAGACAGGCCCTGGGAGATGGTCGGGATGGTTTTTGTGGTGGGCTTACCCAAGTCTCGAGACTGCACCATCATCTGGGTGATGACCGACCACTTCTCCAAAATGGTGCACTTGGTGCCGTTCCCACGGTTACCGTCTGCACAGGCCTTGGCAGCATTATTCATTAGGCATATTTTCCGCCTACACGGTATGCCAGACAAAATTGTCAGTGATCGAGGTCCCCAGTTTGCGTCTCGGTTCTGGAGAGCGCTGTGTCGTTTACTCAGCATTGAGTTGAATCTCTCCTCTGCATACCATCCCGAGACGAATGGGTTGGTAGAGAGGGCCAACCAGACCTT
>JARQOD010000002.1:300276067-300328834 GCA_033576555.1 Oophaga sylvatica | reverse complement strand
GGTGTATTGAAGGGATGTGTCACAGCGGCAGAGACCTGGTCCGTGGCCCTGGGTGTCCAATAAAAGGAGAATTATTTACAGGGGATGTTTAGAGTTTGTAGTAAGGTATTCGTGATGCCACCTGTGGCATCTGGTCAATGGCGATCAGCGCTGCGGTGCAGACTCTCTTGGATAGATGGTGAGATGCAGAAGAGTTGGTACAGCCTCCCACAGGTGAGGCTATGGGATCCCAGGGCAGGTAGATGTAGTAAAAGGTGGTATTGGTGCTGGGAGATGCAGCTAAGTGCAATGGGTGACGCAGGAAGAAACTGAGAAACAGTCAGTGAGTTGCAGTTTCCAAAGCTTTACTTACAGTTTTGCAGGCAAAGCATCCAGGGCATTGAATACAGGTCGTACTGAAGTAGGTCAGCCTGAAAGCAGTTTAGGATCCCCTTATTATAGGTGGGATGTGAGGTCTCCTTTCTAGCGCTGCTCTTTGAGGCATTGGCTGCTATAAGCTCCGTCCAAGTCCCTCTGTCTCTCTCTCTCTCATTTAAGTTGAACTTCACTCTCATAACATGCAGCTGTAACCTGTTTCAGGAATCACTCACTTATGGAGTCTCCAGCTCACATGTGCTGCTGCTTTGAAGAAGAGTCTTAATTGGGACAGAGAACCTGCTGTCCTCTGCCCTCTGGATTCTGCTGCTGGGACGTTACTTCACCCTCTCAGCCTCGGACTCCAGGGGTCCGGTCTCCGGCGCTCAGACCTGGGGGTGAGCCCTGCTATGGCTCCTGTCCCCCAGCTTGTCTCTCCCCACGTCTTCCCACTCTCGTCCCTTCAGCTACACTTACTAACTCCTCCCCCAGCCAGAATATTCCAGGAAAGCTCCCCTCAAATCAGGTGTTTGAGCTCCCCCTTCTGGTCTGGAGTCAGAAAGGTGTTGTATGCTGTGTTACCTGTTAAGGGATCCCTCTTTGCTTTCAGGCATGACATCACCCTCCCCTGGAGGAAGGCAAGGTCACTGTGGCAACCAAACTCCTGGGGTGCCACATTCCCCCCTAGTGCAATTCAGTACTCCTGGACTGAGGAAACAAAAAGAAAAACATATTATAACTATTTACAGGAATTATAACATTAAATATATACATTTGGCAGAGTCTGAAATGGGGTGTCCTTTCTCACCCTAGCAAAGTACAATGTGAGGGACCTGCCTCAAACCCTCAACGTAGGCCTTGTGCGGGCTATAAGGCATGGGTGATTTCCCTCCTGGACCACGTCTTCAGCCACGCCAGGCGATTTTTGTTCTGTGGTCATTAATATTAACTATTTACAAGTATTGTCCTGGTCACTCCGAGTCCAGTGACCCAATTGTCCATTTAAAGAATGAAATCAGAATGGTTAAAAGTTGCAATTATAAACATTAACTTATTTACAATACCAGTACAGTAGCATGTTAGTCCATATACCTGGCTGGAATCTGACCTCTAGTACTACCGACTGATTTACGCAGTACTGGTGTCTCTAGTGGTCTAGCCTGGCCTACTGTGTGTGTTGGTACGCTGGGCAGTAACCTTCTGCGATTTCCTAGACTCACTGTGGGTGTGACAGATTCACCGCTAGCAGGTGGCAGATTTTTTTACGTTCCACTGCAGGGGTGGCTTCTATCACTGGAATTTGCAGTTCTTCAGGCTGATCCTGAGTCACTTCTCTTTCAGGTGCTGCCGATTGGGCAAAGGTCAATACGGGCACTACTATAGCCTGGTTTACTCTCGTCCAGTTCGACGGGACTCGCCAAGTACAGTGCGGACCTTTTCTTCCACTTTTTCTATTGACGAAGTAATGTCCTTTTCTCCGATCTTTCCCTTTAACTGGTCAGGGTTGATTTTAGGTGATCCCGGGACACTGCGGTGGAGTTTTGTCCTTCATCCTTACTGATAAGGCACACCTTTGTATTGTGGAAGTCCGAGGGCATAATGGTATATGGCTCCACTTCCCATTGGTCGTCAAGCTTGTGGAGTCGCCTTTTCCTTTTTAGCACCTGGTCTCCAGGTGCCAAAGGTACTGCAGGTGCATGCTGGTTGTAATTTCTTTCTTGTTTTTGTCTTACCTGAGACAAACTTTTTTCTACACATTCTTGCACCTTGTGGTACTGTTGCTGCCGCTCAGTATCCCAGTCTGCATCTGGTGATGTTACCTCAGGAGTCAGGACTTCAATGTCCAAATCAATTAGTAATTTGTCAGGTCTTGCTCTCATGAGGCAGGCCGGTGTACAGTTGGTAGAATTCACCGGAATGTGGTTGTAGAGATCCACCAGATCTGGCAACTTTTCTGGCCACAAGTTTCTCTCTTCCAAAGTCTTCAAGAGGTCAATTACCACTTGGTTCATCTTCTTACACATGCCATTTGTCTGTGGATGGTACAGTGTTGTTCTAATTTTCTTGCAGCCGTACATGTTACAGAACTCGTGGAACACTCCTGCTTCAAAAGCTGGACCTTGGTCAGTAAGCACTCATTCAGGGTAACCATGTGGTCGACAAAAGTGTTGTTGGAATGCCTTGGCTGCTGTCTTTGCTGTTTGTTCCTTGACAGGCATGACTACCAGGAACCTTGAGTAGTGGTCAACAATGGTAAGAGCGTAGACATAGCCTGAGCGGCTTGGAGTTAGCTTCACATGGTCCAAGGCTACCAGTTCAAGTGGCTGCTTGGTGATTATTGGCTGCAACGGGGCTCGCTGGCTGTTACGGTCTTTCCTTCGCAAGTTGCATGGTCCACAGTCTTGGCACCAATCTTCAATGGACTTCCTCATACCAATCCAGTACAATCTCTCGCGTAGTAGGACCTCTAACTTCTTCCATCCTAAGTGTCCTGCTCCATTGTCGTATGCTTCCAGGACCATTGATGCATCTCGCCTTGGGACCACCACTTGCCAGACCAGTTCATCAGTTCGGGCATTGACACTCCTCCGACACAGCTTTCCTTCGTAGATGAACAGTCTGCCCTTTTCCTTCCACAGCTGTTGGGTCTCTTGTGGAGCATCTGAACCAGGACGCGAGTCAGCTTGTGTCAGTAGCTCCTTTACCAGGCAGACTGCTGGGTTGCTATCCTGTGTCTCTGCCCACTCATGGTGAGGCAATGGGCTTAAGGTAGCCTCTTTTGTGATGTATCACTTGTTTTTCACCCCTTGAGCACCTTGGGTCACAATTGGACGGTGGAAAGCTGGTAATTCAATTTCTTCAAGTGTGTCCAGATCTTCTCCCCGTCTGGTAAGTTGGGCATTCTGGACAGCGTGTCAGCATTGGCATTTTTATGTCCCGCTCGGTACTTGATTGTGAACTCGTAGTTGGACAGCCGGGCCATCCATCGCTGCTCCAGCGCACCTAGCTTTGCGGTTTCCAAGTGAGTCAGCGGATTGTTGTCCGTGAAGATGGTAAACTTTGCCGCAGCTAGGTAGTGTTTGAACCGCTCAGTCACAGCCCAGATGATGGCGAGGAACTCCAGCTTGAAGGAGCTGTAGTTATCAGGGTTCCTTTTAGTGGGACGAAGTTTCCTGCTGGCATAGGACATCACTCTTTCTTTGCCTTTCTGTACCAACAGCACTGCTCCCAGTCCAATGTTACTGGCATCAGTATAGAGGATGAATGGTTGGTTATAGTCTGGGTAAGCCAGAACTTCATCCTCTGTAAGAGCCATCTTCAACCGAGTGAAGGATCTTTCCAGTTCGTCATTCCAATCAAACGTAGAACTCTTCTTCCTGGCCTTCTTTTTTTGGCCCATGAGAAGGTTTTGCAGGGGTGCGGCTATTTCAGTGAAGCCCTTGATGAACCTTCGGTAGTAGCCTACCAACCCGAGGAACTGGCGTATTTCATGGATGTTGCTGGGCCTCTGCCAGTCCTTGATAACAGTGACTTTGTCAGAGTCTGGAGCCACGCCTTCTGCGCTTACTACATGGCCTAGGTACTGCACCTTGGGCTTCAGGAGGTGGAATTTGGACGGCTTCACTTTTAGGCCAAATTTGGACAGGGCTTCGAACACCTTGGCCAAGTGCTCCAAATGTTCCTCATAGGTCTTGGAGAAGACAATGACGTCATCAAGGTACAATAGAACTGTCTCAAAGTTAATGTGTCCAAGACAGCACTCCATCAACCTCTGGAACGTTCCTGGCGCGCTGCAAAGCCAGAATGGCATGTAGTTGAATTCTGAGAGGCCCATTGGTGTTGCAAAGGCGGTCTTCTCTTTGTCTGACTCTGCCACGGGAACCTGCCAATACCCACTAGTGAGATCTAAGGTAGAGAAATAGTTAGCAGTTCTCAGTGCAGCTAGTGATTCCTCTATCCTAGATAACGGATAGGCGTCTTTGTGGATAATGCTGTTAAGTTTCCTGTAATCAACACACATCCTCATTGTACCATCTTTCTTTCTAGCAAGGACTAGTGGAGCTGCCCATGGGCTACAACTGTCTCTGATCACCCCAGCCTCCTTCATCTCTCTAAGCATACTCTTAGCACATTGGTAGTGATTTGGGGGTACAGGCCGATATCTTTCTTTAATGGGCGGATGATTTCCAGTGGGGATATGATGTTGGACCCCTTTTGGGTGCCCAAAATCTAAAGGGTGTTTTCTGAATACCCGTTCAAACTCTTGAACTACTCGGTAAACCCCATTCTTTTGGTGTGGAGGGCTGGAGTCGGTGCCTACGTGCAGCTGCTGACAACAATCCTCCAGCTGTTTTGCAGAGCCATTGTCCTCTGCTTGGTGAGACGAGACCAAGGGTTCTGCTGTCTGTATTGCGTTGTTACTGACTGTGAACAGCTTAGCAACGGTAGCATACCGAGGTAGCTTGGTCTCCTCCCCACACAATTTAAGATGCGTACAGGTACACTCCCCTTGCGTAACATCAACGACCCCTCTGGCTGTCAGGATAGTGGGTCTACTATCAGAGTACACTGGTTCTACCAGACTTGGTAATCTCTTCCTCTGAGGCTTAAGGCTGCCCGACACCAAATTAATATTTCACTTTTTGGGGGTATTGCAATGGGGAATGCATCACTCACTCTGACACTGCCGACTTCTCCGCCAGATAGCTCTACCTGCTGCCTTTGCCTCAGGGCCTTGATCTCCTTCTGCAGGACCCATTGCTCACTGGAACGAGCAGTTTCGGCTACCTGTTGCAACAAAACAATAACCTCGGCAAGACAATTTTCTATCACATAAGTACATAAGATCATCATTGGGTTACATTCTCGTCGATCAATGTCTACAATTATCATACCTTGGGCTTTTAATTCTACTCACCCCAACTTAATGGTCACTTCCTTATACCCTTTCTGTCGCAAAAGCTGACCATTGCTGGCAACTACTGTCAGCTCATCAGCTGGGCCGCGAGTAAAATCAGAGTCAGCCCAGTACCAGTTGTAAAGGATATATGGCATAGTTGTCACCTGAGAGCCAGTGTCCAGCAAAGCGTTCATTGGGATACCGTCAATCACAACCGGGAGGGCCGGTCTTCCTCCGACGTACTTGGCTTGCCAGTTCTGTGGGCCTGGTTGTCTTACTCCTGGGGGTTGGCCCTCTGCCCCAGGGGTCGCTCGGCAGAATCTTGCGATGTGCCCTGCTTTTCTGCAGCGGCGGCAAATGGGACGTCCATCCTGGTCATAGCGGTCGTTGTCTCTCCCTCTGATCGGCGGGATCCTCTTCTTCCATCACCACGGGACATTATCTGGACTGGAGGCTAACTCTATCTTCTCCTTTTGGGGCACTTGCAAGGACTGCACAGTTTTGGTTAGTGCAGCCACACTTTTGGTCAGCTCCTGAACCTGCAGACGCAGCTCTGCAGATGGGTCATTATCCAGAGTCTGTGCGTCAGCCTCAGCGAGAGCCTAAGGGAAAGGATGCTGCCTCCTGGTGGTATGTAATGGCTGGGCGCCTAGGGGGCACTGTACGGCTGACATTTGGTTCGTGTAATGCCCGGATAGCCCTGTCTTTAAAGTCTGCAAAGCTCAGGTCAGGATTTTGTTGGGCCATGATGCGCAGCTGTGGGTGCTGGACAGGAGTCCCTCAACAAACTGCTCCTTTAACAATCTGTCTCCATCCTGCACGCTGCCTGGGTCAATCTGCTTTATGGCCTGCAGTGCCTCCTGAAGATTAAGAGCATAGTCCCGTGTACTGTCCTGCACCCTTTGTTTGCACCCAAAGAACCTCATTTTTATTTCTGCTGCAGTGCGGGTGTCAAAGGTGCTCCTCAGCTTAGCCAGAATTTGCTTAACAGTCTCTTTATCAGTGCCCTGCCTGGACTTTACTTCTCTTTGCGCTGCACCAGTTAACTGTCCAATGAGAATGTTCACTTTTTGGTTTTCAGACAGGGGGTATGTATCAAATAAACTGCACAGTCTCTCCCTGAAATCGCTCAGGGTATACGGCTCCCCTGAGTATTGTGGTAGCCAGGCCGCTCTCGGTATATATGGCATTGAGAGCGGCATTATAGGGACTGCTGCGGTGGTCACCAGATCTTGCTGCGCTCTAGGGACTGTGGCTGCGCTGGCCGCTGGGTTCTGCGGTGCTATTGGAGCTGCGGCTGCACCTGACTTTGCATCTGGCGGCACTATGGGGGCTGCAGCTGCGTCCGCCGCTATATCTTCTCCTGCACGGGACATTCTCTTCACTCCCTAGTTGATCTTAGCCAGGCTCTTCATTTCCACTGGCTTACCAGGCTCCATTGGCTGGATGAGTGGTGCGCGCTGTGATCCCAGGCCTCAGCTCCCTGTGCTCTGCAAGCTGCCATTTTTGCATGCAGCACCTCACTTTTCGCGCGCTCTCACTCTGGCTCCGCCCACGACAGCACGCCTCTCTTCTCACTGCGCGCCTCGTGGCGTTGTAATGGCGACAACTGCACAAAACTTTCAGCAAAGTCTCTGGCACAATACACAGTTCAAAATAGGCACACAGTACCCGGTAATACCGGGCTTCGATATACTGTTCATGATGCCAAAATGGATCGCCCGCCAGGGCAGTGGGATACTCGGTACCGGGCCGGTGTGTTGAAGGGATGTGTCACAGCGGCAGTGACCCGGTCCGTGGCCCTGGTCGTTCAATAAAAGGGGAATTATTTACAGGGGATGTTAAGAGTTTGTAGTAAGGTATTCATGACGCCACCTGTGGTATCTGGTCAATGGCGACCAGCGCTGCGGTGCAGACTCTGGGATAGATGGTGAGATGCAGCAGAGTTGGTACAGCCTCCCACAGGTGAGGCTATGGGATCCCAGGGCAGGTAGATGTAGTAAAAGGTGGTAATGGTGCTGGGAAATGCAGCTAAGTGCAAAGGGTGACAAAAGAAGAAACTGAGAAACAGTCAGTGAGTTGCAGTTTCCAAAGCTTTACTTACAGTTTTGCAGGCAAAGCATCCAGGGCATTGAATACAGGTCGTACTGAAGTAGGTCAGCCTGAAAGCAGTTTAGGATCCCCTTATTACAGGTGGGATGTGAGGTCTCCTTTCTAGCGCTGCTCTTTGAGGCATTGGCTGCTATAAGCTCCGTCCAAGTCCCTCTGTCTCTCTCTCTCTCTCTCATTTAAGTTGAACTTCACTCTCATAACATGCAGCTGTAACCTGTTTCAGGAATCACTCACTTATGGAGTCTCCGGCTCACATGTGCTGCTGCTTTGAAGAAGAGTCTTAATTGGGACAGAGAACCTGCTGTCCTCTGCCCTCTGGATTCTGCTGCTGGGACTTTACTTCACCCTCTCAGCTTCGGACTCCAGGGGTCCAGTCTCCGGCGCTCAGACCTGGGGGTGAGCCCTGCTATGGCTCCTGTCCCCCAGCTTTTCTCTCCCCACATCTCCCCACATCTTCCCTCTCTTGTCCCTTCAGCTACACTTACCAACTCCTCCCCAGCCAGAATATTCCAGGGAAGCTCCCCTCAAATCAGGTGTTTGAGCTCCCCCTTCTGGTCTGGAGTCAGAAAGGTGTTGTATGCTGTGTTACCTGTTAAGGGATCCCTCTTTGCTTTCAGACATGACATCACCCTCCCCTGGAGGAAGGCAAGGTCACTGTGGCAACCAAACTCCTGGGGTGCCACAGCTGCAGACCCGCTCCTTGACCTCTGCTGCCATTCCCGCCGGCATTGGTCTCGGATGCTTCTCCATCTTCTAATGACTTCATCCACTGCAATGTGACGTATAATTTAATAATTTACCTAGCTGCACAATGCAAAATTCTTCTACATACACTTCACATAGTCATGGGGGCCTAGTCGGATGTGAGTATCCTAAAATTTTGGAGCTAAAAAAAAAGTAAAAAGAATACTATATTTTTGGGAAACTCATCGTAATTATTGCGTTCTGACTGTTAAGAAGTTTGATAAAAAATCATGTAACTTACTCATTCGCTGCTGCTCCTCGCGTGGGCTGTCCCAAAAGTGGGGAAACATCTGCCCACAGATGCGCCTCCATGCCGCCTCTTTTCTTGCGCGGTCCGCATAACTCGACTATACCCTCTCCAGTCCATCCTTAATGCAGCAGCCAGGGTAATCCATCTGGCTAATCGGTACTCGGACGCGTCCGCTCTTCGCCAGTCCTTACATTGGCTGCCCATTCATTATAGGATCCAATTCAAAGTACTGGTTCTCACCCACAAAGCTCTCCACAGTGCAGCACCCCCCTACATCTCCTCCCTCATTTCTATCTATCGGCCTAACCGACTGCTGCGCTCTGCAAACGACCTTCGACTAACCTCTGCACTAATCCGTACCTCCCACTCCCGACTCCAAGACTTCTCCCGCGCTGCGCCAATCCTCTGGAATGCTCTACCCCAAGAAATTAGGACTATCCACAATTTGCATGGTTTCAGGCGCTCCCTCAAAACACATTTGTTCAGAGCGGCCTATCACATTCACTAATCAAAGTCATTCTATGTGTAAGTGTGTGTGTGTAGCCCATTCACTATCTCCATCCACCCCTCACTCCCTCAAGATGGCTGGACCATCATTGTAAATACACCATTGTATATAAACACCTGTACTTTGTATCTCCCCCACCTCATTGTAGATTGTAAGCTCTCACGAGCAGGGGCGGCTTATTTTGCTTTAATTATTGTATTGTTAATGTTGTTACTTATGACTTGTGTTCTGAAACTGTTAAACTGTAAAGCGCTGCGGAATATGTTGGCGCTATATAAATAAAGATTATTATTATTATTATTATTAATGTGCATCTCGTTGGTCCCAAATTTCGGGCCTCTTCTGCACCAACACTATGAACATCTCCACATTGATGTGCATAGACATTATGGCCGACTCTGTGGAGGCATTCTTCTGGGATGTCTGGCGCTCTTTTTGAGCTAATTTGCATGTGTCAGCTTCCTGCAGCATGTATTGCACCATTTCCTGTGAGCTGCAGAAGTCTTACGTATTTCTCGCAAGTCACACGTGTGGTCCGTGTGTAATCCGTTGTTTAGCGCTGAGCTGAAAGCTCCTGAATGAATGACTTCCTCTCCCAGCGACAGGAGAGAAAGTGATTACTGTGTGAAGCTTCATTGCTTGCTTCCCACTGCAATCAGTTCACTTCAGGTCAGCGGGGACACAGCACAGCATCAGTGATGTCAGAGGGAGTCCCCGCTGACCTGAAGTGAACTGATTGCAGTGGCAAGCAATCAATGAAGCTTCACACAGAAATCACTTTCTCTCCTGTCGCTGGGAGAGGAAGTCATTCATTCAGGAGCTTTCAGCTCAGCGGCAAGCATTAGCTGCGCTGCTTGGCTGAAAACTAGTTAACCTTTTGTGAAGGATTACAGCGTGGGACCTGACAGACCAGCGGATAGGTAAGAATAATGCTGTTTTATTATTTTTTCTTTATTATAGGAGACCAAGGGCTTTGCAAGGATTAACAGTTAAAAGATGGTCAAAAAAATGTGTGTTTATTTCATTAAAATTAATTATTCTTAATGTGTGTGTGTTTTTTTTTATTTACTTCAATAGGATTAATAATTGATAGTTGTCTAATTGACAGCTCTCAATTATTAACCTGGTTTAAAGTCACCTTCCAATAGCAAGGTGGATTTAACCCATTATTAACCCATTCGCCATCGCTACATGGCAATGGGAATAGACCGGCAAAGTGCCAGAAAGGGCACATCTAATTATAGATTTACCTTTTCTGGGGTGGCTGGGGGCAGATGTTAGTAGCCAGGGAGGGAACAAAATAAATGCACCCTCCCTAGGCTAATATATCAAACTACATGAAATGACATGGTTAACTGTATGTAAACCATGAGTCATTTCATGTCGGGTCTGTAATTTCACAAAAGCCGGCAATTGAATTAACGGCTATTATACTATGTAGAAGTGTATGAACTATAAATATATATATATATATGTCACAATGACATGTATATATATATATGTATTATATATGTAGTGTTTTGTGAGCTGTCAGTGTGATTTTACAGTAGCCGAGGATGATTTGCCAGCTTTTCAAAGGACACTGGTGCATATAAATCACATGGTGCGAGTGCTGTCCGATTTTTTATCGCATCCATTGACTTGCATTAGTGATTATCATGCCAAAATCGCTGCAAATCGCAGCATGCTGCGATTTTTTTCTCAGACCGATTTCAGCTGAGAAAAAAATCGAAAATGAGAAGTCCCCTATTGAATAACATTGGTCCGATTGCAATCCGATTTTTTATCGGCTTGCAATCGTCCGTTTTTGTCTTCAGTGAGTATGAGCCCTTAGTGTGTCGCCGGCCTTAACCTTAGTCCAGCGATGCTTTGCATTAGATATCACCATTTTGCAGCCAGTGTGTTACTGCAGATTTACCAGCAGATGTCAGCACTGTTCAGTTCCCAATTTTTTGTGCTAATGTTGTTCTTGTTCCAGGGAAATACAAATGTAATATTATATAAAACCTTATATGTGAAGAAAATTTGGAAATTTGCAGAAAAGTTAAAATAGAAACTTTTATTATTTTTTATGCATACATATAAGAAAGTTTCTAGTGTGAAATTGACACAAAGTGTGCTATTAGTAGATACCCATTTGCGATACTGTGCAATGTTTTGTTTCTCTTTTTTATCTGACATGGAAAATACACGTGAGCTGACTAGTTCCGGACACTAAAATTTTAGCTAGAGCTGGGCATGGCTACAAAGAGCTTCAACTCTGGAGAACATAAGCACTTGGCATGTATGTCCATAATATATTTACATCATGGAAATTTCAATAGGAACTGTGCAATGCTCTCATAATTTAGAGGTAGGCAATGAGACGAAAAAGAAAATCCCTATAAAATATAACTTTCACTTTTATAGTTTAAGAACAAAAAAATGTTTTCATTGTTTTCTTGTTGAGTAGAAAAAATAAAATATGGAAGAAAGAGAGAGGTATAGCTCATAGGGCTTCTATTCTCTCCAGCATAATTGGATAAAGGTTCTTTTTTTTTTTTACTCATTCCCCGGATGAACCTCCAAGACAAAGTAAGGGGGAACTTGTCAGGATTGTGACCTGGGATTGGAATCTGTATTTGTATATATTTTCTATGATTACAATTATATTGACCATTAGTGGTGATTGCTATTGTACTGTATAGGGCTAATTAAGGACTACAGCTTGGCTAGACGAGGAGCAGTGGGTAAGTACTCAGATTGTATTTATAGAGCAAATATATAGATTCCTGAATATTTATGGCTGGATGTGCTTCCTCTACATGTTATATATTTATGTGTTTGTTATCTGATTAAAGGTGGTAATATTATATACTGTTAGTATTAAGTCTACAGGTCTCTGGGAACAATACTATTGTTGTCATTATGTTTTTATACGTTTGTGTTTTGCACTTGTTTATTATTGCTCTTCATTGATGGCAGGTTGCATAATAGGGCTATACTAACAGTAATTATAACAGACGGTCAAAGTTGGCGTCATCTCGTGGGGGACACTGTGCATTATCATTATAATGCAGGAATTTGTGGATGGCCTCAAAACGTGTCCGGGCCATGACCATTCGGAACACTGGAGTGTTGTATCAAATATCAAAACTCCAATATTGCCGAATTTCTGGCTTCTTCAGGATCCCCATATGGAGGACCAGGCCCCAAAACTGCATAATTTCAACTGCGTCTACAGGAGACCAGTTGGAAAATGATGACACGGGGTTTTTGCGCCAAAAATTGCCGAGCATACAAATATGTTTTCTCCACCATGAGGTTAATAAAATCCTCAGAGAAAAAGACTTTGAAAAAGTCTATTTCTCTGAGGACGGTGGTGTCAAACTTGATTCCTGATTCTGCCACAAAATCAGGAATCAGTGGCTCGTAATTTTCGGGGGGCGAGGTCCATGCGGGGTCTGAAGAGGGGTGCGCTGGTTCATCTTCAGGAGTGGGCGCTGCCTCATTTTCTGTCCTGGGGCATCTGCATGGCAGTTCCGCATGACCCGAGGAGGAAGATGAGGAGGAGGAGGAGGAAGAAGAAGGATGAAGAATCTGAAAAGTAAAGAAATGTTGGATCCTCTCCCTCGCTATCAGTTTCGAGGCAAGGAAAGCGTATGCCTTCTTCACTGAATAGCACTGTTGGGATGAACGTGACGGGCGGGACATTTTTTTGTGAATGTGGTGCTTTGTGTGTACTTTATTTATAACTATGTGTGTGTGGGGGGGGGATAGTGATTGGTGCAAACTATCCTGAAAAGAAAAAGCTAAAACAAAAGAAAGCAAATAGGGAAAAAAAATGCCTGTGAAAAAAGTTTAAAATAGCAGGCACCACGAGCTCTGATAAGTGAACGGTGTCACTTATCAAAGTTCCGCGGCTGATTGATGTGCGCACGGGAGTGGCAGAAAGGGGAGTGAAAAAAAAAAAAAAAACGGCAGGCACGAGCTCTGATAAGTAAACGGTGTCACTTATCAAAGTTTGGTGGCTGCTGGATGTGTGCACAGGAGTGGCGGAACGGTGAGCGAAAAAAAACGGCAGGCATGAGCTCTGATAATTGAACGGTGTCACTTATCAAAGTTCGGTGACTGCTGGAAGTGCACACAGGAGTGGCGGAACGGGGAGTGAAAAAAAAAAAGGCAGGCACGAGCTCTGATAAGTGAACGGTGTCACTTATCAAAGTTCCGCAGCTGCTGGATGTGCACACGGGAGTGCCGGAAAGGGGAGTGAAAAAAAAAAACCCGGCAGGCACCAGCTCTGATAAGTGAACGGTGTCACTTATCAAAGCTCCGCGGCTGCTGGATATACGCACGGGAATGGCAGAAAGGGGAGTGAAATATCAAAGCTCCGCGGCTGCTGGATATACGCACGGGAATGGCAGAAAGGGGAGTGAAAAAAAAAACGGCAGGCACGAGCTCTGATAAGTGAACGGTGTCACTTATCAAAGTTCCGCGGCTGCTGGATGTGTGCACAGGAGTGGCGGAACGGGGAGTGAAAAAAAAAAATGGCAGGCATGAGCTCTGAAAAGTGAACGGTATCACTTATCAAAGTTCGGTGGCTGCTGGAAGTGCGCACAGGAGTGGCGGACCGGGGAGTGAAAAAAAAAAAGGCAGGCACGAGCTCTGATAGGCCCGGATCACACATGCGAGGAAATCGTCCGATGCTCGCATGTGAAATCTCACCTCTGGCGCTGGCACTCGGGAGTGGACCGAGCTGCTGCATATTACTACATGCAGCCGCGCACTCCACTCCCGAGTGCCGGCGCCAGAGCTGGGATTTCACATGCGAGCATCGGGTGATTTCCTCGCATGTGTGATCCCGGCCATAAGTGAACGGTGTCACTTATCAAAGTTCCGCGGCTGCTGGATGTGCACACAGGAGTGGCGGAAAGGGAAGTGAAAAAAAAAAAAAAACAGCAGGCACGAGCTCTTATAAGTGAACGGTATCACTTATCAAAATTCGGTGGCTGCTGGAAGTGCCCACGGGAGAGACGGAAAGTGGAGTGAAAAAAAAAAAAACGGCAGGCATGAGCTCTAATAAGTGAACGGTGTCACTTATCAAAGTTCCGTGGCTGCTGGATGTACGCACGGGAGTGGCGGAGAGGGGAGTGAAAAGAAAAAAAACGGCAGGCACGAGCTCTGATAAGTGAACGGTGTCACTTATCAAAGTTCGGTGGCTGCTGGAAGTGCGCACGAAGGGCAGGGCCATATTTGCCACCAGGCACTCAAGGGCACGTGCCTAGGATAGGACTCTGTGGGGGGGGCGGCACCTGAGCATGATTTTTTTTTTTAGGTCCGGGGGCAGGTCCTGCCCTTGCTTCCCTCTCCCTCTCCCCCGTCATCATACTCACCTCCTTCTCCTGCTGCAGCTTCAATGGTCCAGCGCCGACATCTTCCTGTACTGAGCGCGTGGTCACTGGTGGTACCGCTCATTAAGCTCATGAATATGGATGCCACTCCACTCTCTTAGGCGTGGTGTCCATATTCATGACCTTAATGAGCGGTTCCACGAGTAGTCCGGTGCTCATACAGGAAGATGTCGGTGCTGGACCATCGGAGCTGCAGCAGGAGGAGGTGAGTATGATTACGGGGAGGAATGAGCAGGGAGGGCAGAGAACGCTGGGGCTGGGAGGCAGTGAACTGGGGCTGGGGGGCAGTGAGGGCTGGGGGGCAGTGAGTGCTGGGGCTGGGGGGCAGTGAACGCTGGGGCTGGGTGAGCACTGTGGCTGGGGGGGCAGTAAGCGCTGGGGCTGGGGGGCAGTGAGGGCTTGGGGGCAGTGAGCGCTGGGGCTGGGTGAGCATTGGGGCTGGGGGTGGCAGTGAGCGCTGGGGCTGGGTGAGCACTGGGCTGGGGGGGCAGTGAGCAATGTGGGGCAGTGAGTGCTGTGGGGCAGTGACCGCTGGGGGGCAGTGAGCACTGGGGGGGCAGTGAGCACTGTGGGGCAGTGAGCACTGTGGGGGCAGTTAGCGCTGTGGGGCAGTGAGCGCTGTGGGAGCAGTGAGCGCTGTGGGGCAGTGAGCGCTGTGTGGGCAGTGAGCGCTGGTGCTGGGGGGGCAGTGATGGCTGGGGGGGCAGTGAGGGCTGGGGTTGGGGGGGCAGTGAACGCTGGGGCTGGGTGAGCACTGGGGCTTGGGGGACAGTGAGCACTGGGGCTGGGGGACAGTGAAGGCTCGGGGGCAGTGAGCGCTGGGGCTGGGTGAGTATTGGGGCTGGGGGCAGTGAGCGCAGGAGCTGGGGGGCAGTGAGCACTGGTTCTAGGTGAGCACTGGGGCTGGGGGGGCAGTGAGCGCTGTGGGGCAGTGAGTGCTGTGGGGCAGTGAGAGCTGGGGGGGCAGTGAGCGCTGTGGGGCCGTGAGCACTGTGGGGGCAGTGAGCGCTGTGGGGGCAGTGAGCACTGTGGGGCAGCGAGCACTGTGGGGGCAGTTAGCGCTGTGGGGCAGTGAGCGTTGGGGGGGCAGTGAGCGCTGGGGGGAGTGAGCACTGGCGGGCAGTAAGCGCTGGGGGGAGAAATGAGCTCTGGGGGCAGTGAGTGCTGGGGAATGAGCATGGGGGGAGGAATGAGCGCTGGGGAGGAATGAGCGCTGGGGAGGAATGAGCGCCGGGGGGAGGAATGAGCGCTGGGGGTAATGAGCTCTGGGAGTAATGAGCGCTGAGGTGGGGAATGAGCGCTGAGGTGAGGAATGAGCGCTGAGGTGAGGAATGAGCGCTGAGGTGGGAATGAGCGCTGGGGTGGGGAATGAGTGCTGAGGTGGGGAATGAGCGCTGAGGTGGGGAATGAGCGCTGAGGTGGGGAATGAGCGCTGAGGTGGGGAATGAGCGCTGGGGGGCATGAGCGCTGAGGTGGGGAATGAGCTCTGAGGTGGGGAATGAGTGCTGGGGGAATGAGCGCTGAGGTGGGGAATGAGCTCTGAGGTGAGGAATGAGCGCTGGGGAGAATGAGCGCTGGACTAATCTAAAAGAGGCGGTTGGACAGAAATGACATCACAAATCTTTTTTTTTGTTAAATAACATCTTTATTTACTGTAGGTTACAAAAAGGCATACAAATCCGCATGTGAAAAAAGCATCAAATATGCACCTGCGTTTTCTGCCAAGAGTTGCGGATTATGTACGGAAACTTCTGCAGACAAATCTACAACGTGTACACATACCCTAAGGCTATTTTTCCACGTACACGAAACACTGCAGAGAGGACACAGCTCCGTCCTAAGCTTTGCCGGCTTTTGTACATGCGGTGATTCCACTATGTGTCATTGAACCATGTGGAATCACCGCATCCTATACATAGGACGGTGTTATTTATCTTACGCAGACTTAGCGTCTCCGCGAGATAAATAGACATGCTGCGGTCTAGAAAGACGCGCCGCATGTGCAGATACGCAGGTCTGCCACCTGCATCTTTGTACGCATAGTGGATATGGGATTTCATAAAATCCCCTCAACTATGCTGTAACATCTGGACGCTGCGGATTGGACTCTGCGGCTGTTCTCAGCGTTCAACCCAGGGCCGTATTTGCCACTAGGCACTTGAGGGCACGTGCCTAGGGCGGGACTCTGCGGGGGGCGGCACCTGAGTATGATTTTTTTTTTTTAAATTCGGGGGCCGGCCCTCCCCTTGCTTCCCTCCCGCCATCATCATATTCACCTTCTCCTCCTGCTGCAGCTCCAATGGTCCAGTGCCGACATCTTCCTGTACTGAGCACGCGGTCACTGGTGGTACCGCTCATTAAGCTCATGAATATGGATGCCACTCCACTCTCATAGGCATGGTGTCCATATTCATGACCTTAATGAGCGGTACCACGAGTGGTCCACGCGCTCATACACGAAGATGTCGGTGCTGGACCATCGGAGCTGCAGCAGGAGAAGGTGAGCATGATGACGGGGGAGGAATGAGCAGGGAGGGCAGTGAATGCTGGGGCTGGGGGGCAGTGAGCGCTGGGGCTGGGGGAGCAGTGAGCGCTGGGTCTGGGGGGGCAGTGAGTGTTGGGGCTGGGGGGGCAGTGAACACTGGGGCTGGGTGAGCACTGGGGCTAAGGGGGCAGTGAGCGCTGGGGCTGGGGGGGCAGTGAGGGCTGGGGGGAAGTGAGCACTGGGGCTGGGTGAGCACTGGGGCTGGGGGGGCAGTGAACGCTGGGGCTGGGTGAGCACTGGGGCTAGGGGGGCAGTGAGCGCTGGGGCTGGGGGGGCAGTGAACGCTGGGGTTGGGGGGCAGTTAGGGCTGGGGGGGCAGTGAGTGCTGGGGCTGGGGGGCAGTGAACGCTGGGGCTTGGTGAGCACTGTGGCTGGGGGGGCAGTAAGTGCTGGGCTGGGGGGGCAGTGAACGCTGGGGTTGGGGGGCAGTTAGGGCTGGGGGGCAGTGAGTGCTGGGGCTGGGTGAGCACTGTGGCTGGGGGGGCAGTAAGCGCTGGGGCTGGGGGGGCAGTGAACGCTGGGGTTGGGGGGCAGTTAGGGCTGGGGGGGCAGTGAGTGCTGGGGCTGGGGGGCAGTGAACGCTGGGGCTGGGTGAGCACTGTGGCTGGGGGGGCAGTAAGTGCTGGGGCTGGGGGGGCAGTGAGGGCTGGGGGGCAGTGAGCGCTGGGGCTGGGTGAGCACTGGGCTGGGGGGGCAGTGTGCAATGTGGGGCAGTGAGTGCTTTGGGGCAGTGACCGCTGGGGGGCAGTGAGCACTGGGGGGGCAGTGAGCACTGTGGGGCAGAGCACTGTGGGGGCAGTTAGTGCTGTGGGGCAGTGAGCGCTGTGGGACCAGTGAGCGCTGTGGGGCAGTGAGCACTGTGTGGGCAGTGAGCGCTGGGGCTGGGGGGGCAGTGAGGGCTGGGGGGGCAGTGAGCGCTGGGGTTGGGGGGCAGTGAACGATGGGGCTGGGTGAGCACTGAGGCTTGGGGGACAGTGAGCACTGGGGCTGGGGGACAGTGAAGGCTCGGGGGCAGTGAGCGCTGGGGCTGGGTGAGCATTGGGGCTGGGGGGCAGTGAGCGCAGGAGCTGGGGGGCAGTGAGCACTGGTGCTGGTGTGAGCACTGGGGCTGGGGGGGCAGTGAGCGCTGTGGGGCAGTGAGTGCTGTGGGGCAGTGAGAGCTGGGGGGGCAGTGAGCGCTGTGGGCCATGAGCACTGTGGGGGCAGTGAGCGCTGTGGGGGCAGTGAGCACTGTGGGGCAGCGAGCGCTGTGGGGGCAGTTAGCGCTGTGGGGCAGTGAGCGCTGGGGGGGCAGTGAGCGCTGCGGGGAGTGAGCACTGGCGGGCAGTAAGCGCTGGGGGGAGAAATGAGGTCTGGGGGCAGTGAGTGCTGGGGAATGAGCATAGGGGAGGAATGAGCGCTGGGGAGGAATGAGCGCTGGGGAGGAATGAGCGCCGGGGGGAGGAATGAGTGCTGGGGGAGGAATGAGCACTGGGGGTAATGAGCTCTGGGGAGTAATGAGCGCTGAGGTGGGGAATGAGCGCTGAGGTGGGGAATGAGCGCTGGGGGGTGAGCGGGGGGGAATGAGCGCTGAGGTGGGGAATGAGCGCTGAGGGGGAATGAGCGCTGAGGTGGGGAATGAGCGCTGGGGGGGCATGAGCGCTGAGGTGGGGAATGAGCTCTGAGGTGGGGAATGAGTGCTGGGGGAATGAGCTCTGAGGTGAGGAATGAGCGCTGGGGAGAATGAGCGCTGGACTAATATAAAAGAGGCGGTTGGACAGAAATGACATCACAAATCTTTTTTTTTGTTAAATAACATCTTTATTTAGCTTACAAAAAGGCATACAAATCCGCATGTAAAAAAAGCATCAAATATGCACCTGCATTTTCTGCCAAGAGTTGCGGATTATGTACGGAAACTTCTGCAGACAAATCTGCAACGTGTATACATACTCTAAGGCTATTTTTCCACGTACACGAAACACTGCAGAGAGGACACAGCTCCGTCCTAAGCTTTGCGGCTTTTGTACATGCGGTGATTCCACATGTGTCATTGAACCGTGCGGAATCACCGCATCCTATACATAGGACGGTGTTATTTATCTTGCGTAGACTTAGCGTCTCCGCGAGATAAATAGACATGCTGCAGTCTAGAAAGTCGCGCCGCATGTTCATATACGCAGGTCTGCCACCTGCATCTTTGTACGCATAGTGGATATGGGATTTCATAAAACTCCACTATGCTGTAACATCTGAATGCTGCGGATTGGACTCTGCGACTGTTCTCAGCATTCAACCCAGGGCCCTATTTGCCACTAGGCATTCGAGGGCATATGCCTAGGGCGGGACTCTGTGGGGGGGCGGCACCTGAGCATGATTTTTTTTATTTTTAAATCCGGGGGGCCGTCCCTCCCTTGCTTTCCTCCCCCCGTCATAATACTCACCTCCTCCTCCTGCTGCAGCTCCAATGGTCCAGCGCCGACATCTTCCTGTACTGAGCGCGCGGTCACTGGTGGTACGCTCATTAAACTCATGAATATGGATGCCACTCCACTCTCATAGGCGTGGTGTCCATATTCATGACCTTAATGAGTGGTACCATGAGTGGTCCGCGCGCTCATACAGGAAGATGTCGGCGCTGGACCATCGGAGCTGCAGCAGGAGGAGGTGAGTATGATGACGGGGAGGAATGAACAGGGAGGGCAGTGAATGCTGGCGGCGGCAGTGAGCACTGGGGCTGGGTGGGCAGTGAGTGCTGGGGCAGGGGGGGCAGTGAGCGCGGCGTGAGCGTGTGGGTGAGCCGGGGTTGGGGGAGCGCTGGGCAGTGAGCGCTGTGGGGCAGTGAGCGCTGTGGGGCAGTGAGCGCTGTGGGGGCAGTGAGCGCTGTGGGGGGCAGTGAGCGCTGTGGGGCAGTGACGCTGTGGGGGCAGTGAGCGCTGGGGGCAGTGAGCCTGTGGGGGCAGTGAGCTGTGGGGCAGTGAGCGCTTGGGGGCAGTGAGCGCTGGGGGCAGTGAGCGCTGGGGGAAATGAGCGCTGGGGGCAGTGAGCACTGGGGGGAAAATGAGCGCTGGGGGGAAAATGAGCACTGGATGAGCACGGGGGAGGAATGAGCACTGGGGAGAATGAGCACTGGGGGAATGAGCGCTAGTGGGAATGAGCACTGGGGGAGTAATGAGCACTGTGGTGGGGAATGACTGAGGGGGAATAAGCGCTGAGGTGGGAATGAGCGTGGGAAGAATGATCGCTGGACTAATGTAAAAGAGGCGGTTGGACAGAAATGACATCACAAATCTTTTTTTTCTGTTAAATAACATCTTTGTTTAGCTTACAAAAAGGCATACAAATCCGCATGTAAAAAATGCATCAAATATGCACCTGCGTTTTCTGCCAAGAGATGCGGATTATGTATGGAAACTTCTGCAGACAAATCTGCAACGTGTGCACATACCCTAAGGCTATGTTTCCACGTTCAGGAAACACTGCAGAGAGGACACATCTCCGTCCTAAGCTTTGCTGACTTTTGTACGTGCGGTGATTCCACATGTGTCATTGAACCATGTGGAATCACCGCATCCTATACATAGGACGGTGTTATTTATCTTGCGCAGACTTAGCGTCTCCGCGAGATAAATAGACATGCTGCGGTCTAGAAAGACGCGCCGCATGTGCAGATACGCAGGTCTGCCACCTGCATCTTTGTACGCATAGTGGATATGGGATTTCATAAAATCCCCTCAACTATGCTGTAACATCTGGACGCTGCGGATTGGACTCTGCGGCTGTTCTCAGCGTTCAACCCAGGGCCGTATTTGCCACTAGGCACTTGAGGGCACGTGCCTAGGGCGGGACTCTGCGGGGGGCGGCACCTGAGTATGATTTTTTTTTTTTAAATTCGGGGGCCGGCCCTCCCCTTGCTTCCCTCCCGCCATCATCATATTCACCTTCTCCTCCTGCTGCAGCTCCAATGGTCCAGTGCCGACATCTTCCTGTACTGAGCGCGCGGTCACTGGTGGTACCGCTCATTAAGCTCATGAATATGGATGCCACTCCACTCTCATAGGCATGGTGTCCATATTCATGACCTTAATGAGCGGTACCACGAGTGGTCCGCGCGCTCATACACGAAGATGTCGGTGCTGGACCATCGGAGCTGCAGCAGGAGAAGGTGAGCATGATGACGGGGAGGAATGAGCAGGGAGGGCAGTGAATGCTGGGGCTGGGGGGCAGTGAGCGCTGGGGCTGGGGGAGCAGTGAGCGCTGGGTCTGGGGGGACAGTGAGTATTGGGGCTGGGGGGGCAGTGAACACTGGGGCTGGGTGAGCACTGGGGCTAAGGGGGCAGTGAGCGCTGGGGCTGGGGGGGCAGTGAGGGCTGGGGGGGAAGTGAGCACTGGGGCTGGGTGAGCACTGGGGCTGGGGGGGCAGTGAACGCTGGGGCTGGGTGAGCACTGGGGCTAGGGGGGCAGTGAGCGCTGGGGCTGGGGGGGCAGTGAGCACTGGGGCTGGGTGAGCACTGGGGCTGGGGAGGCAGTGAGCGCTGGGGCTGGGTAAGCACTGGGGTTGGGGGGGCAGTGAGCACTGTGGGGCAGTGAGCACTGTGGGGCAGTGAGCGCTGGGGGGGCAGTGAGTGCTGGGAGGGCAGTGAGCACTGTGGGGCAGTGAGCGCTGTGGGGGCAGTGAGCGCTGTGGGGGCAATGAGCACTGTGATGCAGTGAGCGCTGTGGGGGCAGTGAACGCTGTGGGGCAGTGAGCGCTGTGGGGCAGTGAGCGCTGTGGGGGCAGTGAGTGCTGGGGGGCAGTGAGAGCTGGGGGAGGTGAGCGCTGGCGGGCAGTGAGCGCTGGGGGAGAAGTAAGCGCTGGGGCAGTGAGCGCTGGGGGAATGAGCGCTGGGGGAGGAATGAGCACTGGGGGAATGAGCGCTGGGGGGAATGAGCGCTGGGGGAGTAATGAGCGCTGGGGGAGTAATGAGAGCTGAGGTGGGGAATGAGCGCTGAGGTGGGGAATGAGCGCTGTGGTGGGGAAGGAGCGCTGAGGTGAGGAAGGAGCGCTGGGGTGAGGAATGAGCGCTGGGGTGGGGAATGAGCGCTGAGGTGGGGAATGAGCGCTGAGGTGGGGAATGAGCGTGGGGGGAATGAGCGCTGAGGTGGGGAATGAGCGTTGGGGGGGAATGAGCGCTGAGGTGGGGAATGAGCACTGAGGTGGGGAATGAGCGCTGGGAGAATGAGCGCTGACGTGGGGAATGAGCTCTGAGGTGGGGAATGAGTGCTGGGGGAATGAGCGCTGAGGTGGGGAATGAGCTCTAATGTGGGGAATGAGCGCTGGGGAGAATGAGCGCTGGACTAATGTAAAAGAGGCGGTTGGACAGAAATGACATCACAAATCTTTTTTTTTTGTTAAATAACATCTTTATTTAGCTTACAAAAAGGAATACAAATCCGCATGTAAAAACGCATCAAATATGCACCTGCTTTTTCTGTCAAGAGATGCGGATTATGTGTGGAAACTTCTGCAGACAAATCTGCAACGTGTGCACATACCCTAAGGCTATTTTTCCACGTTCAGGAAACACTGCAGAGAGGACACATCTCCGTCCTAAGCTTTGCCAGCTTTTGTACATGCGGTGATTCCACATGTGTCATTGAACCGTGTGGAATTACCGCATCCTATACATAGGACGGTGTTATTTATCTTGCGTAGACTGAGCGTCTCCGCGAGATAAATAGACATGCTGCGGTCTAGAAAGACGCGCTGCATGTGCATATACGCAGGTCTGCCACCTGCATCTTTGTACGCATAGTGGATATGGGATTTCATAAAATCCCCTCAACTATGCTGTAACATCTGGACGCTGCGGATTGGACTCTGCGGCTGTTCTCAGCGTCCAACCCGCAGCGTTTCCTGAACGTGGAAACGTACCCTAAATATATCTCTGCCTCCCGACATTATATAGTAGAGATTTGCCAGGACTGTACATTATTATAAATCTACTACCTGAACATTATATATTATAGATCACCCTGGACATTATATATAATACAGTAGACTGTACATCATATATTACAGATAATTCTGGACATTTTATACTATAGGTCTCCTTGTACATTATATATTATAGATCTATAATAAATAATATACCGGGAGATCTATAAGATAAATTGTCCAGATTTATATGTAATTATCTGTTTAATCCCAGACATATAAATAAGGCACTGGGCAGTAATAGAATAATAAAATCCATATTCAATATGTTCCAAATTATTATGCAAATGATATTTTTCTCTGATTTTCCTAAGTGGTCAGTGCAAATGACAGTCAGTCTAATAAAAGTCATCACCCGTTAGAGTATACATGGAATTTTATTGAAGAAACCTCCCAATGATAACAGTATACTGTAATCTCCAAAATGGAAAAAAACTCAAAATGCACTGTTCCAAATTATTAGGCACAGTAGAATTTCTGAACATTTGATCTGTTTTAAAGAACTGAAAATGCTCATTCGTGGAATTTGCAGCATTAGGAGGTCACATTCACTGAACAAAAAAGCTACTTAACTCCAAAACATCCTAACAGGCCAAGTTACATGTTAACATAGGAACCCTTCTTTGATATTACCTTCACAATTCTTTCATCCATTGAACTTGTGAGTTTTTGGAGAGTTTCTTCTTGTATTTCTTTGAATGAAGCCTCCCAGAGCTGCTGTTTTGAAGTGAACTGCCTCCTACCCTCAGATATTTTGCTTGATGATACTCCAAAGGTTCTCTATAGGGTTAAGGTCAGGGGAAGATGGTGGCCACACCATGAGTTTATCTCCTTTTATGCCCATAGCAGCCAATGACTCAGAGGTATTCTTTGCAGCATGAGATGGTGCATTGTCATGCATGAAGATGATTTTGCTCCTGAAGGCACGTTTCTGCTTTTTATACCATGAAAGAAAGTTGTCAGTCAGAAACTCTACATACTTTGCAGAGGTCATTTTCACACCTTCAGGAACCTTAAAGGGCCCTACCAGCTGTTTCCCTATGATTCCGGCCCAAAACATGACTCCTCCACCTCCTTGATTACGTCGCAGCCTTGTTGGGACATGGTGGCCATCCACAAACCATCCACTACTCCATCCATCTGGACTATCCAGGGTTGCTCAACACTCATCAGTAAACAAGACTGTTTGAAAATTAGTCTTCATGTATGTCTGAGCCCACTGCAACCGTTTCTGCTTGTGAGCACTGTTTAGGGGTGGCCGAATAGTAGGTTTATGCACCACAGCAAGCCTTTGAAGGATCCCACACCTTGTGGTTCGAGGTACTCCAGATTCACCAGCAGCTTCAAATATCTGTTTTCTGGTTTGTAATGGCTTTGTAGCAGCTGCTCTCTTAATCTGATGAACTTTCCTGGCAGAAACCTTCCTCATTCTGTCTTTATCAGCACAAACATGTCTGTGCTCAGAATCAGCCACAAATCTCTTAACAGTACGATGATCACGTTTAAGTTTTCGGGAAATATGTAATGTTTTCATCCCTTGACCAAGGCATTGCACTATTTGATGCTTTTCAGCAGCAGAGAGATCCTTATTCTTTCCCATATTACTTGAAAACTCTGGCCTGCTTAATAGTGTGGAACATCCAGTTTTCCTTTTATTGGGCTCACATGGCAAACTAATTATCACAGTTATCTGAGATTGATTTCAATGATCCAAAGAACCCTGAGACACAATACCATCAATGGGTTTCATTTACAAAATAAAAAACAAAAAACGCTATGACACTTAAAACCAATTTGCATAATAATTTGGAACATAGTTTAGTAATCAAAAAAGGGGGGAGAAGCCAGCACTTCCTATGGTCAGCATGCAATACATAAAGTGCATATGCACATATTGGTTTCTAACTGTTTTTAAAAATGAGACATTTGGCAAATAATTGATCAATTCTTTGAGCCACCCCGCCACGACTAGGCATTCTCATATGGGGCAGTCCTACTCTACATTTTTTATATTCGCTGTGCCATTACAGCCTCCTAAATGTATTAAAAGCAAGACTGCAAAAAAAAAAAAACTACAAAAGTACCTGAAACATTGCTGAATCACTCCCATGGTGCCAGGAAAGCAAGACAAGGAAAAGCCGACCAGGTCCAGAGATGGACATTTCAGATCTGACTTCTATACTGCCAAACCAGCAACCACAGATGAAGGGTGAAACAGGCCCAGACACAGGTGCACAATCAAATAGAGCCTGGGGCAGGGTAGGGCTGCTGTATGTGTGTACAAAAGCCTAGGTCAATCACAAAAAAAAAAAAAAAAACACAGATAGAATGGTGTGCATAACCCAGCGCGCACAGCAACAAGTGGTGGTCAGCCACGTACCAATATCAAGCAAAAAAGGGGGGAGAAGCCAGTGCTGCCTATGGTCAGAATGCAATACATAAAGTGCATATGCACGTGGCTGACCACCACTTTTTGCCGTGCGCGCTTGCCTTACTGGCACCATGGGAGTGATTCAGCAATGCTTCAGGTACTTTTGCAGTTTTTTTTGCAGTCTTGCTTTTAATACATTTAGGAGGCCGTAATGGCACAGCGAATTTAAAAAAAACGTAGAGTAGGACTGCCCCATATGAGAATGCCTTGTCTTGGTGGGGTGGCTCAAAGAATTGATCAATTATTTGCCAAATGTCTCATTTTTAAAAACAGTTAGAAACCAATATGTGAATATGCACTTTATGTATTGCATGCTGACCATAGGCAGCGCTGGCTTCTCCCCTTTTATTGCTTGATATTGGTACGTGGCTGACCACCACTTGTTGCCGTGCGCGCCAGGTTATGCACACCATTCTATCTGTTTTTTTTTTCTTGTGATTGACCTAGGCTGCTGTACACACATACAGCAGCCCTGCCCTGCCCTAGGCCCTATTTGATTGTGCACCTGTGTCTGGGCCTGTTTCACCCTTCATCTGTGGTTGCTGGTTTGGCAGTTTAGAAGTCAGATCTGAAATGTCCATCTCTGGACCTGGTCGGCTTTTACCTGCGCTTGCCTTATTGGCACCATGGGAGTGATTCAGCAATGCTTCAGGTACTTTTGCAGTTTTTTTTTGCACTCTTGCTTTTAATACATTTCGGAGGCCATAATGGCACAGCGAATATAAAAAAAAAACGTAGAGTAGGACTGCCCCATATGAGAATGCCTTGTCGTGGCGGGGTGGCTCAAAGAATTGATCAATTATTTGCCAAATGTCTCATTTTTAAAAACAGTTAGAAACCAATATGTGCATATGAACTTTATGTATTGCATGCTGACCATAGGCAGCGCTGGCTTCTCCCCCTTTTTTGCTTGATAGTTTAGTAATCCTCCAATGTCTGCTGGACATGGTGTGGGGAGAGTTTCTAGTTCAGTTAGTACACAGACACCAGACTTCTTGCTGTTAACCAGTTAATGTTTTCTTGTCCACCACACCTGGTATTGTAACATAATATTAAGAATAATATTTATTCATTGATATTGCGCTATTAACTCCACAGCACTTTACATACATCATCAACACTGTCCCCAGTGGGGCTCACAATCTAAACATCCTATTTGTATGTCTTTTGAGCGTGGTAGGAAACCACTGTCTTTGAAAGAGCTACATGGGCATACACATAGATTCGGCCTCATTCATTCCCTATGGGACTTGCAAACATGTGCGGCACTTGCGGTGAGACAAAAAAACACTGCTAGTAGCGTTTTTTTTCCGTTGCTGCAAGTATCGGATTTGCGGGATCGCGTCAAAACCGCAAGTGTCGCACATGTCTGCAAGTCGCATAGGGAATGAATGAGGCCGAATATAGTGTTACCGTAAGTGATCCATTACGTGGCAGATGCGGAAAAACTGCCGGATCTGCCGTGAATGGCAAAAATCGCTGATGTGCAAGTAGCCTAAGTCACTGACGACAGTGTCTGCATTAGTCATACTCACCAATGGGGAGGCAGAACGAAAAGTGCCTAGGGCAGCATAAATTCTAAACACGGCCCTCACGGAGGGGGGTGCAAAAGAAAAGCGAGCACGAGTATTGATCGGCGAACTGCGTCACCAATCAAAGCTTGGTGGCCGCTAAATGTGCGCAGTGGCGGCGCAAAGGGGAGGTAAAAAGAGGGGGAAAGGGAAGGGGGGAATTGGGGTGGATGATCGGGCAGGGATCGGGGATCAAAACTTGCTTTTGTGGTCTCTTTTCTTTCTTCTCCCTTCTTTCTTCTCTCTTCTTTCTTCAGCAGGTATTGTGGTGTCACAGGCTACTGTTGCACCACAAGGCCCTGCACAGGAGGAGATCTGGCAGTGTGACCACTCTGCAGGAATCCTCAGCAAGTCACACAGGTCAGAGACAGGTCACAGAGCGGTCATATCGCTGCTGTGACTAGTCATTGGTGGGATCGATGATCACATCAATCCCACCAATCAGAGGACACCCTTGTTATGCCGGTGTTGCTAGGCACCGGCCTAGTATTGGAGCTCACAGCTCCGATTACTAGGCAGGTCACCGGCAGGTCACCATGCAGGGCACAGCGCGGTCACACCGCAGATGTGCCCTGTGATTGGCGCGATCGATGATGACATCAATCGCGCCAATCAGCAGCTGCAGGCCCTGCTGGGCCTGTCCTAGGCTCTGGCCTAGGATCGGTGCTATTACTGCACCGATCCAGGCAGGTACCGGCAGGGCACAGCGCAGTAATACTGCGGCTGTGCCCTGCGATTGGCGAGATCGATGTGATCGTCGATCGCGCCAATCCAGGGGGGGTCTGGGCGATGCCTAGGATCGAGTACATCGGTAATCGATCCTAGCCTGGGATCTCACTGTTTCAGCCAATCTGATTGGCTGAAACAATGAGAAAGGCTGCGATTGGCTGTTCAGAATTGAACAGCTAATCACAGCGATCGGGAGACCGGGTGAGCGGAGACAGGCCCTGGAATGCCGACACATCTTCCTCCAGGTAAGATGGTGTCAGAATTTTAATGCGATCACCGCGACTTAAGTCGCAATGTCACATTAAAGTGCATGACGTACTATCCCGTCCATGGTCAGATTGGCCCAGGTCACCTGAACAAGATAGTACGTCCAATGGCAGAAAGGGGTTAAGGTAATGAGTATTGACGCGTCTCCACGCCTATTGGCATGGAGCGCATACTCATTACTTAGCAGGACAGGTACGGGGTGAGCTACACATACCAGGACAGGGACGGGGGAGCCGCACATAGCAGGACAGGGATGGGGGAGCCACACATAGCAGGACAGGGACGGGAGAGCCAAACTTACCAGGACAGGGACGGAGGAAGCCATGCATAGCAGTACAGGGACGGGGGAGCCACACATAGCAGGACAGGGATGGGGGAGGCACACATACCAGGACAGGGATGGGGGAGCCATACATACCACAACAGGGACAGGGGGAGCCACGCAAACCAGGACAGGGATTGGGAGCCACACACACCAGGACAGGATGGGGGGACAATGCATACCCGGCTAATACTCGAGTCAATAAGCTTACCCAGTTTTCTGTGGCAAAATTAGGTGCCTCGGCTTATACTCGGGTCGGATTATACTTGAGTATATACGGTACACATTTCCGCTATTCCCAAGCACGTGCAGTAACAGCCATGTCATTACTACGCATTTGCGGGAATAGAGGTGACAATTTTCTCGCATGCGCAGTAATATCCACAAATGCGCATAGCAGGACAGGGACGGGGGAGCCACACATAGCAGGACAGGGACGGGGGGAGCCACACATAGCAGGACAGGGATGGGGGGCCACACATAGCAGGACAGGGGACGGGGGGGGAGCCACACATACCAGGACAGGGGGCAATGCATACCCGGCTTATACTCGAGTCAATAAGCTTACCCTGTTTTCCATGGCAAAATTAGTTGCCTCAGCTTATACTCGGGTCAGCTTATACTTGAGTATATACGGTTCACATCTCAGTTATTCCCAGGCTGGTGCAGTAACAGCCACATCGTTACTACGCATTCGCAATTCCAGCGCTTGCGCAGTAACAGTCTCAACTGCGCATAGCAGGACAAGGATGAGGGGGCCACACATAGCAGGACAGGGATGGAGAGAGCCACACATAGCAGGACAGGGACGGGGGGAGCCACACATAGCAGGACAGTGATGGGGAGCCACACATAGCAGGACAGGGATGGGGAAGCCACACATAGCAGGACAAGGATGAGGGGGCCACACATAGCAGGACAGGGACGGGGGAGCCACACATAGTGGGATGGTGGGAGTCACACATAGCAGGACAGGGAAGGGGGGAGCCACACATAGGAGGACATGGACAGGGGGAGACACACATACCAATACATGGACGAGGGAGCCACACATACCACGACAGGTACGGGGGGAGCCACAAATACCAGGACAGGGACGGGGAGCCACACATACCAGGTGTTACACCCGGTCCCAGCGCTGGCCCTGCACTCCGTTCTGCTCACTCACCTGTTCCTCGGGCTGTCCCTCTGCGGCAGTCTGTGCGTGGGCTGGGGTCTCCTGTCCCATCTGTTCCCCGGCGTCCTGTGTCCTCCTCCACTTCCTGGCACGCCGCTGGCAGGCCTCCAGACAGTCTGCTTAGGACGCGAGGCCGCGCCCACCGCCTCTCTTAAAGGGGCAGCGTGCATCTTTTGAAATTGCTAATTAACCAATGGCTGCGCACTCAGTACTATATCTGGTCACTCCACCATTAGGGGAGTGCCGGAGCAACGTGTTCTATCATTGCTACATCCGGTTCTGTTCCTGATCTGTTTGCGCTGCGTCTGCAGTCTCTGTGCTTCGCTGATACTGTTTGTCTCCTCAGATCTTTGCTAACCCGTATCTGGCTAACCTGGACAATCTCGGCTATTACTGGCGCAAGTGTCATCCCGTTCCGCCATCAGCCATCCGTACCCGTGGACCGTGACAAGGTCACTGAAGCCAGCCTACTACCATCCGTTCTGGACCAGGACCTTACTCTTCTCCGTCAAGAATACTCCACGGACTCTGTAAATACCTGTTACCCTTTTGGTCCCTCTGGGACAGCTGCCACGTGTTCGGGGTCTAACTGGAGGTAGCACCTGTGTCCTCCGGGTATTCCATTCTGGTCCTGTTCGAGGGGCCTTACTACGGGTACCTGGGGCTCACTAGTTACGCCCCCTTCGGAGCCCCCCGGACCGCGGTCTCGAGGTTCCACATTAAAAAATAAAAACGAATGTGAACTTCACCACCTCTGCCTCCGCTTCCATTCGTTACAGATTGCTCCGGCCATGGAACCCGCTGGATCCCAGAGACCTCCGACCACGGATCTGTGCCAGGAGGTGACCCGTTTGGGAGTTCAACAGGACAAGATCACGACTTATCTACACAGCTTGTTTACCCGCATGGATTCCTTGGGGTCCTCGTCTGCATCTGACTCTTCTATCAATACTCAGGTACCAGTTCCCATGGCAAGTAAAGGTCCCCACCTGGCGGCTCCTACCCGTTTCCAGGGTGATCCTACTCTGTGTCGGGGTTTCCTCAATCAGTGCACTCTACACTTCGAAATCTTGGGGCATATGTTTGCTTCTGACCGAGCCAAGGTGGGCTTCATCATGTCACACCTGGGAGGAGAGGCCCTCGCCTGGCTAAACCCGCTATGGAGAGAGGGGATCCGCTGGTTAACGATCTTCAATCTTTCCTAGAGGCTTTTCGCAGGACGTTCGATGAACCTGGTCGCACCACTTCGACTGCATAAGCTCTGCTCCGCCTGCGCCAAGGTACTCTCACGGTAGCTCAGTATGCTGTTAAATTCCGCACCCTCTCGTCTGAATTATCGTGGAACAATGAGGCCCTGGTTGCTAACTTCTGGGAAGGCCTATCCGGAAGAATCAAGGATGAGCTGGCAGGACGGGACAGACCTACCCTCTTGGAAGAGATAATATCCTTGGCAACCCGAATTGACCTGCGTTTCCAGGAGCGCTCCATGGAGATCAAGCGGGACAAAAGGTCCTATACCTTGGACTCTAGTTTGTACAAACCAGGTACTTCGCCCTCCGCCTCTGAGGCCATGGAGGTGGACCATGTAAGTTTGGCCACCCGCCGCCGGGAGGCACTCGCAAGGAGGGAAGTTGTTACTACTGCGGTAGTTCTGAACATTTGATCCATTTCTGTCCCAAAAAGTCGGGAAACTCCAGTGCCTAGGTCCGGTAGGAGGGGCCAACCTAGGTAGTAAACAGTCCTCTCCCTCTTTACACATCTCAGTCACCGTGTCTTGTGGAGCAGTGAAGTTCTCCGAACATTGTCTATTGGATTCTGGAGCTGCAGGGAACTTCATCCAGCAGGCGGTTGTGGATTATTACCGCTTACCAGTCCAGCGTCTTCCTGATCCGTTGCAGGTGTCCGCCGTGGATGGCAAACCGCTGACCGAGCCCGTCCAGTTTCAAACCGAGTTTGTGGAACTCCGTGTAGGTCTAATGCATACTGAACGAATGCGATTTTATGTATATCCCGGTTTATCCCATCCCATGCTTCTAGGTTTACCTTGGCTCCAGATGCATGAACCAGTCCTTAATTGGAAAACTGGACAAGTTCTGCGTTGGGGTGATACCTGCATGAATCGTTGCTTAACCCGGATTCAACCTGTTTCGCCTCCAGTCCAGCCTGATACCCTGCCAGGGTTGCCTTCCGCCTATTGGTCCTTCTCTGACGTCTTTGGGAAAAAGGAGGCTGAGAGACTACCTCCACACAGATCGTATGACTGTCAGATAGAGCTTCTTCCAGGAGCATCACCCCCTCGCGGGAGAGTTTATCTCCTTTCACAGGCAGAGACTCAGGCCATGTCGGACTACATTCAAGAGAATCTGGCTAGAGGATTTATCCGGAAGTCATCGTCACCGGCAGGAGCTGGATTCTTCTTTGTGAAGAAAAAGGACGGGTCCTTGCGGCCCTGCATTGACTATCGGGGTCTAAATCAAATCACGGTAAAAAACAGGTATCCATTACCTCTTATTTCAGAGCTGTTTGATCGTCTCCGAGGGGCCAAGATCTTCACCAAATTGGACCTCAGAGGGGCCTACAACCTGATCCAAATCAGAGAGGGAGACGAATGGAAAACAGCCTTCAACACCCGTGACGGCCACTATGAATACCTGGTAATGCCATTCGGCCTAAGCAATGCACCTGCGGTTTTTCAGGAATTTGTTAATGACATTTTCAGGGACTTGCTATATACTTGTGTCGTGGTTTACCTGGACGATATTTTGATTTTTTCTGCTGACTTGACGTCACACCGGAGGCAAGTACGCCTGGTCTTACAAAGACTGAGAGAGAACAGGCTCTATGCCAAATATGAGAAATGCCTCTTTGAGCAGTCTTCTTTGCCTTTCCTTGGGTACATTGTATCTTCCACAGGATTAAAGATGGATCCGGAGAAGTTGTCTGCAGTTCTCAACTGGCCTCGTCCGTCTGGGCTAAAAGCCATACAAAGGTTCCTCGGATTCGCCAATTACTACCGGCAATTCATTCCACACTTTTCCACCCGAGTGGCTCCAATCACAGCCTTAACCCGGAAAGGTGTAAACTCTAAGGAATGGTCCTCCGAGGCAGAAGAGGCCTTTGTTTCTCTCAAAAAAGCCTTCGCTTCCGCACCCGTTCTCCATCGTCCTAATTCAAGTGAGCAATTTTTTCTTGAAGTTGACGCTTCTTCCATAGGTGCAGGAGCTGTTCTGACCCAGAAGTCGTCTATCGGGCGGATGATCTCGTGTGTTTTTTTTTCCAAGGTTTTTTCTCCTGCAGAAAGGAATTACTCTGTCGGTGATCGCGAACTGTTGGCCATCAAATTGGCTCTGCAAGAATGGAGACATCTTCTTGAAGGAGCTCATCACCAGGTAATCATATTCACCGACCATAAAAACCTTGCCTATCTCCAATCTGCTTTAAGACTGAATCCTCGTCAGGCCCGTTGGGCATTATTTTTTGCTCGTTTCAATTTTGTACTTCATTTCCGTCCAGCTGACAAGAACATCAAGGCAGACGCACTCTCTAGAGCCTTCTTGCCTCCTGAACTGGAGGAGGAACCTCAGCACATTATTGAACCTTCTAAGTTAGTCTCTGTTGCCTCTACTGATCTGGCCCGGCTTCCTCCTGGGAAGACTTTCGTGTCCGCCTCTGATTGTAGTCGTGTTCTGCGCTGGGGTCATTCTTCTAAGTTGGCTGGCCATGCTGGTCAGAGAAAGACGCAGGAACTCATCTCCCGGTATTACTGGTGGCCTACCATGGTCAAGGATATCCAGGAGTTCGTCGCAGCATGTCCTTCATGTGCCCGTAACAAAACTGTGAAACATCTACCAGCCGGCAGGCTTCTGCCTCTTCCAATTCCGTCCGCTCCCTGGCAGCACATCGCGATGGATTTCATCACGAATCTTCCCATCTCTTCTGACTGCTCAGTGGTATGGGTTGTGGTGGACCGCTTCTCTAAAATGGCTCACTTCGTTCCGCTATCTGGCCTCCCGTCTGCTCCAGAACTGGCCACTCACTTCATTCAGCACATCTTCCGTCTTCATGGATTTCCTCTCCACATCGTGTCCGACAGGGGCGTCCAGTTCACCTCTAAGTTCTGGAGAGGACTCTGTAAAATGGTAAAAATTGAACTAGATTTTTCTTCTGCATATCATCCCAGTCTAATGGGCAAGTGGAGAGGATCAATCAAATCCTGGCTGGATACCTGCGTCACTTCGTCAACGCTCATCATAATGACTGGGTAGAATTACTGCCCTGGGCGGAATTCTCCTACAACAATCAAGTAAGTGAATCTTCTGGAAAGTCTCCCTTTCAGATTGTGTTTGGACTGCAACCCGGAATTCCTCTTCCTGTCTCGGGATTGTCTGATGTTCCGGCAGTCGATACCTTGTCAAAGAATTTCTCGGACATTTGGAGAGAGACGAGGTCGGCTTTGGAGAAAGCTTCTCAACGTATGAAAACGCATGCGGACAAAAGACGTTTGGAGGCTCCATCTTTCGTCCAGGAGACAAGGTATGGCTCTCCTCCAAGTACATCCGTCTGAAGTTACCATCGTACAAATTGGGTCCCCGTTTCATTGGTCCCTTTGAAGTTTTGAGACAAATCAACCCGGTCTCTTATAAACTGAAATTGCCTAATTCTCTAAGAGTACCTAACTCCTTTCATGTTTCCCTCCTCAAACCAGTAGTGTTGAGTTCCTTCTTTAAGGACCCGGGTACCACTCCTGATCCGGTCTCTGAGGATGATGTTTTAGAGGTAAAACATATCTTGGCCTCTAAGCGAGTAAGAGGTAGGATCTATTACCTGGTGGACTGGAAGGGTTTTGGTCCTGAGGAGAGGTCTTGGGAGCCTAAAGAGAACATCCAGGCTCCTCTTCTTCTTAAAAGATTTCACGCAGGCTTGAAAAAGAGGGGGAGTAAAGAGGGGGATACTGTTACACCCGGTCCCAGCGCTGGCCCTGCACTCCGTTCTGCTCACTCACCTGTTCCTCGGGCTGTCCCTCTGCGGCAGTCTGTGTGTGGGCTGGGGTCTCCTGTCCCATCTGTTCCCCGGCATCCTGTGTCCTCCTCCACTTCCTGGCACGCCGCTGGCAGGCCTCCAGACAGTCTGCTTAGGACGCGAGGCCGAGCCCACCACCTCTCTTAAAGGGGCAGCGTGCATCTTTTGAAATTGCTAATTAACCAATGGCTGCGCACTCAGTACTATATCTGGTCACTCCACCATTAGGGGACTGCCGGAGCAACGTGTTCTATCATTGCTACATCCGGTTCTGTTCCTGATCTGTCTGCGCTGCGTTTGCAGTCTCTGTGCTTCGCTGATACTGTTTGTCTCCTCAGATCTTTGCTAACCCGTATCTGGCTAACCTGGACAATCTCGGCTATTACTGGCGCAAGTGTCATCCCGTTCCGCCATCAGCCATCCGTACCCGTGGACCGTGACAAGGTCACTGAAGCCAGCCTACTACCATCCGTTCTGGACCAGGACCTTACTCTTCTCCGTCAAGAATACTCCACGGACTCTGTAAATACCTGTTACCCTTTTGGTCCCTCTGGGACAGCTGCCACGTGTTCGGGGTCTAACTGGAGGTAGCACCTGTGTCCTCCGGGTATTCCATTCTGGTCTTGTTCGAGGGGCCTTACTACGGGTACCTGGGGCTCACTAGTTACGCCCCCTTCGGAGCCCCCGGACCGCGGTCTCGAGGTTCCACATTAAAAAATAAAAACGAATGTGAACTTCACCACCTCTGCCTCCGCTTCCATTCGTTACACCAGGACAGGACAGGGGGAGCCACACATACCAGGACAGGATTGGGGGACAATGCATACCCGGCTTATACTCAAGTCAATAAGTTTTCCATGGCAAAATTAGGTGTCTCAGCTTATACTCGGGTCAGCTTATACTCGAGTATATATGGTACACATCTCCGCTATTCCAACGCAGGCACAGTAACAGCCACGTCGTTACTACACATTCGCGGGAATAACGGTGACGTGTATGTCACTTGTGCAGGCGCAGTTCGTGGCCGCAATTCCTGCACATGTGCAGTAACAGTCACAGTAGCAGGACAGAGATGGGTGGAGCCACACATAGCAGAACAGGTGACGGGAGGGCCACACATAGCAGGATAATGATGGGGAGAGCCACACATAGTGGGATGGTGGGTGTTAGGGTTCGAGTTCCCACTCCTGCACAAGGGGAGTCTCGAACCAGTGCCGCTGCGGTCTCCCATTCATCTCCGGCCGCAGTGGAGCCTGCTCAGCAGAGACGTCGTTCCAAGCGTCTTGCCCACTCCACTACTGGGCAGTGACTTGCTGCTGCCTTTCCTGGATCTGCTATTATAGCCAGTTCTGGAGCAGACGTCTTTGGGATAAAGTCCTGCATTTTCCCTTCTGAGCGTGCCCAGAGTGAGATCTCTCATTGGAGATCAGGCGTCACATGCTCAGGTACTGCAGCAGCTCCTATTGGCCCGCCAGGAAGGCCCTGTTACTACTAGTCTTCTGAACAGGTTCTCATTGGTCCTTGTTCCTGGAAGGTCCTGTAGCTGTTGCTATAAAAGGGTAGCATGGCTGGGCCGCCATGCGCTAATATCAACCATTGTATGCTATGCGCCAGTGTGGTCATGCGTGTGTGTGGTTAGGGACCCGGCTGAAATAAGCCACTAGAATACCGACTTAATCGGTGAGGAGTTTAGTGTGCTAGCTGGTCAGGGTCGGTGTCCTAGATGCCCTAGATTACCGGCATAACCGGTGAGGAGTTTGATTGCCGTATTCAGGGTCTGGCGTTCAGACGCCATAGATTGCGGGTGACTCCCGCGAGGACATTAGCGCATGACCACGTATTATGCTCGCTTAGCAATTAACCGTGTGCCTGAGAGCCTGACAGGACACGGTGTTTGTTCTCAGCGGCTCTGTGACGTAACAGGGTTCGCTCTCGACGCTAGACAGCGCCCTAGCGTTTTACTTTGCGGCTCACTGAAGCTAAGTGAGTTCGCACATATCGCCATATAGCACTGTGGCATCCCGTTAGCGGCTCTGTGAATTAACAGAGTCTGCACTTACTGCCACAACGCGCTACGGCGTTTATTTTAGCGACTCTGCGGGATAACAGAGTTCGCTACTTTCGTCATCTTACTAGCAGCAGGCTTTGCTTGCACGGTGGACCCGGGCTGCGAACGCACCTCTCCACTTTATATATTTGGTGCGTTCCGCAGACCCTAACATAATATTAGCGCCAGGGTCTGGCTAGTAAAATGGCGGACGAACAGCGTCTATTGCAGTACATCCAGCAGCTGAAGGGTAGGTTGGAGGCTCTTGAGAGCACAACCTCAGCTGTGGATGTTACCGCAGTCGCTGTTCAGGCTGCTAGCGTGGCTGCAGCCAGTTTGTCCTCTGCCACCTCTGCCCCTACATTATCCACCTCCCGCTTCCTGACAAGTTTGCCGGTGATAGCAAGCAATGTCGGGGATTCGTGAGTCAGTGCTCTATACATCTCGAGCTTCTGGCTGCACGTTTTCCCACGGATCGGGCACAAGTGGGTTTTGTACTTTCTCTACTCTCGGGCAGAGCGTTGGAGTGGGCAACGCCGCTGTGGGAGCGCGATGATCGTGTGGTGCAGAGTGCTCCTCGTTTCTTGGAGGCTCTTAAAAAGGTCTTTTTAGGACCCCAGGTCACCCACGATACGGCGCTACAACTGCTGGCATTAACACAGGGTTCGTCTTTGGTCAGTCAGTTTTCCATCCAGTTTCGGACTCTGGCTGCTGAGCTAGATTGGTCTGATAAAGTTCTTATTCCTATCTACTGGCGGGGACTGGCTGACCATGTTAAAGACGCTTTGGCTACCAGGGAGATTCCCGCCACACTGGAGAAGCTTATCTCCATATCTACCCGCATTGACCTCCGTTTTCACGAGCGGAGGTTGGAGCGGGCCCAGTGTAGGCAGAGGTTTCGGTTGGCTCCTACCTTTGCCAAACCTCTCGAATTCCCCGATCTGGCGTCCGAACCTCAAAAGGCCACAGAAGTTCCTCATGCAGGACCTAAGTCTCGGTCCGTCCGAGTATCCGTGGTTTGTAACCATTGTCAGCAGACAGGACACTATGCCAACAGATGTCCACAGCGATCGGGGAAGCGATCGCGTCTAGTGGCCCTGGGAGGAGGTTCACTAGAGACAGCGGCATTTTCCTCCAAGATAACATTTAAAGGGACAATCACTGTTGGTACTTCCATTCTCACCGCCGACCTTTGCGTGGACTCAGGAGCAGAGGGGAATTTCATGTCCTCTAGCTTTGCTCGCAGTCATGCAATACCTCTGGTGGCGCTTGACAAATCAGTGACTGTTCGGGTAGTGAATGGGTCGTCATTGCCCTCACAAATTACACACCAGACTGTCCCACTTGCATTGTCTGTATCTCCTTCCCATCAGGAATTTATTTCCCTACTCGTCCTTCCCGAGGGAATAGACGAGATCCTACTAGGTATACCTTGGCTCCGTTTCCACTCCCCACATATAGAGTGGACTTCGGGTAGGATACTGGGTTGGAGTGATGCATGTACAGGCAGATGTGTCAGAAGTTGCGTTCAGGTTACCACTACTGAGTTACCCGCAGATCTTACTCCACTTCCCAAGCACTACTGGTCATATGCAGACGTGTTCTCCAAGAAGGCTGCGGAGACTCTTCCGCCTCATCGCCCTATGACTGTCCTATCGACCTCTTGCCTGGCGCAGAACCTCCTCGGGGAAGGGTCTATCCCCTCTCTCTTCCTGAGACAGAGGCCATGTCGCAATATATTCAGGAGAACCTGGCAAGAGGGTTTATTAGGAAGTCGGTGTCACCGGCAGGGGCGGGATTTTTCTTCGTGCAGAAGAAAAACGGAGAATTGCGTCCGTGTATTGATTACAGGGGTCTTAACGCCATCACCGTTAAAAACAAGTACCCGTTGCCCCTGATCTCTGAGCTATTTGATAGGCTTCGGGGAGCAAGGGTATTCACTAAACTAGATCTGCGCGGTGCTTATAACCTGATTCGCATCCGTGAGGGGGACGAATGGAAGACGGCTTTTAATACCAGGGATGGGCATTACGAATATCTGGTGATGCCCTTTGGGCTCTGTAATGCTCCAGCCGTTTTCCAAGACTTTGTCAATGACATCTTCCGGGATATGCTCTCCACCTCGGTCGTAGTCTATCTGGATGGTATACTCATCTTCTCTCCAGATATTGACTCCCACCGGAGGGATGTTGGCAGGGTCTTCAACCTCCTACGGGCAAATTCCCTTTACGCAAAGTTGGAGAAATGTGTGTTTGAGCAGGAGTCCTTACCTTTCCTGGGCTATATCATCTCCGCCCAGGGATTGGCTATGGATCCTGCCAAACTACAGGCGGTGATGGACTGGCAAGAACCCCACTCTCTAAAGGCGGTGCAGCGCTTTATGGGGTTCATTAATTACTACCGTCAGTTCATTCCCCACTTCTCAACTTTGGTAGCTCCCGTGGTTGCCCTTACCAAAAAGGGAGCTAATCCCAAATTGTGGTCTGAAGAGGTCTCCAAGGCCTTCACGTCTATTAAGTCTCATTTCGCTAGAGCTCCCATCCTACATCGCCCCGATGTTGATAAGCCATTTATATTGGAGGTGGATGCCTCGTCCGTTGGTGCTGGAGCAGTCCTCTTCCAAAAGGATGCTCAAGGTCGGAAGCATCCATGCTTCTTTTTCTCCAAGACCTTCACACCAGCAGAGAGGAATTATTCCATCGGGGACAGGGAGTTGCTAGCAATGAAGTTGGCCTTCTCGGAGTGGAGACATCTGTTGGAGGGAGCTCGCTTTCCCTTCCAAGTCTTTACGGATCACAAAAACCTGGTATATCTTCAGACAGCCCAGCGGCTTAATTCTGCCAAGCCAGATGGTCCTTGTTCTTCTCCCGGTTTCATTTCACACTGCATTTCCTCTCGGGAGAGAAGAACATTCGTGCCGACGCTCTCTCTCGCTCTGTGGTGTCCTCGGAGGAGGAGGTGGAGGAGCCTCGGCTTATCGTCCCCACAGAGAGCCTGAGAACAGTGGCCCCGGTTTCGCTAGAGTCTGTGCCCCGGGCAAGACTTTTGTGCCTACTAATTTGCGACCGGAGGTACTCTCTTGGGCACATTCGTCCAGGGTGGGTGGACACTTTGGGGCAAAGAGGACATCTGAATTGCTGGCGAGGACATATTGGTGGCCGCATATGGTCCGTGATGTTGGAGACTATGTTCGGGCGTGTGTCTCCTGCGCCAAAAATAAGTCTCCACGACAACGGCCAGCTGGGTTACTTTACCCTTTGCCGGTGGCAGACAGGCCCTGGGAGATGGTTGGGATGGACTTTGTGGTGGGCTTGCCCAAGTCTCGGGGTTGCACCATCATTTGGGTAATCACCGACCATTTCTCTAAAATGGTGCATCTGGTGCCACTACCACGGTTACCTTCTGCACGGGCTCTGGCAGCGTTGTTTGTTAGGCACATCTTCCGTTTACACGGCATGCCGGACAAGATTGTCAGTGACCGAGGTCCCCAGTTTGCGTCTCGGTTCTGGAGAGAGCTTTGTCGTCTACTCAGTATTGAGTTAAATCTCTCTTCAGCGTACCATCCTGAGACGAATGGGTTGGTAGAGAGGGCCAACCAGACCTTTGTCACCTATCTACGACATTTTGTCTCAGCCAGGCAGGATGACTGGGCATCCTTGCTACCATGGGCTGAGTTTGCATTAAACAATGCTGTGGCTGATTCCACCGGACAGACCCCATTCCTCCTGAACTACGGTCAGCATCCGCGGGTACCAGTGCCTATGCCCGTGTCTTCCGCCGATTCCAGGGTGGCAGACTGGGCTGTGGAGGCACGGGACATTTGGGACCGCACGCAGGATGCCATTCAGGCCTCCAAAGAGAGGATGAGGTCTTCGGCCGATGCCCATCGGCGCCCCGCTCCTACATTTGCTCCTGGGGATTTGGTGTGGCTCTCCGCCCGTAACATCAGGCTGCGAGTTGAGTCCACTAAGTTGGCACCCCGCTACCTGGGTCCTTTCAAGGTCCTTGAGCAGGTTAACCCTGTGGTATACCGTTTAGCTCTTCCACCACGCCTGGGTATCTCCGACACCTTTCACGTGTCCCTCCTGAAACCCGTGCTCATGTCCCGGTTTTCTGAGTCATCTGCCGGGACATCGGGTTCATCTGTGGATGACCATGAGGTGAACGCCATCGTGGGGTGTAAGGTGGTACGGGGCAAAAAGTTTTATTTGGTGGACTGGAGGGGCTATGGGCCTGAGGATAGGTCTTGGGAGCCTGCCGAGCATGTTCACGCTCCGCAGCTCATCGCTGCCTTTGAACGCAGCGAGGCCCAGAGAAGGGGGGGCCCTAGGAGGGGGGGTAATGTTAGGGTTCGAGTTCCCACTCCTGCACAAGGGGAGTCTCGAACCAGTGCCGCTGCGGTCTCCCATTCATCTCCGGCCGCAGTGGAGCCTGCTCAGCAGAGACGTCGTTCCAAGCGTCTTGCCCACTCCACTACTGGGCAGTGACTTGCTGCTGCCTTTCCTGGATCTGCTATTATAGCCAGTTCTGGAGCAGACGTCTTTGGGATAAAGTCCTGCATTTTCCCTTCTGAGCGTGCCCAGAGTGAGATCTCTCATTGGAGATCAGGGGTCACATGCTCAGGTACTGCAGCAGCTCCTATTGGCCCGCCAGGAAGGCCCTGTTACTACTAGTCTTCTGAACAGGTTCTCATTGGTCCTTGTTCCTGGAAGGTCCTGTAGCTGTTGCTATAAAAGGGTAGCATGGCTGGGCCGCCATGCGCTAATATCAACCATTGTATGCTATGCGCCAGTGTGGTCATGCGTGTGTGTGGTTAGGGACCCGGCTGAAATAAGCCACTAGAATACCGACTTAATCGGTGAGGAGTTTAGTGTGCTAGCTGGTCAGGGTCGGTGTCCTAGATGCCCTAGATTACCGGCATAACCGGTGAGGAGTTTGATTGCCGTATTCAGGGTCTGGCGTTCAGACGCCATAGATTGCGGGTGACTCCCGCGAGGACATTAGCGCATGACCACGTATTATGCTCGCTTAGCAATTAACCGTGTGCCTGAGAGCCTGACAGGACACGGTGTTTGTTCTCAGCGGCTCTGTGACGTAACAGGGTTCGCTCTCGACGCTAGACAGCGCCCTAGCGTTTTACTTTGCGGCTCACTGAAGCTAAGTGAGTTCGCACATATCGCCATATAGCACTGTGGCATCCCGTTAGCGGCTCTGTGAATTAACAGAGTCTGCACTTACTGCCACAACGCGCTACGGCGTTTATTTTAGCGACTCTGCGGGATAACAGAGTTCGCTACTTTCGTCATCTTACTAGCAGCAGGCTTTGCTTGCACGGTGGACCCCGGGCTGCGAACGCACCTCTCCACTTTATATATTTGGTGCGTTCCGCAGACCCTAACAGTGGGAGTCACACATAACAGGACAGGGATGGGGAGCCACACGTAGCAGGATTGGAGTCAATAAGCTTACCCAGTTTTCTGTGGCAAAATTAGGTGCCTCAGCTTATACTCGGGTTTGCTTTATACTTGAGTATATACGGTCACGTCTCCGCTATTCCCACGCAGGCGCAGTAACAGCCACGTCATTACTACACATGCGTGGGAATAGCGGTGACAATTCCCACGCATGTGCAGTAACAGCCACAAAGCACATAGCAGGACAGGGACAGGGGGAGCCGCACATAGCAGGACAGGGACGGGGGAGCCACACATAGAAGGACAGGGACAGGGGGAGCCACACATAGCAGGACAGGAATGGGGGCCACACACACCAGGACAGGACAGGAGGAGCCAAACATACCAGGACAGGATGGGGGGACAATGCATACCCGGCTTATACTCGAGTCAATAAGCTTACCCAGTTTTCCATGGCAAAATTAGGTGCCTCGGCTTATACTCGGGTTGGCTTATACTCGAGTATATACGTTACACGTCTCCGATATTCCCATGCAGGCGCAGTAACAGCCACGTCGTTACTACGCATGCACGGGAATAGCGGTGACGTGTATGTCACTTGTGCAGGTGCAGTTTGTAGCCACAATTCCCGCCATAACGCAGCAACAATCACAACTGCACGCTCTACATGCGCTGCTCCTGTCAGCACCAGTAAGCATACACAGATGTTAATTTCACAACCACTCACGATGCGATAGCATCGGGCCTTTTTCTAGTATATATATAAAATGTTGGCATATGCAACTAATTAGGACTTATTATAAGTAAAAGGAGGACTTTATGCTGACCTGACAATAGATGGCGATGTTGTGTAACGTTTCCTTGCTTATTGTATAAGAAATAGTCTCACTTGTAGTTTCACTTTCGTTTTGTTCCTGGTTTCCTGATGTAATGCTGAAATGACTGTGCATTTTCCTTTTACCTCATGTTGTAAGAAGTAAAAGCTTGTTATCCATGAAGCCTGCTCTGTGAGTTTTCTACTGCAAAGGTGTGGATTCAGAAGCTGTGCAACAGGTTATGGGCCCAGATACAGTGTGCCCAGATACAGAGAATTCCAGACACCACAGATCCCAAGCACCAAGAATACCAGATACCCAGACACTTAAACTATCAGCAAGACCCTGGTGAATGCAGAAGAATTCTTCAGTGCAAGTCTCTCCAAACAAGTAAGATAAGTTAAAAATGACAAGTAGCACATAGCTGAAACTCACAGTAGCTAAACTGAATGATGAGAACTATCAGCTAGGGAAATTCAAAGTAGAGATGTTATGGTCTAAAGATGATTATGGGAAGTAATCACTACAGATAGACCTGATCAAGATAATCAGACATGGGATAAAAAAATAGACAAGTGAGAGCCACCATTAGCTTATTAGTGGATGATGCTCAATATTACATATAAGAAATGAAGAAACAGCAAAAGCAATGTGGGAAGCATGAAGAAAGCTATATGAAGACCCAGTTTGAATCACAAATTATTTTTATTAAGAAAGCTTACAGTATGAGACTAAGTGCAAACAGTGACATGCAGAAGCATATATTTTTCTATTATGGAAGTGATATCACAGCTAAGATCTATTGGTGAAGTATTAAAGAAAGTCATATAGCAGCTATATTGTTGTGCAGTTTACCAGATTCATATACTGCTTTAAAAATGCACTAAAAACAAGACCATAAACTGACATTACATTAGAGTTTGTGAAAACAAGACTCATAGATGAATATCAGAGAAGAAAATAACAAAGCAATGATTCTTCTACTGAAAAGGACAGTGAAAACGCTCTTAAAGCTACAGAATTTAATAAACCCTATAATAAAGAGACAAGAGAATGCTTCAGATGTAAGAAAAAAGGTCATTTAAAGAAAGACTGTACCATATGGAAAGCAGAACAACAAAAATTACAACATAAAAAGCAATCACAGAAAGTAAAAAGCACAATTTCAGATTCGTGTGAGAATAATTGGAATGGCACATTCAAAATAACAGACAAGAAATCATCACTTGGTTGGTTTATGATTCAGGAGCAACGAGTCATATGACAAGTGACAAGAATTTCTTTACTGATCTTGATTTAAATAAGAAAGAAACCATTTATCTTGCAGATGGAAGCAAAATAACCGCAGAAGGTAATCGGACAAGGTATGCAAATTGTTCAAATACGTTCGGACAAAATTCAAAGATACTTGTACAGATGTGTTGTATGTTCCAAAATTTGGAAGGCGGATTATTATCTGTGAAACGTTTAACAGCAAAAGGACTTACAGTAAAATTCAAAGATAATGAGTGTGCAATTATTGCAGGAAACAAGATGATACCCAAAGTCAAGGCAGATGAAAAATTATATCATTTTGACAAACCAAAGGAACAGATGAAGGTATGTACACATGATCACAAAAACTGTATTCACATGTGGCACAGACGTCTAGGACATAGACACCCCGGACAGTATAAGGCAACTACAGAGAAAAGAATTGACAAAAGATTTAAAGATATCAGATTGCTCAATTACCATAAGATGTGAATGTTGTATAAAATCCAAAGCCACAAGGATATCTATTCCAAAAGAAAGTGAGATGAAAAGCGAAAGAACCACTTGATTTGGTGCATACTGACGTATGCGGACCCATGAAAGTGACTACATCAGGAGCAATAGATACATGTTGACTTTTATAGACGACTACTAAAGATACACAGTCACATAATTAAGAACAAATTCAAAGGAAAGCCAATTGTCATCAGAAGTGATAATGGGGTGAATTTACAGGTCACAGAATAGAAGACTACTTAAGACAAAATGGAATAGAACATCAGAAAACTGTTCCATACACACCTGAACAAAATGGTGTAGCAGAAAGGAAAAACAGAACTCTAACAGAAATGATGAGATGTATGCTGACAGATTCTAAACTACCAGAGAAATTATAGGGGTGAGGCAGCAATGACAGCTACATATCTACAGAACCGTCTTTTTTCCAGAAAACTGAAGAAATCTCCATATGAACTGTGGCAAGGTATGAAACCAAGTGTCAATCATTTAAAAGTTTTTTGATGTAAAGTTTTTATATCATTCCAAAAAAAAAACGTTCCAAACTTCAAAACAGATCCATGGAAGGAATATTCGTTGGGTATAGTGAAAACTGCAAAGGATATAGAATCTTAGATCACAAAACAGACAGAGTTACAGAGAGTAGGGGCCCCGTCTCACATAGCGAGATCGCTAGCGAGATCGCTGCTAAACAGCGATCTCAGCAGCGATCTCGCTATGTCTGACACGTAACCAGGGGATCAGGCCCCTGCTGTGAATCGCTGGTCATGTCTGAAATGCCAGGACTTTTTTTGATCGCTGATCTCCCGCTGGGCCAGCACGCATTGCTGCGTGTGACAGGCAGGAGACCAGCGATCTACTGGTAACCAAGGTAAAACATCGGGTTTCCAGGCGCGGGGCTGTGCCTGGAAACCCGACGTATACGTTGGGATACCAGCGACTGCTGCAGGGGAGCTGGTAACCAAGGTACACGTCGGGTTTCCAGGCACCGCACAGCGCCTGGAAACCCGACGTGTACCTTGGTTACCAGATCCCTGCATCAGCGCGCCGGTATCCAACGTACACTGCGGGTAACTAGGCGACATTACCCGCAGTGTCGCTGTCCTGATCGCTGCCTGACCTGCCTTTTTGGCAGCTCAGCAACGTTCATATAGCGACACACCAGCGATCCTGATCGTTGTGGGGGTTGCTGGTGTGTCGCTATGTGAGACGGGGCCCTAACAGTGTGACATTCATTGAAGATTTAAATGAAGACATTTGATTTCAGTTGAAACAGAAATGAAAAAACAATAGTGACATAACTGAAGAAATATCTGATGAGAAAGAAGTAGAAATTAATGAAGAACAAAATACTGAAAGTGAAGAATCACAACTACAAACAACACAGAACGAAGACGTTCAATAAGAGAGAACAAAGGAAAACCACCAAAAACGTCTCTCATACAAGACAAGTATAAGAAAAATCCATGAGCCTACCTCTTGGGAAGACATATCTAAACTTCCTGAAGAAGAAGTAATAAATGGATAGAAGCAACAGAAACAGAAATTAAATCCATGCATGATTCAAATACATGGACACTAACAGATTTGCCAGAAGGAAGAAAAGCCATAGGATGTAAATGTATTTTTAAAGTAAAATACCAAACAGAGGGCCCACACCTGAAAGATATCGAGCAAGACTCGTAGCTAAAGGGTATTCTCAAAAATATGGAGAAGACTATGATGAAACATTTGCTCCATTGTCAAAAACACTACAATACCACTTTACTTACAGTTTGCAGCAATGGAAAGAAAGGAACTAAGACATCTAGATGTAAAGACAGCTTTTTTGAATGGAGATTTAACAGAAGACATTTACATGGAACAACCTCCAGGATTCAAAGATGAAATAAATCCAAACAAAGTTTATAAACTACAGAAAAGCATATATGGTTTAAAGCAAGCAGCTAAAGCGTGGAATGACAAAATCACGGAAGTACTAAACAAATGAAAAATTTCAAAAAAAGCAAAGCTGATCCATGCTTGTACACAAAAAGGCTGAGTAATAGATGGATTTATGTACTCATATATGTAGAAAACGACATTTTGATTTTTTTTAAACAAGAAAGGGATAAAGAAAACATTCTAAAAAACGCTGAAACAACATTTTGAAATCAAAGACTTAGAAATGTAAAACAGTACCTAGAATACAGATAGAAAGAGAAGAAGACGGAAGTTTTCTACTGAATCAAAATCACATGATTCAAGACATAACAGAAAAATTTGGACTAAAGGATGCAAAAACAGTAAAGTCTCCAATGGAAACTAATTATCTCAAAGAGATGAACAGTGAAAAAAAAAATGCTACCAAACAATGAAGAAACAGAACAGCAATAGGAAAACTACTGTATCTAGCGACCATACAAGACCAGACATCGCAACAGCAGTAGGAATCCTGAGTAGAAAGGATCAAAACCAAATAAAGCTGATTGGAATGCCGTGAATAGAGTAATACATTTTTGAAAGGCACTAAAAATGTTAATCTGAAATTACCCAAAGGTGATAATTGCATTTTTAACAGGATTTTTGATGCAGATTGGCTGGAGATCCAACTGACAGAAGATCTGCCAGTGGACATATTTTTTTTCTCTCAGGTGGACCAATAAGTTGGAAAAGTAGGAAGCTGTCAATTGTGACACTATCTCCAACAGAAGCAGATTATGTTGCAACGGCACATGCGAGTCAAGAAGTACTGTGGTTAAGACAATTGGTAACAGACCTAGGACAACCACAGTCGGGAACAACAAAAAACTAAAAGAGGACAATCAAGGATGTCTGTTCTTGCCAGATTGAAAGAGTCAATCAAGAACCAAGCATATTGATGTGAAATATAATTTCTTGAAAGATCATCAGGACCAAGGAGTCTTGAAGTTGGAGTATTGCCCAACTGAAGAAATGACAGCAGACATTTTCAGAAGGGTTGAATGCTGATAAACATCAGAGACTAATAAAAAAAGTTGGGTTTGATTGAATATCCTTATTGTTGAGAAAGGTGTTGGCATATGCAACAGATTAGGACTTATTATAACTAAAAGGAGGGACTTTATTGCTGACCTGACAATAGATGGCAATGTTGTGTAAATGTTTCCTTTGCTTATTGTATGAGAAATAGTCTCACTTGTAGTTTCACTTCTCGTTTTGTTCCTGTTCCTGATGCAAGCTGAAATGACTGTGCATTTTCCTTTTACCTCATGTGTAAGAAGTAAAAGCTTGTTATCCCATGCAGCCTGCTCTGTGGAAGTTTTCTACTGCAAAGGTGTGGATTCAGAAGCTGTGCAACATAAAAATGAGTGTATGTGTGTGTGTATCACCACGCCCACTCCACATAGCCCCACCCAATCACTAAGCATGTTTATTTCACAAAACTGTTAAAAATAAGCTGAGCTGTGATTGGTTGCTATGAGCAACAGTTTTTCCTTGTAGACAGTTGTGGGAACTGAGGCCTATTAATTCTTATAATTTCAATGGTGTTATAGCCATCTGTATAGCTGGAAATAACACAATTTATTACAGTGCCAACCAGATCACTCTCTGACAGACTGCAGCGGGAGCCCAGCATCACAACAGGATAGGATTAGATACACACTCCAGCAGACAGTATCACACAGGATAGGATTAGATACACAGCTCAGCAGACAGTAATCACACAGGATAGGATTAGATACACAGCTCAGCAGACAGTATCACACAGGATAGGATTAGATATATGGCTCAGCAGACTGTATCACACAGAATAGGAATTAGATACACAGCTCAGCAGACTGTATCACACAGGATAGGATTAGATACAAGGTCAGCATACTGTATCACACAGTATAGGATTAGATACATGGCTCAGCAGACAGTAACACACAGGATAAAATTAGATGCACACTCAGCAGACAGTATCACACAGGATAGGATTAGATACACGGCTCAGCAGACAGTATCACACAGGAGAGGATTAGATACATGGTTCAGAGACAGAATCACACAGGATAGGATTTAGATACGCAGCTCATCAGACAGTATCACACAGGATAGGATTAGATACACGGTTCAAATAGTCAGTATCACACAGAATAGAATTAGATGCACAGTTCAGCAGACAGTATCACGCAGGATTAGGATTAGATACACGGCTCAGCAGACTGTATCACACAGGATAAGATTAGATACAGCTCAATGGACAGTATCACACAGGATAGGATTAAAAACTACTCAGCAGACAGTATCACAGAGGATAGGATTAGATATGCGGCTCAGCAGACAATAAGAGGATAGTATTAGATACACAGCTAAGTAGACTGTCACACAGGATAGGATTAATACACAGATCGCGTACTGTAACACACAGGATAGGATTAAGTGCAGAGCTCAGAAGACAGTATCACACAGGATAGGATTAGATACACAGCTCAGCAGGACGTATCACACAGATAGGATTAGATACATGGCTGAGCAAACAGTATACACAGATAGTATTAGAACACGGTTCAGCAGACTGTATCACACAGGATAGGATTAGATACACGCTCAGCATACAGTATCACACAGATAGGATTAGATACATGGCTCTGCAGCAGTAACACACAGGATAGATTAGATACACGGCTCTGCAGACAGTAACACACAGGACAGGATTAGATACATGGTCTCAGCAGACAGTTTACACAGTATAGGATAGATACACAGCACAGCAACAGTAACACGCAGGATAGGATTGATACACAGCTCAGCAGACAGTATCACAACAGGAAAGATTAGGTACAGAGCTCAGAGAACAGTATCACACAGGATAAGATAGGTACAGAACTCAGGAGACAGTATCCCACAGATACGTTTAAAATACATGGCTCGGCAGACAGTATCACACAGGACAGGACTAGATACACAGTTTCAGCAGACAGTATCACACGGACAAATTAGATACACAGCTCAGCAGATGGTATCATACATGATAGGATTAGATACACAGCTCAGCAGTGGGTATCACACAGGATAGGATTAGATACACAGCTCAGCACAAGATGTGCAAAGGAGAGGACATTTTCATTCCAAGAATTCCACTCAATCCATCTGATTTGCCTTTTGATTTTAAATGCCTCCAGTTTCCCTTCGACTGGCATTTGCAATGTCCATTAACAAGGCAAGGTACAGACCTTGAAAGTATAGGGATCGATTTGCAATCTCCATGCTTTTCTCACGGTCTACTTTACGTGGCCTGTTCAAGAGTTGGAGAAGCCAAAAATCTGTTCATCGTTGCACTGAAAGGAAAAACCAAAAATGTTGTTTTTCAAAAGGCTCTTGAATGAGTTGAAAATAAAATACTATCAATACTTTGAGTAATCGTTTAGTAATTTGTGATGAAAATCTATAGTTTGTAATATATGAGTGGAAATGTTGTATGTGCAATATAATCTTTATAATTTGCTATAACTAACCACAGTTAGTTACTAAGCCAGGCAACACCGGGCTCTTCAGCTAGTAATTAATAAAATACTGTTTTTTACAGTTTTTTCTTTACTTTTTATAAAGTCCTGGAAGGAGCTAGCAGATAGGAGACGTCCTCGGCTGCAAGTGGATACCACTGAGAAGTAGCAGATTTACTGGAATCCGCAAACAACCAGTGAAATCCTGGAGACCACTGACAGATATCAAGAATTACTGGAAGCTCAGATAAACAGGTGAAGTCCTGTAGCCCCCTGACAGGTGGCGGGTTTACTGGAAGTCCACTGACAAAACAGTGAAATCCTGGAAACTAGTCACAAGTAGCGGGTTATTCGAAGTCACAGACAAACAGATGAAGTCTGGAGATCACTGACAAGAAGAGTGATACTGGAAGCCACAAACCAGGACAACCATTGAAAGGTAGAAGTAGGGAATAAGTGAACCCTGAACTGTAAAGTCTGTACCGAGCACTTAGTGTCCGTAACAACACCGAAAAAGGACTTTTTACGGTGTTATTTTACTGTTAAGGTTCAATCTAATAAAGTTTGTTGAAAAGCTCACGCAGCCAATCAACAAGCTTTAGGCTGGGACATCGGAGCCATCACTGCTATGCCAATAAGCATGGCTGTGATTGGCCGCCACCACTTGACCCGGCCTGTAAAAGTTGGATCATGGTGCCCCGCCATTCTGCTTTGTTGTGTCGGGACAGGATCAGTAAGGATAATGTTGGTAGCCCATTCTGCCCAAATCCATGTTAATCTACATTGACTCAGTGTGAGTGTGCCAAAATTTGTAACCCACAGTGTGGTCATACTTGTTAAAAGTACTGGTGTACTCTAACCTCGCCTGTGGGATTCGTGCCAAAAGCCGCTGTGTGTACTCGCAACCCGCCTGTGGAAGTACTTCCTTTAAGTCGTGTATGCATTCTGCAACCCCACCTGTAGGGGTACTGAACCAAAAAGCCACTTTGTACCTCAACCTCCCTGTGGAGTATATGCAAAAAGCTCAAATTTCTCGGCAACCCGCCCGTGTGATCTATCCTTTAAGCCCCTGGTTTTTTGCAACCCCCGGGGATCTTTTGCCTTTAAGTTGCTGTGTGTATTTCTTCAACCCCCTGTAGGGTTTTTGGCCAAAAAAATGCTGTTTACTCTGCAACTCTTGTACTGTTTCTGCTTTGATCCATAGCAGATATGGCGGAAACACCAAGTGAGCCAAATTAAGAGTCGGCCCAGGTCGGACTGAACACTTTGGGCCGTCCAAAAAATCTTTCTTGGGCCCCTAAATGATTATACATAAAAAAAATACAAGCCACCAATTGGCAAAAACACACAATATCAGGTTAAATTAAGGTAGTACATATCTAATATTATTAGCAGGAGTTGGGGTAGCCTCCCTCAAGATTTTAAACAGCCCCCTCATTGGGGATAATGTGCCCCCTAGGGATAATGCTGCCCCCCTCTAGAGGATAATGCTCCCCCCATAGGGTATAATGCTAATATATAGAAATAATAGATGATATAATAGATAGATAGATAGATAGATAGATAGATAGATAGATAGATAAGAAAGAATAGAAGTAAAAAATAATTAAAGATACCTATATATCGAAAAGCCGACCCCCCTAATTTTGCCACAAAAAATGGGAAAACTTTCGACCGAGTATAAGCCCAGGGTGGAAAATGAATTTATTGCCCCAAGCTCTAAATGTTTATGCCCCACAAATGCTCCATAGATTTGGCCCCAAGCGCCCTGTATTACCCCCTAAGAACTCCAACATTGTGCCCCATAGATGCTCCATGATTATGCCCCCATAGATGCTCCAAGATTAGCCCCCATAGATTATGCCCCCAAGATTATGCCCCCATAATGCTCCATAGATTATGCCCCCCATAATGCTCCATAGATATGCCCCCATAGATTCCACAGTTTGCCCCATAGATTATGCCCATTAGATGCTCCCAATTATGCCCCCAAATTATGCCCCATAATGCTCCATAGTTATCCCCCATAGTTTAAATAGCCCCAGAAAATTCTCCATAGATTATGCCCCATAGATTCCAAGATTAGCCCCCCTAGTGTCCACAGATTATGCCCCCCCTAGTTAGCCCCCATAGATGCTCCATAATAACCCCCTGATTAGCCCCATAGACTCCATTTTAGCCCCCATGAATGCCCCCATAGATGCTCCTAGATTACCCCCATGATGCTCCAAAGATTATGCCCCTAGATTATGCCCCCATAGATGCTCCACAGATTATGCCCCCATAATTTGCCCCTGATTCCATAATTTGCCCCATAGATTAGCCCCCAAGAGCTCCTAGATTTAAAGCCCTAGATGTCCGTTATGCCCCCAAGATTTTGCCCCCATGATGCCCTAATTATGCCCCCAAATCCTCCCACAGATTTGCCCCTAATTATGTCATAGATTATGCCCCATAGATTATGCCCCCATAATGCCCATGATTTTCCCCCATAGATTATGCCCCCATAGATCCCATAATTTCCCCCATAATGCTCCACAATTATGCCCCCAAGATTATGCCCCCTAGATGCTCCACAGTTACCCCCATATTATGCCCCATAGATCTCCCAAAAACTTGCCCCCCATAGATTATGCCCCCTAATGCTCCCAGATTATCCCCCATAGATTATCCCCCTAATGCTCCAAATTTTTGCCCCCAAGATTATGCCCCCATAGATGCCCACGCGTGCCCCCTGATGCTGCAATTAAGGCCCCTTTATTGCCGCAGCTGCGCTGCGCAAAAAAAAACAAGACATACTCCCCTTTTTGTCCTAGGGGCCGGTGGGTTCCTGACAGAGGGACCCGGGCCTAGGGGACAGTGCCGGGTCACCATTGCTCGGGCCCCGAACCTGAGAGATTTACCTGACCCCTCCCCTGAGCGCCGTGTCTTCGGGTCTCCGCGTAAAGCCAGGCACGCGATGACTGGTTGTTGCGCCGCGCCCTCCCGCCTGAACA
>JARQOD010000002.1:300241435-300275967 GCA_033576555.1 Oophaga sylvatica | reverse complement strand
CCGCGGCGGATTTCGCTGCGGATCCGCGGCGGATTTCGCTGCTGATCCGCGGTGGATTTTGCTGCTGATCCGCGACTGATTTTGCTGCTGATTCGCTGCGGATCCGCGGCGGATTTCGCTGCTGATTCGCGGCGGATTTCGCTGCTGATCCGCGGCTGATTTCGCTGCTGATCCGCGGCTGATTTCGCTGCTGATCCGCGGCTGATTCTGCTGCTGATCCGCGGCTGATTTCGCTGCTCATCCGCGGCTGATTTCGCTGCTGATCCGCGGCGGATTTCGCTGCTGATCCATTGCGGATTCGCCGCTGATTCGCGGCGGATTTCGCCGCTGATCCCGCGATTTCCCGCGATCCTGGCTGATTTCGCTGCTGATCCGCGGCGGATTTTGCTGCTGATCCGCGGCGGATTTGCTGCTGATCCGCGGCGGATTTTGTTGCTGATCCGCGACTGATTTTGCTGCTGATCCGCGACTGATTATCTGCTGATTCATCTGCGCTAGCGGGTATAGCAAACGCGATTGCGTTATGTTATACCGTTACCAGCCGGTCAACGCTACGTGTTGAACGGCTGGTAAAACGCAATATGAACCCAGCCTTAGGGTTAGAACTAGGGTTAGGGTTAGCATTAGGGTTAAGGTTAGAATTACGGTTAGGGTTGGAATTTGAGTTATGGTTGGAATTAGGGTTAGGGTTGGAATTAGGGTTAGGCTTGTAGTTAGGTTTATGATAGAGTTGGGATTAGGGTTAGGGTGCGTTGGGGTTAGGGTTATGATTAGGGTTTGTATTAGGGTTAGGTGTGTGTAGGGGTTAGGGTTGGGGTTAGGGTGTGTTGGGTTAGTGTTGGAGTTAGAATTGAGGGTTTCCACTATTTAGGCACATCAGGGGATCTCCATACGCGACATGGCGCCACCATTGATTCCTGCAAATTTTGCGTTCAAAAAGTCAAACAGTGCTCCCTTTATCCAAGCCCCGACGTATGCCCAAACAGTGGTTTATCCCCACATATGAGGTATCAGCGTACTCGGGAAAAATTGCACAACAACTTTGGGGTTCTAATTTCTCCTGTTAACATTGGAAAAAAAATTGGGGACTAAAAATTATTTTTGTGGAAAAAAAATGATTTTATATTTCACGGCTCTGCGTTATAAACTTCTGTGAAGGACTTGGAGATTCAAAGTGCTTATCACACATCTATAGGAGTTCCTTGGGGGATCTAGTTTCTAAAATGGGGTCACTTGTGGGGAGTTTCTACTGTTTAGGCACATCAGGGACTCTGCAAACGTAACATGACGCCCGAAGACCATTCCATCAAGTGGGCATTTCAAAACGTCACTACTTCCCATCCGAGCCCCGACGTGTGCCCATACAGTAGTTTTCTCCCACATATGGGATATCAGCATACTCAGGACAAATTGGACAACAACTTTTGGGTCTAATTTCTCATGTTACCCTTGGGAAAATAAAAAAATTGGGGACTAAAAGATCCTGATTGTGGAAAAAATATGATTTTTTTATTTTCATGCCCGGGCGTTATAAACTTCTGTGTAGCCCTTGGGGTTCAAAGTGCTCACCACACATCTAGATAAGTTCTTTGCGGGGTCTAGTTTCCTAAATGGGGTCACTTGTGGGGAGTTTCTACTGTTTAGGCACATCAGGGGCTCTGCAAACGTAACAAGATGCCCGCAGACCATTCCATCAAGTCGGCATTTCAAAGCGTCACCACATCCCTTCCGAGCCCTGACGTGTGCCCAAACAGTGGTTCCCCCCCACATATGGGGTACTAGCGTACTCAGGACAAACTGGACAACAACTTTTGGGGTCCAATTTCTCCTGTAACCATTGTGAAAATAAAAAATAGTGGGCTAAAAAAGTAATTTTTTGAGAAAAAAAATGATTTTTTATTTTCACGCTCTGCGTTATAAACTTCTGTGAAGCACCTGGGGTTCAAAGTTCTCACTATGCATCTAGATAAGTTCCTTAGGGCGTCTAGTTTCCAAAATGGGGTCACTTGTGGGGAGCTCCAATGTTTAGGCACACAGGGACTCTCCAAATGCGACATGGCAATCGCTAAATATTCCAGCATATTTTCCATTCAAAAAGTCAAATGGCGCTCCTTCCCTTAAGAGCCCTGCCGTGCGCCCAAACAGTGGTTTATGACCACATATGAGGTATCTATGTACTCAGGAGAAATTGCCCAACAAATTTTAGGATCCAATTTATACTGTTGCCCATGTGAAAATGAAAAAAACTGAGGCTAAAAGAAAATTTTTGTGAAAAAAAAGTACTTTCTTTTTTTTACGGATCAATTTGTGAAGCACCTGGAGGTTCAAAGTGCTCACTATGCATCTAGATAAGTTCCTTAGGGGGTCTAGTTTCCAAAATGGGGTCACTTGTGGGGAGCTCCAATGTTTAGGCACACAGGGACTCTCCAAATGCAACATGGCAACCGCTAAATATTCCAGCATATTTTCCATTCAAAAAGTCAAATGGCGCTCCTTCCCTTCTGAGCCCTGCCGTGCGCCCAAACAGTGGTTTATGACCACATATGAGGTATCTGTGTACTCAGGAGAAATTGCCCAACAAATTTTAGGATCCAATTTATACTGTTGCCCATGTGAAAATGAAAAAAACTGAGGCTAAAAGAAAATTTTTGTGAAAAAAAGTACTTTCTTTTTTTTACAGATCAATTTGTGAAGCACTTGGGGGTTCAAAGTGCTCACTATGCATCTAGATAAGTTCCTTAGGGGGTCTAGTTTCCAAAATGGGGTCACTTGTGGGGAGCTCCAATGTTTAGGCACACAGGGACTCTCCAAATGCGACATGGCAACCGCTAAATATTCCTGCATATTTTCCATTCAAAAAGTCAAATGGCGCTCCTTCCCTTCTGAGCCCTGCCGTGCGCCCAAACAGTGGTTTATGACCACATATGAGGTATCTGTGTACTCAGGAGAAATTGCCCAACAAATTTTAGGATCCAATTTATACTGTTGCCCATGTGAAAATGAAAAAAACTGAGGCTAAAAGAAAATTTTTGTGAAAAAAAAGTACTTTCTTTTTTTTACGGATCAATTTGTGAAGCAACTGGGGTTCAAAGTGCTCACTATGCATCTAGATAAGTTCCTTAGGGGGTCTAGTTTCCAAAATGGGTCACTTGTGGGGGAGCTCCAATGTTTAGGCACACAGGGACTCTCCAAATGCACATGGCAACCACTAAATATTCCAGCATATTTTCTATTCAAAAAGTCAAATGGCGCTCCTTCCCTTCTGAGCCCTGCCGTGCGCCCAAACAGTGGTTTATGACCACATATGAGGTATCTGTGTACTCAGGAGAAATTGCCCAACAAATTTTAGGATCCAATTTATACTGTTGCCCATGTGAAAATGAAAAAAACTGAGGCTAAAAGAAAATTTTTGTGAAAAAAAAGTACTTTCTTTTTTTTACAGATCAATTTGTGAAGCACCTTGGGGTTCAAAGTGATCACTATGCATCTATATAAGTTCCTTAGGAGGTCTAGTTTCCAAAATGGGGTCACTTGTGGGGGAGCTCCAATGTTTAGGCACACAGGGACTCTCCAAATGTGACATGGCAACCGCTAAATATTCCAGCATATTTTCTATTCAAAAAGTCAAATGGCGCTCCTTCCCTTCTGAGCCCTGCTGTGCGCCCATACAGTGGTTTATGACCACATATGAGGTATCTGTGTACTCAGGAGAAATTGCCCAACAAATTTTAGGATCCATTTTATCCTGATGCCCATGTAAAAATGAAAAAATTGATGCTAAAAGAAAATTTTTGTTGGAAAAATTAAAATGTCCATTTTTTCCTTCCACGTTGCTTTAGTTCCTGTGAAGCACCTGAAGGGTTAATAATCTTCTTGAATGTAGTTTTGAGTAGCTTGAGGGGTGCAGTTTTTATAAAGGTGTCACTTTTGGGTATTTTCTGCCATATAGACCCCTCAAAGTGACTTCAAATGTGAGGTGGTCCCTAAAAAAAATGGTTTTGTAAATTTTGATGTAAAAAGGAGAAATCGCTGGTCAACTTTTAACCCTTATAACTTCCTAACAAAAAAAAATGTTCCCAAAATTGTGCTGATGTAAAGTAGACATGTGGGAAATGTTATTTATTAACTATTTTGTGCCACATAACTCTCTGGTTTAACAGAATAAAAATTAAAATTTGAAAATTACAAAATTTTCAGAATTTTCGCCAAATTTCCATTTTTTTCACAAATAAACGCAAAAATTATCGACCTTAATTTACCACTAACATGAAGCTCAATATGTCACGAAAAAACAATCTCAGAATCGCTAGGATCCGTTGAAGCGTTCCTGAGTTATTACCTCATAAAGGGACACTGGTCAGAATTGCAAAAAATGGCAATGTCTTTAAGGTCAAAATAGGCTGGGTCATGAAGGGGTTAAGGCAAAAAACAACTTACAGTTATTTTTGAAATTCAGAAATTTAGACCGATCCCCCAAAAATAAATCAGGTATGGGTATCCTAGGTTCCACATCCGGCAACCTAGCAAGATAGGTAGCAGTACTCTGAACCTCAGTGGCAAGCTGCTCCACACGGCCAGACAACTGTGCAAACTCCATTGAGAAAAAAAAATTCCTCCTCAGCACCCAGAGAAAAAGAGGGAAAAAATGCAACAAACAGAGAAAAAAAAATTCTGACAACTCCCTTTTTTCTTTTTCCTTTTACAATTTTTCCCTTCTGTTGAGTACCATATAATTTTCAGTTTGTCCAGTAATACTGTTATGTTTCGGTAGCTGAAATAGCAAAAATAGCAAAGTAGCAATACACCAGAGAGGCTGGAACCTATTGGATTGCAGGACCCTAAACTAACCGCAACACTAGAAGTAGCCGTGGAGCGTACCTACGGTGATCCTAGACGCCTCATCACAGCCGGAGAGATAGCTACACCTAAAGACAGAAAGATGAAAGCTATCTGCCCCGTAGCAGAACCCCCAAAGAAATAGGAAGCCCCCAAACATGTAATGGCGGTTAGACAAGAAGAAAATATGGACACAGACAGAAAATAGAATGAGCAAACGCTGGGGCCCAATCTGTCTAGATAGAAAAGTATAGGAAAAAATTCTGACTGTAACCCAAAAAAACCCTGACAAAAATACCAACACTTCTGATTAACAAAATACCTGAGATCACATGATCTCTACCACCTAAATCAGATCTCTGGTGTAACACACAGCAATTCAGCAAATAAAAAGTGACAAAGGAGCAGAGCAAAAGTGCAAACACAAACTGAGCACAATTGCAGCGCCAGGCCCCAAAGGGGACTAGGCTGAAGTCTACTGCTAAGCAGCAAACAAGCAAAGAAAATCCAACCAGAGGAAAAAAAAAGCAAATCACTTATCTGAATGAGAGCAGGAATGCAAGCTGAGCTCCAAGCAAGACCAGGAAGAACAATTGATTACCGCAAGGCTGAAGGGATGCAGCTAAAAATTCATATTTATTTGAACGCAGGTGGAGCTTTGTATAGATGGCCTAATAGAATGAGTACCACACACTGCTACTATGCCCACAATTATTCTACAGGCAAGATGCGGCTAAAAATTCGTATTTATTTGAACGCTTGTGGAGCTTTGTATAGATGGCCTAATAGAATGAGTACCACACACTGCTACTATGTCCACAATTATTTTACAGACAAGATGCAGCTCAAAATTCGTTGTTATTTGAACGTTTGTGGAGCTGGCAAAAAGTGATAGGAACTGATGTAACCTAGCCTTCAAAGGGCTGCAATTACAAATAGTCACTACTCCCAACCTATCTATTTATTAAGAGCACAGACCTGCCTGCTAAAAGTGCTAGGAACTGCTTTAACCTAACCCTCAAAAGGGCTGCAATTACAAACTAGTCCCACTCCCTACTCCCTAAACCTTTCTGTCGCTTTAAGTGAAATTTTGCTTCCAATTTGCTGCTGCACAAGATAGCGCTCACAGCAGCAGCAGTGCCGTCTAACACTGAGCTGCAGCAGTGAGAAAATGGTGGTGACGGGGAAAATGGCTGGGTCTTATAGGGCAAGGACATGTGACATACACAGCCATGCCGTTGCTTGTGTGAAAAAAAAAAAATTTGCTCCGTGTGTGCGCTGCTGATAGGCTGACAGACTGCACCGCCCACTGGAAATGCGGGAAAGAGAAAAAAAAATTGAGATCTTCATTATTTCTGCAGAGATCCATCCCATGCCCCTCCCCCTGCCCCGCTGTACACTCAAACTGTGTATTAACATTGATTCTCAGCATTACTGAGAAAAAATCCAGTTACGATTTTGGTGCACGAACAGTATCGAACATAACCTCGAACAGCCGGATTTTTTCCAAATCGTTCGGGTTCGTCGAACGACTCGAACACCGCCCAAAACAGCTCGAATTTGAGATTGGCGAACAGTTCGATTCGAACACCGCTCATCTCTAATGACTACTTCCATCTATGCGTTATTTCTGCAGATTGTAACACACAGCCATCTTTGGCTTATTGCTTTTCTAGTACCCTTCTCCCATTCCCTGTGATTGTGACCTCTCCCATAAGCTTCTATATGAGTTGGGATGCTATGGAAATGCAATGATTTGGAAATCTTACAGCCGTATTTAATTCACAACATAACATAGAACACAGATCAGATGATCAAAGACATTTTTCCCTTTGATTTGAAAAATATAACTAATTTAGAAATTGTTCGCAGCAACACATGTCAAAAAAGTTAGGACAGGGATACAAATAAGTGACAAAAATGACAACATTCCTCTCCCAAAACTTAATTAATTGGTCTCCTTGCTGCTCTGATGTGTGCAGACTGTTGTAAAAAGAAGCGGGTGATGCTGCACAATGGTAGACATGGCCTTGTACTAACTTTTTTAAGATGTGTTGCTGCCATCAATTTGTAAATGAGTGGTAATTATTTCAGATGAATTGAAAAAAATGTCTACCTTTCAATGTCTGATATGTGTTCTATTCTGTTGTGAATAAAATCTGAATATATATGTTTAAATCATTGCATCCTTGTTTTCCTTACATTATATGCAGCATCCCAACTTTTTTGAAATTGGGGTTGTATAATAGACAGTATTTTAGTTTCATTACAAATGTCATTTTATTTCAGAATTTCATTTACTTTGTCATTTTCAGATATGAAAACATCCCCAAGTGAAAAAAGTCTGTCCATAAAATCTGGAGGTGATGAGCGTGAAGAATCCAAGCACTGGGTCCTGACTACATTAAGTGACGTGGCATACCTTCATACTCAGATAAAGTTCTGCCAAGAATATAATGCATACAAAGAGCAAAGTAAAGATACTGTTCAGGTATTGATGCTGGTAATTTTTCTCCTTTTAACCTTAGTAGTGACCATTATCTATCTATCTATCTATCTATTCTATCTATCTATCTATCTATCTATCTATCTATCTATCTGTCTGTCTGTCTGTCTGTCTGTCTGTCTGTCTGTCTGTCTGTCTGTCTGTCTGTCTGTCTAACTATCTAATAAAAACAGCACTTTTCTCTATAAAGATGGGTACAGAGCCACCAAGGTAATCACCAAAACCTCTTACTTACAAAAACTACAAAAAATTGGATCATCACTCCAAAATCAGATGATGGAAAAATTAGCCCAATTAACATTTCTGCTCAAATTGGCAAAGTCTTTCTCAAGTGTTATATAAGATGAAGTGAATATACTCTATATAAAGAGACAGCAATAAAGGTGTTACAAACATATTAATTAGCTAATTGAAGCAAAACTAATACTTATGGTTTCACAAAAATACATAAGTGTAAAATATATCCCAAATTACATGAAGGACATGCAATGAATTGTAATTCATAATGTAAATACATATCAATCATTAGCCAGTTCAGGACCGGGCCATTGCCCCCCATTCCTGACTAGGCACATATTTGAGATTTATAATAAATGTGCTATTAACGATTATTTTTCGTGATACTGGGCTTGATTTTTATTTCATATATGTTTATTTTAATTTTTTACTGATCTTGAGGGGAAAAATGTAATAAAAAATTGGAAGTACGTTTCTATTTTTCTTATGACCAGAAAGGATTGCTAAAAACATTTTAAATTGCGTTCCGCTTTCTATATAAATTATTCTTTTTATACATATTGGACGTATATTTTTTGATGGGAATAAGGCTAGAAACAGTGACTTAGACTGGCAGTGTCGTTAGATTTATTTATGTTTTTTCTATTTTATTTTTGCTTTTTTAATTTTTTTTTAATCTTATTTCACACACTGGGTCCCCCAAAGGTCTTAAAAGACCTTTGTGCGGAATTTTAACATAATAAGACATTCTTTGCATTTTTTATTTCCCATGTAACTGGTATATTAGCACCAGTTACAGGTGAATTTCAGCCTCTTGCCTGTATAGCAGAACTGACTGGATCTCCTAGTACACAGTAGTTCCTGCTCTCTACTTACACGCAGCTACCACATGATCACTTGATCTGGATGAGGAAGTACTATCAGTGCTTCTTAATCTGTATACACAATCACTGGTTCAGTATTGTGTATACAGCAATAGGAAGGTAAACATGGTATAAAAGGGAACTGGCCACCAGAAAAAACACTAAAGGGTATGCCACACTAAACAAGAACGCTAACGAGATCGCTAAAAAAGTCACTATTTAGCGATCTCGTTAGTGACGTTGTTGTGTGTGGCATGTAGCAACGACGTGGCCCCTGCTGTGATCTCGCGATCGTTCACTAGAGTTCTGGACCATATTTTGATCGTTGGCGTCCCGCTGGTGAGCCTGAATCGCTGTGTCTGGCACCTTTTGTGAACGATGTGCGACCTCGTTGACGACGCATTAGTCAGCGGCGCAGGTGGGACTTTGTTTTCTTTCGTTAACGCCCTTCAGCTCCGATTGGTGACCACAACATCACCTCAGCTATAATAACTGCACCCCCATCCATTGTTTCCAGAGCGCTTTGTGGGTGACTCTTTGTGCGTTGTTGCGAGGATAGTATCGTGTGTTGGAGTTTTGCGATCCTGTTTGTGGCGCAGTGGTGGGTTTTGCGATCCCGCTAGAGCACTATCCATCCCCATTTTGATTTGGATCTTCGGAATATTTGGATTCAAGGTACATATTGTTTGTGATGTTGTTTGATAATGTTTTTTGACCTTTTTTTTTTTTCTGCTTTATTTATTTTACACCCCTGACCTTATTTTATTATTTTTTGTCTGCTTTATTTTTTTACACCCCTGACCTTATTTTATTATTTTTTCGTCTGCTTTATTTATTTTACACCCCTGACCTTATTTTATTTTTTTTTCGTCTGCTTTATTTATTTTACACCCCTGACCTTATTTTATTTTTTTTTCGTCTGCTTTATTTATTTTACACCCCTGACCTTATTTTATTATTTTTTCGTCTGCTTTATTTTTTTTTACACCCCTGACCTTATTTTATTATTTTTTTCGTCTGCTTTATTTTTTTTACACCCCTGACCTTATTTTATTATTTTTTCGTCTGCTTTATTTATTTTACACCCCCCACCATTTTAGACGTTTGTAAACTGTATATTAAATGTTAACTGAAAAGTTAAATTCTATTTTTTTTATATATTTTTTATTTTATTCTTTATTTTATTTTGTTTAAACACTTTATTAATAGTAATTAATTAGTAATTAACTGTTCTCTTCTTTACCGTACAGGTTACATAATGAACCTGTCCACCGCGGAGCGTATGATTGTGGCAGTTGCACTGTCAATGGAGGCAGATCGTCAAGAAGAGGCACGGGTGGAAGAGAGGCGCTCCAAGCGAAAGCGTCGCATGTGGACCAGGAATGGCTGGAGCAGAGGTCCAAATTCTCCCACATGCATCTAGTGAGGGAATTGCAGGAGAAGAATCCGCAGGATTTCCGGAATTATCTACGGATGTCGGAGGATTCATTCAAGCTCCTACTGGAAGCTGTGAGGCCACTCATTGAACGGCAGGATACACGGATGCGTGCAGCTGTTTCAGCAGAGGAACGTTTGGCAGTAACGCTGCGATTTCTGGCAACCGGACGTTCAATGAAGGATTTGCAATATTCTGCTGCAATTTCTCGGTCGCTGCTTGGAGAACTAATTCCGGAGACATGCAACGCCATCGTCCGCAGTTTATGGAGCTACATGCCTTTTCCCAAATCAGTGGCGGAATGGCAAATAATTGCCTCTGATTTTGAAAGGATTTGGCAGTTCCCAAACTGTTGTGGTGCCTTGGATGGCAAACATGTGCGGATCACGCAACCAGCCAACAGCGGATCCTTTTTTCATAATTACAAGGGCTACTTCAGCGTGATCCTCATGGCCCTTGTTAATGCCAATTATGAGTTTATTGACGTTAATGTTGGCATTAATGGAAGGGTTTCTGACGGTGGCGTTTTGGAGCACACAAGTTTTGGTGAACGGTTGTTTAATAATAAACTTAACTTGCCAACCAACATGGACACCACCGCCAACCTAAACTTTGTGTTTGTGGGCAATGAAGCCTTCCCCCTTCATGAGCATCTTGTTAAACCGTATCCACAAAAGACTTTGACAGGGGAAAGGCGGATTTTTAACTACAGACTGTCTAGGGCACGGCGCGTTGTGGAGAATGCCTTCGGCATAATGGCCAACCGCTTCAGGGTTTTCCACGCTCCAATCAATATGAAGCTGGAATCCATAGACTCTGTGGTGTTGGCCTGTTGTGTGCTGCACAATTTTCTACGCAAAGGCTTCATGGACTCGGACAGCAATGGTGACGTGGTGCTTGGAGAATGGCGTGACAATGATCCGGCTATTGCAGGCCTTCAACCTGTCAATCAAGGCAGGAGCAAGGACAATGCGAAGGCCAGCAGAGACAAGTACTGCCATTACTTTAATGGGCCTGGTGCAGTGAGTTGGCAGCATCAGGTCTAGTTAGATTTTGAGAATGTTTAACTTTACCCTTTTTTTTAACAATGTTTTTATAGTAAATTATTTTTATTTAAAAATGCATTCGTGTTTTTTTCAATTATTTTACCAATATGGGAGAAGGGCTAATGATGGGTGAGATGTGGGGAGGGAGTAATGGGGATGGCAAAGAGACATGTTACCAGCAGCTGCAGTTTTTAAAATCTTTTCAAAGGCTTTTTTGTTGTCTATTTTTGGTTTTACATTGTATCTACTTGTCACACACGGGGTCATGGGAGTACCATCAGTCATAGGAGTTAATTGTTAAAAAAATAAAGAAAAAATTTTCAAATATTTTCAATTATTTTAAGGGCCTATGGTCTCACTAGCGTTCAAACATTATAATTATATATAACAGATAATACACCACAGCTGCATATATAAAGTTTAAATATATAATATATATATTTTAGTCATATATGAAAGATTAAAAAATTGTTATACATATATTTGAAAATTCTTGGGAGGTAAAGGTCAACATTCACCAGGGAATCACAGCTATTCACAGATATGCGACGTCATTATGATCGCAATGTGACTACTCAGACACCAGCTACACAGATATGCAAACAGATATGCAAAAGCTATTGTGATTTGCAAGGTGATTCGCGAGCCCCAGCCATAAAGAAATGCGACGTCATTGTGATCGCAATGTGACTACTCACACACCAGCTACACAGATATGCAAACAGATATGCAAAAAGCTATTGTGATTTGCAAGGTGATTCGCGAGCCCCAGCCATAAAGAAATGCGACATCATTGTGATCGCAATGTGACTACTCACACACCAGCTACACAGATATGCAAACAGATATGCAAAAAGCTATTGTGATTTGCAAGGTGATTCGCGAGCCCCAGCCATAAAGAAATGCAACGTCATTGTGATCGCAATGTGACTACTCACACACCAGCTACACAGATATGCAAACAGATATGCAAAAAGCTATTGTGATTTGCAAGGTGATTCGCGAGCCCCAGCCATAAAGAAATGCGACGTCATTGTGATCGCAATGTGACTACTCACACACTGCAGCTACACAGATATGCAAACAGATATGCAAAAAGCTATTGTGATTTGCAAGGTGAAGATTGTCACGAGCCCCAGCCATAAAGACATGACACCGCCATTGTGATCGCCTAGCTTGGAACAGTGGTATTGCGATTGCAACAGCATCTCATATCTGTGCTTGGCTGGCGCATGGCTGCTGCGGTCAATTTTCAATCGCAAAACCGTTTTGCGTCGCGAGTGCGGCCGCACGTAACGTGCGCACGCTGTGACGTCATGGCGGCTGGCGTCGCCCAATGCTCTGTTGTTTGTGATGGCGGCAATGGCGGCGGCGAGACAGAGACAGCGCGGCCCAAAATGGACGGACGAGGAGGTCCGTTATCTCATAAAGAAGACGGACCTCTGGGACTACCACTGCAGGCTACCTGTGGCGCATCCAATGCGCCACAAAAGGGTATGCCTGCAGAGGATCCAGCGGGGCCTGCAGAGGAGATTTAATGTGTGTCGTACAAGAGCACAGATCAGAAAGAAGCTGGCGGACCTGCGATATCGCTCACGCGATAGGGTCGCCAGCATCCGGGCCCAGCTCCGCAGGCCTCTGAGTGAGTATTGATGAGGGTATCTGGATAGGTTATGTTTGTGGGGTAGGCTACTTTCACACTTGCGTTTTTTAGCGATACGTTTCGAGCGCACAAGAAGCGCATTAAAAAAACGCCTGCAAATGCTTATAAACGCTGCGATATTTAGTCGCATCAGCATCGCATTTCGACAAAAAAAAACAGCGTTTGTCTGCGATTTCATGCGTTTTTGCATGCGTTTGGGTTGTTTTGGCGCATGCGTTGTCTATGTGTCACATTTCTATCATTTCTGTCTCCATCATCTCTGGCTCTATCATCTCTGTCTCCATCATCTCTGTCTCAATCATCTCTTTTTTTTTTTTTTGACCGGAAAAAAAAATGCAACATGTAGCGTCTAGCGCGTATGCGTGTACACATGGAAAATGCGCAGCGCACGACAAACGCACATGTACGCGTGCAAGCGCTAGACCCTGCGCCCGCCATGTTAAAGATAGGGGAACATTGCGCATGCGTCCGATAGCGCAAGTTGCGCTGCGCAAAAAAACGCAAGTAGCCTTATCTACCTATATCAATGCACCCGCAGTGATGGGAGTACCAGCAGTGATAGGGCAGGCAGTGAAGGGAGTACCAGTCGTGAGGGGGTTTACAGGCATAGATGGAAGTACTGGCAGTAACGGGGTTAGTAGAAGGATTATTTGACTGAATTGTATATTTTATTTACAGCACCACCTTCACCATCACCAGCACCAGCTGCTCCACCGTCCCCAGCTACCCCTCCACCTCCATCTCCGGCTACCCCTCCACCACCATCCTCACCACACCTCTCCATCCCTTCAGCCCCTTCCCTGGCAGCAACCCCCCCTCCACAGTCGGGGTCATCAAGCACCTCACCTTCCATTGTCTTCTCTCCAGCATCATCCCATCACACGGATGCAGGCTCCCCATCAGGTAATTAACCCACATTATATAAGCTTCAGACAAGTTTGAGAACTTTGTAAGGTCTTATGTGTAATGACTGTTGTGATATAAAAAAATTTTTCTGTGTTTCCCTAGCCGGCGGACCAACAGGTTCTGGGTGGGCGGTCAGCGGGTCGTCTGACGACAACCGTAAGTGTTAATTAACATAACATGTACATGTTGATGTTGCAACAGAATTCACTATTAACTGTTACCTTTTCCTCCACAGAAATCCCGACTGCCCAGGACCTGTTGGTGTCCCACCGCCGGGGATGGCGAAAATGTGCAGCGCTGTGGCAGCGATGCAGACAGCGGTGGCAGAGCTGCAAAGTGCAATGGAGGCTCTGCATCAACACGGGGTGATGCTGGAGAGGGCAGCGGCTGGACACCGGGGCCCTCATTAAGTTTTTTTTTTTGGAATTTTTTTTTTATTTTATTAATAAATAATTAGTTTATAATTTTTTATTTTGTTATGTTTTTTTTTTTGTTTTTGTTTACATTTTATATCTTTATTTTAAAAAAAAATATATATATATTGACAATAATATATATTTTATATTTTACGTTAATCTATGCAGGTGTGGTGTATTATTTTTTAGTATAAGGTTTTAGCGCTAGTGTGATCCAGGGCCTTAAAAAAAATGTTAATTTTTGAAATTTTTTTCATTTCATTTTTTCCCTATGATGGAACACCTATGATAGCTAGTACTCCCATGACCTCATGTGTGACAAGTAGATGTAATAAAAATACAACATTTTAATAGTTGACATCACATAAGAGAAGACCACAATTCATTAGATAAATAAGTTTTTTTATTAAAAAAGGTATCAATGTAAAAATATAAAAACAACCAAAAAAAACTTTTGTAAAACATTTTAAAAACTACAACTGCTAGTAAGATGGATCATTGCCATTACCACGCTGACTCTGCGGTGAATAAAAATAAGGGGGAGCACCAGCGTTTGGGTTTATCCCAACTGGGTTTGGCACAGGATTGTGCGGCCATGAGTAGTCCGGGTACTGCGGTCTTGGCATGACGACATATCTGTTGTCAAGGGTTCCAAAAGACGCTTGAGTCAGTACCTCAAACATCAGTCTCTCTGCATGAAGCCGCTGAACAGGATCCAGAGTAGGCAGCTTCTCATTAGCAAAATATGAAAAGCCAGTTATTTTAGTTTCTTTTTCTGCCGTAAGAAGTTTTTTCGCAATTTCCACCAATTCAGGAGTAGCCGAGGTGGGAGACGAGGTGGGAGCCTTCCTTTTCGTTCCTGAAAGTGAAAGCCGCCTCCGCACAGATGATGGTGGCTCGACTACTTCGTCTATGATCAACGGCATGCTGTCTTGTTCAGTTGGAGGTGTGGAGACAGCCTCTTCTGTGTCCTGCATGAACAAAAAACAAATGGTAAATCACAAAGACAAAGAAATTAATCTTCACACTATAACACCCATATACAGCAAAAATGTGAAAACGACACTTGTATAGACAAAGAAATGTATCTTCACACTATACCCAAAAACAGCAAAATTGTGAAAACGACACTTTTAAATGGAAAGGCCTCAACCGTTGAGCTACATAAATTATCAGTACATGAAGGGATATATTCTGCCATTTTATCTACATTTCACAATAATATTTTTTAAATTTAAGTACACTTTGGCATGTACATTAAAATGTGTTGTAATACAAAGGTACTTACATGTACGACAGGGGTGTCCGGCTGGATCACTGGGTCTAGATCCGAAATGGATGTCCCTTGTCTGGGTACTTCTTGGTCCCTTGTAAAAGCGAACAGATCAAAGTACCACAGTTGGGGGACATAAACTTTTTCGGCCCCCGCTCCAGATTTGGTTGAATTTAGAACTTTATTGAGCTCTTTTTTGTACACTGTGCGGAGGGCCTGAATCCGTTTTTTCACCGTTGACTCATCCGCCGGTTCATCAGGGTAACGGCTCTTGCAGAGCTCCACCAGTTTTTGGTAGGCGTCCTTCTTTTTCAACCGGTTACAGTAATCTGCAGACTTAATTTTCCAGAGGCACGGCATTGTGCGGTACAGCTCGCTAAAATCACGCAAAAACTCCTGCTTATCAGCCATCTGTAATAAAAAAATGATTATGTGAGAACAGCAGAATGGTTAAATAAAATGCTTACATAGCTACAACATAGAACACAGCAGGGATCACAAAATGGTGGTGGTGGGCGCAGCATGAGTAAACTTAGATAGAGCTGGGATCATAAAATGGTGCCGTGGGCGGGGGCCGAACAAAACAATGGGATAAAAAACCTAGATAAACAATTACGCAAAAAACAGCAGGGATCACAAAATGGTGGTTGTGGGCGACACAGGAGTAAACATAGATAGAGCTGGGATCATAAAATGGTGGTTGTGGGCGCAGCAGGAGTAAACATAGATAGAGCTGGGATCATAAAATGGTGGTTTGGGCGCAGCAGGAGTAAACATAGATAGAGCTGGGATTATAAAATGGTGGCCGTGGGCGGGGGCCGAACAAAACAATGGGATAAAAAACCTAGATAAACAATTACGCAAAAAACAGCAGGGATCACAAAATGGTGGTTGTGGGCGACGCAGGAGTAAACATAGATAGAGCTGGGATCATAAAATGGTGGTTGTGGGCGACGCAGGAGTAAACATAGATAGAGCTGGGATCATAAAATGGTGGCCGTGGGCGGGGGCCAAACAAAACAATGGGATAAAAAACCTAGATAAACAATTACGCAAAAAACAGCAGGGATCACAAAATGGTGGTTGTGGGCGACGCAGGAGTAAACATAGATAGAGCTGGGATCATAAAATGGTGGTTGTGGGCGACGCAGGAGTAAACATAGATAGAGCTGGGATCATAAAATGGTGGCCGTGGGCGGGGGCCGAACAAAACAATGGGATAAAAAACCTAGATAAACAATTACGCAAAAAACAGCAGGGATCACAAAATGGTGGTTGTGGGCGACGCAGGAGTAAACATAGATAGAGCTGGGATCATAAAATGGTGGTTGTGGGCGACGCAGGAGTAAACATAGATAGAGCTGGGATCATAAAATGGTGGCCGTGGGCGGGGGCCAAACAAAACAATGAGATAAAAAACCTAGATAAACAATTACGCAAAAAACAGCAGGGATCACAAAATGGTGGTGGTGGGCGCAGCATGAGTAAACATAGACAGAGCTGGGATCATAAAATGGTGGGCGTGCCTGAACAAAACAATGAAAAAACATGATGGACGACAATGGTTAACAACAGCGGAGATCTAAAATGGATCGGTACAATTAAAGACAAAAGAAAAATTAAATGTGACAAAAAAAATACCTACCTTACAAAACTTGTGTGATTCTGAAAAAAAAATAGGGAAACTAGCGTCACAAACTGGATCGCAGAGGATACGCCACAGACTGGATCGCAAAAAAACTCCAACGTAGAACGTAGCAACCGAAATAGTGGCGTAAACTGGATCGCAGTAGCTACCAAAACTAGCTGGACACACTGGGTGATTTGAAAGAACCGCTTCTGCTCGAGAGCAATGGAGAGGAGTGCTGATACGTCGTCTTTTATGACGCGGTCATCCAATCACAAAGCGGGAGAGCTGTGATAAATATCTATGATATACATAGTGACCACCAATCTGTGATGAGGGGCGTGCAAAAGGTCGCGCTCAGTCACGCCTATCGAGGTCGTGATCTTTCACAGTACATGCAGTGTGGCACATCCCAACGACCGCCAAAGTCGTTAAAAAGATCGCTAACCGCTGATGCGACGTTAATGAGATCGTCAAGTAAGGCAGCTACTAGCGACCTTAAAACGATCACACCAACGATAGCGTCGTTATCGTGATCGTTAGCGGGAACGTTTAGTGTGGCAGTACCTTAACTTGTAGATATGGGGTTATTCTGCAGGATCATAGTGTTACTAATCTGCTCGGCATCTGCACATAGCCAAATGTTGCGGGGGGGGTGGGAATTAGCTTTATCCCTCCATCAGCGTTTGTGTTTCAGTAGCTGGTTCAGTCACTGCTCTGAGTATACAGAGCAGCCACTGTAACCGCGCCCCTAGCCCTTACTGACATTTGCTCTGCACTTGGGCCAGCTGCGAGTCAGTGTATACTGTGAGGAGTTGACTGACTCGGCTGCTTGCAAAGGTAGACACAGGAACGCTTCTTCTCTAAGTCACCTGCTGGTTTATTATAGCACAACATAAACCATGGCAAAATAAGCATGGCCTTTCTGGCAAAACAAAAGCTAAATTATAGCAAAGTCCTTGTGTTGGTGGGACATGCCCGCAGAGGACACCACAAGTCTTCAGCTCTACCTGGAGCCAACATCTGGAGACCTTCCTCTCCAAACATACAATACAGAGAAAAAAAAACAGTGGCTGCCTCTCCCTTGAGGTGGAGATATGGTGAGTAGGCATCCTGCCCATCTGTTACCTACTCACCAAAAATACCCAGTCCCTTATCATGGCTGGTTAACCCCTTCAGCACATAGCATGCTGGAGAGAAATTTATGGGTTTTTAGATCATGGAAGAAAGCAATCTTCATGACACATATCTCCCCTCACATACAGTGCCAGTAACCCTGTTTCAATACTTAAAGTGGTGACTGAACCAGAACCAGCATGACGCTGCACCCGTGACTGAAAAGATTGCTGATGGGGAGAATAAAGTTGATTTTAGATTTATCAATGCAGCAGAGCTGAGTATGCTAACCCCGCCCCCACCACGCTCTATATATGCAGTGTCTATAGACAGTGAGCGGCTAATCTTAGATGGGGCAGAGTCAAACTTGGGCTCACACCACTGTATCAGATCAGATTATTAATAAACTCCTGGTGCTAAAACAATCATTACAAGTAAACAGGACAGTGCTTGATAAAAGAGGCATCACTGAAATCTGTATTTAAATCCCTACCTCATGCTGTCTTCAGATTAAATAACAACTACCTGCTGACAGATTCCCTTTAAACTATGTTTGTAATCGAATCAATGCACAGAATAGAGTTAACATGTCAATTATACTGCATGGTTAACTTTGTACAAAATTTTTTTTTAAGTAATTCCAGATTTAATTTTTTTGTTCATGTTTATTACAAAAGAAAATTAAATCAGTCAATCTGCAACTTGTCCCAAGAAAAACACCACCACATACAGCTTCATCTATGGATAAAAAAAAAATAAAAAAAGTTTTCCTTTACCCTCCCAAGCCCGTTTTCACCTTCATGACCAGGCCAAATGTTACAATTCTGACCAGTGTCACTAGTGACACGCGCCCTGGGGAAGTGACATCGACGTGAAACGCGCGTTGGTGTATGTGGCCGCAGTCTTGGCAGGATCGTTTACACAATGGGTAATTACTCCTTCCATTGATTATACTTCTTCTATATGCATAGTATGTATACCCTGCACCAGCAATTTGTGTGACACCTCACAGCAGACTCTGCATCACAGTTTCTCTATTAGAGTGCCCTCTTGCCACTAAGTACCTGGTTTAGAGTAATAATGGAACAATAAAACTTATGAGTACTAGCTGATGCTGTTGTCTTCTGTGAAGTTTTTGGATAAAATTACTTGGTTGTTCACATTCTTAGTCACAATATCCTGATCAAGTCTCCGGCCTCCATTTTTTCACCTGTGGATCAAACCTTATGGTACCCATATAAATATAATATTGTTAATTTTTTTTGTAAAAATAAAATCTTCATAATTCTTAGTATATTATGACTCAGTTTCGCCTTGATTTCAGGGTCACTTTATGTGGTTATAACTTTAGGACGCTTCAAGTGATCCCAGTGATTCTTCTGAGACTGTTTTCTCGTGACATATTGTACTTTATGATAATGGTAAAATTTGTATGATATGACAATTTTCAAACTTTTAGTTCTTGTGCCCTAAAAATACACATATTTGGTATCACTGCATTTGTAAAAGTCTGAGCTATCAAAATATGAAGTAAATTAATCCAATCTGTAAATGGCGTAACTAGAAAAAAAATCAAAACACCAGAATCACGGGTTTTTGCCCGTCGCAACATTGCTACAAAATGCAATAAGAGGCGATCAAAACATCGTATCTACTCCAAAATGGTATCAGTAAAAATATCAGGTAAGGGCACAAAAAATGAGCCCTTACACAGCCTCATATTCCGAAAAATAACTGAGAATCTGTATACATGCAGAGTAAGGCTGGAGTCACATGGCCGTGTAACTCATTCGATAATCGTATCGCACTGCACAGACCGGCATCTCTCCTGTCCCAAGCATGACAGCATGATGGATTACTATGCAGCTGTCAAGCTCAGGTCAGGAGAGACAACAGCCAGTACAAGTTTTAGGCTGGCGTCACACTAAGGCCGGGATCACACATGCAACGAAAACGTCCGACTCTCGCATGTGAAATCCCAGCTCTGGCGACGGCACTCGGGAGTGGAGTGCGAGGCTGCATGTAGTTATATGCAGCTGCTCGCTCCACTCCCGAGTGCCGGCGCTAGAGCTGGGATTTCACATGCGAGCGTCGGACGTTTTCGTCGCATGTGTGATCCTGGCCTAAGGAGGAATACGGACGAGTGAGAGGCGTGAAAACCACGCATTACACACGGACCAATATTTCTTTATGGGGCAGCTCTGATCTTGCGTATTTTTCTCAGCTATATGTCACGGTGCGAGACACCTGCAGCATGCTGCGATTGTAAGCGTATTACGCCTGTTGTACGCCAATGAAAGTCTATGGGTGCGAGAAAACAACGGATTACACACGGACCAGACGTGTGACTTGCGAGAAATACACAAGACTTCTGCAGCTCACAGGAAATGGTGCAACACATGCATCAGGAAGCTGACACATGCAAATGAGCTCAAAAAGAGCGCCAGACATCCCGGAAGAACGCCTCCACGGAGTCGGCCATGATGTCAACCTCATCAATGTCGAGATGCTCATTGTGTTGGTGCAGGAGAGGCTCGAAATGCGCCTTACCCCCCACCAAAATGTGCATGCTCAATTAGGATCTGAGGATCCTCCTGCACGGGCGCCTACACCTCAACCCATTCCCCCACAAAACCAAACTTGGCAGCATCAGGGTCAAATGGCAGTCTATAATCTGACTTCCCAATATGGCCACTTGTACAGACCCAGTGTTGGAGGCTGGTCCCAACCTGGATGTGCACAACATGGTCATATTGGGGGGTATGAGTCTCGGGAGTACCATCTTACACAGGAATATAATCTCCCTTATCTGTATGGCAATGTGCCCACACACCAACCTGACCGTGGGCAGATGTTAGCTCAGGGCCCAGAAAATCAACCCCAATAGGGTGATGGTCAAGGTTCTCATCATAGCCAACCACCCAGAGATGCTGGCCACCTCACAACCCCACAACTCACATACCACCAGCTGTGATTTTTTTATTTTACTTATATATTATGATTTACAAAGCTGTTTGTTATTTTTTTATATTTAGTTGACCTCATGTTGTGTCAAAGAAATTTGCACTAATCTAAAAGCCTCAAGACAACATATGTTACCCATATGCTCTTCAGTAGGCATAGTCAAAGTTTGTTTTTTTTCATTATCTGTTATTATTTATACAATTTTTTTTTATTTTTTTATATATTTATTTTTACAACATGCTGTGTAAAGCATATTTGCACTAATCTGAATGCCTACAAACAGCATATGGTACAGAGATGGTGGGAAATGGGCTGCCTGAAAGTTTTTTATTTTCTTTATATCTTATAATTTATAGCAATGTTTGTTATTTTCTTCTATTTAATTTTAAACCTTGTTGGCTATTGCATAATTGCAATAGTCTAGTCTTACAACCCAACTATATGGGTCAGATATGGTGCTCACTAGTGATAGTGAAACTTTGTTATTTTGATTTTCAAATATTATTTATGCTAATGTTTGTTATTTTTTATGACTTATTTTGGTACTTGTGTAATAATGCACACTTACAGTATAATGCTATGAAGACATATACCATATGACTAAAATATGGTTGTCACTACCTCAAGTGCGAGTTAGCACATATAAAGATATATTTTTATAGAAAGTTTGGTGTCTTGTTGCATAAGTAAGTTCTACTACATCACCAACATATCTGCTATGAGCTGTAACACCAGACACAGACTACACTATGTTCCAAATTATTATGCAAATTGGTTTTAAGTGTCATAGCGTTTTTTGTTTTTTTTTGTAAATGAAACCCATTGATGGTATTGTGTCTCAGGGTTCTTTAGATCACTGAAATCAATCTCAGATACCTGTGATAATTAGTTTGCCATGTGAGCCCAATAAAAGGAAAACTGGATGTTCCACACTATTAAGCAGGCCTGAGTTTTCAAGTAATATGGGAAAGAAAAAGGATCTCTCTGCTGCTGAAAAGCATCAAATAGTGCAATGCCTTGGTCAAGGGATGAAAACATTAGATATTACCGGAAAACTTAAGCTTGATCATCGTACTGTTAAGAGATTTGTGGCTGATTCTGAGCACAGACGTGTTTGTGCTGATAAAGGCAGAATGAGGAAGGTTTTTGCTAGGCAAGTTAATCGGATTAAGAGAGCAGCTGCTACAAAGCCATTACAAACCAGCAAACAGATATTTGAAGCTGCTGGTGCCTCTGGAGTCCCTCGAACCTCAAGGTGTAGGATCCTTCTAAGGCTTGCTGTGGTGCATAAACCTACTATTCGGCCACCCCTAAACAGTGCTCACAAGCAGAAACTGTTGCAGTGGGCCCAGACATACATTAAGACTAATTTTCAAACAGTCTTGTTTACTGATGGGTGTTGAGCGACCCTGGATGGTCCAGATGGATGGAGTAGTGGATGGTTGGTGGATGGCCACCATGTCCCAACAAGGCTGCTACGTTAACAAGGAGGTGGAGGAGTCATGATTTGGGCCGGAATCATGGGGAAACAGCTGGTAGGGCCTTTTAAGGTTTCTGAAGGTGTGAAAATGACCTCTGCAAAGTATATAGAGTTTCTGACTGACAACTTTCTTCCATGGTATAAAAAGCAGAAACGTGCCTTCAGGAGCAAAATCCTCTTCATTCATGACAATGCACCATCTCATGCTGCAAAGAATACCTTGGAGTCATTGGCTGCTATGGGCATAGAAGGAGATAAACTCCTCTGACCTCAACCCTATAGAGAACCTTTGGAGTATCATCAAGCAAAAGATCTGAGAGGGTGGGAGGCAGTTCACATCAAAACCGCAGCTCTGGGAGGCTATTCTGACTTCATGCAAAGAAATACAAGCAGAAACTCTCCAAAAACTCAAGTTCAATGGATGCAAGAATTGTGAAGGTGATATCAAAGAAGGGTTGCTATGTTAACATGTAACTTGGCCTGTTAGGATGTTTTGGAGTTAAGTAGCTTTTTTGTTCAGTGAATGTGACCTCCTAATGCTGCAAATTCCACAAATGAGCATTTTCAGTTCTTTAAAACAGATCAAATGTTCAGAAATTCTACTGTGCCTAATAATTTGGAACAGTGCATTTTGAGTTTTTATTCATTTTGGAGATTATACTGTTATCATTGGGAGGTTTCTTAAATAAAATTTGATGTATATTCTAACGGGTGATGACTTTTATTAGACTGACTGACATTTGCACCGACCACTTAGGAAAATGGAGAAAAATATAATTTGCATAATAATTTGGAACATAGTGTATGTCATAGAAAAATACCATTGATGTATACACACAGAAATACATTACAGCATAGATAATGCATCATCTTGCCATGTAGTAGTACCTTCAGGTGACACAAAATATTGGGTAAAGATATCACGGGTTTTCAGTCCTGAGAGTGGGTGACGTAAACGGATGACATGGGGCGTAGGCATATCCCCATTGGTCACCACATTTTCACCAACATCAGATGGGCCACAATCATGCATTCTGGTGAAATTATGTAGAACAACACATGCTTTTATAACCTCATTGACGTTGGCTTCACTCAGCTGAATAGCAGACTGGAGGACCCGCCATTTTGCACACAAAATGCCAAAGGCACACTCCACCAGGCGCCTGGCCCGTGATAGCAGCAAGTTGAAGATCCGACGACGGTGGTCAAGGTGTCATCGTGGATATGGCCTCATCACATCCTTTGATAGCTGGAAGGTCTCATCCCCAACTACAACATATGGGACAGGTTCTAGATTGGAGCCAGGAAGTTGGCGTATTGGTGGTAGGTGCAACTCGTTATTGCGAAGCCGCCGACCCATAATGGAAGAATTGAAGACTTTAGAGTCTCCAGTTCTTCCATAGGCCCCAATGTCTACAATTATAAACCTGTAGTTACTGTCAACCAGAGCCAACAGCACAACAGAAAAATATTGTTTATAATTATAGAATTGGGACCCTGAGTTTGGCGACTTTCGCACACGGATGTGCTTCCCATCAAGGGCTCCTATACAATTTGGGAACTGGCATTGATCCTCAAATCCCCTGGCAATCCTCTTCCACTCTTCCATCGTTGGCTCAGGCATCACCAGTTGATGAAGTCTGTCCCAGAGTTGTGAGCAGGTATCACGCACAATGCCAGATATGGTGGCCCTCCCAATCAAAAACTCCAGATGGAGTGTGGCATAGGATATGCCAGTAGTTAGGAACCTACAAGTAACCAAATGTAGAGAGAGCAATCATTACACATGCACAAAGGTAGAACAAACGCACTATACATAACCGTTAAATCATTTAATTTACAAACAATCCTAATTTAAATTTACCACAACTCAAAGGTTGCTGTCATTTTTACATACACATAATAGCTTTGGTAGTTCTAGGTGATATATGGGATATTTTATGAGGATATTTCAGCTACAGACATAAGGGTAAAGGGACACTTGTGGGAAAACACATCATTAACAGACAGTATGTAAGTGAGGAATACATACCGTAGCGTAAGGAGAAGTCGCTCCTCTGCAGAGATAGCTTTGCGCATCCTGGTATCCTGGTAGGTGATCCCAGAGCGCACGATCTCCAACAAAACATCAAATGTGGGAATAGTCATCCGACAAAAACGAAAAAACTTGTCTGGATGAGTCTGCAGAGATGCATAAAGGCGGTGAAAATGGCCTTTAGTGAGGCGTTGCCTCAAATGCGGATGCACCCACATTTGCCTCCTCCTCTGCGGATCAACGATCACTGGGTATGGCTGCCCAAAGCGGCGGGACAAAACCCAGTTGTACAACACTCGATCAATTGGGATGAACTGAAGACTGTCAGACATGTTGGCAACCAAGCAGCAGTACCCCAACACAAGCACATCACCAAAATGGCCAGATTGGGGGCTGCCACCTGACGCAGAGCCAATAAATAGCCTTGCTGATGATGGTTTGAATCAGTTTCAGGCCTCAAAACTGTTAAATGTCCATTTTGCAAGGCTGCGAGAAAAATACGTTATACGGATAGCGTACGGATTGCATACGGATGCTTACATGCGCAAAATACGCAGCCGCACCCTGACAACGGATGAAATACGGATTATTGTGCCGGCAACATTTTGACGTATTATGCTGGTACAATACGGTCCGTATTTTTCTACGGTGAGTGTGACGCCGGCCTTACTATGCGATTCACGCAAAAGAAATATGGCAGTGTGTCTCTGCCCTAAATGCAATGTTTAGTCTGCTGCTGTTTGCCTGCACGTTTTTGCAGGTGTTCGCACCACACTACACAATGAGAATGTTCACTGATTATTGCTTTTTCGCTATGTCTTTTGGATGAATTTTCCACCATCAATTGATGCCTTTTTGGCGTAGATTTGAAGTAGCATTTTTAATGTGATTTTATAGTACAGAAAAGTTTTGATACTGAACTTAACTCCTTCACAACATATGACATATGTGTACGCACATACTTTCTGCTCTATGAAAGTTGAGATGTAAGGTATTAAAGCACATAACTGATCCTTCATACAACAGAAAAGGGCAGTGTATTGATTTATTGTGTAAGTGGGGTGATGGCCATAATGACTACAGGTCATGATGCATGTAGGTTCTACTAGTAACAAAGACTGATTACTGTATATAGTTATATGCATGTGGTGCTAAAGACATGTGGAGATTGGAGAACATTACACACTTAGAATTCACCAGCTGCCAATGAGGTAATCATAATCATCACAATAAAGTGCTTTGAGTTAGGAGCTCATTGAACAAAATCATTTTGCTGACTCTAGCAATAAAATATGCTACCTTATATTTATAGGCCTGCCTTAACAATCTGACAGAAGGAATTGAGCATGCTGCCAAGATATTAAATGAAATTCCCCAGAAAGACATTCAGCTGCATTCTAAAAGGACCTCAAATGCAGAGAGAAGAGGAAATGGGCAAGGTAAGTCATACTTAATGATCTTGGTTTGCATCCATTGATCTGCTCCAGGATCCTTGGAGAGTTAGCTATAAAAGTCTTTAAACAAAAAAAAAAAAAGTCTGAATGTTCATTTTTAACATTAGCAAGTGTCTTTGAGCTTTTGTGTTAAAACACACTAGATTTGTCTGTGATCCAGTTATTTCCCAGAAAGAGCCCTTGGTATAAATTGGCTTGCAATGAGTAACATTATAGAATAGTCTGAAGAGAAATTGATTGGCTTGTAAAGGCTTAACACGTGTGCCATAAATGATACCTTAAAGAAGTGACTTACTAGGCCAACTGTATAAACTGAAAACACAGAAAAGCATGATAAAACCAACATATAAAAATACTCTGTTGTAAAAAAAATAAAAGTAAACCGCAAGTGCTAATAAAAAGATGAAAGAACACAGGGTATTTGGTAATATGTTTTTTGTAAAAAATGTACATTAAGCAGCTATACCAAACGTCAATGTACACCCGTATCAGAGCAGTCCCTGGCTAATGTATTTAATCCCTATCTGATATATTTAAAAACCTGGTCATGTGTACAATACCTGTATGAGCAGGATTCAGAAATGTAATGTCCAATGTGGACACGCTGCATAGAATGGCTTTTATGTGCACGGCTCACAAAGGACGTGGGTGGGGGGCCCAGCTGGGAATGATGGTGGTGGTGCATCTGCTGGTAGTGCCAAAAGCCCAATAGCACCTAAGGCAGGAGGTGTTGAGCCTGCGTCATCGTCTGGCTCCAGAAGGCCTGAAAGGCTCCCTTTTCTGGGAGTAGGTAAACCGCTTTTAAAGCCGGAGCATTAGGAACAGGTTTTTGCTTACATTGCAGAAACAGCCTCCAGCTCTATCGCCTCCTCTTCTGAAGTTTCAAAAAATGCAATACTGAGTCATCAGTGCAGGCTCCTGGTCAGGAACAACACTTTTCCTTATGTCCTTCACCCCCACCAAAAGTGAAGGATGCGGCAGGCCACACTTCAGATTACTCCATGGAGCTCTTTTCACATACCATGCCTGGGTTATCAAGTCAAATTCTGAATTCCCCAGTCCAAGATGAATGACATGGAGTGCACTGATGCACAGCCACTGCTATCTGATTCTGCTGGTACATTCACCCAGAGCACTACATTGCCCTCGCAGTCTACTGAGCAAGAATCTGACCCTGATGAAACTCAGGTGCCCCTTCCCGCATACTTTAACACCTTACACAGTGACACAGAGGAAGGTGCAGATAAAATTGAAGAGGAGGTGATGGATGACCCAGTTGTTGACCCGGATTGGCATCCATTGGGGGAAGAGGCTGCCGCTGGCAATAACTCAGAAGAGGAGGAAGATCCGCAGCAGGCATCGACATCGCAGCTGCGGTTACCTGGCAGGCCCGTAGCAGTCCAAAAACGTGTTAAAAAAACACAAACAGTTGCAGGACAGCTTGGCCAGACGGTCAAATTAGCACAGCGTGCAAGCCCTGAAAATTTATATCATAGTAGGAAGAGTGCAGTGTGGCACTTTTTTGACCAAAATCCTATTGATGAGGCAAAGATTATCTGTAACAAGTGCGGAAGGACCTTTAGCCGTGGGAAAAATCTCCGAAAATTGAATACCAGTTGCATGCTCAAACCTCACTGGCTTGTAACGCCTACATTGCCAAACTGATCTCATTAGAGATGATGCCCTTCCGTTTGGTTGAAAGCACAGCGTTCTGAGAGCTCATGGCCTACGCTGTCTCACACTATGACCTACCCAGTTGGCACTTCTTTTCTAGAAAAGCCATCCCTGTCCTCCACCTGCATGTGAAAGACCGCATTGTCCATGCAGTCAAAAATCAGTGAGTGGAAAGGTGCACCTCACAACAGATGCATGGGCCAGTAGGCATGGCCAGGGCCGTTACGTGTCCATCACTGCGCACTGGGTTAATGTGGTGGATGCAGGGTCCACAGGGGACAGCGGGGTGGGTATAGCCACGGTATAGGCAACAGTTGGCTGTAGGCGTTCGACCCTCCTCCTCCAGAAGCAAAAGCTCGTCGACAGAGCGCAGTCGTACGAGCACTCCATCCGCAGCTGCCAGTGTTGTTCACGAGGTGTCCCACTATCGATCAGATAGTGGTAAGCGTCAGCAGGCTGTTTTAAAGAAGATGTCTTTGGGCGACAACAGACACACCGCGGAGGTACTGGCCGACTACTTGCAGTGAGAAACTGAGTCACGGCTGGGCAGTCTACATCTTGAGCCAGGCAAGGTAGTCAGTGATAACGGCCGTAATTTTGTGGCGGCCATAGCACTGGAAAACTCAGACACATACCTTACCTGGCTCACACCTTGAACCTGGTGGTGCAGTGCTTCATAAATAATTATCCGCAGTTACAAGCCCTGCTCCATAAGGTGCAAAGACTGTGCTCTCACATCCGTCACTCGCCCGTAGACTCCAGTCGTATGCAGAGGCTGCAGCGATCGCTCCATCTCCCCAAGCACCGCCTAATCATAGACATTGCGACAAGGTGGAACTCCACCATGCACATGTTTGAGAGGCTGTGCGAACAGAGGCAGGCTGTAATTCATTTGTGGAAGGATACAGGGTCAGGCAGTTTGAGGGCGGACATGGAGTTGTCGGGTGTGCAGTGGTGAAAGCTGAAAGACCTCTGTAAAGCCCTTCAGTGTTTTGAGGAATGCACACGGCTGGTAAGAGCAGACGACGCCATCATAAGCATGAGCATCCCACTAATGCGTCTGCTCATGCAAACTTTGACGCACATTAAGGATCAGGTGTCTGCAGCAGAGGAGGAGGAGGAGAAGAAGGAGGAGGGAATACTTCATGACAGTCAGGCATTGTCTGCTCAGGGAACTGTCCTGGACGAGGTGGAGAAAGAAGAGGAGGAGGATGAGGGGATGATTATTTTGGTGAGGATGATGCTTCTCAGGGGCAAGAGAAAATGTTGGCTTGCCAAGGTCAGGTACAGGGTTTGTGTATGAATAGAGGGATGTGGATTTGGCAGAAAGTGCTCCTCCACCCACCACTGGCAGTGCATCATTGACACCTGGAACATTGGCCCACATGTGTGATTATGTCTTGTGTATCCTAAAAGGTGACCCCCGCATTGCCAAAATGATGAAGGATGACGACTACTGGTTGGCCAGCATCCTCGATCCTCACTATAAAGGCAAATTACAGAACATCGTGCCACAGGAGAACCTAGAGGTAATACTGGCGAACAAACAAGCAACTCTGGTAAACCGTTTGTTAGAGGCATTCCAAGCACACAGCAGCGATGCAGGTTCTACCACGAGCCGTACTGGGCCAAATGGAAGAGGTGTTCGTGGTGCACACAGCCGAAGTGGCATTGAAGACAGGGGTTTCATGACCATGTTGTAGTCTGATTTCTCGAGTTACGCTCACACGACTGGTAATACTGAATTGATTGAAACAGACAGAAGACAACAGTTATCAACTATGGTTCAAAATTACCTCTACTCCACTATCGATGTTATCCCTCACTGTTCATTCCCCTTTGACTACTGGGCCTGTAAACTGGACACCTGGCCTGAATTGGCAGAATATGCCTTACAGGAGCTCGCTTGCCCTGCGGGTAGTGTGCTATCAGAAAGAGTCTTCAGTGCTGCTGGATCAATCCTGACAGAAAGAAGGACCCGGCTGTTGACCCAAAATGTAGGTGATCTCACATTTATTAAAATGAACCATGCCTGGGTTTCAAAGGATTTTGTACCACCTTCTCCTGATGACACATAGGTTGCCAGCAAAATGGCTCGCTTTGTCCTCCTCTTCCTACGACTTCTCCAATTCCTCCATTTGCAGCTGCTGAACGTCCAGCCTACACCTCAACATATGCCACTTTTTCCACCTCCCCCCAGGGCCGGCGTCAGCACGTGGCGCACCCGGGCAAGTGCCTGGCCCTGAGCAGGTGGGGGGTCCCACTCGCCGTCAGAGACACCGGCGTACTGTGAGGGGCCCTATGCCAGTTCCCGGCACCCACGAGTGTGCCCCCCATGCTTGCTCAGGGCCCCAGCACTTGCAATACTTACATCTCCCTGCTCCAGCGGTGTGACGTCTTCCGCGTTTCCTGACAGTGACATTCAGGTCAGAGAGCGCGATGACGTCATGTCTGTGCGCCCTCTGCCTGAACAGTCACAGTGCAGAGAGCTGGAAGATGGCGACGCTGAGGAGTCCAGAGTAGAGCAGTGCCCAGCGAGGAGAAGTATTTCATTTTTTTTGATGGTTGCAGCAATATATGGGGAGCATTACATACTGGAGAATTATATATGGGGCCCATCATACACTTGAGCATCATAGATAGGGCCCATTATACACTAGAGCATCATCCATGGGCACATCATATACTGGAGCATCATATAGGGCCCATTATATATGGTGCATCATATGGGGCACATTATATATGGAGCATCACATGGAGACCAATATACATGGAGCATTATATATGGGGACCATTATATTTGGAGCATTATATGGGGCTCATCACACACTGGAGCATCATATATGGGGCCCATCATATACTAGAGCATCATATGGGGTACATTATTTATGGGGCATCATATAGGGCCCTTTATATATGGAGCATCATATGGAGCACATATGGGGCCTATTCTGTATGGAGCATTATATGGAGCCCATTCTGTATGGAGCAATATATGGGGCTCATTATTCTGTATAGAGCAATATATGGGGCTCATTATTCTGTATGGCGCACTATGTGGTGTCCATAATACTGTATGGAGGACTATACTGTCTGGTTTTTGAGCTATTGTAGAATTTACCATAGATATCACTCATGTAATGTAAGAAGTGAAGTATTTGGCATTGTACTATACCTATATTTCTCTACCGTATCGGAGCATCATGAATTGTGGTATGTGTTAAAGGGGCCCACTGAGACTCTTTGGCCCGGGGCCCACGAAAACCTGGAGCCAGGACTGCCCCCCCCCCAATTTTAGCCAAATAACCCCCAGTTTTCAATGCGTTACAATTATTATAAAGTAAATTAAGGTTGGCAAGCTTAAGTAATAAGAATTGATGTCGTTGGCATTGAAATGGGCACTGTAGGTGTGTTTACTGTCCTCCACTCCCTGCCGACTTTTATTCCCCATTGACTTGCATTGGGGTCGGATTTTCGACTCCGACCCGACCTTTTCCGTTAGTCGGCTGACTTCGTTCAAATCGACTTTTGAGAAAGTCGAGTTTCACGAAACCCGACTTCACCCTAAAAAAGGCAAAGTCGCTCATCTCTACTAGGGAGGTCTCCACCCCTCCTTTGTGAGCCATGCATATAAAAGCCATTCTATGCAGTGTCCACATTGGACATTACCTTTCTGAATCCTGCTCATACAGGTATTATACACATGACCAGGTTTTTAAATATATCAGATAGGGATTAAATACATTAGTCAGGGACCTCTCTGATACGAGTATACCTTGACGTTTGGTAGAGTGGCTTAATATCCATTTTTTGCAAAAAACATATTAACCAAATACCCTGTGTTTTTTCATCTTTTTTATAAGCACTTGCTGTTTTACTGTAATTTTTTTTACAACAGAGTATTTTTATATGTTGGTTTTATTATGCTTTTCTGTGTTTTCAGTCTTCTGGTGGTGTGAACAATGTCCCTACAGGCTTGTTCACTGTGTGCATGGCTCATGTGTTTCTGTTTGTATTCAAGTTTATAAACTGTGGAGAACACTAGCGTTTTCTACTCTTATGCCTTTTTGCTTTTTGCTTATATAGCGCTATCTTATTCCTCATCGCTTTCCAGACAATATCGGCACTGTCCCCATTGTTGCTCAAAATCTAAATTCCTTATCAGGATGTCTTTGGAATGTGGGAGGAAACCGTAGTACCCGGAGGAAACCCATGCAAACACGGGGAGAACATACAAACTCCTTGCAGATGTTGTCCTTGGTGGGATTTTAACCCAGGACCCCAGCGCTGCAAGGCTGCATTGCTAACCACTGAGCCACTGTGCTGCCCTACCCTTGTTTTACTTATTGTCCTCAAGTTAGTCTACTTGTGGAATTGGTCACATATTCTTCAGATCTGCTTGAGCACAGGTGTGTGACGGTCGGTTACTGATTATATTTTGTTGGGTATGCTGGGTCAGAATCTCATAGTGAATATTAAAATATAGAAATTTGCTGCAAAATAAACTGTATTTTCATGTGTGGATTTTAGGTATTTAGAAGTTCTGAGATCTGAAAAAATAGATTTAAACACCACGCTAAAATAAGTTTAAGGAATAAAGGAGAGGAATATCTTGCATGAACGAATGGATTTGTTTCAAGAAAGTTTTTTGGTGTACTCACTTGCTCAATTGCAGGTAATAGGATGTTAGATGCATCCACTGCCCATGAGATGAGATAAGGTGATTGGTTATGTACAGTAGGTTAGAGATGAGATGTGAAATTGGAACTGATGTTGCTTGTGAGTAGCACAGTACCTGCAGGGTGTTGGTACCTGGAATATATTCAATAAGTTAAGTGCAAAAACTTATTAGCATTTGGTAGGCATGTTAGTGCACTTACTTAATATGTCAATTCTGAGGCATGCTTCGCTGAAGATCCAACTGGGGAGAAATGGGACCGTAGGTTTGTCAATACTTAGGATGTCAAGTGTATGTTAACCATGGTCGAATCTTTAATGTCTGAAAAGTATTCAACCTATTTATTGCACGCTCCTAACAATAGTCGGTTCACATTAATTACGTTAATTCACTTAATTATATCAACATTGATGATATGGAAATGCTGAAGATCCAAAAAATAGGAACAAGACCGTGGTCAAGAATGCCCCCGAATAGGTTCTCTAAGGCACCAATCGCTGGGAGATATACAATAAAATATATAAATAATGTATAATAATGATATTATTAGATGGCTTTCTGTGTTACCCAGCAAGAAATTGGGAACATATAAATGTGTGAATAAGTTTGTTAAAGTACTTACTTATGCTGACATTGGTGGTGCAGTGTGTTGTAATCCTGGGGGATTTGTAAGCTGGAAAGGCTAAAGTTAGCTAATGGTGCTGAGAAGTTGCTCCCGAAGAGCGCAACAATAGTGTCGGGAGACCGCTTGCAAGGATATCGGAGGATGCCGTCAGCTATGGTGAATTGAGGACTGCCGCTGGGCAAAGAGAAACGCCGGTGCCTCGCGTGCTTCGGTCAGAAGCAAAGCTGAGGTTCGGGCACGAAAGGAGGGGGCAGAGCTAAGCTCCATTTCTCCCCAGTTGGCTCTACAGCGAAGCACGCCTCAGAATTGACATATTAAGTAAGTGCACTAACACGCCTACCAAATGCTGATAAGTTTTTGCACTTAACATTGAATATATTCCAGGTACCAACACCCTGCAGGTACTGTGCTACTCACAAGCAGCATCAGTTCACAATTTCGCATCTCATCTCTAACCTACATAACCGATCACCTTATCTCATCTCATGCGCAGTGGATGCATCTGACATCCTATCACCTGCAGTTGAGCAAGTGAGTACACCAAAAAACTTTTTTGAAACAAATCCATTCGTTCATGCAAGATATTCCTCTCCGCTATTCCTTAAACTTATTTTAGCACGGTGTTTAAATCTATTTTTTCAGGTATTATATACTAACAGGAATTGGTACAGAACCGGTACATTCACCAGCAGCTTATAAGTTTTTACTTCCCCTCTCATAAGTATTTTCCTAGGGTGTAGCGCCAGTGTATATGTTCAATACAAGTTCTGAGATCTACATTTCAACCAACGCCATAATACCATATTCTACAACATTAGAAATATTGATTTCATTTCAGATAGTAATTGCTAGTATACTCGTGTGTTTTTAAACAGGTATGATGGATAAGTAAGGGCAAAAAGCTATTGATCCACCATGATTCTTTTTATAAACCATACAACCTGTGTTCAGTGCACATCCATCCTTGCTTAGAAATCAATAATGGCTTAGCACAACACTTTAGAGCTGGATAAATGCTTTTTACTCAAGGCTTATGAAGCCCCCCTCCTTTTTTCAGATTTTGTTAGAGGTTGATTACGTAAATTGAGGTTTTATAAACTTTGTTTTGGTACATCCTGATCATTCTTTGGATGTAAAAGTCAGATATCAAACTTTTTTTAAAAAAAAACCTCATTGCAATATTAAAAATGTATTAACATTTTTAAAACCAGGCAACTTTCCCCCGTGCATAACCAGGCCCCATTTTTTTTTCATAAATGGGGGTTTAAAAAGCTGTAGATGTTTTTTCTCATTTAGTATTCAAATAATTTTTGCATCTTTTTTTTGTGATATGATATTAGCATGATCACTATGTTAAAAAAGCCATATAAAAGAAGTGAGGAAACAAATTTCCAAATTAGCAATAAAATTTAGCATACACTTTTGCCCGACCCTTTTTTCTGTGGGGCTTGGGATTATATTCTTTAACCCTTACTGTGCACTTTATCATAACCTGCTGCTGCTCTCTTTTTCCCCCCTCATTTTGGGGGCCCCATTCCTGCCTTGTCTTTTTAAATTCACTTTTAAAACTATTGGGTTTTTTAATAAAGATATTCTTTTACTTTTTACTTTGTTTCCTCACTTCTTATCTATAAGGCATCTTTCCATAGTAGAAACATGCTAATCACATACTGTTCAAATGCTTTAAACTCCTTTTAA
>JARQOD010000002.1:300171601-300241335 GCA_033576555.1 Oophaga sylvatica | reverse complement strand
GTGATCCAGCCGGACACCCCTGTCGTACATGTAAGTACCTTTGTATTACAACACATTTTAATGTACATGCCAAAGTGTACTTAAATTTAAAAAATATTATTGTGAAATGTAGATAAAATGGCAGAATATATCCCTTCATGTACTGATAATTATGTAGCTCAACGGTTGAGGCCTTTCCATTTAAAAGTGTCGTTTTCACAATTTTGCTGTTTTTGGGTATAGTGTGAAGATACATTTCTTTGTCTATACAAGTGTCGTTTTCACATTTTTGCTGTATATGGGTGTTATAGTGTGAAGATTAATTTCTTTGTCTTTGTGATTTACCATTTGTTTTTTGTTCATGCAGGACACAGAAGAGGCTGTCTCCACACCTCCAACTGAACAAGACAGCATGCCGTTGATCATAGACGAAGTAGTCGAGCCACCATCATCTGTGCGGAGGCGGCTTTCACTTTCAGGAACGAAAAGGAAGGCTCCCACCTCGTCTCCCACCTCGGCTACTCCTGAATTGGTGGAAATTGCGAAAAAACTTCTTACGGCAGAAAAAGAAACTAAAATAACTGGCTTTTCATATTTTGCTAATGAGAAGCTGCCTACTCTGGATCCTGTTCAGCGGCTTCATGCAGAGAGACTGATGTTTGAGGTACTGACTCAAGCGTCTTTTGGAACCCTTGACAACAGATATGTCGTCATGCCAAGACCGCAGTACCCGGACTACTCATGGCCGCACAATCCTGTGCCAAACCCAGTTGGGATAAACCCAAACGCTGGTGCTCCCCCTTATTTTTATTCACCGCAGAGTCAGCGTGGTAATGGCAATGATCCATCTTACTAGCAGTTGTAGTTTTTAAAATGTTTTACAAAAGTTTTTTTGGTTGTTTTATATTTTTACATTGATACCTTTTTTAATAAAAAAACTTATTTATCTAATGAATTGTGGTCTTCTCTTATGTGATGTCAACTATTAAAATGTTGTATTTTTATTACATCTACTTGTCACACATGAGGTCATGGGAGTACTAGCTATCATAGGTGTTCCATCATAGGGAAAAAATGAAATGAAAAAAATTTCAAAAATTAACATTTTTTTTAAGGCCCTGATCACACTAGCGCTAAAACCTTATACTAAAAAATAATACACCACACCTGCATAGATTAACGTAAAATATAAAATATATATTATTGTCATATATATATATATTTTTTTTTAAAATAAAGATATAAAATGTAAACAAAAACAAAAAAAAAACATAACAAAATAAAAAATTATAAACTAATTATTTATTAAAAAATAAAAAAAAAATTCAAAAAAAAAACTTAATGAGGGCCCCGGTGTCCAGCCGCTGCCCTCTCCAGCATCACCCCGTGTTGATGCAGAGCCTCCATTGCACTTTGCAGCTCTGCCACCGCTGTCTGCATCGCTGCCACAGCGCTGCACATTTTCGCCATCCCCCGGCGGTGGGACACCAACAGGTCCTGGGCAGTCGGGATTTCTGTGGAGGAAAAGGTAACAGTTAATAGTGAATTCTGTTGCAACATCAACATGTACATGTTATGTTAATTAACACTTACGGTTGTCGTCAGACGACCCGCTGACCGCCCACCCAGAACCTGTTGGTCCGCCGGCTAGGGAAACACAGAAAAATTTTTTTATATCACAACAGTCATTACACATAAGACCTTACAAAGTTCTCAAACTTGTCTGAAGCTTATATAATGTGGGTTAATTACCTGATGGGGAGCCTGCATCCGTGTGATGGGATGATGCTGGAGAGAAGACAATGGAAGGTGAGGTGCTTGATGACCCCGACTGTGGAGGGGGGTTGCTGCCAGGGAAGGGGCTGAAGGGATGGAGAGGTGTGGTGAGGATGGTGGTGGAGGGGTAGCCGGAGATGGAGGTGGAGGGGTAGCTGGGGACGGTGGAGCAGCTGGTGCTGGTGATGGTGAAGGTGGTGCTGTAAATAAAATATACAATTCAGTCAAATAATCCTTCTACTAACCCCGTTACTGCCAGTACTTCCATCTATGCCTGTAAACCCCCTCACGACTGGTACTCCCTTCACTGCCTGCCCTATCACTGCTGGTACTCCCATCACTGCGGGTGCATTGATATAGGTAGATAAGGCTACTTGCGTTTTTTTGCGCAGCGCAACTTGCGCTATCGGACGCATGCGCAATGTTCCCCTATCTTTAACATGGCGGGCGCAGGGTCTAGCGCTTGCACGCGTACATGTGCGTTTGTCGTGCGCTGCGCATTTTCCATGTGTACACGCATACGCGCTAGACGCTACATGTTGCATTTTTTTTTCCGGTCAAAAAAAAAAAAAAGAGATGATTGAGACAGAGATGATGGAGACAGAGATGATAGAGCCAGAGATGATGGAGACAGAAATGATAGAAATGTGACACATAGACAACGCATGCGCCAAAACAACCCAAACGCATGCAAAACGCATGAAATCGCAGACAAACGCTGTTTTTTTTTGTCGAAATGCGCATGCTGATGCGACTAAATATCGCAGCGTTTATAAGCATTTGCAGGCGTTTTTTTAATGCGCTTCTTGTGCGCTCGAAACGTATCGCTAAAAAACGCAAGTGTGAAAGTAGCCTACCCCACAAAACATAACCTATCCAGATACCCTCATCAATACTCACTCAGAGGCCTGCGGAGCTGGGCCCGGATGCTGGCGACCCTATCGCGTGAGCGATATCGCAGGTCCGCCAGCTTCTTTCTGATCTGTGCTCTTGTACGACACACATTAAATCTCCTCTGCAGGCCCCGCTGGATCCTCTGCAGGCATACCCTTTTGTGGCGCATTGGATGCGCCACAGGTAGCCTGCAGTGGTAGTCCCAGAGGTCCGTCTTCTTTATGAGATAACGGACCTCCTCGTCCGTCCATTTTGGGCCGCGCTGTCTCTGTCTCGCCGCCGCCATTGCCGCCATCACAAACAACAGAGCATTGGGCGACGCCAGCGCCATGACGTCACAGCGTGCGCACGTTACGTGCGGCCGCACTCGCGACGCAAAACGGTTTTGCGATTGAAAATTGACCGCAGCAGCCATGCGCCAGCCAAGCACAGATATGAGATGCTGTTGCAATCGCAATACCACTGTTCCAAGCTAGGCGATCACAATGGCGGTGTCATGTCTTTATGGCTGGGGCTCGTGACAATCTTCACCTTGCAAATCACAATAGCTTTTTGCATATCTGTTTGCATATCTGTGTAGCTGCAGTGTGTGAGTAGTCACATTGCGATCACAATGACGTCGCATTTCTTTATGGCTGGGGCTCGCGAATCACCTTGCAAATCACAATAGCTTTTTGCATATCTGTTTGCATATCTGTGTAGCTGGTGTGTGAGTAGTCACATTGCGATCACAATGACGTTGCATTTCTTTATGGCTGGGGCTCGCGAATCACCTTGCAAATCACAATAGCTTTTTGCATATCTGTTTGCATATCTGTGTAGCTGGTGTGTGAGTAGTCACATTGCGATCACAATGATGTCGCATTTCTTTATGGCTGGGGCTCGCGAATCACCTTGCAAATCACAATAGCTTTTTGCATATCTGTTTGCATATCTGTGTAGCTGGTGTGTGAGTAGTCACATTGCGATCACAATGACGTCGCATTTCTTTATGGCTGGGGCTCGCGAATCACCTTGCAAATCACAATAGCTTTTTCGCATATCTGTTTGCATATCTGTGTAGCTGGTGTCTGAGTAGTCACATTGCGATCATAATGACGTCGCATATCTGTGAATAGCTGTGATTCCCTGGTGAATGTTGACCTTTACCTCCCAAGAATTTTCAAATATATGTATAACAATTTTTTAATCTTTCATATATGACTAAAATATATATATTATATATTTAAACTTTATATATGCAGCTGTGGTGTATTATCTGTTATATATAATTATAATGTTTGAACGCTAGTGAGACCATAGGCCCTTAAAATAATTGAAAATATTTGAAAATTTTTTCTTTATTTTTTTAACAATTAACTCCTATGACTGATGGTACTCCCATGACCCCGTGTGTGACAAGTAGATACAATGTAAAACCAAAAATAGACAACAAAAAAGCCTTTGAAAAGATTTTAAAAACTGCAGCTGCTGGTAACATGTCTCTTTGCCATCCCCATTACTCCCTCCCCACATCTCACCCATCATTAGCCCTTCTCCCATATTGGTAAAATAATTGAAAAAAACACGAATGCATTTTTAAAATAAAAATAATTTACTATAAAAACATTGTTAAAAAAAAGGGTAAAGTTAAACATTCTCAAAATCTAACTAGACCTGATGCTGCCAACTCACTGCACCAGGCCCATTAAAGTAATGGCAGTACTTGTCTCTGCTGGCCTTCGCATTGTCCTTGCTCCTGCCTTGATTGACAGGTTGAAGGCCTGCAATAGCCGGATCATTGTCACGCCATTCTCCAAGCACCACGTCACCATTGCTGTCCGAGTCCATGAAGCCTTTGCGTAGAAAATTGTGCAGCACACAACAGGCCAACACCACAGAGTCTATGGATTCCAGCTTCATATTGATTGGAGCGTGGAAAACCCTGAAGCGGTTGGCCATTATGCCGAAGGCATTCTCCACAACGCGCCGTGCCCTAGACAGTCTGTAGTTAAAAATCCGCCTTTCCCCTGTCAAAGTCTTTTGTGGATACGGTTTAACAAGATGCTCATGAAGGGGGAAGGCTTCATTGCCCACAAACACAAAGTTTAGGTTGGCGGTGGTGTCCATGTTGGTTGGCAAGTTAAGTTTATTATTAAACAACCGTTCACCAAAACTTGTGTGCTCCAAAACGCCACCGTCAGAAACCCTTCCATTAATGCCAACATTAACGTCAATAAACTCATAATTGGCATTAACAAGGGCCATGAGGATCACGCTGAAGTAGCCCTTGTAATTATGAAAAAAGGATCCGCTGTTGGCTGGTTGCGTGATCCGCACATGTTTGCCATCCAAGGCACCACAACAGTTTGGGAACTGCCAAATCCTTTCAAAATCAGAGGCAATTATTTGCCATTCCGCCACTGATTTGGGAAAAGGCATGTAGCTCCATAAACTGCGGACGATGGCGTTGCATGTCTCCGGAATTAGTTCTCCAAGCAGCGACCGAGAAATTGCAGCAGAATATTGCAAATCCTTCATTGAACGTCCGGTTGCCAGAAATCGCAGCGTTACTGCCAAACGTTCCTCTGCTGAAACAGCTGCACGCATCCGTGTATCCTGCCGTTCAATGAGTGGCCTCACAGCTTCCAGTAGGAGCTTGAATGAATCCTCCGACATCCGTAGATAATTCCGGAAATCCTGCGGATTCTTCTCCTGCAATTCCCTCACTAGATGCATGTGGGAGAATTTGGACCTCTGCTCCAGCCATTCACTGGTCCACATGCGACGCTTTCGCTTGGAGCGCCTCTCTTCCACCCGTGCCTCTTCTTGACGATCTGCCTCCATTGACAGTGCAACTGCCACAATCATACGCTCCGCGGTGGACAGGTTCATTATGTAACCTGTACGGTAAAGAAGAGAACAGTTAATTACTAATTAATTACTATTAATAAAGTGTTTAAACAAAATAAAATAAAGAATAAAATAAAAAATATATAAAAAAAATAGAATTTAACTTTTCAGTTAACATTTAATATACAGTTTACAAACGTCTAAAATGGTGGGGGGTGTAAAATAAATAAAGCAGACGAAAAAATAATAAAATAAGGTCAGGGGTGTAAAAAAAATAAAGCAGACGAAAAAAATAATAAAATAAGGTCAGGGGTGTAAAAAAAATAAAGCAGACGAAAAAATAATAAAATAAGGTCAGGGGTGTAAAATAAATAAAGCAGACGAAAAAAAAATAAAATAAGGTCAGGGGTGTAAAATAAATAAAGCAGACGAAAAAAAAATAAAATAAGGTCAGGGGTGTAAAATAAATAAAGCAGACGAAAAAATAATAAAATAAGGTCAGGGGTGTAAAAAAATAAAGCAGACGAAAAAATAATAAAATAAGGTCAGGGGTGTAAAATAAATAAAGCAGAAAAAAAAAAAAGGTCAAAAAACATTATCAAACAACATCACAAACAATATGTACCTTGAATCCAAATATTCCGAAGATCCAAATCAAAATGGGGATGGATAGTGCTCTAGCGGGATCGCAAAACCCACCACTGCGCCACAAACAGGATCGCAAAACTCCAACACACGATACTATCCTCGCAACAACGCACAAAGAGTCACCCACAAAGCGCTCTGGAAACAATGGATGGGGGTGCAGTTATTATAGCTGAGGTGATGTTGTGGTCACCAATCGGAGCTGAAGGGCGTTAACGAAAGAAAACAAAGTCCCACCTGCGCCGCTGACTAATGCGTCGTCAACGAGGTCGCACATCGTTCACAAAAGGTGCCAGACACAGCGATTCAGGCTCACCAGCGGGACGCCAACGATCAAAATATGGTCCAGAACTCTAGTGAACGATCGCGAGATCACAGCAGGGGCCACGTCGTTGCTACATGCCACACACAACAACGTCACTAACGAGATCGCTAAATAGTGACTTTTTTAGCGATCTCGTTAGCGTTCTTGTTTAGTGTGGCATACCCTTTAGTGTTTTTTCTGGTGGCCAGTTCCCTTTTATACCATGTTTACCTTCCTATTGCTGTATACACAATACTGAACCAGTGATTGTGTATACAGATTAAGAAGCACTGATAGTACTTCCTCATCCAGATCAAGTGATCATGTGGTAGCTGCGTGTAAGTAGAGAGCAGGAACTACTGTGTACTAGGAGATCCAGTCAGTTCTGCTATACAGGCAAGAGGCTGAAATTCACCTGTAACTGGTGCTAATATACCAGTTACATGGGAAATAAAAAATGCAAAGAATGTCTTATTATGTTAAAATTCCGCACAAAGGTCTTTTAAGACCTTTGGGGGACCCAGTGTGTGAAATAAGATTAAAAAAAAATTAAAAAAGCAAAAATAAAATAGAAAAAACATAAATAAATCTAACGACACTGCCAGTCTAAGTCACTGTTTCTAGCCTTATTCCCATCAAAAAATATACGTCCAATATGTATAAAAAGAATAATTTATATAGAAAGCGGAACGCAATTTAAAATGTTTTTAGCAATCCTTTCTGGTCATAAGAAAAATAGAAACGTACTTCCAATTTTTTATTACATTTTTCCCCTCAAGATCAGTAAAAAATTAAAATAAACATATATGAAATAAAAATCAAGCCCAGTATCACGAAAAATAATCGTTAATAGCACATTTATTATAAATCTCAAATATGTGCCTAGTCAGGAATGGGGGCAATGGCCCGGTCCTGAACTGGCTAATGATTGATATGTATTTACATTATGAATTACAATTCATTGCATGTCCTTCATGTAATTTGGGATATATTTTACACTTATGTATTTTTGTGAAACCATAAGTATTAGTTTTGCTTCAATTAGCTAATTAATATGTTTGTAACACCTTTATTGCTGTCTCTTTATATAGAGTATATTCACTTCATCTTATATAACACTTGAGAAAGACTTTGCCAATTTGAGCAGAAATGTTAATTGGGCTAATTTTTCCATCATCTGATTTTGGAGTGATGATCCATTTTTTGTAGTTTTTGTAAGTAAGAGGTTTTGGTGATTACCTTGGTGGCTCTGTACCCATCTTTATAGAGAAAAGTGCTGTTTTTAGATATTAGACAGACAGACAGACAGACAGACAGACAGACAGACAGACAGACAGACAGACAGACAGACAGATAGATAGATAGATAGATAGATAGATAGATAGATAGATAGATAGATAGATAGATAGATAATGGTCACTACTAAGGTTAAAAGGAGAAAAATTACCAGCATCAATACCTGAACAGTATCTTTACTTTGCTCTTTGTATGCATTATATTCTTGGCAGAACTTTATCTGAGTATGAAGGTATGCCACGTCACTTAATGTAGTCAGGACCCAGTGCTTGGATTCTTCACGCTCATCACCTCCAGATTTTATGGACAGACTTTTTTCACTTGGGGATGTTTTCATATCTGAAAATGACAAAGTAAATGAAATTCTGAAATAAAATGACATTTGTAATGAAACTAAAATACTGTCTATTATACAACCCCAATTTCAAAAAAGTTGGGATGCTGCATATAATGTAAGGAAAACAAGGATGCAATGATTTAAACATATATATTCAGATTTTATTCACAACAGAATAGAACACATATCAGACATTGAAAGGTAGACATTTTTTTCATTCATCTGAAATAATTACCACTCATTTACAAATTGATGGCAGCAACACATCTTAAAAAAGTTAGTACAAGGCCATGTCTACCATTGTGCAGCATCACCCGCTTCTTTTACAACAGTCTGCACACATCAGAGCAGCAAGGAGACCAATTAATTAAGTTTTGGGAGAGGAATGTTGTCATTTTTGTCACTTATTTGTATCCCTGTCCTAACTTTTTTGACATGTGTTGCTGCGAACAATTTCTAAATTAGTTATATTTTTCAAATCAAAGGGAAAAATGTCTTTGATCATCTGATCTGTGTTCTATGTTATGTTGTGAATTAAATACGGCTGTAAGATTTCCAAATCATTGCATTTCCATAGCATCCCAACTCATATAGAAGCTTATGGGAGAGGTCACAATCACAGGGAATGGGAGAAGGGTACTAGAAAAGCAATAAGCCAAAGATGGCTGTGTGTTACAATCTGCAGAAATAACGCATAGATGGAAGTAGTCATTAGAGATGAGCGGTGTTCGAATCGAACTGTTCGCCAATCTCAAATTCGAGCTGTTTTGGGCGGTGTTCGAGTCGTTCGACGAACCCGAACGATTTGGAAAAAATCCGGCTGTTCGAGGTTATGTTCGATACTGTTCGTGCACCAAAATCGTAACTGGATTTTTTCTCAGTAATGCTGAGAATCAATGTTAATACACAGTTTGAGTGTACAGCGGGGCAGGGGGAGGGGCATGGGATGGATCTCTGCAGAAATAATGAAGATCTCAATTTTTTTTTCTCTTTCCCGCATTTCCAGTGGGCGGTGCAGTCTGTCAGCCTATCAGCAGCGCACACACGGAGCAAATTTTTTTTTTTTCACACAAGCAACGGCATGGCTGTGTATGTCACATGTCCTTGCCCTATAAGACCCAGCCATTTTCCCCGTCACCACCATTTTCTCACTGCTGCAGCTCAGTGTTAGACGGCACTGCTGCTGCTGTGAGCGCTATCTTGTGCAGCAGCAAATTGGAAGCAAAATTTCACTTAAAGCGACAGAAAGGTTTAGGGAGTAGGGAGTGGGACTAGTTTGTAATTGCAGCCCTTTGAGGGTTAGGTTAAAGCAGTTCCTAGCACTTTTAGCAGGCAGGTCTGTGCTCTTAATAAATAGATAGGTTGGGAGTAGTGACTATTTGTAATTGCAGCCCTTTTGAAGGCTAGGTTACATCAGTTCCTATCACTTTTTGCCAGCTCCACAAACGTTCAAATAACAACGAATTTTGAGCTGCATCTTGTCTGTAAAATAATTGTGGACATAGTAGCAGTGTGTGGTACTCATTCTATTAGGCCATCTATACAAAGCTCCACAAGCGTTCAAATAAATACGAATTTTTAGCCGCATCTTGCCTGTAGAATAATTGTGGGCATAGTAGCAGTGTGTGGTACTCATTCTATTAGGCCATCTATACAAAGCTCCACCTGCGTTCAAATAAATATGAATTTTTAGCTGCATCCCTTCAGCCTTGCGGTAATCAATTGTTCTTCCTGGTCTTGCTTGGAGCTCAGCTTGCATTCCTGCTCTCATTCAGATAAGTGATTTGCTTTTTTTTTCCTCTGGTTGGATTTTCTTTGCTTGTTTGCTGCTTAGCAGTAGACTTCAGCCTAGTCCCCTTTGGGGCCTGGCGCTGCAATTGTGCTCAGTTTGTGTTTGCACTTTTGCTCTGCTCCTTTGTCACTTTTTATTTGCTGAATTGCTGTGTGTTACACCAGAGATCTGATTTAGGTGGTAGAGATCATGTGATCTCAGGTATTTTGTTAATCAGAAGTGTTGGTATTTTTGTCAGGGTTTTTTTGGGTTACAGTCAGAATTTTTTCCTATACTTTTCTATCTAGACAGATTGGGCCCCAGCGTTTGCTCATTCTATTTTCTGTCTGTGTCCATATTTTCTTCTTGTCTAACCGCCATTACATGTTTGGGGGCTTCCTATTTCTTTGGGGGTTCTGCTACGGGGCAGATAGCTTTCATCTTTCTGTCTTTAGGTGTAGCTATCTCTCCGGCTGTGATGAGGCGTCTAGGATCACCGTAGGTACGCTCCACGGCTACTTCTAGTGTTGCGGTTAGTTTAGGGTCCTGCAATCCAATAGGTTCCAGCCTCTCTGGTGTATTGCTACTTTGCTATTTTTGCTATTTCAGCTACCGAAACATAACAGTATTACTGGACAAACTGAAAATTATATGGTACTCAACAGAAGGGAAAAATTGTAAAAGGAAAAAGAAAAAGGGAGTTGTCAGAATTTTTTTTTCTCTGTTTGTTGCATTTTTTCCCTCTTTTCTCTGGGTGCTGAGGAGGAATTTTTTTTTTCTCAATGGAGTTTGCACAGTTGTCTGGCCGTGTGGAGCAGCTTGCCACTGAGGTTCAGAGTACTGCTACCTATCTTGCTAGGTTGCCGGATGTGGAACCTAGGATACCCATACCTGATTTATTTTTGGGGGATCGGTCTAAATTTCTGAATTTCAAAAATAACTGTAAGTTGTTTTTTGCCTTAACCCCTTCATGACCCAGCCTATTTTGACCTTAAAGACATTGCCATTTTTTGCAATTCTGACCAGTGTCCCTTTATGAGGTAATAACTCAGGAACGCTTCAACGGATCCTAGCGATTCTGAGATTGTTTTTTCGTGACATATTGGCTTCATGTTAGTGGTAAATTAAGGTCGATAATTTTTGCGTTTATTTGTGAAAAAAATGGAAATTTGGCGAAAATTCTGAAAATTTTGTAATTTTCAAATTTTTAATTTTTATTCTGTTAAACCAGAGAGTTATGTGGCACAAAATAGTTAATAAATAACATTTCCCACATGTCTACTTTACATCAGCACAATTTTGGGAACATTTTTTTTGTTAGGAAGTTATAAGGGTTAAAAGTTGACCAGCGATTTCTCCTTTTTACATCAAAATTTACAAAACCATTTTTTTTAGGGACCACCTCACATTTGAAGTCACTTTGAGGGTCTATATGGCAGAAAATACCCAAAAGTGACACCTTTATAAAAACTGCACCCCTCAAGCTACTCAAAACTACATTCAAGAAGATTATTAACCCTTCAGGTGCTTCACAGGAACTAAAGCAACGTGGAAGGAAAAAATGGACATTTTAATTTTTCCAACAAAAATTTTCTTTTAGCATAATTTTTTCATTTTTACATGGGCATCAGGATAAAATGGATCCTAAAATTTGTTGGGCAATTTCTCCTGAGTACACAGATACCTCATATGTGGTCATAAACCACTGTATGGGCGCACAGCAGGGCTCAGAAGGGAAGGAGCGCCATTTGACTTTTTGAATAGAAAATATGCTGGAATATTTAGCGGTTGCCATGTCACATTTGGAGAGTCCCTGTGTGCCTAAACATTGGAGCTCCCCCACAAGTGACCCCATTTTGGAAACTAGACCTCCTAAGGAACTTATCTAGATGCATAGTGATCACTTTGAACCCCAAGGTGCTTCACAAATTGATCTGTAAAAAAAAGAAAGTACTTTTTTTCACAAAAATTTTCTTTTAGCCTCAGTTTTTTTCATTTTCACATGGGCAACAGTATAAATTGGATCCTAAAATTTGTTGGGCAATTTCTCCTGAGTACACAGATACCTCATATGTGGTCATAAATTACTGTTTGGGCGCACAGCAGGGCTCAGAAGGGAAGGAGCGCCATTTGACTTTTTGAATAGAAAATATGCTGGAATATTTAGCGGTTGCCATGTCGCATTTGGAGAGTCCCTGTGTGCCTAAACATTGGAGCTCCCCCACAAGTGACCCCATTTTGGAAACTAGACCCCCTAAGGAACTTATCTAGATGCATAGTGAGCACTTTGAACCCCCAGTTGCTTCACAAATTGATCCGTAAAAAAAAGAAAGTACTTTTTTTTCACAAAAATTTTCTTTTAGCCTCAGTTTTTTTCATTTTCACATGGGCAACAGTATAAATTGGATCCTAAAATTTGTTGGGCAATTTCTCCTGAGTACACAGATACCTCATATGTGGTCATAAACCACTGTTTGGGCGCACGGCAGGGCTCAGAAGGGAAGGAGCGCCATTTGACTTTTTGAATGGAAAATATGCAGGAATATTTAGCGGTTGCCATGTCGCATTTGGAGAGTCCCTGTGTGCCTAAACATTGGAGCTCCCCCACAAGTGACCCCATTTTGGAAACTAGACCCCCTAAGGAACTTATCTAGATGCATAGTGAGCACTTTGAACCCCCAGTGCTTCACAAATTGATCTGTAAAAAAAAGAAAGTACTTTTTTTTCACAAAAATTTTCTTTTAGCCTCAGTTTTTTTCATTTTCACATGGGCAACAGTATAAATTGGATCCTAAAATTTGTTGGGCAATTTCTCCTGAGTACACAGATACCTCATATGTGGTCATAAACCACTGTTTGGGCGCACGGCAGGGCTCAGAAGGGAAGGAGCGCCATTTGACTTTTTGAATGGAAAATATGCTGGAATATTTAGCGGTTGCCATGTTGCATTTGGAGAGTCCCTGTGTGCCTAAACATTGGAGCTCCCCCACAAGTGACCCCATTTTGGAAACTAGACCCCCTAAGGAACTTATCTAGATGCATAGTGAGCACTTTGAACCTCCAGGTGCTTCACAAATTGATCCGTAAAAAAAAGAAAGTACTTTTTTTCACAAAAATTTTCTTTTAGCCTCAGTTTTTTTCATTTTCACATGGGCAACAGTATAAATTGGATCCTAAAATTTGTTGGGCAATTTCTCCTGAGTACAAGATACCTCATATGTGGTCATAAACCACTGTTTGGGCGCACGGCAGGGCTCTAAGGGAAGGAGCGCCATTTGACTTTTTGAATGGAAAATATGCTGGAATATTTAGCGTTGCCATGTCGCATTTGGAGAGTCCCTGTGTGCCTAAACATTGGAGCTCCCCCACAAGTGACCCCATTTTGGAAACTAGACCCCTAAGGAACTTATCTAGATGCATAGTGAGCACTTTGAACCCCCAGGTGCTTCACAAATTGATCTGAAAAAAAAAATCATTTTTTTTCACAAAAATTTTCTTTTAGCCTCATTTTTTCATTTTCACATGGCAACAGTATAAATTGGATCCAAAATTTGTTGGTGCAATTTGTCCTGAGTACCAGATACCTCATATGTGGGTCAAACCACTGTTTGGGCACACGCAGGGCTCGAAGGGAAGGGCCATTGACTTTTGAATGGAAAATTGCTGGAATATTTGCGGTTCATGTTGCATTTGCAGAGTCCCTGATGTGCCTAAACATGAGCTCCCCACAAGTGACCCCATTTTGGAAACTAGACCCCTAAGAACTTATCTAGATGCATAGTGAGCACTTTGAACCTCCAGGTGCTTCACAAATTAACCCGAAAAAAAAGAAAGTTATTTTTTTCCACAAAAATTCTTTTAGCCCAGTTTTTTTCATTTTCACATGGGCAACAGATAAATTGATCCCAAAATTTGTTGGGCAATTTTCCTGAGTAATAGATACCCATATGTGGTCATAAACCACTGTTTGGGCACACGGCAGGGCTCTTAAGGAAGGAGCGCCATTGACTTTTGAATGCCACAATATGCTGGAATTTTAGGCGATCCCTGTCGCTTTGAGAGTCCCTGTGTGCCTAAACATTGGAGCTCCCCACACAGTGACCCCATTTTAGGAAACTAGACGCCCTAAGGAACTTACTAGATGCTGTGATGAGACTTTGAACCCCAGGTGCTTCACAGAAGTTTATAACGCAGAGCCGTGAAAATATAAAAATCATTTTTTTTCCAAAAAATAGACTTTTTTAGTCCCACATTTTTTTATTTTCACAATGGTTACAGGAGAAATTGGACCCCAAAAGTTGTTGTCCAGTTTGTCCTGAGTTAACGCTAGTACCCCATATGTGGGGGGAACCACTGTTTGGGCACACGTCAGGGCTCGGAAGGGATGTGGTGACGCTTTGAAATGCCGACTTGATGGAATGGTCTGCGGGCATCTTGTTACGTTTGCAGAGCCCCTGATGTGCCTAAACAGTAGAAACTCCCCACAAGTGACCCCATTTAGGAAACTAGACCCCGCAAAGAACTTATCTAGATGTGTGGTGAGCACTTTGAACCCCAAGGGCTACACAGAAGTTTATAACGCCCGGGCATGAAAATAAAAAAATCATATTTTTTCCACAATCAGGATCTTTTAGTCCCCAATTTTTTTATTTTCCCAAGGGTAACATGAGAAATTAGACCCCAAAAGTTGTTGTCCAATTTGTCCTGAGTATGCTGATATCCCATATGTGGGAGAAAACTACTGTATGGGCACACGTCGGGGCTCGGATGGGAAGTAGTGACGTTTTGAAATGCCCACTTGATGGAATGGTCTTCGGGCGTCATGTTACGTTTGCAGAGTCCCTGATGTGCCTAAACAGTAGAAACTCCCCACAAGTGACCCCATTTTAGAAACTAGATCCCCCAAGGAACTCCTATAGATGTGTGATAAGCACTTTGAATCTCCAAGTCCTTCACAGAAGTTTATAACGCAGAGCCGTGAAAATATAAAATCATTTTTTTTCCACAAAAATAATTTTTAGTCCCCAATTTTTTTTCCCAATGTTAACAGGAGAAATTAGAACCCCCAAAGTTGTTGTGCAATTTTTCCCGAGTACGCTGATACCTCATATGTGGGGATAAACCACTGTTTGGGCATACGTCGGGGCTTGGAATAAAGGGAGCACTGTTTGACTTTTTGAACGCAAAATTTGCAGGAATCAATGGTGGCGCCATGTCGCGTATGGAGATCCCCTGATGTGCCTAAATAGTGGAAACCCCTCAATTCTAACTCCAACACTAACCCCAACACACCCCTAACCCCAACCCTAACCCCTACACACACCTAACCCTAATACAAACCCTAATCATAACCCTAACCCCAACGCACCCCTAACCCTAATCCCAACTCTATCCATAAACCTAACTACAAGCCTAACCCTAATTCCAACCCTAACCCTAATTCCAACCATAACTCAAATTCCAACCCTAACCGTAATTCTAACCTTAACCCTAATGCTAACCCTAACCCTAGTTCTAACCCTAAGGCTGGGTTCATATTGCGTTTTACCAGCCCGTTCAACACGTAGCGTTGACCGGCTGGTAACGGTATAACATAACGCAATCGCGTTATGCTATACCCGCTAGCGCAGATGAATCAGCAGATAATCAGTCGCGGATCAGCAGCAAAATCAGTCGCGGATCAGCAACAAAATCCGCCGCGGATCAGCAGCAAAATCCGCCGCGGATCAGCAGCAAAATCCGCCGCGGATCAGCGGCGAAATCAGCCGCGGATCAGCGGCGAAATCCGCCGCGAATCAGCGGCGAATCCGCAATGGATCAGCAGCGAAATCCGCCGCGGATCAGCAGCGAAATCAGCCGCGGATGAGCAGCGAAATCAGCCGCGGATCAGCAGCAGAATCAGCCGCGGATCAGCAGCGAAATCAGCCGCGGATCAGCAGCGAAATCAGCCGCGGATCAGCAGCGAAATCCGCCGCGAATCAGCAGCGAAATCCGCCGCAGATCCGCAGCGAATCAGCAGCAAAATCAGTCGCGGATCAGCAGCAAAATCCACCGCGGATCAGCAGCGAAATCCGCCGCGGATCCGCAGCGAAACCGCCGCGGATCCGCAGCGAAATCAGTCGCGGATCCGCAGCGAATTCAGTAGCGGATCCGCAGCAAAATCCGCCGCGGATCAGCAGCGAAATCCGCCGCGGATCAGCAGCGAAATCCGCCGCGGATCAGCAGCGAAATCCGCCGCGGATCCGCGCGAATCAGCAGCAAAATCAGTTGCGGATCAGCAGCGAAATCCGCCGCGGATCAGCAGCGAAATCAGCCGCGCATCCGCAGCGAAATCAGTCGCGGATCCGCAGCGAAATCCGCCGCGGATCCGCAGCGAAATCTCCCGCGGATCCGCAGCGAAATCCGCCGCAGATCAGCAGCGAAATCAGCCGCGGATCCGCAGCGGATCAGCAGCGAATCCGCCGCGGATCAGCAGCGAAATCCGCCGCGGATCAGCAGCGAAATCCGCCGCGGATCAGCAGCGAAATCCGCCGCGGATCAGCAGCGAAATCAGCCGCGGATCAGCAGCGATATCCGCCGCGGATCCTCAGCGAAATCCGCCGCGGATCCGCAGCGAAATCGCCGCGGATCAGCAGCGAAATCAGCCGCGGATCCGCCGCGAAATCCGCCGCGGATCCGCCGCGAAATCCGCCGCGGATCAGCCGCGATCGCAGCAAAATCAGCTGCGGATCAGCAGCAAAATCCGCTAGGAAAAAAAAAAAAATTCTTTTTTTTATGTTTGTCCCTACCTATGACGGGGGGGGGTTCATTTACTTTTTTTTTATTTTGATCACTGTGACAGTTTATCACAGTGATCAAAATAATTTTTTTTACAATGGAGGGCGCACTGCGCATGCGCCGGCCGGCGGGCGCACTGCGCATGCGCCCGCCATTTTCCAAGATGGCGGCGCCCATGAAGAATCCCGGGCAGCCGCCGGGACGGATCCAGGGACATCGGTGAACCGGGAGAGGTGATAGGGGACGTCGGAAGGTGAGGGGGGGGGATCGGAAGGTGAGGGGGGGTGATCGCAGGAGCAGGGGAGCAGACAGCGACGGCGGTGACGATCGCTGCCATCTTTCGATGGCGGCGGCCGATCACCGCCGTGACATGGTGTGGGGGGGGTCTGATCGCGGTCTCCAGCCATGGCAGATGCTATTGCAGCATCGGCCATGGCTGGATTGTAATATTTCACCAGTTTCATTGGTGAAATATTACAAATCGCTCTGATTGGCAGTTTCACTTTTAACAGCCAATCAGAGCGATCGTGGCCACGTGGGGGTTAAGCCAACCCCCCTGTGGTGATGCAGTAAGGGTCCTGTTACTGCGGGTCGGGTGACCTTTCAGTGACCCCGGACCCCCGACCCGCAGTAACATGATTTATAGCATGACGCCTACGTTGGCGTCATGGGTCGGGATGGCACAGGTTTTCATGACGCCGACGTAGGCGTCATGGGTCGGGAAGGGGTTAAAGCCTAAGTCCTCAGGGAACGCAGCACAGCAGGTTCAAATTGTCATCTCTCTGCTGCGCGGCGACCCTCAGGATTGTGCTTTTTCTCTGACACCTGGGGATCCTGTTTTGAATGATGTTGATGTATTTTTTCAGGCTCTGAGGTTATTATACGATGAACCTAATGTCACTGATCAAGCTGAAAAGACCTTGTTGGCATTAAATCAGGGTCGTAAAGACGCTGAGCTGTACTGTCAGAAATTTCGAAAGTGGGCAGTCCTGACCAAATGGAATGATGATGCTTTGGCAGCCCTTCTTCGGAAGGGTCTGTCAGAAAATGTAAAGGACGTTATTATTATTATTTATTTATATAGCGCCATTAATCCCATAGTGGGATTCCCTGTTCCCACTGGTCCTCAATGATTCTATGTCTTTGGCTATTCAAATTGACAGACGTTTGCGTGAGTGCAGAAGTATGCGTGAGATAGTGTTGCCTTGTGAGCCAGCTCCTGAGCCCATGCAGTGTGATGGAGTGACTTCTGGGGCTCAGCGTCATGAGTTTCAAAAGCGCAATGGGTTATGTTTCTACTGTGGTGACGCTTCTCATGCTATTTCTGTCTGCCCTAAGCGGGGAAGACGTTTTGCGCGCTCAGTTGTCTTGGGTAGTGTTCAGACTAAATTTCTGTTGACTGTTACCCTGATTTGCTCCCTGTCCACATTTTCGGCTCAGGTTTTTGTTGATTCAGGAGCAGCTATTAACCTGATGGATTTTGACTTTGCCAAACGTTGTGGGTTTCCCATGATACCCCTGTGGTAGTCTATTCCTTTGCTGGGCATTGATTCTACCCCTTTACCGGAGAATAAACCCCAGTTTTCTACTCAGGTGATAATGAGGGTTGAACCAGATCATCAGGAGAGTTGCAAATTTCTGCATGACATTATTGTACTGGGTTTTCCTTGGTTACAGACTCATAATCCTGTTTTAAATTGGAAATCTGTGTCTGTGACCAGTTGGGGCTGCCAATGTGTTAGTGCTGACACTCCTGTTTTTTCTGCCTCTCCCCAGTCTCAGGATGTCCCTGACTTTTTCACTGATTTTTCGGATGTGTTTAGTGAGAGTAAGTCTGCATCCTTACCTCCTCACAGGAGCTATGACTGCGCTATTGAGTTAGTGCCTGGTGGTAAATTTCCTAAAGGTCGCCTTTTTAATTTATCTGTACCTGAACACGATGCTATGCGATCTTATATCAAGGAGTTTTTGGAGAAGGGTCATATCAGACTATCCTCTTCACCCTTTGGTGCCGGTTTTTAGTTTGTGGCCAAAAAGGATGATTCATTGAGGCCATGTATTGATTATCGCCTCCTGAATAAAATCACTGTTATATATCAATATCCGTTACCCTTGATTTCTGACCTATTTTCCAGAGTGAAAAGTGCTAGTTGGTTTACCAAGCTTGACCTCAGGGGGGCATATAACCTTATTCGCATTAAGCACGGGGATGAATGGAAGACGGCATTTAATACCCCTGAAGGGCATTTTGAGTACCTTGTGATGCCCTTTGGGCTCACTAATGCTCCTTCTGTCTTCCAGTCCTTCATGAATGACATTTTCAGGGATTTTGTGGATAAATTTCTGATTGTTTATTTGGATGATATCTTGATTTTTTCCAATGACTGGGACTCTCATGTGAAACATGTTCGGACTGTGATCCAGATTTTGAGAGAGAATGCACTGTATGTGAAGGGATCAAAGTGTCTTTTTGGCGTACAGAGGGTCTCATTTCTGGGATTCATTTTGTCTCCGTCTGTTATTGAAATGGACCCGGTCAAGGTTCAGGCCATCTGTGGTTGGGTTCAACCTACTTCATTGAAGGCTCTTCAGAGATTTTTGGGTTTTGCCAATGTTTATCATAAATTTATTGGTAATTTCTCCGGTATTGTTAAACCATTGACTGATTTGACCAAAAAGGGTTCCGATATGGTAAATTGGCCTCCTGAGGCAGTTTCTGCGTTTCAAGAACTTAAGCAGAGATTAATTTCTGCTCCTGTTCTACGGCAGCTTGATGTTTCTCTGCCGTTTCAGGTGGAGGTTGATGCCTCTGAGATTGGGGCAGGTGCCGTTTTGTCCCAAAGGGATCCAGAGACCTCTAAGAGTAACCCTTGTGCCTTTTTCTCTCGATAATTTTCTCCAACTGAACGTAATTATGACGGGGTAATCGGGAGTTATTGCCCATGAAGTGGGCCTTTGAAGAGTGAAGACATTGGCTGGAAGGAGCCAAACATCAGGTGGTGGTCCTCACGGACCATAAGAACCTAGTTTATCTCAAATCTGCCAACCGTCTTAATCCTAGACAGGCCAGGTGGGCCTTGTTTTTCACATGTTTTAATTTTGTGGTTTCTTTTCTTCCGGGCACTAAGAATGTTAAGGCGGATGCCCTCTCGAGGAGTTTCTTTGCGGATTCTCCTGAGTTATCTGATCCTGCTGTTATTTTGAAAGAGGGTGTAGTTCTTTCCGCCATCTTGCCCAATTTGAGACTGGCTCTGGAGGGGTGTCAGGAGGATAAACCTGAGCGCTGCCCAGTTGGGAAATTGTTTGTCCCAGACCAGTGGAAGAAGAGTGTGATGTCTGAGATTCATTGTTCCGCGTTGGCTGGTCATCCCGGGATTTTTGGTACCAGAGACTTGGTGAGACGGTCCTTTTGGTGGCCTACTTTGTCTCGTGACGTCAGGGACTTTGTGCAGTCCTGTGGGGGTCTTGCTCTCGTTCCAAGCCTTGCTCTCGTTCTAGTGGTTTGTTAATGCCATTACCTGTACCCAAGAGGCCATGGACTAATTTCTATGGATTTTATTTCCGACCTCCCTGTCTATCAGAGAATGACCATTATCTGGGTAATCTGTGATAGGTTTTCCAAGATGATACATCTTGTGCCATTACCTAAGTTGCCTTCCTCCTCCGAATTGGTGCCTTTGTTCTTTCAGCACGTGTTTCGGTTACATGGCATTCCGGAGAACATTGTGTCTGACAGAGGAGTCCAGTTTGTTTCCAGATTTTAGATGACATTTTGTTCTAAACTTGGTGTTCAGTTATCTTTCTCTTCTGCATTTCACCCTCAGACCAATGGACAAACCGAGAGAACAAACCAGACCTTGGAGACTTATTTGAGATGTTTTGTGTCTGCTGATCAAGATGACTGGGTCTCTTTTTTGCCTTTGGCTGAGTTTGCTCCTAATAATAGGGCTAGCTCTGCCACCTTGATGTCTCCATTTTTTTGCAATTCTGGGTTTCACCCTCGATTTTCTTCAGGACAGGCGGAGGCTTCTGTCTGTCCGGGGTTGACACTATTGTGGAGCGTATGCAGCAGATTTGGGACCAGGTAGTGGAGAGGTTGTCTCTCTCTCAAGAGAAGGCCCAGCGGTTTGCCAACCGGCATAGGACGGATGGTCCTCGTTTTAAAGTGGGGGACTTGGTTTGGTTGTCCTCAAGAAATATCCCTATGAAGGTTGCATCTCCAAAATTTAAGCCAAGGTTCATTGGACCTTATAAGATCATGGAAATTATTAATCCGGTTTCCTTCCGTTTGCTTCTTCCAGGGATATTTAAGATCCATAACGTGTTCCACAAGTCCTTATTGAAGAGGTTTGTCGAGCCAATGGTTCCTATGGCTGCGCCTCTCGACCCTGTTTTGGTGGAGGGCAATTTGGAGTATGTGGTTGAGAAAATATTGGATTCTCGTTTTCCTAGACGGAAACTCCAGTTTTTGGTTAAGTGGAGAGGTTATGGTCAGGAGGACAATTCTTGGTTGTTTGCTTCGGACATCCATGCTGGGAGACTGATCCATGCCTATCATCGAGCTCATCCTGATCGGCCTGGTTGCGCAGGTGAGGGTTCGGTGACCCCTCCTCAAGGGGGGGGTACTGTTGTGAATACTCTGGAGGCGACTTCTGAGCTGGGGCTCCCTCCGGTGGTTGCTGAGAGTAATGAACTAATTGCTGAATGGCCTTCAGCTGGCTCTGAATGGTCTGATATAAGTGACCTGAACTCCCTTCAGCCTTGCCGGTAATCAATTGTTCTTCCTGCTCTTGCTTGGAGCTCAGCTTGCATTCCTGCTCTCATTCAGATAAGTGATTTGCTTTTTTTTTCCTCTGGTTGGTTTTCTTTGCTTGTTTGCTGCTTAGCAGTAGACTTCAGCCTGGTCCCCTTTTGGGGCCTGGCGCTGCAATTGTGCTCAGTTTGTGTTTGCACTTTTGCTCTGTTCCTTTGTCACTTTTTATTTGCTGAATTGCTGTGTTATACCAGAGATCTGATTTAGGTGGTAGAGATCGTGTGATCTCAGGATTTTTGTTAATCAGAAGTGTTGGTAGTTTTGTCAGGGTTTTTTTGAGTTGCAGTCAGAATTCTTTCCTATACTTTTCTATCTAGACAGATTGGGCCCCAGCGTTTGCTCATTCTATTTTCTGTCTGTGTCGGTATTTTCTTCTTGTCTAACCGCCATTACATGTTTGGGGGCTTCCTATTTCTTTGGGGGTTCTGCTACGGGGCAGAGAGCTTTCATCTTTCTGCCTTTATGTGTACCTATCTCTCCGGCTGTGACGAGGCGTCTAGGATCACCGTAGGTACGCTCCACGGCTACTTCTAGTGTTGCGGTTAGTTTAGGGTCCTGCAATCCAATAGGTTCCAGCCTCTCTGGTGTATTGCTACTTTGCTATTTTTGCTATGTCTCCTCAGCTACCGAAACATAACACAAAGCTCCACCAGCGTTCAAATAAATACGAATTTTTAGCTGCATCTTGCCTGTGGAATTATTGTGGGCATAGTTGCAGTGTGTGGTACTCCTTCTGTTAGGCCATCTATACAAAGCTCCACCAGCATTCAAATAAATACGAATTTTTAGCTGCATCTTGCCTGTAGAATAATTGTGGGCATAGTAGCAGTGTGTGGTACTCTTTCTGTTAGGCCATCTATACAAAGCTCCACCTGCGTTCAAATAAATACGAATTTTTAGCTGCATCTTGCCTGTAGAATAATTGTGGGCATAGTAGCAGTGTGTGGTACTCCTTCTGTTAGGCCATCTATACAAAGCTCCACCTGCGTTCAAATAAATATGTATTTTTGTCTGCATCTTGCCTTTAGAATAATTGTGGGCATAGTAGCCGTGTGTGGCACTGATTCTATTAGGCCATCTATACAAAGCTCCACCAGCATTCAAATAAATACGAATTTTTAGCTGCATCTTGCCTGGACAATAATTTTGGGCATAGTAGCAGTGTGTGGTACTCATTCTATTAGGCCATCTAAACAAAGCTCCACCAGCGTTCAAATTCCTAATAAATTTTTATCTGCATCTTGCCTGTAGAATAATTGTGGGCATAGTAGCAGTGTGTGGTACTCATTCTATTAGGCCATCTATACAAAGCTCCACCAGCGTTCAAATAAATACGAATTTTTAGCTGCATCTTGCCTGGACAATAATTTTGGGCATAGTAGCAGTGTGTGGTACTCATTCTATTAGGCTATCTATACAAAGCTCCTCCAGCATTCAAATAAATACGAATTTTTAGCTGCATCTTGCCTGTAGAATAATTGTGGGCATAGTAGCAGTGTGTGGTACTCATTCTATTAGGCCATCTATACAAAGTTCCACCAGCATTCAAATAAATACGAATTTTTATCTGCATCTTGCCTGTAGATAAATTGTGGGCATAGTAGCAGTGTGTGGTACTCATTCTATTAGGCCATCTATATAAAGCTCCACCAGTGTTCAAATAAATACGAATTTTTAGCTGCATCTTGCCTGGACAATAATTGTGGGCATATTAGCAGTGTGTGGTACTCATTCTATTAGGCCATCTATACAAAGCTCCACCACCTGTGCATCTAATAAAATTGTTTTACTGCTTCTAACCCAGCCAATCCTTTTGGGCTAGTACCACAAATTGGCCACTCATCTCTGCTCGGTTTCCATCCATCGTTTTTTGTGCAAACAACTCCAGAGTTGTCAATTAGGAGGGTGGGGGAGAGGGATTAACCAGGGCGCATGGTAGCATCCAAACTAGTGAGGAAGATGCAGGAGCTCAGGAAGAAGTGGAGGACGAACTGGCGATGGGCATGGAAGACTCATTAGATGAGGGAGACCTTGATCACATTTCTGTTGTGCGAGGTTGGGGGAGAGGGCAGAGGAAGGAAGCATGTTTCTTACCTCGCCACCAACACAACAGGGACTTGGTGCTCCTGGATGCGCAAGACACATGAGTGCCTTCTTGCTGCACTACCTGCAGCATGACCCTCGAATTGTCAGAATTCGAAATAATCCTGACTACTGGGTAGCCACACTGTTAGATCCCCGGTACAAAAGTAAATTTGCCGAAATAATTCCTGCTATAGAAAGGGATTTACGCATGCAGGAGTATCAGCAGAGACTTTTGCATAATCTTACATGTGCTTTTCCACAAAACACCAGTGGTGCAAGTAGTGAATCTCACAGTTCTAACTTGCCAACCGTGGGACTGTCGAGTCTTCAGCACTCAAACCATAACAGAAACACAGTATCTGCTGGTGTTAACAGCAATTTTGAGGAATCCTTTCACCACTTTTTTAGCCCATCCTTTGCAAGGCCACAGGAGACAAGAAGTCAGACACATAGTCAACGCCTAGAGACGATGGTACAGGAGTATCTCCAACTGAACATGGAAGCCATGACTGTCACTGGAACCTTGCTCTTTTTGGGCTTCCAATCTGGATAAATGTCCGGAGCTCGACACTTACGCCTTGGAGATCTTGTCATGCCCCGCAGCCAGCGATCTCTCTGAACGTGTGTTCAGCGCTGCTGGTGGTGTGCTGACAGGTAAGCGCACGTGGCTGTCCACTGACAATGTAGACAGACTCACGTTCATAAAGATGAACAAATCATGGATCCGCAAGGACTTTTCTACCCCTGTGTCTTCCTGGGGAGAGTAAAAGCTTGAGGATTTGATAAAATCACCTCACCAAACGTTTTAAGCAACTCTTGGGCAATTGATGCTACTTAAGTGGTGTCTGTGCCCCAAATTTTTGGAAAAAATGGAGACTCTTTTTGGAGTCCCCTTGCTTACTGACCGAGCACTCCGCCCCCACCAGGTGGTGATTTTAATTACAGCAGGTCCCTACTTACCCATAAATGCAGGCATTACTGACAGAGGTGCCACATTCACCCAGAAATTCAGATATCAGCCTAATAGAGGTGTTTTCACATTAGGTCAGGGACTCACCAGAATTGAGACCACCTTGACGATGGTTGGTGGGCTTTTAATGTTTGGCCAAATGTTTATACTAAGGGTCTCAAATTTTTCCTTATACTCCAAAATCATATTGCTATTCAAAATTTCATGTATTCTATGTTGTCATGCTTTAGTATGATAGAGTGCAGCCTTTTCTCTCTTACGGGACGTTGGCATCGTCAATTACAGGTGGGTTGGGTCTTTCCCCCCACTTTTAACCATAAGAAACTACATACACTATGACTTGGGGTAACACAGATGGTTGAGTGTCAAGAGCTGTTTACTCATACTATAGCCTGGGAATCAGAGGTCTGCTCCAAAGCTTCAGTGTCTGCTAGTCAGCGGAGTAGCCACCGGCTGTAGATCTAATTAAAAATTTTTTTGCAAATTCCTTTTTTTTTTTTTTTTGTGGTGAAAAAGTACAAGAAAATACAATATACATAGTAAAAGGGGTAGTATAACTATAAATGTATGCATAACGACAGTACATTGGGGGTACAGGGAGGGTTTTCCATCAATATCCAGATCAAGCATGTATTTTTCTTTTCCAATAATTTTATTCAAATTTTCAAGGACGGGAAGGGAAACAATAGGGAATAAGGAAGGGAAAGAGGGAGATACAAGGAAAGGGAAAGGAAAAAGCAGGAAAGGCAGTGAAGGAGGAAACAATATGAAATTGTAACTATAGTACATTAGTGACAAAGTTTATAACATAAAATGAACTAATAAGAAAGAAAACAGACAAGTACATTTCGTATATTAGGGAAACAATTCCATCCATTTGGACCATTTTTTGAAGAATTTAACGCAGTGGTTATTAACCAATGCTAGTTTATATTCAAACGATTTATGAAGTGTGATTTTATCAACAATGTCTTGAAAAGAGGGTGACTCTGATTTTTTCCAGTAGAGAGCAAAGCTGTTTTTGGTTACCAGTAGGATGTGGACTATTAATAATCTCAAATGTGGGTCAATTTTTTAAGTATTTAGTGTAAGAAGGGCCAATTGAGGTGTTAGTAGAATTTGTTTAGAAGAGATGGCATTAATAAGACCCAAAACTTTCTTCCAGAGGGGACGGATTTTCGGGCATTGCCAGAAAATGTGTAGGAGATTACCATAACGACCTCAGTTTCTTCAGCAATTAGGTGAATGAATTTTGTTAATTTTAGATAATCTAGCAGGAGTAAAATACCACCTTGTGAGGAATTTGTGGTATGATTCTTGAAGGGCCATAGAGAGAGAAGATGCATAGGAAAGCGTACATGCATATTCCCATTCAGAGTGGTCAAACGTTAAATAAAGTTACGACTCCCATTTAACCATGTTTTGTGTTTTGACCAACTGCGTGCTGTGGTTAAACCATTGGTAAACGTAGTTAAGACTCCAAAAAATGTTATGATCTAAGTTGCAAAGTAAATTTAAAACCTGTTCAGAAATCCGAGGGCGCACTTGCAGGAAGACATAAATTTGTTCCTTGAGAATAATGTAGTGAAAAAATGATAGGGAGGATGAATGGAAATGTTCTTTAATTTTTAAGGATAGAATTTAGAACAATCGTAGATATCTCCCAGTTTCTTAATACCCAATTTGAGCCAGAGAGGGTCCAAGACCAATCCCCTAGGTTCATGGATAAGAGATAATGGAATATTCTTGAGGATATGGATTTCATCACAAACCTTTTTTGGTTTAGCAAGCCTTTTCCAGGCCTCAATGGAGGGCTGGAGAATGGGGTGGGAACTATAAGGAATTTGCTTGTTTAAGAGAAAACCTAATACTAACAAATGGGGAGGTTTATAGTTGTTTAAAAAGAGTTCTAAATCGTACCAGGCTGGAGGGTCTTTATGAGGTCACCAAAATCAGCTCTGTTTGATCAGATTAGCAGAGTAATAAGCCGAAATGCTCGGTAGTCCAGCTCCACCATAAATTTTTTGATTAAAAAGAACATTTTGAGCCACCATATGTGTGACATTGTCCCTTCCCCCTCCCCACATCTCCAACATCTATCTGAGACCACTGGATACCATCTATGAAGGACTGCTGGTACCCAGTACCATCTAGAGATAATTTTGAAGGAGGCTTCCTGAGCTTTGGATCCTATTGAGGACTAAGGAAGAAACATTTATCCCATTGTGAGTCACAGAAGGACTTCCCCAGTTCCCTTTCCCATGTACTGCATAATCCTGGCCTATTGTCAGTTACCTGGGCAATGAGGAGATTATACAGTAGGGAGATGGAGTGTGTAGGGGGTGACAATGATAGGCTCAATTTTTCAAAGTTTGTGAGATCTCTATGAAGATGTGTGCGCTTCTTCACAGTTGAATGGAAGTGTTGTAACTGGCTATATTCAAAATTTGCCTTCGGGGAAGTGGCTCTTCCCTGTAACAAGTCATTGAGGGGGAGCAGCGAAGTATTGGAGATGACATGAGAAAATAATATCGGATGGGATTTATTTGAACCGAGAAATCTATTTGTAGATAGTACTGGTGGGAAATCTGGATTATCTGAAATCGGGAGCAAGGGGCCCTGGGGGTCGATTGAGGATAAGCTTTTTTTGGGGATCTCAAAGCCAAAGCAGTGGCATAAGTACTATATGACATGAGGCCAAGAGAGGGGACAATTAAATGGGGGCACCATGGGAGAGTGCTAAGAGCTTTAGGACAAATGGATTGAGCTATTTTGACCCACAATTTCCCCTCCGAATGATGGAAGAAGTCGAGGATTCTAGCGTGTACTGCTGCCATGTAATACCTTCTACAATCCGGAAGGCTAAGGCCCCCCCTTTTGTTTGTGTTTGATCAGAACGTCCCCCCGAATGCGTGGACGCCCACTTGCCCAGAAAAATCTGCAAACGCTAATGCGTAGTCTTTTCCAAAAATTTGAGGGAATTACCACGGGAATGGTTTGGAAGAGGTATAAGAGTTTAGGTAGGACGTTCATTTTTAGTATGTTTATTATGCCGAACCTGAAAAAATCCTTCAATCCGTCCAAGAAGTAAGATCTCTATGGAGTTGTTCAATAAAGGGCCCAAAATTAAGAAAAAATAGACGGGAGAGGTATCTATGAATATGAACTCCTAAGTATTTGATACCCTGTGAGGGCAAGGCAAAGGGAAAGTTGGACTGGATGGAATCCTGTATGGATTTGGGGAGGGAAACATCGAGGGCCTCAGACTTCGCTGCATTGATTTTAAAATTTGACTATGTACCAAAGTGATCTATTTCAACCATAACAGTAGTGATGGATATATGTGGTTGAGTTATATATACTAGGACATCATTCATCAGCAAACGCAGAGCACTTGTACTTGATGCCTCCCACCTCAATCCCCAAAATATTGGGGTTATCGTGAGTTGATGAGAGCAGGTGCTCCATCACTAGAATGTATAAGAAAGGGGACAGAGGACATCCCTGCCTTGTCCCATTGGTGATTATGAAAGGTGATGATAATGTTCCACTTATCTTCAGCCTAGCTGATGGATTGCGATACAGGGCCATGATTTTGGCTATAAAAGGGTCCCCTACCCCAAGCTTTTTAAGAGAATAATATATGGCGTGCCAGGAGACTCTATGGAATGCTTTCTCAGCATCCATCGAGAGTATCTAATTACACATTTTTAACTGCATCTAGCCCAGACAATAATTTTGGGCCTAGTAGCAGTGTCTGCTAGTGTCATGTGTGCATCGCCACGAAGATCGTCACGGTTGCACATTCTGACTTCTCACAGCTGAGTTGCTGTTTCTTTGTGTTTGGCAGTTAGGGAGTTAATTCTGTCTGTGCTCAGTTCTGGGACTGGGTGCAGTTTCTCCCGGCTGCAATTAATTATTTGTTGATTGGTTTCCTTTAAATCTCTGGTTGTCTGTGTTGGGAGTTGCCAGTGAAATTCTTCATGCAGACCACAGATAGGATTGTATCTGTATAGACTTAAGTTAAAGAGCTCCTTAGTTGTTTTAAGCTCACCTTGCTTAGAGTTTAATATCCCAGATCATTTATGTTCCTTCTGTGTTTGAGTGTGTATGCAAGTCTGTGTTTTCTCCAGTCTGTCTTATATGTCTAATCTGTGTATTTAGCAGAGATCAGCCCATATCCCTTTGGTGGTAATCAGAATCCTTCTTAGGACTGATTACAGGGTTCAGGGACTGATAGGAGACAGGGTTAGGCTGGAGACTTGGACCTCTGAACCATTATCAGTACCTCCAAGGTGAGGGATTAGTTAGGACCCCAGTTTAGGGTCAGGTTAGACCCCCGGTCCTCCTCTTTCCTGTGACAGTGTATCAAGTCCTCAAGATTAACCCTGAGTTCAACGGATATCGTGTCAGGTAAATCTATTCTATATTTACATGCTGATGTTGCTAATCTATATGTTGTATAGAGTGTTGTTCTTTTAAGAATAGTTTACTGACATCGTACACATATCATAAGACCGCGTGACATTTTCACTGGCCCATAAAATTATTCCCAGTTGCCATGGATCCAGTAGCCCAGCTGGCTCTGCAGTTGCAGGGATTATCCATGGAGCTGACGGACATTAAGTCCAAAGTTTTGTCTCCCTCGGAGCAAACCAGATTTGAACCTAAAGTAGCTCTCCCGGACAGGTTCACTGGTGGGCGAGACAAATTTTTTACCTTCAGGGAAGCATGTAAATTGTATTTTCGGCTTCGGCCTCGATCATCAGGGAGTGAAGAGCAGAGAGTGGGAATTGTTATCTCGCTCCTACAAGGGGACCCTCAATCCTGGGCCTTCTCCCTTCCTCCGGGATCCCCGGCTCTACAGTCAGTAGATCGATTTTTTACTGCCCTGGGTTTGGTATATGATGACCCAGATCGGGTCTCTCTTGCTGAGACAAAATTACGTAAGATACAGCAGGGAGATCGTCCGGCGGAGGAATTTGCTTCTGAGTTCCGTAGATATTCCACAGATACTCAGTGGAATGACCCAGCTCTTAGAAGCCAGTTTTGTCATGGGCTTTCTGACAAATTAAAGGACGTTTTGGCTCAGTATGATTCTCCTCCATCACTGGAGGCTGCTATGGCCCTAGCTATCCGTACTGATAGACGGCTCCGGGAGAGGTGCGAGGTAACTCCGCCCCTGTTGTTACTCCACCTACTACTAAAGTCCCTTATGTTGAGGTTCCCCTTGTCTGTTCGGAGGAGCCTATGCAGTTGGGAGGGACATCATTTCGTAGGAGGGGATTGGCGGTACGCCGCAGGACTAGAAGGTGTTTCTTCTGCGGGAAAGAGGGACATTTTGTTGAGGGATGTCCATCCCGTGCCTTGTTGAGCAAAAAGTCGCCGGAAAACTGTTAATCCCAGGTTGTGTGGTGGACGACAACCTGGGAGTATGTATTTCGTCCGCTAGTTCTTCTCAGTTCCTTGTACCAGTGGAGGTGGTGGTTGGTACGAGAGTGGAGAGATTTTCTGTTCTTCTTGATAGTGGGTCCGGGGCTAATCTGGTTGACGCTCAGTTTGCTCAGGCTCAAGGTATGCATCTGAGTGTATTGGTCAAACCGATCCCTATATTCTCCATTGACGCCAGGCCTCTCGGCCAAGGTAGCTTTGTTCATGAGGTTCATAACATTGACCTTCGGGTAGGGGCAATACATAGGGAACTATTATCTTGTTATGTGTTGGAGGGTCTACCTACTCCTATTGTGTTGGGACTTCCTTGGTTGGTTAAACATAACCCTGTGATTAATTGGCAGTCCAGAGATATAAGCCAATGGGGTGAGTTTTGCAAAAGTAACTGCATGAACACAGTCATCAGTGCGGTCGTGCCTAGTACTTTGCCTCCTTTTTTGGAGGACTTTGGGGATGTGTTCTCTGAGGAGGGGTGTCAGGAGTTGCCTCCTCATCGCGTGTATGACTGCTCTATTAATTTACTTCCTGATGCTAAGTTACCTAAAGCTAGGTTATATAACCTTTCTGGTCCTGAGAGGCAGGCTATGAAAGATTATATTTCGGAAAGTCTGGCCAAAGGGCATATTAGACCTTCATCTTCCCCAGTGGCCGCGGGGTTCTTCTTTGTGAAGAAAAAAGATGGAGGCCTACGCCCTTGCTTGGATTTCCGCGAACTTAATCGGATTACTGTTCGAGATCCGTATCCACTCCCTTGATTCCTGATCTCTTCAATCAAATTGTTGGCGCCAAATGGTTCTCTAAATTGGATCTCAGGGGGCGTATAATCTGATTAGGATAAAAGAGGGGGATGAGTGGAAAACGGCGTTTAACACGCCGGAGGGACATTATGAGAACCTTGTCATGCCTTTTGGTCTGACTACTGCACCAGCAGTATTCCAACATTTTGTTAATGACATTTTTCGTCATCTGGTGGGGCTGTTTGTGGTCGTATATTTGGATGACATTTTAATTTACTCACCAGATCTTGTGTCTCACCAGGAGCATGTGAGACAGGTGTTGCAGATCTTGCGAGACAATAAACTATACGCCAAACTGGAAAAGTGTGTATTCGCCGTACAGGAACTTCAGTTTTTGGGTTTCTTGGTGTCAGCCTCCGGTTTCCGTATGGACCCTGAAAAGGTGAGAGCAGTGCTTGAATGGGATCAGCCAGAGGATCTTAAGGCTCTGCAGCGTTTTCTGGGGTTTGCTAACTACTACCGGAAATTTATTTGTAATTTCTCATCTGTTGTCAAACCTCTCACTGACATGACAAGAAAAGGGACGGATTTTTCTAAATGGTCGGACAAAGCTTGCCAAGCTTTTTCCTCTTTGAAAAAATGTTTTGCTTCGGCACCCGTTCTCATCCAACCAGATGCATCACAGCCGTTCGTTGTGGAGGTGGACGCGTCTGACGTAGGGGTGGGTGCAATATTGTCTCAGGGTCCGTCCCCTGGTAAATGGCATCCGTGCGCTTTCTTTTCTAAAAAATTGTCGTCCGCCGAAAGGAATTATGATATCGGCAATAGGGAACTTTTGGCCATTAAGTTGGCTTTTGAAGAATGGCGTCACTTTTTGGAGGGGGCAGTCCACCCGGTCACCGTCATTACTGATCACAAGAACCTGCTGTATTTGGAATCTGCTAAGCGTCTGAATTCCAGACAAGCTCGATGGTCGTTGTTTTTTACCAGGTTTAATTTTGTTGTCACTTATCGCCCTGGATCTAAGAATGTTAAGGCGGATGCCTTGTCTCGCAGTTTCCCAGGGGCCGGGAAAATGGATGACCCGATTCCTATCCTTCAGGAGGGGGTGGTAGTGTCGGCTGTATGTTCTGAGCTTGAGGAGGAGGTGTTAGAGGCTCAGGGGGACGCCCCTGCAGGACCTCCAGGGAGACTGTTTGTCCCAAATCAGTTGAGACAAAAGGTTATTGAGGCACATCATAATTCTGCTTTAGCAGGACATCCAGGGAGTAAGGCTACTTTAGATCTCCTTTCTCGCCGGTTTTGGTGGCCTAACGTTAATAAAGATGTTTTAACTTTTGTCGCGTCCTGTGGGGTTTGTGCTCGCTCTAAGACCCCTCATACCCGTCCGTCTGGGACCCTCTTACCCTTGAAACTTCCGGAGCGTCCATGGACTCATTTGTCTATGGACTTCATCACGGACCTTCCTCAGTCGTCAGGGAAGACTGTCATACTGGTGGTTGTTGACAGGTTCAGTAAGATGGCACATTTCATTGCTCTTCCTGCCCTCCCTAATGCTAAAACTCTGGCGCAGGTGTTCATTGGGGAGATTGTGAGACTTCATGGGTTGCCTTCTGATGTGGTGTCAGATAGGGGTCTCAGTTTGTGTCCAAGTTTTGGAGGGCATTTTGTTTACGTCGGGGGATGCAATTGTCATTTTCCTCGGCTTTTCATCCGCAGACCAATGGTCAGACAGAGCGTCTGAATCAAAGCCTAGAGACTTATCTTCGGTGTTTTGTCTCAGAGAACCAGGAGGACTGGTCTTCTTTCTTGCCTCTGGCAGAGTTCGCTCTTAACAACAGGCGGAGCGAGTCCACTGGTAAGTCCCCGTTTTTTGGGCATATGGTTTTCATCCCCAGTTTTGTACATTCAATGGGGGGGGCCCTTCTGGGGTTCCTGAGGAGGAGCGTTTCTCGTCGTCACTTGCTTCAGTGTGGAGAGGTGTATTGAATAATCTGAGTGCTATGGGGAACCGTTATAAACGTATGGCTGATAGGAGGAGAGTTTCTGGTCCAGATCTTAATGTGAACGATCTGGTATGGTTGTCTACCAGGAATATAAAACTTAAAGTTCCCTCCTGGAAGCTGGGCCCCAGATTCATCGGGCCGTACAGGATCAGTTCCATAATTAATCCTGTGGCATTTCGTCTGGACCTCCCTCCTACGTTTAAAATCCACAATGTGTTCCACAAGTCATTACTTAAGAGGTACGTGGCACCAGTCATACCATCACCTCTACCTCCTCCTCCAGTGGTGGTCAATGGTAACTTGGAGTTTCAAGTGTCAAAGATCATTGACTCACGTCTGAATCGCCGGTCCCTTCAGTACTTGGTGCATTGGAAGGGGTATGGTCCAGAGGAGAGGACGTGGGTTCCTGCGTCTGACATTAACGCAGATCGTTTGGTGCGGACCTTCCACAGAACTCACCCGGGCAAACCTGGCCCTGAGGGTCCGGAGGCCCCTCGTAGAAGGGGGGGTACTGTCATGTGTGCATCGCCACGAAGATCGTCACGGTTGCACATTCTGACTTCTCACAGCTGAGTTGCTGTTTCTTTGTGTTTGGAAGTTAGGGAGTTAATTCTGTCTGTGCTCAGTTCTGGGACTGGGTGCAGTTTCTCCTGGCTGCAATTAATTATTTGTTGATTGGTTTCCTTTAAATCTCTGGTTGTCTGTGTTGGGAGTTGCCAGTGAAATTCTTCATGCAGACCACAGATAGGATTGTATCTGTATAGACTTAAGTTAAAGAGCTCCTTAGTTGTTTTAAGCTCACCTTGCTTAGAGTTTAATATCCCAGATCATTTATGTTCCTTCTGTGTTTGAGTGTGTATGCAAGTCTGTGTTTTCTCCAGTCTGTCTTATATGTCTAATCTGTGTATTTAGCAGAGATCAGCCCATATCCCTTTGGTGGTAATCAGAATCCTTCTTAGGACTGATTACAGGGTTCAGGGACTGATAGGAGACAGGGTTAGGCTGGAGACTTGGACCTCTGAACCATTATCAGTACCTCCAAGGTGAGGGATTAGTTAGGACCCCAGTTTAGGGTCAGGTTAGACCCCCGGTCCTCCTCTTTCCTGTGACAGTGTATCAAGTCCTCAAGATTAACCCTGAGTTCAACGGATATCGTGTCAGGTAAATCTATTCTATATTTACATGCTGATGTTGCTAATCTATATGTTGTATAGAGTGTTGTTCTTTTAAGAATAGTTTACTGACATCGTACACATATCATAAGACCGCGTGACAGCTAGTCAGCGGATTAACCCAGCTGTTAAGCAAGCTACACCACCTGTAGTTTGGACACTTAATTTTTTTAAAGGAAATGCTTCGGGCCCCCGGGACAATCAGTGAAGAACATTGGGAAGGCACCCCAAGGCACAGGGGCTGTGACTGGCGGTAGGACGCCTTGCAGTGGACCGCCAAGCTCGATCCTTATAAAAGCTTTTTAACTGCAGCAGCTTTACTGGACGCTACTGGAGCTGGAATTACCGCGGCTGCTGGCATGAGACTTGCCCTCCAATAGATCCTTGTAAAAGGATTTAAAGTGTACTCATTCAAATTAGAGAGACAATTTAAATTAAAAAGATTAGACCTGCCTCCACCGCAGGGGGGCTCGCTCGACCCACCAGCGGACAGGCACCAGTGTTGGGAGAGGGGGGCTGGCCGTCAGGTCCACCGCAGCTCTGGCACAAACCCGGCGACACGCAGGTCGCACGGGCAGGAACAGACTGGTCGTGTCGGCTTCACATTTTTTGGGTTTTAGAAGGGCATGACATGCCTATATCTGTGTCTCCCCCTCCTTTTACTGCTCCAACTCTTTTCTTTTCGCATGACTATATGTACTTGTCACTTTTCCATGTGTTAGTTGTGTCTTCTGAACAGTTTGTCAGCTTTTGGACACCTTTGAAGTGTTTTCTATGTGTTTCTTATGTGTTTTTGTTTGCCTGCCATTGGTTTTAACGGTGTTCTACGGTGTTCAACGAACAGTTAGACGAACAGTTCGTTGAACACACGGGTATTCGGCGAACTGAACCTAACTCGAACACTACGGGGGTGGCTCAACACTAGTAGTCATGCTAGTCAGGGCTTAACGGGAAAATGAATAATTGTGATCAGAGAGAATGTCACAGGTGAGTTACTGATATCTACTCATATTTTATATTGACATCTTCCATATACAGCATTGCGGGAGATATCCACAAATTCTTCCTTGTCTTGTTTCTGATATCTACCATTACAATTGTCATTCTATGATCAATATAGTGGTATCACTATAGAATATATGGTCTGGCGGTATTATGTGAGCAGGTTGTGGGATGCAGTGACGGACAGGAGTCAGAGCAAGGGTTAACAGTTTTACTAAACAGGGGAATACTCCACGCAGGGAGGTAAACAGTTAAAGGGAGGACCAAAGCAGTTCAGATGCAAAAAGATGTGCAGAGTCAATGAAAACAAGGGAAAAGATAGTAGCCGTTTATGTTAGATCAACTTAGCCTGTCAGTCATCTTCCAGGCTGTGGCAATTACGGCGCAAGCGATGATGCCAACAACGGCCGCGCGGGGTTGTTCTGGTGGGGTCCTGTAGGCAACAATGGTCCGTCTTCTGGCGGCAGCGGTTGGTGCCCGGTACCTTCCGCTGAGCCCCTAGTCCATATGCTGCAGTGGCTGATAAGGGTGCGGGCCACAGCACTGTATGAGCCCAACACGGCTCGGCAAATACAGTGCCTTGCGAAAGTATTCAGCCCCCCTGTAACTTTTCAACCTTTTCCCACATATCATGCTTCAAACATAAAGATACCAAACGTACATTTTTGGTGAAGAATCAGCAACAAGTGGGACACAATTGTGAAGCTGAACAAAATTTATTAGTTATTTTAAATTTTTGTGGAAATACAAAAAAAGAAAAGTGGGGCGTGCAATATTATTCGGCCCCTTTACTTTCAGTGCAGCAAACTCACTCCAGAAGTTCATTGTGGATCTCTGAATGATCCAATGTTGTCCTAAATGACTAATGATGATAAATATAATCCACCTGTGTGTAATCACGTCTCAATGCACCTGCTCTGTGATATTCTCAGGGTTCTGTTTGAAGCACAGAGAGCATCATGAAGACCAAGGAACACAACAGGCAGGTCAGTGATACTGTTGTGGAGACGTGTAAAGCCGGATTTGGATACAAAATGATTTCCAAAACTTTAAACATCCCAAGGAGCACTGTGCAAGTGATCATATTGAAATGGAAGGAGTATCATACCACTGCAAATCTACCAAGACCCGGCCGTCCCTCTAAACTTTTATCTCAAACAAGGAGAAGACTGATCAGAGATGCAGCCAAGAGGCCCATGATCACTGTGGATGAACTGCAGAGATCTACAGCTGAGGTGGACAGTCTGTCCATAGGACAACAATCAGTCATACACTGCACAAATCTGGCCTTTATGGAAGAGTGGCAAGAAGAAAGCCATTTCTCAAAGATATCCATAAAAAGTGTTGTTTAAAGTTTGCAACAAGCCACCTGGGAGACACACCAAACATGTGGAAGAAGGTGCTCTGGTCAGATGAAACCAAACTGGAACTTTTTGGCAACAATGCCAAATGATATGTTTGGCGTTAAAGCAACACAGCTCATCACCCTGAACACATCATCCCCACTGTCAAACATGGTAGTGACAACATCATGGTTTGGGCCTGCTTTTCTTCAGCAGGGACAGGGAAGATGGTTAAAATTGATGGGAAGATGGATGGAGCCAAATACAGGACCATTCTTGTAGAAAACCTGTTGGAGTCTGCAAAAGTCCTGAGACTGGGACGGAGATTTGTCTTCCAACAAGACAATGATCCCAAACATAAATCAAAATCTATAATGGAATGGTTCACAAATAAACGTATCCAGGTGTTAGAATGGCCAAGTCAAAGTCCAGACCTGAATCTAATCGAGAATTTGTGGAAAGAGCTGAAAACTGCTATTCACAAACGATCTTCAACCAACCTCTCTTAATTCGAGCTGTTTGCCAAGCAAGAATGGGCAATAATTTCAGTCTCTTGGTGTACAAAACTGATAGACATACCCCAAGCGACTTGCAGCTGTAATCGCAGCAAAACGTGGCGCAAGAAAGATTAAGTTAAAGGGGCCGAATAATATTGCACGCCCCACTTTTCAGTTTTTGTATTTCCACAAAAATTTAAAATAACCAATAAATTTAGTTCAACTTCACAATTGTGTCCCACTTGTTGTTGATTCTTCACCAAAAATTTACGTTTGGTATCTTTATGTTTGAAGCATGATATGTGGGAAAAGGTTGGAAAGTTCCAGGGGCCGAATACTTTCGCAAGGCACTGTATACTCTGGCAAAATCAGGCGCAAATGTCTGTCCCGTACCCGGTCCCTCTTATGTGGCACATACACTGTACTCATTGACAAGGAGCGTACGGCGCCTTGTTGTCTGGTAGTCACCAGGCACACTACACCTCTCTCTGTCTCTAGTCCCCGCTGTAGGCAACGGATGCCGGCCTGCACACTGCCAGTGCTCGCAGCATGGACCACTCCTCTCTCTGGACTGCTACAGAGCGCACGGCTCCTCTCAACGCAGCGTCCCTCTGCAGACGGCAGGACCTGTCACAGCGCCGGTACTCGGTGGGGGGAAGTGGAGCGCGCCACTCGCCTGACTGCGCGCTGCCCCGGGTTGGCGCCAAACTCCTCGCTGCTATGCGCGCTTTTTGCTTTATATCCACCGCCCCCTCAGTCAGGAGGTTCGTCCGGCTTACTATTACTTCTCCCAGGCAACAGGGATCCAGCCTCGACAGTTCCAGCCCTGGCAAGCAGGTACCCGCTGTGCGGTCCTCCCCCTTACACTTGTCTATATTATTGCAGTATTGATAGTAATATTGGTCTTTGTGCAGCTGCATATGGTGATGATCAGTATGGTAGCATTTTTCTGTCACTTTATGGAGGTATTATGTGGTCATGCCATGATAGTATTATTTAACCTTATATAGCAATGTTATTGGTACTTAGTCATGTAGTAAATCTTGATTTTCTCCAATATCAGACAGGGTCATATTTGTTATCCAGCCCTCACTGTGCGTGAGGAAATCTTGTTATATTTCACTTTGTTAAAACATAAGTAAAATATTTAGAATTGAGAGTCCTCAGTGGTTGATACCTTTTAATGGCTAACTGAAAAGATGGTAACAAACTGCAAGCTTTCGAGACTACTCAGGTCTCTTCATCAGGCAAAGACTAATACAAAATCTGAAGAATCTCATATTTGTACACAACACAGCACAGCACAGACAGAAAGACCTTTTTAAATCAGGTCTACCATCCAAGAACAATTCAAAACCAAATTACAAGAGCCACCAGAATATCAAGGAATCACCTGCTACATTACAAAACTAAAGAAGAAAATAACCGGGTGCCTCTAGTGGTCACCTACAATCCAAATCTGGAGGTGCTAAGGGGAGCTGCACGGAAACTACAACCTTTACTACAAAAAGATGCCCTATTACAATCCATATTTCCAGACCCCCCACTACTGTGTTTTAGGCAGCCCCCAAATCTAAGAAGCATCATTGTCAGAAGCTCCCTGTCCTCCCCAACAGCTGCAGGAACCTTTCCTTGCAGCAAGAAGAAATGCAAAACCTGTCCATTTATAATGACCACGGACAAGATAAAGATCCCCAACTCACATCAGGACTACAAGATCCCAGGTACTTTCAGCTGCATCACATCTAATGTGGTATACCTAATTATTTGTATAAAATGTCCAACTGGGGGTCTGTATGTGGGGAGACAGGGCAAAAACTTAGAACAAGGATGAATTCTCATCGCCACACAATAAGAGAAAAAGAATGGATTTACCTGTGGCCAAACACTTTGGCATCCCCGTCATAGTATGATGGACATGAAATTACTTGTACTGAAAGGTGATTTCACATCTCAGAGACATAGGAGAGTTTGCGAATACAAATTGATGGTGACCTTTGACACTCTCAATGCTGGAATGAACCTATCACATGGATTTATGGCCTATTACATCAATTAAGGAATTTGCTTCAAAGACCCTGTGAGAACATCACAAAACATTACCAGACCCCAATCAGAGGGCAATAAAACTTTCACACTCCTTATCTATGAACTAGTCCAATATTTATTGCCACAACTGTTCATACCCTCCCATAATGACAGTTCTGCTTCACGTCACTTGTCTCATCTATTGCTTTTTTTTTTCTGTGCTGTGTTGTGTACAGATATGTGATTTTTCAGATTTTGTATTAGTCTTTGCCTGATGAAGAGACCTGAGTAGTCTCGAAAGCTTGCAGTTTGTTACCATCTTTCCAGTTAGCCATTAAAAGGTATCAACCACTGAGGACTCTCAATTCTAAATATTTTTCTATCTACTGGCTAACACGGTACTAAGATATACATCTTTAATGTATTAAAACATAAGTAACAGTTGAAATAAAAAAAAACGCATTTCAAACATGTAGGCCCCGATTCATTAAAACTGAAGTTTCATATGGAGTGGCATGCAGGAATAAGATGCACTGAATTCAGAGGAGCACACCACTTAATTAATTCGGCACATATTATAAGTGGCATGCTCCTCACCAGAAATGTTACTTTCCGTAGTGACTGGAGTAACATTTCTGGTATAAGAAATATGGCCACTTTTGATGAATTTGACAGGCAGGCGTATCCATACCCCGTCCTGGCTCCTCCTCAGCTCTGCCCATCATTGCAGATCTGTCCAAGATCTGGCGAGAAAATGCCAAACTCACAAACTGATTGTGCAACTCCACATTGAGCAAAAATTATGCAACTTTGATGGATCTCACAGGCCACACTCTAAGGGGTGGATCATCTATTTTAAACTTTAGAAAGATGGACAAGCAAACACTAGGAAACACAGGGTTGAGTAAGTATAAATGACTCCAGAAATGTGTGACAAATGGCACCCCCATATCTGAAAAAAATCCTCCCACCAAACCCAACCAAATAAAACAACTCACTGTGTGACTTTGGATGTAAAGGACACAGCAGCCTCATTTATTAAATAACAACAAAGCAGTAAATATTACTTTAAAGACAAATCAATGTGTATCCATAGCATAAACCACCTAGAAAGAGACAAGAGGGGGATTTGAAGGCTCCATTTCACCTTTTTCAACAAACAGTATCTCCCACCGCCCTCAGTCGCACCGCACTGGCTCGAAGGGCACCTGGCTGAATGTTGCCCATTTAAAATGTCCCGCTGAGACCTGACCTCAGTAGGGACCCGCTCTAAATTTCTAACATAGCACCACATGGAGGTCACCCATCCAAGCACAGGATCCCGCTTTCATTATTGCAAACCATCTCCTTCAAAATGCCCCCTACTTTTTCTACCACAGCAAGCATGCATGACCCCTTATGACTGCGAGTCCTGCCACACAGTCAAGGCCATCTAAACACCTTCCATTAAGGTTAACGGCAAAATATCTCTAATGATTGAGTACAAATGAACTCTATCTGACCTTAAAAATTCCCAATAAGGAACTTCCAAATCCCGATGAAGTATCACTACACCCACCCTTGTGCGCACATCTGTGCGCCCTCTCCCTGAACAGTCACAGTGCTGAGAGCCAGAAGACGCTCACCCTGAAGAGTCCAGAGCAGAGCAGCGGCTAGCAAGGAGAGTTATTTCATTTTTTTTTGTTTGGAGCAATACATGAGGACCATCATATGGGGCCTATTATATATGGAGCATTATATGGGACCCATCATAAATTGGAGCATCATATATGGGGCCCATCCTACACTGGAGCATCATATATGGGTCCCATCATATACTGTATGGAGCATTATATGGGACCTATTCTGTATGGAGCATTATATGGGGCCCATTAAATATGGGGCATCTTATGGGGCCCACTATATATGGAGCATTATATGAGACCCATTATATATCAATTTTCTTATGGGGCCCATTATGTATGGAGAAATATATGGGGCCAATTCTGTATGGAGCATTATATGGGGCCCATTCTGTATGGGGCAATATATGGGGCCCATTCTGTATGGAGCAATATATGGGGCCCATTTTGTATGGAGCATATAAAGGGCCCATCCTATACTGTATGGAGCACTATATGGGGCCCATTTTAGGGGCCCATTATATATGGAGCAATATACAGTTATATGAAAAAATTTGGGCACCCCTATTAATCTTAAGCTTAATGTTTGATAAAAATTGGTGTTTTTGCAACAGCTATTTCAGTTTGATATGTTTAATAACTATTGGACACAGTAATGTTTCTGCCTTGAAATGAGGTTTATTGTACTAGCAGAACATGTGCAATCTGCATTCAAACAAAATTTGACAGGTGCATAAGTATGGCCACCCTTATCATTTTCTTGTTTTAAATACTCCTACCTACTTTTTACTGACTTACTAATGCACTTTTTTTGGTTTTGTAACCTCATTGAGCTTTGAACTTCATAGCCAGGTGTATGCAATCATGAGAAAAGCTACTTAAAGTGGCCACTTGCAAGTTGTTCTCCTGTTTGAATCTCCTCTGAAGAGTGGCATCATGGGCTCCTCAAAACAACTGTCAAATGATCTGAAAAATCTTAGTTACTTACCGTTAACGGGATTTTACAGAGCCCATGACAGCACCACCTGAGAGAGGGTCTCCGCCCACCAGGACAGGAAACCTACTGAATAAAAGGGCGGTACCTCTCCTTCACATCAGTTCGGTTCCAGAATATTAGTTAGCATAACCTCCACCAAATACATCTTATTTAACACCTCTAATAGTGCACACCATAAGTGATAGAAGCGAGGGAGGGAATTCAAGGGTGCTGTCATGGGCTCTGTAAAATCCCGTTAACGGTAAGTAACTAAGATTTTTCCCCTCTCCCATGACAGCACCACCTGAGAGATTTATATAGACTGAAGCACACTAGGGAGAGATAGCCGCTTCCAGCACCTTCCTACCGAAAGACAGGCTAGCAGAAGAGGACAGATCAAGTCGGTAATGTTTATAAAAAGTAGTAGGGGTAGACCATGTGGCCGCCTTACATATTTCTTCGATGGAAACCTCCGCCCTCTCGGCCCAGGAGGTCGCCATGGCCCCGGTGGAATGGGCTTTCAGATCCTCTGGTATCGGTGTCTTACTAGATGTGTAGGCTAGGTTAATGGCATCCCTAATCCATCTAGCTAAAGATCCTTTTGTGACACTATTCCCCTTCCTTCCACCTTGGAAAGATACAAACAAGGACTTGCTCTTTCTGTCTTGACTGGTCCTATCTAGATAGTGTAGAAGGGTTCTCCTTACATCTAATGTGTGGAATTTACATTCTTCCTCAGATGTTGGACTATTGAAGAAGGAGGGCAGTATGACCTCTTGGCTCCTGTGGAATCTAGATGCCACCTTTGGGAGATAGGCCGGATCAGGTCTCAATATGACCCTATCGTCTAACATCTGCATAAATGGCGGATCTATGGGCAGCGCTTGTAGATCACTAACCCTACGTGCTGATGTCAAAGCTATCAGGATCACCGTTTTGAGAGTCAGGTTTTTGATAGTAATTTCCTGTAGGGGTTCAAAGGGATTTTTGTCAATGCCTCCAAAACTAAATTTAAATCCCAAGGGGGAAATCTTGGGCCTGGCGCTGGTCTAGATCTCTGACAGGCTTTAATAAACCTGACTACCCATCTGTTGGACGCTAAATTGTGATTGAACAGGGCTCCTAACGCTGACACCTGCACCTTAAGGGTGCTAGTGGCTAGCCCCATCTCCATTCCTTTCTGGAGGAATTCCAAAATTAGCTTAATCGGGATTGGACCTCCCAATCGGTGTCCTGAAAAGCTTAGGAACTTTGCCCATATTCTGCCATAAATTAGTTGTTATGGGCTTTCTACTCTGCATTAGCGTATTAATCAGTCCTGGTGAAAATCCTCTCTGTATCAATAGTGACCTTTCAAATTCCAGGCCGTTAAGTGAAGGCCTGGTCTCTGAGGGTGAACTACTGGGCCCTGCTTGAGGAGACCTGGAATATCCGGAAGTATCCAGGGGTCTGTCAGGGACATTTTCCTCAGCCACGAGAACCAAGGCCTCTTCGGCCAGAAGGGAGCTATAAGTTTGACTCTCGCCTTCTCCTCCCGAATCTTCCTGAGTACTGTCGGGATCAGCATCATTGGAGGAAAAGCGTAAGCTAGGTGAAAGCTCCACGGGATTTGTAACGCATCTACAGCATAAGGTCCTCCCCTTGGGTTTAGGGAACAGAACTTGTTGATTTTCTTGTTCTCCTTGGTCGCAAACAGGTCTATCTCTGGCTGTCCCAAGAGACTTACAATCTGCTGGAACACTGATTGATTCAGTTCCCATTCCCCTTGTTTTAGGGTTGTTCTGCTGAGAAAATCTGCCTCCTCGTTGTCCTTTCCACTTATGTGTAGGGCAGAAATCTGGAATTGATGTTTCTCCATCACTTGCAGAATCTGTCGTGTTAACATCATCAATGGTCCGGATCTTGTGCCTCCCTTGTGATTTATGTAAGCCAACGAAGCTCTGTTGTCCGATAGGATACGAACATGATTGCCTTTCAGTTCGGGAAGGAATTCCAATATTGTCTCCTTGATGGCAAGTAGCTCCATGTAATTTGAGGAGTTTGCTGCTTGCTTCTCTGTCCAGATTCCCTGTATCACAATGTCCCTCAAATGTGCTCCACATCCTTCTGCACTTGCGTCTGTTATTATAACATCTGATACCGGAAGGGACCATGGGACCCCACGTGACAGATTTTCCGGGTCCAGCCACCACTCTATGGTAGTCAAGGTTTCTTGGGATAGCGTCATCTTCCCCTCCAGATGTCCTGATAGCCTTATCTCCCCATCTAGGACATCCTGCTGCAGAGGCCTGGAATGGTACTGGGCCCACTGCACCGCTGGAATGCACAAAGTCATGGAGCCCAAAAGGGACTTGGCTTGCCTGAGGGACATGGTTGGTTTGGATAATGCTGCTGATATTAATGACATTATTTTCTCTTTCTTGTTTTCTGGAAGGAGACAGAGTTGTCTCTCTGAGTCTATAGTAAGACCTAAGAAGGATTGAACCCTCCTGGGTTGGAGCTTCGATTTTTCTATATTCATGATCCAACCTAGATTGGTCATTGTGTCTTGAATGCATTTCATATTGGTTCTGCACTCTTGTTCTGATCCGCCGACTACTAAAAAGTCGTCCAAGTAGGGTATAACCAGGATGTCTTTTTCCCGCAGGCATGCGGTTACTTCGAGAATAATTTGGTAAATATCCTCGGGGCCATGGATAGGCCGAATGGGAGTACCCTGTACTGGAAATGTTTTATCTGATCCTCTAGACATACCGCCACTCTTAAATATTGCTGGTGTTCCTGATTGATAGGCACATGATAATAGGCGTCTTTGAAGTCTAAGACGCTCATAAAACAACCTGGAAACAATACTTTGATCGCCGTTTTCACTGACTCCATCTTGAAAGGCCTGTAGGTCAAGAACTTGTTGAGGCTTCTCAAGTTGACTATTGTTCTGTAGGATCGATCTGGTTTTTTGATCAGAAACAGGGGAGAGTAATAACCTTTCCCCTCCTGCTGAGTCGGTACTTCTATCAGTACCCTCTTCCTGATTAAAGATAGAACAGCAAGCTCTGGAAACCGAAGTACTATCTCGGACCTTGGAGACGAGATCTTGAATCTGTGCCTGGGTACTGAAACAAATTCCAATTTGAGTCCTGATCTTATAATGCCTAGGATTCAGCTGTTGACTGATATCCTCTCCCAGGCAGTTAGGAAGTAGGACAGCCTTCCTCCCACCTGGGGCGGCCCATCATTTCGCGCTTTTTTCTGTTCCTTGAAGATGATTCTCCGAACATGAAGCCTCTATTGAAGGGCCTTCTTGGTTTCCAATTTTGAGTATCCTTGGAAGGTCCGCTCCTATTATAACGTCTTCTCCGAAAGGAGCTTTTGAACTGCGCTTTGACACTGTCGGAAATCCCTTTTTCTTGTCTGCCGCTTTATCTAAAATGTCATCCAGGGCTTTCCCAAAGAGAAATTTCCCATCACATGGAATGGAACACAGCTTGGCCTTGGACTGGGCATCTCCTGGCCAGCTCTTAAGCCACAGGGCTCTACGTGCTGCATTAGCCAGATTTGCTGATCTGGCTGCTAGCCTTACTGAGTCTGCTGACGCATCTGATAAGTAGGAAGCTGCCCCCAATAACAACGGTAATTCTGCCAAAATCTCTTCCCTGGGAGTCTTATCCCTAAGATGATCACCAAGCTGCTCTAACCATACCATCAATGACCTTGCAGTACAAGTGGCTGCAATGGCTGGTTTTAATGATCCTGCTGAGGATTCCCATGCCTGCTTGAGGAATGTTTCAGCCTTCCTGTCTAGCGGATCCTTGAGGGTACCTAAATCTTCAAACGGTAGTGTGGAATTCTTAACCGCTTTGGCTACTGCCACATCAATCTTTGGGGCCTTGTCCCATATTACAGTGTTTTCTTCCTCAAAGGGGTATCTCCTCTTTGAGGAAGATGGTAACGGCCCCTTCCTCTCTGGCTTCTTCCATTCTCTATCAATGAGGAATTGAATGTTTTCATTAACTGGGAAACAACACCTCTTCCTCTGACTTAGGCCTCCGAACATAATATCCTAGAGGGATCTAGCCTGTTTGGGGTCTGATATACCCATGACAGCCTTAATAGATTTGACTAACTTGTCCGTTTCTTCTGTGAAAAAACAGGGCTTTCCTTCCATCTCTTTATCAGAGGATGAAGATAGTTCAGATTCAGGTTCACTATCCTCTTGCTGAACCGATTCTTCCGGTTCCGAGCATACGGACTCCTGTCTGATAGGTGGATTGTCGACTATCAAACCCTTTAAGGACTCCTGAACCTCAGACCTAATCATGGTCCTGAGGTCCATAGCAAACCCCCGGTGTTTCCTCTGCTATGGTCCTTTGAATGCACTGACTGCAGAGTGATTTGCTACTAGCCTCTAGTAAAGCCTGCTTACATATGGCACACTCCCTATTCTTTTGTTTAGAGGTGTGCTTTCGGGGCCTTTCCTATGAAGGTAACAGAAGAAAAGACAGAAGAGGTCTTTATTTAATATTAGTCACATTCACGTAGATCACTCACCACCCGTGGATCAATCTACGGTACCGGAGACGCAGGCAGAGAAGGTTCTGAAGAACGCTTGCCCTTGGAGGAGGATTTCTGACTCGGTCTAGATTTTTGGCTCCCACCATCAGTTGACTGGTCAGACCTGAGTTTGTGGCCTTGCGACGTCGCCTGCTAACTCTGCTGCGACGACTGGCGCTGCTGCTGTGGAGGCTGCTGCTGTTGCGACTCCATGTCTGAAGCTTCACAGCGATTACCACCATCCTGTGGAGTCAGACCCTTAAAATACTGTCCGACTCCTCCTCCGTCTCCTTAGTGACCTATTTTTTTTTTTATACGACGCACCAGGGATCCCAAGCCCTGCTGCACATCTCTCCTGCGTCACCGGCAACGTCGCAGGACCGCCCCTCATGTTCGGCGTCCTGCGCGATCCCGGAAGTGACGCACCTGGCCTGCGATGTTGGATGCGCCGGAAGTTCGGGCGACCGCACATGCGCCGCACAGGCGACGCTTATCGGCGCGCTCAGCTCCCCGGTGCGCAGACCCGGTGCATCCTCATTACCGGCGTGCTTCCGGTGCCGAAGCGTGACCCAGCGCACAACAACGGGGGGCCCCATCTTCTCGGTCCCGGCTCCTGCCTGCCAGACCTCTGGGGTTTCTCTATCCTCCCCCCCATTCGCGCAGCCCCGGGTTTACTGCCAGCAGGGACATTTTACAAAGAGGTCCCCTGCCGCAGCTGCGTCGGCCCGTTGGCCTCCTTACCACCTCGGATGGCATCCCGCTCCTGGACACCATCCTGGTAAGTGTACCGCACCTTGCTGTAGGCTTCCACGAGGACAGGAAACCTAACTGATGCAAAGGAGAGGTACCGCCCTTTTATTCAGTAGGTTTCCTGTCCTTGTGGGTGGAGACCCTCTCTCAGGTGGTGCTGCCATGGGAGAGGGGAAAACAAAGATTATTCAACATAGTTGTTCAGGGGTAGGATACAAAAAGCTGTCTCAGAGATTTAACCTATCAGTTTCCACTGTGAGGAACATAGTAAGGAAATGGAAGAACACAGGGACAGTTCTTGTTAAGGCCAGAAGTGGCAGGCCAAGAAAAACATCAGAAAGGCAGAGAAGAAGAATGGTGAGATCAGTCAAGGACAATCCTCAGACCACCTCCAGAGAGCTGCAGCATCAATTGCTGCAGATGGTGTCACTGTGCATCGGTCAACTATACAACGCACTTTGCACAAGGAGAAGCTGTATGGGAGAGTGATGCGAAAGAAGTCGTTTCTGCAAGCACGCCACAAACAGAGTCGGCTGAGGTATGCAAAAGCACATTTGGAGAAGCCAATTTCTTTTTGGAAGAAGGTCCTGTGGACTGATGAAACCAAGATTGAGTTGTTTAGTCATAACAAAAGGCGTTATGCATGGCGTCAAAAAAACACAGCATTCCAAGAAAAACACTTGCTACCCACAGTAAAATTTGGTGGAGGTTCCATCATGCTTTGGGGCTGTGTGGCCAATGCCGGCACCGGGAATCTTGTTAAAGTTGAGGGACGCATGGATTCCACTCAGTATCAGCAGATTCTTGACAATAATGTTCAAGAATCAGTGACAAAGTTGAAGTTATGCAGGGGATGGATCTTTCAGCAAGACAATGATCCAAAACACCGCTCCAAATCTACTCAGGCATTCATGCAGAGGAACAATTACAATGTTCTGGAATGGCCATCCCAGTCCCCAGACCTGAATATCATTGAACATCTGTGGGATCATTTGAAGAAGGCTGTCCATGCTCGGCGACCATCAAACTTAACTGAACTGGAATTGTTTTGTAAAGAGGAATGGTCAAAAATACCTTCATCCAGGATCTCATTAAAAGCTACAGGAAGCGACTAGAGGCTGTTATTTTTGCAAAAGGAGGATCTACTAAATATTAATGTCACTTTTCTTGTGAGGTGCCCATACTTATGCACCTGTCAAATTTTGTTTGGATGCAGATTGCACATTTTCTGTTAGTACAAAAAACCTCATTTCAAGGCAGAAACATTAGTGTCCAATAGTTATTAGATACATCAAACTGAAATAGCTGTTGCAAAAACACCAATTTTTATCAAACATTAAGCTTAAGATTAATAGGGGTGCCCAAACTTTTTCATATAATTGTATGGGGCCCATCATATACTGGAGCATTATATGAAGCCCATCATATACTGTATGGAATAATATATGGAGCTCATTAAGTATGGAGCAATATATGGGGCTCATTATACTGTATGTAGCATTATATGGGGCTCATTATACTGTTTGGAGCATTATATGGGGATCATCATACTGAATGGAGCAATATATAGGATTCATTATACTGTATGGAGCAATATATGGGGTCTATTATATATTGTATGGAGCAATATAAGGGGTTCATTATTCTTCATGGGGCAATATATGGGAGCTATTATTGTTATGATTTGGTAACTGAGGAGGACAGGAGCAAAACAGCAAGGCTGCTGAAGACCTGAGTGGTTGGAAACGAATGGGTTGCAGATCCCTAAACTAACCACACAACTAGAAGCAGCCGTGGAGCGTACCTAGATGCCTTGGCACAGCCGGAGAGCTAGCTACACCAAAAGAAACAGGAAAGCTAACTGCCCCGGAGTAGAGCCCCAAAGGAATAGGCAGCCCCCAAACATATAATGGCAGTTAGACAAGACGAAACACAAACGCAGGCAGAAAATAGAGTGAGCAAACACTGGGGCCAAACACTGCCTAAATAGGACAGAATACTATCTGCAACCCAGCAAAACCCTAGCAAAACTTCCAACACTTCTGATTTCAAAAATGCTGAGATCACACGATCTCGCCACCCACTAAATCAGATCTCAGTGTGAACAAGGCTAACCCGCAGCCACTCAAAAAGCAGGGAAAGAGTAACTGAACAAATAACAGTGGCTACTGAAAAACATAGTAGCACAGGCACCAGGAGGGGACCCGGCTAACCTCCACAAAGGTGCAGACAAAAATGGAAATAGCAACACAATAAAAACAAGCATAAAATATCTTATCTGAAGGTAGCAGACGAAGGCAAGACACCAACAGACTTCCAAATGAACCAGGAAACAACAGTTGATCACCAGCGAGGATCATGGGAAGGCAGCTCCCTTATATCTGACCCCGTCAGTGACTCCTGATTGCAAGTCCTCGCTGGCAGGTGAGGAGGACCTATCATTAGATACAGCTTCAGTACCGTCAGCACCCACCAGAGGGAGCCTCAGCTCAGAAATTGTCTCCAAATGTTCACAGCATATTATATACTGTATGGAGGAATATACGGGGCTCATTATTCTGTATGGAGCAATATATGGGGCTCATTATTCTGTATGGAGCAATATAAGTGGCCTATTATACTGTATGGAGCAATATATGTGGCTCATTACACTGTATTGAGCATTATATGGGGTCCATTATGTATAAAGCAATATATGGGACTCTGTTGTGAATGGGTTTGAGATGAGTTCTGAGCAGAGGCTCCCTCTGGTGGTTACAAGCGGTACTAGTGAGGATTGTGAGGACTGGGAATCAGGTGTTACTGATTGGTCTTATATAAGGGAGTCATTTTCCCATCAGGGTTGCCGGTGATCAATTGTTCTGGTCTGAATCCTTCTTTCCAGTTTCCCTTGTAGCCTGCTGTGTCGTGTCTGCATCTCCTGCTATCAGATAAGACAATTTCTTATTTTGTGTTTTTGCTATATTTTTGCATTTGGTCCTGCACTTCTGTGGGGGCCTTCTGGGTCCCCTCCGGGGGCTTTTGCCCTCTCAGTTTAGTCCAGCCACTGTGTTTTGTACTTTTGCTTTTTCCAGTTTTTTCAGTAGCTGCTGTTTTTGTTACACCAGAGAACTAATTTAGGTGGTAGAGGTCGTGTGATCTCAGGTGATTTTGAAATTAGTTGAGTTGGTGTTTTTTCAGGGTTTTCTGAGATTGCAGTAAGTACCCTTCCTGTCCTTTTCTATTTAGATAGTTTGGGCCCCAGCGTTTGCTCATACTATTTTCTTTCTGTGTCAGTATTTCCTCTTGTCTAACCGCCATTACATGTTTGGGGGCTTTCTATTATCTTTGGGGTTCTGCTCCGGGGCAGATAGCTTTCCTATTTCTATCTTTAGGTGTAGTTAGTTTCTCAGGCTGTGACGAGGCGTCTAGGACCAACGTAGGAACGCTCCACGGCTGCCTCTAGTTGCGGTGGTTAGTCAGGGTACTGCAATCTCATAGATTCCAACTGCTCTGGTGTATTTCCTTTTTTACCTGCACTCCTCAGCTACCGTAACATAACAGTATCACCGGCCAAAAAAAATTGTATGGTACTCACAGAAGGGAAAAAATATTTTGAAGGAAGAAAAGTTGTCAGAGATATTTTTCTGTTTGTTGCATTTTTTTTTTTTTTCCCTCTGTATCTCTGGGTGCTGGGGAGGATCTTTTCTCCCAATGGAGTTTGCACAGTTGTCTGGCCGTGTGGATCAGCTTGCCACTGAGGTTCAGAGTATTGCTATCTATCTTGCTGGGTTGCCTGTTGTGGAACCTAGGATCCCCATGCCAGATTTGTTTTTAGGGGATCGAGCTAAGTTTCAGAATTTCAAAAATAATTGTAAATTGTTTCTTGCCTTAAAATCTAAGTCCTCAGGAAACGCAGCGCAGCAGGTTCAAATTATCATCTCTCTCCTGCGCGGCGATCCTCAGGATTGGGCTTTTTCCCTGATACCTGGGGATCCTGTTTTGAGTGATGTTGATGCATTTTTTCAGGCTTTGGGGTTATTGTACGATGAGCCTAATGTCACTGATCAAGCTGAAAAAGCCTTGTTGGCATTAAATCAGGGGCTTGATGACGCTGAGTTATACTGTCAGAGATTCCGTAGGTGGGCAGTCCTGACCAAATGGAATGACGACGCTTTGGCGGCCCTTTTCCGGAAGGGTCTGTCGGATAATGTAAAGGATGTTATGGTGGGATTCCCTGTCCCCTCTGGTCTCAATGATTCTATGTCATTAGCGATTCAAATTGACAGACGTTTGCGTGAGCGGAGAAGTATGCGTGGAGTGGTGTTGCCTTGTGAGCCAGCTGCTGAGCCCATGCAGTGTGATGGAGTGGTGTCTGGGGCACAGCGTCATGAGTTTCGAAAGCGCAATGGGTTATGTTTCTACTGTGGTGATGCCTCTCATGCTATTTCAGTCTGCCCTAAGCGGGGAAGACATTTTGCAAGCTCAGTTGTCTTGGGTAGTGTTCAGACTAAGTTTTTATTAACTGTCACTCTGATATGCTCTCTGTCCTCATTTTCTGCTCAGGCTTTCGTTGATTCTGGAGCAGCTATTAACCTGATGGATTATGATTTTGCTAAACGTTGTGGGTTTCCCTTGATACCCCTACAGAAGTCTATTCCTCTACTGGGGATCGATTCTACCCCTTTGGCTGAGAATAAACCCCAGTTTTCTACTCAGGTGATAATGAGGGTTGAACCTGATCACCAGGAGTGCTGCAAATTTTTGGTTCTATATAATCTGCATGACATTATAGTGCTGGGTTTCCCTTGGTTACAGTCTCATAATCCTGTTTTGGATTGGAAATCTGTGTCTGTAACCAGTTGGGGCTGCCAATGTGTTAATACCAACACTCCTGTTTTTTCTGCCTCCCCCAGGCTGAGGATGTTCCTGACTTTTTGTTTGATTTTTCTGATGTGTTTAGCGAAAGTAAATCTGCATCCTTACCTCCCCATAGGAGCTATGACTGCGCTATTGAATTAGTGCCAGGTAGTAAATTCCCTAAAGGTCGCCTTTTTAACTTGTCTGTACCTGAACATGACGCTATGCGGTCTTATATCAAGGAATCATTGGAGAAGGGTCATATCAGACCATCCTCTTCACCCTTAGGTGCCGGTTTTTTCTTTGTGGCCAAAAAAGATGGTTCATTAAGGCCGTGTATTGATTATCGTCTCTTGAACAATATTACTGTGAAATATCAATACCCGTTACCCTTGATTTCTGACCTGTTTTCCAGGGTGAAAAACGCTACTTGGTTTACCAAGCTTGACCTCAGGGGGGCGTATAACCTTATTCGCATTAAGCACGGGGATGAATGGAAGACGGCATTTAACACCCCTGAAGGGCATTTTGAGTACCTTGTGATGCCCTTTGGGCTCACTAATGCTCCTTCCGTCTTCCAGTCCTTCATGAATGACATTTTCAGGGATTTTGTGGACAAGTTTCTGATTGTTTATTTGGATGATATCTTGATTTTTTCTAATGACTGGGACTCTCATGTGAAACATGTTCGAACTGTATTCCAGATTTTGAGAGAGAATGCTCTGTATGTGAAGGGATCAAAGTGTCTTTTTGGCGTACAGAAGATCTCATTTCTGGGATTCATTTTGTCCCCATCTGTTATTGAAATGGACCCGGTCAAGGTTCAGGCCATCTGTGATTGGGTCCAACCTACTTCATTAAAGGCTCTTCAGAGATTTTTGGGTTTTGCCAATTTTTATCGTAAATTTATTGGTAATTTCTCTGTTATTGTTAAACCATTAACTGATTTGACCAGAAAGGGTTCTGATGTGGTGAATTGGCCTCCTGAGGCAGTCTCTGCGTTTCAGGAACTTAAGCAGAGATTCACTTCTGCTCCTGTTCTACGGCAGCCTGATGTTTCTCTGCCATTTCAGGTGGAGGTTGATGCCTCTGAAATTGGGGCAGGTGCCGTTTTGTCCCAAAAAGATCCAGAGACCTCTAAAAGTAACCCTTGTGCCTTTTTCTCTCGAAAATTTTCTCCTACTGAACGTAATTATGACGTGGGTAATCGGGAGTTATTGGCCATGAAGTGGGCTTTTGAAGAGTGGAGACATTGGCTGGAGGGAGCCAAACATCAGGTGGTGGTCCTTACGGACCATAAGAATCTGGTCTATCTGGAATCTGCCAAGCGACTCAATCCTAGACAGGCCAGGTGGGCCTTGTTTTTCACATGTTTTAATTTTGTGGTTTCCTTTCTTCCTGGCACTAAGAATGTTAAGGCGGATGCCCTCTCGAGGAGTTTCCTTGCGGACTCTCCTGAGCTATCTGATCCCTCTGTTATTTTGAAGGAGGGTGTAGTTCTTTCCGCCATCTCGCCCAATTTGAGACTTGCTCTGGAGGGGTGTCAGGAGGATAGGCCGAGCCTGCCCTGTTGGAAAATTGTTTGTCCCGGACCAATGGAAAAAGAGTGTGATGTCTGAGATTCATTGTTCCGCATTGGCTGGGCATCCCGGAATTTTTGGTACCAGAGACTTGGTTAGTCGGTCCTTTTGGTGGCCTACCTTGTCTCGCGATGTCAGGGAATTTGTGCAGTCCTGCGGGACTTGCTCTCGCTCCAAGCCTTGCTCTCGCTCTAGTGGTTTGTTGATGCCATTGCCTGTGCCCAAGAGACCATGGACCCATATCTCTATGGATTTCATTTCCGATCTTCCTGTTTCTCAGAGAATGACCACCATCTGGGTAATTTGTGATAGGTTTTCCAAAATGATACATCTTGTGCCATTACCTAAGTTGCCTTCCTCCTCTGAATTGGTGCCGTTGTTCCTTCAGCACGTGGTTCGTTTACACGGCATTCCTGAGAACATTGTGTCTGACAGAGGAGTCCAGTTTGTTTCCAGATTTTGGAGGACTTTTTGTTCTAAACTGGGTGTTCAATTGTCTTTCTCCTCGGCATTTCATCCTCAGACCAATGGTCAAACTGAGAGAACAAACCAGACATTGGAGACTTATCTAAGATGCTTTGTGTCTGCTGATCAGGATGACTGGGTCTCTTTTTTGCCTTTGGCTGAGTTTGCTCTTATATATAGGGCTAGCTCTGCCACTTTGATGTCTCCGTTTTTCTGTAATTCTGGGTTTCACCCTCGATTTTCTTCAGGACAGACGGAGGCTTCTGTCTGTCCAGGTGTTGACTCTGTTGTTGAGCGTATGCAGCAGATTTGGGACCAGGTAGTGGAGAGGTTGTCCCTCTCTCAGGAGAAGGCCCAGCGGTTTGCTAACCGGCATAGGACTGATGGTCCTCGGTTTAAAGTGGGGGACTTGGTCTGGTTGTCCTCAAAGAATATTCCTATGAGAGTAGCATCTCCTAAATTTAAGCCTAGGTTCATTGGACCTTATAAGATCATGGAGATTATTAATCCTGTTTCTTTTCGTTTGCTTCTTCCAGGGACATTTAAGATCCATAACGTGTTCCACAAGTCCTTGTTGAAGAGGTTTGTTGAGCCAGTGGTTCCTGCTGCTGTGCCTCCTGACCCTGTTTTGGTTGAGGGCAATCTGGAGTATGTGGTTGAGAAAATATTGGATTCTCGTTTTTCTAGACGAAGACTCCAGTATTTGGTTAAATGGAGAGGTTATGGTCAGGAAGACAATTCTTGGGTGTTTGCTTCGGACATCCATGCTAGGAGACTTATCCGTGCGTATCATAGAACTCATCCTGACCGACCTGGTTGCTCAAATGAGGGTTCGGTGACCCCTCCTCAAGGGGGGGGTACTGTTGTGAATGGGTTTGAGATGAGTTCTGAGCAGAGGCTCCCTCTGGTGGTTACAAGCGGTACTAGTGAGGATTGTGAGGACTGGGAATCAGGTGTTACTGATTGGTCTTATATAAGGGAGTCATTTTCCCATCAGGGTTGCCGGTGATCAATTGTTCTGGTCTGAATCCTTCTTTCCAGTTTCCCTTGTAGCCTGCTGTGTCGTGTCTGCATCTCCTGCTATCAGATAAGACAATTTCTTATTTTGTGTTTTTGCTATATTTTTGCATTTGGTCCTGCACTTCTGTGGGGGCCTTCTGGGTCCCCTCCGGGGGCTTTTGCCCTCTCAGTTTAGTCCAGCCACTGTGTTTTGTACTTTTGCTTTTTCCAGTTTTTTCAGTAGCTGCTGTTTTTGTTACACCAGAGAACTAATTTAGGTGGTAGAGGTCGTGTGATCTCAGGTGATTTTGAAATTAGTTGAGTTGGTGTTTTTTCAGGGTTTTCTGAGATTGCAGTAAGTACCCTTCCTGTCCTTTTCTATTTAGATAGTTTGGGCCCCAGCGTTTGCTCATACTATTTTCTTTCTGTGTCAGTATTTCCTCTTGTCTAACCGCCATTACATGTTTGGGGGCTTTCTATTATCTTTGGGGTTCTGCTCCGGGGCAGATAGCTTTCCTATTTCTATCTTTAGGTGTAGTTAGTTTCTCAGGCTGTGACGAGGCGTCTAGGACCAACGTAGGAACGCTCCACGGCTGCCTCTAGTTGCGGTGGTTAGTCAGGGTACTGCAATCTCATAGATTCCAACTGCTCTGGTGTATTTCCTTTTTTACCTGCACTCCTCAGCTACCGTAACATAACAGGACTCATTATACTGTATGGTCATTATATGCGGCTCGTTTTACTGTTTGGACCATTATATGGGGCTCATTATACTGTATGGAGCAATATATGGGGTCTATTATATATTGTATGGAGCAACATAAGGGGCTCATTCTGTATGGTGCAATATATGGGGCCTATTACATACTGTGTGGAGCCATATATGGGGCTCATTATTCTGTATGGAGCAATATATGGGGCTCATTATTCTGTATGTTTTCGGACCACCCGACTTTCCCAAAATTCGAGTCGAACGAAATCGGCCGACTATCGGAAAAAGTCGAAGGTCCAACTGAAACTCGAACCGACCCCAAAGCAAGTCAGTGGAGGACAGTAAACACACCTACAGTGCCCATTTCAATGCCATCGACATCAATTCTTATTACTTAAGCTTGTCAACCTTAATTTACTCTATAATAATATTAACGCATTGAAAACTGGGGGTTATTTGGCTAAAGTTGTGGGGGGGGCAGGGCTGGCTCCAGGTTTTCGTGGGCCCCGGGCGAAAGAGTCCAAGTGGGCCCCTTTAACTCATACCATAATTCATGATGCTCTAATATGGCACAGAAATATAGGTATAGTACAATGCCAAATACTTCACTTCTTACATTACATGAGTAATATCTATTGTAAATTCTACAATAGCTCAAAAACCGGACAGTATAGTCCTCCATACAGTATTATGGGTACCACATAGTGCGCCATTCAGAATAATGAGCCCCATATATTGCTCCATACATAACTGGTCCCATATAATGTTCCATACAGTATATGATGAGCACCACATAATGCTCCAGTATATGATGGTCACCATATAATGTGCCATACAGTATAGGACGGTCCCCATAGAGTATAATGAGCCCCACATATTGCTCCATACCCCACATATTTGTCCACTATGAAATAAAGGTTTTTTCTATTTTCTTATACCGTTTATGGTTGTGCATACCATTATTGGTCTGGTCTTTTCTCTTCCTTCCTTCAGTTCTTTTTTGGAACTACTCCCAGATTGGAACATGTAAATCAGGCAAAGGAGGAGTAGCAAAAGGTCCGACCATTCTGCCAAGTGCCACTTCCTTCTGCAATTTATTCCCAACCACATTACCTTGCGTACGGGCTAACAAAAAATTGTTCGGCTGCATAGCACGATGTTTAACCTGGGAAAGAATTTTAAAACTGAACAAAAAATCTTCACAATTTTACCCCCTCACTATCAAGATATCTACTTAGAAACGGAAGCATCCAATCTATTTTCACTGGTGTCCTCCCTTTTTTGCTGAAGAATCGACATATTTTCTCTTTTGTTTTTAAAACACTTGGCGTGGCTGTGAGACCCGCCGCCTCCCAAGCATTCAAGCTTGAACTCTCCACCTTTTCTGTATAACTTACATTTTATGATGTATGATATATAAAATACTGCTTAAAATCTGAAAATATTGTATAAAGTATTGACTTTGGCATACGTTTCTTTTCAGCTCCAGCTTCTTCTTTGGAGACGGTTTTGCTTATCACCACCCGTCGGGCCCCAGCACTATGTATCTCTTTTCTTCTCTTTATAACTACATTTGAGCTCTCCATTGCAGCCCACAAGTGAAATTGAAGAGATTCTTTTATGCTGTTTACAAGCTGTGGAAGCCAATTCTCCACGGGGCCGCTACATTGAAGAGGCTGTAATAACACAAAAACAAGTTACCCGCTATGTAATGGTCAGAAGTTTTTATAAGCATCCTGGCACGTAGTTTGTAATCATACTGACATCTCCTTTGATCAATAAAACATTATTTTATATAAGTAATGTCTGAGAGATGTAAACCGCACAGAAGAGCTAGCAAAAGTTCTGAATGCTAAGCTGCAGTTTAAAGGAATACCATAGACCTCCAGCAATGGATTAACTCTCTGCACTACAAATTGGTGCTTTTGTTATTATATGCAAATTGCCTCTTCAGAGAAAAAGAGGACTTGAACTCTATATCGCCACCTATTGGAAGTAGCGATCCTACAAGTCACAATCAACCCTTTAAAGGGAATCTGTCACCCCAAAATAGCCATATCAGATAAAGATATAGCTGAATAATGCGTCCCATAACTAAGCTAACGGTGGGTATCATATATCATGATACCCCCGTTTTCATAGCAAAATACCTTTTTAAAGTTGGTGATTGTACGTGTCAATCACTGCAGTCAGGTCAGGAGGGCGGCGGCTTTCATGTCCTCCCCCGCCCCCGCTCCTCGTCATCTGTTGCGTATCGCCCTCTGTGAATACCACAGACGGCGTTAGGTTCCCGCCATTGCGCAATTCAAAATCCTGCCCGGCGCATGCGCAGTATGCTTTGCCCAACAATGGGCAAAGCATAAAATGACTACAGCGCATGCGCTAGTCTTTCCTTGCCCCGGAAATTACTGCTTGCCTTGGACGACTTCCGGGGCAAGGAAAGACTAGCGCATGAACTGTAGTCATTTTATGCTTTGCCCACTGCTGGGCAAAGAAGACTGCGCACGCGCCGGGGCCCTGCTTCACGCGCAATCGCGGAAGCATCACGCTGTCTGTGATATTCACAGACAGCGTTACGTGAAGAAGTGGGGTGGGAGGAAGCAAATAACCGCCGCCTTCCTGACCTGACTGCAATGATTGACACCACGAAATACCAAGTTTACAAAGGTATTTTTCTATGAAAACGGGGGTATCCAGATAAAATGAAAATACACATAGCTTAGTTATGGGACGCTCTATTCAGCCATATCTTTACTTGATATGGCATTTTTGGGGTGACAGATTCCCTTTAACGAGTCTTGTAATGTGACTTAGGAGGATAAAAGCTAAATCAGTATCTCAATTTGCAGACACGGTGTTTCGGGCTATTGGCCCTAGTCAGTGCAAAGTACGGTATGAGAATTGATTTGGCATATAGTTCTTGTCTGAAAGGACAAGACTCAGGAACCCACAATGACCTAAAGGTTTCCAATGGACATGAATATGATCCCATCATCTGTGATACAACCGAGAGCCATGAATCTAATCCCATCAGCTGTTAAACAACCAGAGCCGTGTGTGTATCTAATGCCATCATCTGTGATACACATACAGTATATATGTAGAGTAATTCACAGCACACTTTTATTTCAAAGGTGCAAACATTTATTCCAACTGCAGACATGTAGTAGACATGTTAATACTAGACATCAAGGTGCATGGAGAAATTAGACAATGATAATAACGTTTCGACCCTTTCAGGGTCTTGTTCACAACATCGCTTTGTGCAGCATGGAGAGGAAGCGCTCACGCACCTATATCAGGCTCGTCTTGTTTGTGATGAGCCAGACATGGGCGCGGGAAGTGTTGAATTACAGATATCCTCTACAGCACAACTAATATACCTTACATAGTCTATTATGTGCTGCTCACCTTGGTAAGATGTAGCTCCTCTTCTAAAAAACTTTTCACACCCAATATCTGATGGCCATCTTCCTGAGAGTCCGTTTGATATATAAGACCTTGTACATGCTTAAATATCTTCACAATATAGCCATTTATAACATCCAGATCATATCCTGTTATAAACAGTGACAAATTATTCTCACCAGAAATATATGTGTACAGCAGCTCAGTAGTTTTTTTGTATACACTATATGGAAAAAATATTGGGATACACGTCACGTCTTAATCATTGAATTAGTTTTCTCATTATGCCAAAGTGCCACATGTGTATAAATCATGCCTCCTGCCATGTAGTCTACCTGTAGAAACATTTCTGAAGGAATAGGTCATTCTAAGAAGATCAATGAATTCAAGCATGGTACTGTAATTGAGACCTATACATGGACCCAATAATAGAAGGCTCTCCCAAAGCAAATATTAATCCTACATACAAAAAAGGAGTGTTATAGCCAAATTGAACAAAAATAATAGATTTATTACACATAACATAATATAAATAAAATGAGCTGCAAAAACAGAGAAGGACGCAAAAGACACCTTCACAGTATATGTGTCACCCACTGTGCTTGTAATGTAGAACACAGCGTTTTTGATGCAGGGAAAATAACCTAGATCCAAAACGCTGCTATTCCTGATAGTGGGCATGTAGCCTAAGGCCAGAGTCAACTACCGTAGAAAACGGATGAGTGCTATGCGATAAAACATCACATAGTACTCGGACCACTGTTAATTTATGGGCAGCTCACATCACCGTATTTTTTCTCAGGCGTATTCGATGTACGTGTAAAATCGATTGTACACGTACAGTATAGACCAAAAGTTTGGACACACCTTCTCATTCAAAGATTTTTTCTGTATTTTCATGACTTTGAAAATCGTAGAATCACACTGAAGGCATCAAAACTATGAATTAACACATGTGGAATTATACATTACACTTTACAAAAAAGTGTGAAATAACTGAAAATATGTCTTAAATTCTAGGCTCTTCAAAGTAGCCACCTTTTGCTTTGATTACTGCTTTGCACGCAGAACAGGTGAACGGATGGACTCTACATGCCTGGTTCCCACCGTGAAGCATGGAGGAGGTGGTGTGATGGTGTGGTGATGCTTTGGTGGTGACAACGTTGGGGATTTATTCAAAATTGAAGTGGTGAGCGGTCCTGTTCACCCCAAACCATCTCGATTGGGTTCAGGTCTGGTGACTGTGGAGGCCAGGTCATCTGGAGTAGCACCCCAACACTCTCCTTCTTGGTCAAAAAGCCATTACACAGCCTGAAGGTGTGTTTGGGGTCATTGTCCTGTTGAAAAATAAATGATGGTCCAACTAAACGCAAACCGGATGGAATAGCATGCTGCTGCAAGATGCTGTGGTAGCCATGTTGGTTCACTATGCCTTCAATTTTGAATAAATCCCCAACAGTGTCACCAGCAAAGCGCCCCCACGCCATCACACCACCTCCACCATGCTTCACAGTGGGAACCAGGCATGTAGAGTCCATCCGTTCACCTTTTCTGCATGCAAAGCAGTAATCAAAGCAAAAGGTGGCTACTTTGAAGAACCTAGAATATAAGACATATTTTCAGTTGTTTCACACTTTTTTGTTAAGTGTAATGTATAATTCCACATGTGTTAATTCATAGTTTTGATGCCTTCAGTGTGATTCTACAATTTTCATAGTCATGAAAATACAGAAAAATCATTGAATGAGAAGGTTTGTCCAAACTTTTGGTCTGTACTGTATATTGTCTGAGACTTGCCAATTCAAGCCTATGGGTGCGAGAAAAACTCGGACGCCACACGGACCATTTGTCTAGCTTGCGACAAAGACGCACACATTTTCCTCATTTCAGTCAATAGAGCCATTTAATTCAATGGGGAAAATCAGTGAGAAATGTAAAGCCATACGCATGTCATACGGATGTCATACGGATACGTGGGTGGGAGAAAATCACTTCATCACATTGCAAACGCATTACACACGGATGACCATACGGAGAACACTTGTGCGACTCTCGGCAGGGAAACTCGGACCGATTTTCCATACGTTTAGTGTGATGCCGGCCCAATACCCAAACTCCTGGCTTCTCAAAGATCCATTTACAGTCAGTAATGGAGATAAGTCCTGCAGATTTGTACTCTACATGAGTGTTGACACAAAACTGCTACATGGAGCAAACCCTCGCTATTCTGTTTCGATATGTCACAGATAGAGTTGAGCGATACTTTCCGATATCCAAAAGTATCGGAATCGGAATGGTATCGCCGATACCATTAAAATATCGGCGATACCCGATACCGATACCAGAAGTCCCATGTAAGTCTATGGGAACAAAATATCGTAACTAAAAAAACCCCATTCTTTCCTTGTAAACACTAAATATACACACATAGAATACATATATATATATACATGTCATTGTGACATATATATATACATATATGTATAGTTTATACACTTCTACATAGTAAAATATCCTCTGATTCAATTGCCGGGTAAAGCCGGCTTCTGTGAAAAGACAGAAGCACCCGACATGAAATGACACTTGGTGTACATAGGGTTAACCATGTCTTTTCATGTCGTTTGCTATCTGATTTGCACAAACAATTAAATCAGTCTATGTGTGCAAAATTTCACACCTGTAGGGGTTAATTAAAGGTGTAAATTCGTTGTAAAAAAACCGGACTTTTTTGCTACGAATTTACACCTTTAATTAACCCCTACAGGTGTGAAATTTTGCACACATAGACTGATTTAATTGTTTGTGCAAATTAGATAGCAAAGGACATGAAAAGACATGGTTAACCCTATGTACACCAAGTGTCATTTCATGTCGGGTCACCAAGGTGTAAATTCGTTGTAAAAAAAACGGACTTTTTTGCTACGAATTTACACCTTTAATTAACCCCTACAGGTGTGAAATTTTGCACACATAGACTGATTTAATTGTTTGTGCAAATTAGATAGCAAAGGACATGGTTAACCCTATGTACACCAAGTGTCATTTCATGTCGGGTTCTGCATTTTCACAAAAGCCGGCAATTGAATTAGCGGCTATTATACTATGTAGAAGTGTATGAACTACAAATATAAATATATATATATGTGTCACAAATTCAATGACATGTATATATATATATATATATATATATATATATGAGGTGTAAAATTGCTGAAAAAAAATGCGTGGGCTCCCGCCCTATTTTCGCAACCAGACAGACAAAGCCAGTGAGTGGGGGCAGATAATAATAGCCCAGAGAGGGACCATTATTTTTGGCCCCCCCCCGGCTACTAACATCTGCCCCCAGACACCCCAGGAAAGACAAATCTATAATTAGATTCGCCCTTTCTGGCACTTTGCCCGTCTATTCCCATTGCCCTGTAGCGGTGGCGAATGGGTTAATATGGGGTTAAAGCCACCTTGCTATTGAAAGGTGACCTTAAGCCAGGTTAATAATTGAGAGCTGTCAATTAGACAACTATCAATTATTAATCCTATTGCATGAAATAAAAATAAAACACACACTTTAATTTAAAATCATTTTAATGAAATAAAGACACATGTTTTTGACCATCTTTTATTTTACTGCAAAAACCATTTCCTGTAATAAAGATAAAATAAAAAAGCAAAATCATTCTTACCTATCCCATGCACAGTCAGGTCCCACGGTGTAATCCTTCAGAAAGGGTTAATGTTTACTGCAGGGACCGCAGCTAATGCTGCAGCCTCACAGTAAACCCCCAAATGAATGAGTTCCTCTCCTGGCTGACAGGAGAGTAAAGGCTGGGTGTCACATAACGATACACCAGCGATCCCGACAACGATATGCACTTGTCAGGATCGCTGGTGCATCGCTACATGATCGCTGCTGAGCTGCCAAACAGGCAGCTCAGGCAGCGATCTGGGACAGCGACACTGCGGGTAACATCGCTTAAGGGCCCGTCTCACATAGCGATATCGCTACCGAGATCGCTGCTGAGTCACTAGTTTTGTGACGCAGCAGCGAGCTCACCAGCGATATCGCTGTGTGTGACATTCAGCGACGATCAGCCCCCCTGCCGGGTATCGCTGATCGTCGCAGAAATGTCAGGACCTTTTTTTGATCGCTGGTTTCCCTCTGACAGGCACGCATCGCTGCGTGTGACAGGCGGGAGACCAGCGATCCGCTGGTAACCAAGGTACACAGCGGGTTTCCAGGCACCGCGCAGCGCTTGGAAACCTGCTGTGTACCTTGGATACCAGCTCCCTGCATCAGGGCGCTGGTATCCAAGGTACACAGCGGGTTTCTAGGCACAGCCCCGCGCCTGGAAACCCGCTGTGTACCTTGGTTACCAGCGGATCGCTGGTCTCCCGCCTGTCACACGCAGCGATGCGTGCCTGTCAGCGGGAAACCAGCGATCAAAAACACGGATTTTGGTAAAGACTTACCTGTAAAATCCTTTTCAGCGAAGGAAGGAAGAGAGACACAGTATTCATTACTGATGGGTAGGCGGAGCCCCAGATCAGGATGTTACCTCAGATCAAAAGAGTGATGACTGGCTGGCCCCTCCAGCTCGGGCTCCTCCTACTCAGCTCCAGTCGTACCAAAGCTTTTAGGAAAAGAGCCAAGATCACCAGCGGAGCAACATAACCCCTTCTGAAGGAACTTCAGAGAAAAAACACAAGGATACAGGTTATGCATGCAAAGAAAGCCAAAAACCACAGAGTTCCAGGTACTACTCACGGAACCTGACTACTGCGATGAGCTGGCGATGCTGGAACAGAGCCTTAGCGCGCTGACCTCAGCCCAGATAATCGCTATCAGATAAGGGTCGCGCTGCATCTGAAAACATCAACACACTTCTGCCGTGGGAGGGTGCTGTGTCTCTCTTCCTTCCTTCGCTGAAAAGGATTTTACAGGTAAGTCTTTACCAAAATCCGTGTTTCAGCTGCAGATGAAGGAAGAGAGCCACAGTATTCATTACTGATGGGACGTCCCAAAGCAGTTCAAAAATAAGGGTGGGAAAAAACCAACAAAAGGCAGAAACCCAACAACCTTAACAACAAAGCGCAACCAGCGCTAAACACAAGTTCATCCAGAACTTTAAACTACAGCTGCCTGCAGGACCCTACGTCCGAGGGCTGCATCAGCGGAAGCACTGACGTCCACTTTATAAAACCTTGTAAACGTGTGGACAGAGCGCCAAGTCGCCGCTCGGCAAAGCTGCACTGCCGAAGCACCTTGATGAAAAGCCCACGATGAAGCCACAGCTCTCGTGGAATGGGCTCGAATCTTAATCGGGCAAGATTCACCCCGAAGACGGTAAGCTTCCAAAATAGCTGACCGGATCCAACGAGCTATAGAACCCTTGGAAGCTCGTTGACCACGCCGACGACCTGCCGGAACCACAAACAGGGAGTCCGTCTTACGAAAACCTTGAGAAATAGATAGATAAAACTTCAAGGCCCGCACTAAATCCAATGTGTGTAAATCTCGCTCTTTCGTATTCTTCGGATCCGGACAGAGTGAAGGCAACACAATATCCTGGTTAACATGAAATTGTGACACCACTTTAGGCAAAAAATCACCCCGAGTGCGAAGCACTACACGATCCGGAAAAAACTCCAGAAAAGGAGGCGAACAAGAAAGAGCTGCCAATTCAGAAACTCTCCTCAAGGAAGTGACTGCAACAAGGAAAGCCACCTTCCAAGAAAGTAAAGAAAGGCTAGCAGAAACCATAGGTTCAAAAGGTTTATGCTGAAGAGCCTCCAAAACAAGGTTGAGCCGCCAAGGAGACACGGGTGCCTTCCGCGGCGGAAACTTACGAGAGATACCTCGGAAAAAGGAGAGCACGTCTCTATTCGAAGCAATGGTTCTCCGGAACAATAAGGACAGAGCAGAAATCTGACCTTTCAGAGTGCTAACTGCCAAACCCTTGTCTAGCCCATGCTGCAGAAAAGCCAACAGGTTGGGAATGGAAAATTTTCTCGGGTTCCAAGAAGACCCCAAACACCACGAAAAGAAGGTTTCCCAAATTTTGTGGTAAATCCTAGAAGTAGCCGGACATCTTGCAGCACGAAGGGTAGCAATGACCTCGGCTGAAAAACCTCTATGGGTCAAGATTTCGGTCTCAAGAGCCACGCCGTCAAACGCAGGGACATCAAGTCCGGATGACAAACGGGCCCCTGAGTCAACAAGTCCGGTTGAAGAGGGAGTGGAAACGGAGGTGCCGCCAACAGCGACATTATTGTCGAGAACCACACCCTTCTTGGCCAGTCTGGAGCTATCAGAATAGCTGGAATTCTCTCTAGTCTGATCCGACGCAGCACTAGAGGAAGTAAGGATATCGGCGGGAATACATAGATCAGCTCGAACTGATCCCACTGAGCCACTAGAGCATCCACCGCCACCGCCTTCGGGTCCTTGTACCTGGACATGAATGTCGGTAACTTGGCATTGGACCTGGATGCCATCAAATCCACTTGGGGGGTTCCCCAGCGAGAGCACAGTAGTGCAAAGACTTCCGGGTGGAGGCTCCATTCCCCGGGATCCATCCTTCTGCGACTGAGAAAGTCCGCTGTAATATTCTGAACCCCTGGAATGTGAATCGCCGAAATGGCTGGTACATTGGCCTCTGCCCAAATCAGAATTCGGGACACCTCTACCATGAGTCTGGAACTCCTTGTCCACCTTGGTGATTGATATACGCGACAGCCGTCGCATTGTCTGTCTGCACACGGACTGGCAGACCGCTCAAAGGGACCGTCCAATGTTGGAGGCAAAGGAAAATCGCCCTCAATTCCAGGATGTTGATCGGAAGCACAGACTCTTCCGGTGACCATACCCCTGAATCCAGAGATTGTTCCAAACACCCCCCCAGCCCGTCAGGCTGGCATCGGTGGTTATGACTGACCACTTCAGAGGGAGGAAAGACTTCCCCAGGGAGAATGCCCTGGACGTAACCACCATTCTAGAGAATCCCGCACCGCGCGAGAAATGGTGACACTGCAATCCAGCGATTGCGACTGATTCCATCGACTCAAGATGAACCTTTGAAGAGTCCTGGAGTGGAACTGGGCAAAAGGAATTGCCTCCATGGACGCCACCATCAGTCCCAGAAGACGCATACACTTCCGTAGGGACATTGCCGTTGAGGATGTCATAATCTGTACATGTCGAAGAAGACATGACTGTTTGTCTGGTGGTAGGGAAACTACCGACCGAAACGTGTCGAGATGCATTCCCAAAAAGAGAATTGTCCTCGATGGTTCCAGGGACGACTTCTCCCAATTGACCAGCCAACCGAAGTCTTTCAGAAACTGAAGAGACAAATCCCGAGCCGTCAACGCCTCCTCCTCCGAGGAAGCCACGATCAAAAGATCGTCCAGATAAGGGAGAATCGTAATCCCCTGTCTTCGAAGGAGTGCCATGAGGGGCGCCAGAATTTTTGTAAAGACCCTTGGCGCTGAGGCTAAGCCGAACGGCAGAGCCACGAACTGGTAATGATTCTGACCTATGGCAAATCGAAGAAAGCGCTGATGAGCCTTTCCGATGGGAATATGCAAATAGGCGTCGCGAATGTCGATTGACACCAGAAAATCGTTCTGTGACAGAGCTGCCACAACGGAACGAAGCGACTCCATGCGAAATTTCCGGGCATGGACATGCCGGTTTAATCGCTTGAGATCCAGAATCGGGCGAAATTTGTTCTCCTTTTTGGGAACTATAAAAAGGTTGGAATAAAAACCTTTCCCTCGGTCCTCTGACGGAACCGGTATCACTACACCCTTTTGTAGTAGCGATTCGACCTCTCGCTGTAGAGCGACAACAAGCTCGGGTTCCGACGGAACGCGAGATTGACAAAAAACATTTGGGGGTTGAGAAGCAAACTCTATGAAATAGCCTGCCGACACTATCCGCGTTACCCAGGAATCTGGAACGCGAGCCATCCAAGTCTCCTTGAAAAGAAGCAGGCGACCCCCACTCGAGAATCCTCGAGTGGACCCCTGGCGTCAATCCGACTTTGCGGGTTTCTTGTCAAGTTCCCGCTTGTTCTGGCGGAAACTCTGCTTCCAGGGAGTACGAGTTTTCTGAGAGGATTTCTTTCCTGAGAAAGAAGGACGACCCGATCCCCACGAGGAGTGACTAGATCGTCCTCGGCCCCGAAAGGACCGCCGACCACTATAAACACCAGGCTTACTGGACACCGAGGCCATGGCCCTTCGCTGTGGTAATGCTGATTCCTTCGCCTTAGCCTTGGAAATCAGCTCTGTGAGGTCGGATCCAAAAAGATGGCCACCCTTGTAAGGTAAGGCCAACAACCCTTGTTTGGAAACTGCGTCCCCGGCCCACTGTCTGAGCCATAAAGCTCTTCTGACTGTGACCGATGAAGCTTGCGCTTTGGCCAGCAGAGATGCCGTATCCAGACCGGCATCAAAGATATAACAGGCTGCCGTTTCTAACCATTCACAAGTTTCCCGTATCTCAGATAACGGAGATTCATTTTGCAACTCCGTCTTCAGACGTGCCAACCAGCTTAGAGAAGCTCTAGCAGCACACATGGATCCTAGCACTGCTCGAAATCCATGACCCGCAGCCTCATAGCTTGCTTTTGCCGCCAATTCTGCCTTTCTATCCAAAGGCTCCTGTAAGCTCGCTTTTCCCTTAATAGGGAGTAGAGAGGATTTACTAAGCTGAGACAAAGACACATCCACTTCAGGAGCAGAAGTCCAATTAGCCTTTAACTCCGTAGAGCAAGGATAAAGTGTATCAAAGAAATGCGTTCCATGAAAACGCTTATCTGGACATAGACGTTCCTCCTCTATTACACCATTAAGCTCATCCAGAGCTGGCAATGTTGTGCGCGAAGCACGGGACTCCTGGAAAATGCGTGCTGATTTACCAGGACGACTAGTTACCTCCTCCGGTAACTGTAGTATATCTCTCATGGCTTCAATTAATGCCTCCGTACGCTTCGTCATAGAGGAACGCCCCTGCGGCTCGTCCGCATCTGAATCGGATATTTCTCCATCCGAATTTAAAGGGGAACTCTGCCCAATATCAGATACATCTGACTCGCTCCGTGTAGAGGCCGGTAACGGCCTGCGTCGCTTCCTCTGAGAGGAATTAGCAGACACATATTGACCTAAAAGGTCAGATAAGTTATTAATCGATCGAGCGATATCATCCAATTTTCCACCGCTGTCGACCGCAGCGCTAGACGCTGTGGAGGTCTGCGTATCTGATTGCCGCAATGGCACTGGGACGTGATCCGCGGCATCTGAACTCTGTTCAGACATGTCTCACCTGTATGAGCAGGTCAAAGCGGTAATACCAGCAAAAAACTATGCGGTTTTTTTTTTTTTTTTTTTCCAAACGCTGAAGGGTTAACGCTCCACCAAGCAGAGTTACCCCAGCGGTATTCAGTCAGCAAATTTAGCTGGTAGAAATAACCCTCAAAGGGGTTAATATTGCAAACTCACCAAAATATATATATATTTGTGGAGCCCCAGCCAATTTTTATGTCTCTGATGAGACTGCAGCTGCAGGATAGCGATCGCTGCGCTGCGGGGTGAGGAATCCGCACTCACCCAGCTGGCCGTGGTGTCTATATGAGGAGAGGAGCGGTCCGAGGAGCCCAGGAGCCTGAGTAATGGCCGCCACAGTGAGGGGGTCGCAGGAGAAAAGCCAGAGCGCGCGTCTTCCTGCTCAAAAGACCGGGATAGATAGGCCACGCCCCTGCTAGCTCAAATAATGAGCGCGAACTCTCCCCGCTCCTGCTCCCTCTCTGTCCTGCAGCTATCTGCCTGCGGACAAAAAATCACCACATCTTCTTGTAACAGCGCTGTCACAGCAGCGCTGAAGCATACTGACATTACATGTAGTAGCGCTGTCACAGCAGCGCTGAAGCATACTGACATTACATGTAGTAGCGCTGTCACAGCAGCGCTGAAGCATACTGACATTACATGTAGTAGCGCTGTCACAGCAGCGCTGAAGCATACTGACATTACATGTAGTAGCGCTGTCACAGCAGCGCTGAAGCATACTGACATTACATGTAGTAGCGCTGTCACAGCAGCGCTGAAGCATACTGACATTACATGTAGTAGCGCTGTCACAGCAGCGCTGAAGCATACTGACATACATGTAGTAACGCTGTCACAGCAGCGCTGAAGCATACTGACATTAGTAATAGCGCTGCTCATTCAGACGCTAAAGCACTCACACATAATTATTATTAAAATTTGTGTGGAGTACTCACCAGCCAAGGCGCCACAGGGACCCTCAGGGGTTTCTGGCGCAGTGCCCATGCTTCCCCCCAGGGCGAAGAACGCAGTGACCGCACGTGTGGTTTGCGTTCCCGCCAGAGAAGCTCTCCTCATCCCCCAGGGCCGGCAAGGATTCTGCAGGGACTTTGAGTAAATACAGATCCGCCAAGGGAGAGGTTGGGGTACAGCAGCGTGATACCCCTGAGACCTCTAGACCAACTAGTGATCCAAGTCTCCTGTCCGAATATTAAAATAATAAAATCTTCTGAGGAGCTGCATTAGCAGCGACCATCCTCTGGACCTCAAATCTTAGACTGGAGCTGAGTAGGAGGAGCCCGAGCTGGAGGGGCCAGCCAGTCATCACTCTTTTGATCTGAGGTAACATCCTGATCTGGGGCTCGCCTACCCATCAGTAATGAATACTGTGGCTCTCTTCCTTCATCTGCAGCTGAAAAAGGTCCTGACATTTCAGCGACGATCAGCGATACCCGGCAGGGGGGCTGATCGTCGCTGAATGTCACACACAGCGATATCGCTGGTGAGCTCGCTGCTGCGTCACAAAACTAGTGACTCAGCAGCGATCTCGGTAGCGATATCGCTATGTGAGACGGGCCCTTAAGTGGAAAGCTTAATTGATTGCTTTCCACTTTCACTTCAGGTCAGCCAGGGACACAATCAGTGACGTCAGAGGGAACTGATTAACAAAAATAGGGGATCCCTTCGAAAAAAAAAATGGCGTGGGGTCCCCCCTATTTTTGTTAACCAGCCAGATGAAGCAGACCGCTGAGGCCTGGATTTTCAGGCTGTTAAGGAGCCAAGATCCATGG
>JARQOD010000002.1:300082212-300171501 GCA_033576555.1 Oophaga sylvatica | reverse complement strand
CGGGGCGCTACAACATTCCTATTGCCAGAAAAACAATTAAATACTTGGGAGTACTGGTGGGGGGCGATCCAAAAGCTTTATAATCCTTAAATTATTCCCCACTAATCGAACATATAGAGAAAGAACTGCAGGGGTGGGCTAATCTTCCGCTGACCCTTTTGGGAAGAAATCATCTGATAAAAATGATGAGCTTTTCTAGGCTCCTTTACCCCATGCAGACAATCCCATTACTTCTCAAACATACAGACGTAAAAAGACTGACGAAGGCATTCTCTCACTTTTTGTGGAAGGGAAAGAGACCGAGGATTAACGCTAATAAATTAATGCTACCAACGGGGGGGGGGGGCGGATCAGGCTACCAAACATTAGAGGCTATAATTTGGCTTGCATTTTGAGACATGCAATTGACTGGATTAGACAAACAAGTAGACATTCTGATTGGACTTTAGAAGCTGAATTTTGCAAGCCATGAGCCTGTTTAGAGAGTGGAGGGAGAAGGGGATAAGGACTTTAAGGAACTTGATGCATGATACAGAGCGGAGATGGATGACGTGTGGGGAAATAAGAGAGAAATATGATTTGCGCCCGTTTCAGACTCTCCAGTATGAACAGATAAAGCATGGGATAATGAGGAAATTACTCAAAATAAACAATGAATATGAGGTGAACCACTTGGACACAATTTTATTAAAGGACATCCGTGAGATTACCATTTCAGGTCTTTATAGGGATTTGAGAGAAGCATTAGTTCCCAACATACCAGAAAAAATTTTAGAGGGATGGGCAAAGCAGTTGGGAGACTAAGAAGGGGAAGAAAAAATCTTGAAAGGGTGGATGGAGATGAGGAAGAAGATAGTAAACGAAATCTGGAGAGACACTCAATATAGACTTATACATAGGGCTATATATGGTTTAAATTTTTTGAATATTAGACAACAAGACATGATATAGTCATGATAAGTAAAAGGGCAATTCTCCAGAAATGGTTGGTGAGAGAAATTCCCTCGAGAGAAGAGGTGATAAACCAGATGAAAAAAACGCTCATGCTAGAGAGAAAGTGGTGGTGGAGAGGAGCAAGGAAAGATAGACAGCAATTTTTTTCAGTAAATGGAGAAAGTTCATAAGTGGTATATGCTCAGGAGATGAAATAAGACAAATAATGTTAACATTTGTATCTACTGAATGGTACATGAAGGAAGATCTGTTAGGATCCCTAGGTAAGCTGAAAATATAGGGGAGGTTCCGAGGCCGAGTCACATGGGAGTGGGAGGGAAGGGGGGGAAGGGTTAGGGTTGTTAAGAAAGGTTGGATTTAAGACATAGGAGGAGGTGATAGAGGCAAACTGGAAAGATTTTGTGAATTTAGTGAGACTCCTTGATAGTTATTACGATGTTTGATATATTTCTATATCCTAATACTTATCCTTTCTATTATACAATTTGTATATTGTATGAAAGAAAATCAATAAAAATTGGTTTTAAAAAAAAAAAAAATCAGCTCGGCACGCAAAAAATAAGCTCTCACCCAACCCAAGATCACGAAAAATGAAGATGCTACAGGTCTCGGAAAATGGCGCAATTTTTTTTAGCAAACTTTGGAATTTTTTTCACCACTTAGATGAAAAAGAACCTAGACATGTTTGGTGTCTATGAACTCGTAATGACCTGGAGAATCATAATGGTAGGTCAGTTTTAGCATTTAGTTAACCTAGCAAAAAAGCCAAACAAAAAATAAGTGTGAGATTAAACTGTTTTTGCATTTTCACCTCACTTGGATTTTTTTTCCCATTTTCAAGTACGCGACATAGTAAAACCAATGGTGTCATTCAAAAGTACAACTCATCCCACAAAAAATAAGCCCTCACGAGGCCATATTGACAGAAAAACCTCTGAAGGTGCTGATGCCACCACTGTAGGCCTCATCAAACAATTTGACAAGGAGTCAGCAGCTTTCAAGTACATCCAAGATCTCTTTCCAAAGCTGTCCGGGGCAAAGGTCAAGGCTGGTATGTTCATTGGACCGCAAATCAAGAAGGTCATTGAATGTGACGAATTTGAAAAGCTGCTGAACAGGACGGAGAAAGCAGCTTGGAATAGTTTCGATGCAGTGGTTCATGGCTTCCTGGGCAATCACAAGGCTGAAAACTATGTGCAGTTGGTTCAGACTCACATAAAAAATTATGCCATAATGGGATGCAGAATGTCTCTCAAAGTCCATATTCTTGACCCTCATCTTGACAAGTTCAAGGAGAACATGGGAGCTTACTCAGAGGAGCAAAGCGAGCGCTTTCATCAAGATATATTGGACTTTGAACGTTGTTACCAAGGACAGTATAACTAAAACATGATGGGGGACTACATTTGGGGGCTTCTTCAAGAAAGGGATTTGCAGTACACTCGCAAATCTAGAAAAACTACTCATTTCTGAACCTTTTTTGAGTAATTTTTGACTGTCTTTATCTATTTACCATGCAAGTGTTGTTTTTTATCAGACCGCATGAACGAAAATATAATTTCCTTTTTTTGACACAATAAATACAAATTTTTTCTAGCCTGTGGTCATAAAATCAAAGTTTTTGCTGAATGTAGTCGATTTTCCATAGTCTTTAAACATAAGCAGTTGAAATATTACACTTGGAAGCCAGGAACAAAAATTGTGTTACATAGTGAGATCTTTAGAACCTCTTTGCCTTTACACTTTCTTTTTACACTTCTAAAAAAGTGGCTCTTAAACTTTTCCTATAATGTAAAATAACAAAGACAGAAAGTACTCACCCTTCCCCCACTCCTGCCCTGGCTTACCACTGCTTCTCTGGACTCTGAGTTTTGGCTGCACGTTGACAACAAACATCACCTCTGCAGACAATCAATCGGCTCAGCTGTTCATGCCATTGCTGTGATTGACTGCAGCAGTGATGTGGGCTGTAGACAAGATTGTCACCGCTGCAGCTAAAACACAGAAATCAGCTGGTGCTGGAGCAGAAGAGGGTGAGTATTATCAGTCTTTGCTTTTTTCCAGTGCAGGATCTTTTGGGTCCAATTTTCTAAAAGCTGATTGACAGACAAGATGGGTAAACCCACTCACCTCTTCGTGTACAGTTCTGCAATATGTTTGGATTCTCCTCAACTGACTTCATTAACCGGCAAAAATGGTGATGTACATCAGCAAACAAATTGACTTCTCTGGGCATGGCTATGCGGAATGCTAATGTAGAGAAAGCCTATGGATAGTAAAGTAACAGAATGAAAAAATACTAACTTTATGTACAGTAGTTGTGTAGTGCTGGAGAGCATCAGGTTGGAGACCACAGGTAAGATATATTTTAGGATGAGGATAAATAGTGATAGATAGATAGATAGATAGATAGATAGATAATAGATAGATAATACATAAAAATATACTATATATGTATTTACCAACCTGTTTCCCTCCTGATCGCAGAGAGTTGTAGTGTTGCAGTAGTTACCACCACACATAGTGGAGATCAATGTATATTTTTTACACTTCAATAACATACTTTGTATTAAGTTACAGATATAATACAGATTATGTTAAAGTAGTCTTCTAAAGCATACAGTGCCTACAAGTAGTATTCAACCCCCTGCAGATTTAGCTGGTTTGATAAGATGCAAATAAGTTAGAGCCTTCAAACTGCAAACGAGAGTAGGATTTATTAACAGAAGCATAAATCTTACAAAACAAAAAGTTATGTTGCTCAGTTGAATTTTAATAAATTTTAAACATAAAAGTGTGGGTCAATTATTATACAACCCCTATCTTTAATATTTCGTGGAATAACCCTTGTTTGCAATTACAGCTAATAATCGTCTTTTATAAGACCTGATCAGGCCGGCACAGGTCTGTGGAGTTATCTTGGCCCACTCCTCCATGCAGATCTTCTCCAAGTTATCTAGGTTCTTTGGGTGTCTCATGTGGACTTTAATCTTGAGCTCCTTCCACAAGTTTTCAATTGGGTTAAGGTCAGGAGACTGACTAGGCCACTCCAACACCTTGACTTTTTCCCTCTTGAACCAGGCCTTGGTTTTCTTGGTTGTGTGCTTTGGGTCGTTGTCTTGTTGGAAGATGAAATTACGACCCATCTTAAGATCCTTGATGGAGGAGCGGAGGTTCTTGGCCAAAGTCTCCAGTTAGGCCGTGCTATCCATCCTCCCATGGATGCGGACCAGATGGCCAGGCCCCCTGGCTGAGAAACAGCCCCACAGCATGATGCTGCCACCACCATGCTTGACTGTAGGGATGGTATTCTTGGGGTCGTATGCAGTGCCATCCAGTCTCCAAACATCACGTGTGTGGTTGGCACCAAAGATCTCGATCTTGGTCTCATCAGACCATAGAACCTTGAACCAGTCTGTCTCAGAGTCTTCCAAGTGATCATGAGCAAACTGTAGACGAGCCTTGACATGACGCTTTGAAAGTAAAGGTACCTTACGGGCTCGTCTGGAACGGAGACCATTGCGGTGGAGTACGTTACTTATGGTATTGACTGAAACAATGTCCCCACTGCCATGAGATCTTTCCGGAGCTCCTTCCTTGTTGTCCTTGGGTTAGCCTTGACTCTTCGGACAAGCCTGGCCTCGGCAATGGAGGAAATTTCAAAGGCTGTCCAGGCCGTGGAAGGCTAACAGTAGTTCCATAAGCCTTCCACTTATGGATGATGCTCCCAAAGTGGAGACAGGTAGGGCCAACTCCTTGGAAAGGGTTTTGTACCCCTTACCAGCCTTGTGACCCTCCACGATCTTGTCTCTGATGGCCTTGGAATGCTCCTTTGTCTTTCCCATGTTGACCATGTATGAGTGCTGTTCACAAGTTTGGGGAGGGTCTTAAATAGTCAGAAAAGGCTGGCAAAAGAGATCATTAATCCACACATGTGAAGCTCATTATTCTTGGTGCCTGAACTACTTCTTAATACTTTAGGGGGACCAAAAGAATTCTTGTGGTTTGAGGGGTTGAATAATAAATGACACTCTGAATTTACTTTTAACGTTTTAAAAAAAAAAAAAATTTTTGCTGCAGTGCATTTCCCACTTCCAGGCTGATCTAAAGTACAAATGTCACAATGCCAAGTTAATTCCGCATGTGTCAACCAGCTAAATCTGCAGGGGGTTGAATACTACTTGTAGGCACTGTATGTACAAGGCAAAACTCAGATGACTGTGTTAATTATTAGCCCAGTCACGTCCTGCTTATGGCAGGGCCTAACAGGCTACCAAACATGTCAGACTCAGAAGTCATTACAGTTGCCCTGACAGCCAGCGGCTCCTCGTGATTGAATCATGGTCTTGCCAATGATTTTAGGGAAAGGAAGCTCCCCTTTCTCTCACCTCCTTATAAATACCACAATTGCTTATGATCATAACATTTAGACGGCTAAACTGGCTGTTACAGCAGTAGCTTGGCTATCAGTTAAGCAGAGCTCCCGTTGGTCATTGTGAGGGCACAGCACATGTGCCTTTACAATCAGCTAAACATACCGATGAATTTTCGGGAACACCATTCAAAATGGAACATATTGGTACATACTACCCAATGTTGGGAAGAGATTCAATTCAAGTAACTTTAATAAAGAATAAAACAAAGGATGAAAAGTAAAAACCTCTTCCATCTGAGTCCATTTCTCCTGAACAGACAGCCATAGGTGAACAGCAGTCTCAATGACTTGCAACTTCTTTTGCCATTTTGTCACATCATCAAGGAAAGATCCAGCTTCAGCATAGGGTTGTATGCTTGTCAACACCAACTGATGATGTTCCAGCTCCTCAAATATAGCTTCTGTATTTCTGATGAGCAGAACTTTACCAAACCCCTAGTGGTATATGCACATAGTTATCGATCAACGTGGATTATGAGTATAACAAATTATAGTAAATTATAATTCAACAGATGGCATATGGTTGTATGCTGTTAAGCCAGCATTGTAACAATACTCTGCAGTAACAGATCATATATTTGCCCATCAAGCATTTCATTGCTAAGTAAAACTTTTACATATAACATTTTTTTTACATATAAGCAGGGTACAATAAATAAACAAATAATTTATTTTGTCTTGCAAAAATATATTCAGTAATTTCTAAAACACAAATGCATTTATTTGGCAGAAATTGAGAACAGAAAGGTATAAAAAATGAGACGATGAAGGACACGAACAAATGGGGAAGGGAAGGAGTATGGCAGTTAGACCCACCCTAATTTAAATGATGTTTTAAAAGAATATGCTTCTATCTTATCAAAGAAGACCTATGTTGTAATTTTAGAAAAACAGTGATATGAAATTTGTCAGAAACCAAGGTCACTCCTGAATATATCCTTAAGGTAGCCATACACATTAGATAAATGTTGAATGATACTGATTTTGGTGGAAATGGCTGACCATCTCATATATATGGGGGTTTCTTGACTGCTACACCACAAAAGCAGATGTCATTGTGAAGAAAGACAGGACATACAATCTTTATAGACAAACATGTCGTAAAAAAGAGAATTTTAACAGAATAGTGATTTAGCCAATGAAAAATAGAATACAACTCTTAAATTCATCTACCTTACCTCTATATGTTTCAAAAACTCATATAAGGACACTGTGCTTCCTCTGCCTGCCTTTTTGGAAAGGAGAAAGCCACGGTCTGATTGCCTGCTAAGCCTTCGGCTGCCTTTTCCAGTTGTTAAATTCCTGCTTACATCTCCTCTGGTGTAGTGACTGCCAGACACTGAACTGGCAAGTTCCTAAAATAGTTTATTTATAGACTTTAGATCAAGGGAACATTAGAGGTAAAAGATCTTGTAGCTATGCCCTTTCTAGAGCCCTACAAAGAGGAGATCCTCATAGTCTTATGCCATAATTGGTTTGATTAATGTCAAAGGTTTCATTTGAAGAAAATTACATTTGGTAAATCCGTTTGAAAACCTTTGCTCAAAAATGAAACAACAGAAAAGAAAATTTGAGCTTGTATCTTACACAAAATAAATTGCCCGTTATGGACACCTATAAAAAGGAAGACATTGCAAAATCGTTTATTGTCATGTTGTCTAACTAACGCAATTTCATAACATGACTTTAAACTGTAGTTGATATTATATACGCTTTTCTCAGCAAAATACCTCATTTTCAGCTCTGGGTGAGATGATTCGGCTGTGAGGACCAAGGTCAAATATCCTACTAAGCCAAACTTCTTCACAGTTCTTCAAGGAGCTTTCAATTGTCACTTCTAGCATTGCTCTTTGTACAAATGTCCTTACATCTTCTGTGTGTTCTAATATACAATTGCAATGAAAATGATCTGTGTTACTCCTAATACAATATGCATTATTAACTTTTCCACCACAATTAGGGTCAGTTTACACAGACCGGCCGTTGACACGATAAGATCGACTATCGACAGATAATGTAAATGATGTGCAATGAACGATCTATACTAGACCTCTCATTGCACTTAAGCTGCCATTTTTTTAGGTAGAGCAAGTTTACTTACACAGGATGATGCACCGCCGAGAACGATGACGGAGCATTTTGCTTGTTCATTGGGTGGTTAGAAACCGGTTTACACAGCAAGATAATAATGAAACAAGTGGCTTTAAAAAAGTTTGCTCATGGTTATCTTGCAGTGTAAAGTCACCTTTAGGGCCCCGTCTCACATAGCGAGATCACTAGCGAGATCACTGCTGAGTCACAAGTTTTGTGACGCAACAGCGACCTCGCTATGTCTGACACGTACCAGCGATCAAGCCCCTGCTGTGAATCGCTGGTCGTGTCAGAAATGCCTGGACATTTTTTGATTGTTGGTCTCCTGCTGGCCAGCACGCATCGCTGCGTGTGGCAGGCAGGAGACCAGCGATCAGCTGGTAACCAAGATACACATCGGGTTTCCAGGCGCGGGGCTGTGCCTGGAAACCCAATGTGTACTTTGGATACCAGTGCGCTGCTGCAGGGGAGATGGTAACCAAGGTACACATCGGGTTTCCAGGCACTGCGCAACGCCTGGAAACCCGATGTGTACCTTGGTTACCAGCTCCCTGCATCAGCGGGCTGGTATCCAACGTACACTGCGGGTTACTTAGCGACGTTACCAGCAGTGTCGCTGTCCTGATCGCTGCTGAGAGCTGCCTGTTTGGCAGCTCAGCAGCGATCATGTAGCGACACACCAGCGATCCTGACAAGTTCATATCGTTGTCGGGATTTGCTTGTGCGTCACTCAGTGAGACGGGGCCCTTACACTTAGCAGATTAAGAGATTTCCAGAAAAGATCAAATCCAGTAACACCATAGCGACTTGTAATTTTCTTCACAATAAACACAAAATACATTAGTTGTTGGAAGAGATTCAGCTATATTCAACTATATTGCTGGATTTAAGAAAATAAAATGTTAAAGGCAACTAGTCACCATAAAAATGCAGCCCAATCTGCAGGCATCATGTTATACAGGTGCTTCTCACAAAATTAGAATATCATCAAAAACTTAATTTATTTCAGTTCTTCAATACAAAAAGTGAAACTCATATATTATATAGAGTCATAACAAACAGAGTGATCTATTTCAAGTGTTTATTTCTGTTAATGTTGATGATTATGGCTTAAAGCCAATGAAAACCCAAAAGTCATTATCTCAGTAAATTAGAATACTTTATAACACCAGCTTGAAAAAAGATTTTAAAATCCGAAATGTTGGCCTACTGAAATGTATGTTCAGTAAATGCACTCAATACTTGGTTGGGGCTTCTTTTGCATCAATTACTGCATAAATGTGGTGTGGCATGGAGGCGATCAGTCTGTGGCACTGCAGAGGTGTTATGGAAGCCCAGGTTGCTTTGATAGCAGCCTTCAGCTTGTCTGCATTGTTGGGTCTGATGTCTCTCATCTTCCTCTTGACAATACCCTATGAGGTTAAGGTCAGGCAAGTTTGCTGGCCAATCAAGCACAGTGATACTGTTGTTTTTTAACCAGGTATTGGTAATTTTGGCAGCGTGGACAGGTATTGGTACTGATTGAGAATGAAATTTCCATCTCCAAAAAGCTTGTCGGCAGAGGGAAGCATAAAGTGCTCTAAAATTTCGTGGTAGATGGCTGCACTGACTTTGGTCTTGATAAAACACAGTGGACCACATCAGCAGATAACATGGCTCCCCAAACCATCACTGATTGTGGAAACTTCACACTAGACCTCAAGCAGCTAGGATTGTGTGCCTCTCCACTCTTCCTCCAGACTCTAAGACCTTGATTTCCAAATGAAATGCAAAACATACTTTCAACTGAAAACACCTTGGACCACTGAGCAACAGTCCAGTTCTTTTTCTCCTTGGCCCAGGTAAGATGCTTCTGTTGTTGTCTATCGGTCATGAGTGGCTTGACACAAGGAATGCGACACTTGTATCCCATGTCCTGGATACGTCTGTTTGTGGTGGCTCTTGAAGCAGTGACTCCAACAGCAGTCCACTCCTTGTGAATCTCTCCCAAATTTTTGGATGGCCTTTACTTAACAATCCTTTCAAGGCTGCAGTTATCCCGGTTGCTTGTGCACCTTTTTCTACCACACTTTTTCCTTCCACTCAACTTTCCATTAATATACTTGGATACAGAACTCTTTGAGCAGCCAGCTTCTTTAGCAATGACCTTTTGTGGCTTACCCTCCTTGTGGAGTGTATCATTGACTACTTTCTGGACATCTGTCAAGTCAGCAGTCTTCCCATGATTGTGGAGCCTACTGAAAAACTAAGGGACCTTATAAATGCTTAGGAAGCCTTTGTAGGTGTTTTTTTGTTAATTATTCTAATTTACTGAGATAATAATGACAGTAAGCCATAATCATCAACATTAACAGAAATAAACACTTGAAATAGATCACTCTGTTTGTAATGATTCTATATAAGATATTACTTTCATTTTTTGTATTGAAGAACTGAAATAAATTAACTTTTTGATGATATCCTAATTTTGTGAGAAGCACCTGTAGAGCAGGATAGCAGGATGAGCTGAATCACATTCAATATAACTTGTGTTTTCTTTCTTTAATCCTCTGCTCTTTCTGGTATTTTGAACCAGTGGGCGGTCCTATCAGTGTTTGAAAGCTATCTCAATATGCACACTTATACAAAGAAAGCTGTCAGCCACTGAACTGAAAATCACAGAAAGAACAGGTATAAATGATGAAAAATTGATTGCCCTCAGTAGGAGAAACAAAATAACAATCTTGTACTTATACCTTTTAATGACGAACAAAAGTAAAATAAGTGATATTACAAAACAAGCTTTTGAGACTACTTAGGCATAGTATAACAAAGTATCTGAGGAAACAAAAATATATACACAAAAAGAGCAGAGACATGACATGATAGATGGACATTTAAAAAAACAAAAACAAACTGAGCTTAGAGATTGAATCCTTAATCAGTTTAGATAAGTGGTTTGAAAGTTTTATTGTCCCAATATAGATGTAAGATCAGAGGCCTGATGCCCTCACAGACTCTGAAGCAGATTCCTCAGATGTTGTAGTAAGATATTAATCCTTGTTACAGATTTAATCCAAGGAAAAAAAGGTTTTGGTACCGTATTAGCAAGTTGAAAAAAGACTGATTATTCTCCGTTGGAGAAACAAAATAATAATCTGGTAGCTATGATACTTTTTAATGGATAACAAAAATAAAAGAAGTGATGTTACACAGAAAGCTTTCAAGACTACTTGAGTATCATAACTACTAGATTATTATTTTGTTTCCCCTACTGAGAACAATCAAGATTTAGTCCTGTGTCGAGTTTATCAAAGACAGTCATAAATTTATATTCCCGGACTCTCAGGCGTTTTTTGTGATTTGAAGTTGCCTTTTAATATGACAACTTTCATATTGGTTATTTTGTGTCCTTGACCACAGAAATGACAACTCAAAGTCCCATGGCTTCCAGTACCACCTGTATGCGGACGACACTCAGATCTACCTTTCTGGCCCAGATGTCACCTCTCTGCTGTCCAGAATCCCGGAGTGTCTATCAGCCATATCTTTCTTCTTCACCTCTTGCTTCCTAAAACTCAATGTAGACAAAACCGAACTCATCATCTTTCCTCAATCTCACGTATCTTCCCTACCCGATCTATCTATTATGGTAAATGGCATCACAATCTCTCCTGCACCTGAAATCCGCTGCCTCGGATTAACTCTAGACTCTGCCCTGTCCTTCAAACCACACATCCAAACTCTTGCCACCTCCTGTCGCCTCCAACTTAAAAACATTTCCAGAATCCGTCCCTTCCTCAGCCCTCAATCTACTAAAACTCTTGTGCATGCCCTCATCATCTCCCACCTTGATTACTGCAACACCCTCCTCTGTGGCCTCCCCGTCAACTCTCTTGCACCACTCCAGTCTGTCCTCAACTCTGCTGCCCGACTAATCCACCTCTCCCCTCGCTACTCCCCTGCTTCTCCCCTCTGCAAATCCCTCCACTGGCTCCCAATTCCCCAACGAATCCAGTTCAAACTACTAACACTGACCTACAAAGCTGTCCACAACCTGTCCCCTCCCTATATCTCTGAACTAATCTCCCAATATCTTCCTTCACGTAATCTTCGATCCTCCCAAGACCTCCTACTATCCTCCACACTTATTCGTTCCTCACACAACCGCCTCCAAGATTTCTCCCGAATATCCCCCATCCTCTGGAATTCCACGCCTCAACATGTACGACTATCCACCACCCTTGGTCTTCAGACGAAACGTGAATACCCATCTCTTCAGGAAAGCCTACAGCCTGCAATAACCATTCCGCCTCGCTGCCACCACCCGAGCTGCCACCTCGCCGCCACCACTTGAGCTGCCACCTCGCCACCTCCACCAGAGCTGCCACCAACACCAGAGCTGCCGCCACGCCGCCACCACCAGAGCTGCTGCCTCGCCGTCACCACCACCAGAGCTGCAGCACCCCCGACCTTCTGTTTCTTCCCCATTATCCCGTAGAATGTAAGTCCGCAAGGACAGGGTTCTCTCTCCTCTGTACCAGTCTGTCATTGTAAATTTGTTTACTGTAAACGATATCTATAACTTTGTATGTAACCCCTTCTCATGTACAGCACCATGGAATTAATGGCGCTATATAAATTAAATAATAATAAATATGTTTAGCAACAGGTACATGGGTTTCTGTCTGTAATTATATGGTATGATACCTAATCATTGCTCTCAGATTTTGTCCTGTGTCTCAAACATATAGACCCCCAGTTGGACATATGGTGCACAGAATTAAGAACAGCACATTGGAAAAAGAACACGTGAATGTCCCAGGAATCTTAAAAGCTATTAAAACCATTAAAAGATATCGTAAGTGCAAGATTAATATTTTTTTTCTCCTACAGAAATCAATCTTTTCTTCAACTGGTTAACAGTACAAAAACCCTATTTCTTTTCTTTTGTATAAATGATGAAAAGACATGTTCTATTGAATCTATTTTCGCAAAACTATCAATCTTCTTAGCTCCCCTTGCTCTATAACATCGTGCCTGCAGATTGAACAGCATATTCATGGTGACAAGTACTCTTTAAGCCTCTAGAAAGCGTACTAAAATGAAATGTTTGTAGATATCTTCCAGATGCCCCTTACCTGGCACATACTGCTGGCTGCTAATGTGTACAACTATCAGTGATGAAGTAGCAGTCATTATTATAGTTTGGCTGTGAATATAGCATTTACAACTATCAAATGGACACCACCTCAAGCCCAACTTATCAAGAAGTTAGAAAAGAAACTTTCAGATAAAAATCTCACTACTTAGGTATTTTTGTAAATGAACTTAATGAAAACAGTTATTTGGTTAACATACTCTGTAGGTCCATAGAAAGTAAATCACCCAAGGTCATCGCCTTTAAACTATCTGCAGTAACGCAAAGTAATCCTCCTGTTTGGCGGACAAGTTGGTTCCAGTGTCTTGTCCTCATTGCAGGATTACGAAGGTCTTCTATTAACGGCAAGGTCATCTAGAATAATAAAGAAAAATGTTTTTTTTTACAGTACAGACTGAATAACATTCCTATAATAAAGAACACATTCAATATGTTATTCTTAAAAAAAATAGCTACTAAAATCATTTTACCTTGCATAAACATAAAAATACTGATGATAAGAGTCTTACTCATTCATCTTATGAATGGCGTTTAGATATTATAGTTCTTGCCATTAAAAGCATTTTAATTTTTTTGTGATGTATTACAGTTGTGCTCAAAAGTTTACATAACCCGGCAGAATTTTTGCTTTCTTGGCCTTTTTTCAGAGAATATGAATGATAACGCCAAAACTTTTTCTCCACTCATGGTTAGTGGTTGGGTGAAGCCATTTATTGTCAAACCACTGTGTTTTCTCTTTTTAAATCATAATGGCTACCCAAAACATCCAAATGACCATGCAGCCCATTTTTCTTCAAGTGTCTACTTATTGTGCATCTTGAAACAGCCACGCCATTAGTTTTCACAGAGTCCAGTATTTCAGCTAATGTTATTTGTGGGTTTTTCTTTGCATCTCGAACAATTGAACTTTTGAGCAGGGTCATTTGGATGTTTTGGGTTGTCATTATGATTTAAAAAGAGAAAACAGTAGTTCGACAATAAATGGCTTCACCCAACCACTAACCATGAGTGGAGAAAAAATTTGGGTGTTATCATTCATATTCTCTGAAAAAAGGCCTAGAAAGCAAAAATTCTGCCGGGATATGTAAACTTTTGAGCACAACTGTAGAAATAGAAAAGAGACCAATAATAGCAGATATAATTTACACTTAAAGAAGGAATAAATAACATTTCCGGCCACTCTAAAATAACATTTCTGGCCACTCTAAGGTCCTTGACTGCTGATAAACTCTTTGGAAGACTACACCTCTGCACTATTTTCAGATAACCACTATAGCTACATCATGAAATATTAGGCAGACGTCCCTGGAAAGTTTGTGAAAAGTGAAATAAGTAATGCTTATAGTTACATAGAATTCATAAAGAAAAAAACATTGCATTAACAAAGTTTAAGGAAACAAAAACAACTTACATGCATGATATTGACGATTTCCACGGCTTTCTTGTATACGTCCCATTCTTGCACCTCTTCGGGAAAAGACTGCAAAAGGATTAGGTGTTTTGTAGTTTTTTTGTACAATTCATCTGTGTTCATATTTTGCCATAACTCCTTCTTCCATATGTCCTGCTCTTGAAGGATTGAATAGACATGTTGCCATACAAGACTTAGTTTCTGCAGCAGGTCATCACAGCTGTGACAGAGCAAATAGAAGAAATACGATAACTATTAAACAACATTATGTAAAACATCAATTGTCACCAACTGGACTTCAACATTAGGCTACATTCCCATCTTTAGTCTAGACTTTAGAGCAACAGCAGTTTAGGGAAGTACTTTGAGCAAAAGTTGATCTAGAAAATGTAGCTTTAGCCTAACGTTCTAAAAATCCAGGATTTTTAACCCCTTAGTGACAGAGCCAATTTGCAGCTTAATGACAGGGCCAATTTTTACAATTCTGACCACTGTCACTTTATAAGGTTATAACTCTGGAACGCTTTAACGAATCCAGCTGATTCTGAGAATGTTTTTTCGTGACATATTGTACTTCACATTAGTGGTAAAAAAAAATTATATGACTTGCGTTTATTTATGAAAAAAATGGAAATATGGCGAAAATTTTGAAAATTTAGCAATTTTCAAACTTTACATTTTTATGCCCTTAAATCAGAGAGATATGTCACACAAAGTTCTTAATAAATAACATTACCCACATGTCTACTTTACATCAGCACAATTTTGGGAGCAAAATTTTTTTTTTGTTACAAAGTTATAAGGGTTAAAAGTTGACCAGCGATTTCTCATTTTTACAACACCATTTTTTTTAGGGACCACATCACATTTGAAGTCACTTTGAGGGGTCTATATGATAGAAAAGACCCAAAAGTGACACCATTCTAAAAACTGCACCCCTCAAGGTGCTCTAAACCACATTCAAGAAGTTTATTAACCATTTACGTGCTTCACAGGAACTGAAACAATATGGAAGGAAAAAATTAACATTTAACTTTTTTTTGCAAAAAATTTAATTCAGAACCAATTTTTTTTATTTTCACAAGTGTTAAAAGAAAAAATGAACCACAAAATTTGTTGTGCAATTTCTCCTGAATACGCCAATACCCCACATGTGGCGGTAAACCACTTTTTGGGCGCACGGCAGATGTCACAAGGGAAGGAGCACCGTTTGACTTTTTCAACGCAGAATTGGCTGGATGCCATGTCGCGCTTGGAGAGCCCCTGATGTGCCTAAACAGTGGAAACCCCCAACAAGTGACCCCATTTTGGAAACTAGACCCCTTAAGGAACTTATCTAGATGTGTGGTGAGCACTTTGAACCTCCAAGTGCTTCACAGCAGTTTATAACGTAGAGCCGTGAAAATAAAAAATCATTTTTTTACTCAAAAATGATTTTTTAGCCCGCTATTTTTTATTTTCCCAAGGGTAAAAGGAGAAATTGGACCCGAAATGTTGTTGTGCAATTTTTCATGAGTACGCTGATACCCAATATGTTGGGGTAATCCACTGTTTGGGCGCACGGCAGGGCTCGAAAGGGAAGGACCACCATTTGACTTTTTGAACGCCACATCGTGTTTGGATACCCCATGATGTGCCTAAATAGTGGAAACCCCTCAATTCTAGCTCCAACCCTAACCCCAACACACCCCTAACCCTAATCCCAACTCTGACCCTAATCCTAACCCTAACCCTAATCCCAACCTTGATTCCAACCCTAATTGTAACCCTAACCCTAATTGTAACCCTAACCCTAATTGTAACCCTAATTGTAACCCTAATGGAAAAATGAAAATAAACACAATTTCTTTATTTTATTATATGTCCCGAACTAAGGAGGTGATAAAGAGGGGGGGTTATTTACTATTTTTTTTATTTTGATCACTGTGATAGCGTTTATCACAGTGATCAAAATGTACAGTACAGACCAAAAGTTTGGACACACCTTCTCATTCTAATATTCTCCTGTATTTTCATGACTATGAAAATTGTAAAATCACACTGAGGGCATCAAAACTATGAATTAACACATGTGGAATTATACATTACACTTTACAAAAAAGTGTGAAACAACTGAAAATATGTCTTATATTCTAGGTTCTTCAAAGTAGCCACCTTTTGTTTTGATTACTGCTTTGCACACAGAAAAGGTGAACGGATGGACTCTACATGCCTGGTTCCCACCGTGAAGCATGGAGGAGGTGGTGTGATGGTGTGGGGGTGCTTTGCTGGTGACACTGTTGGGGATTTATTCCAAATTGAAGCGGTGAGCTGTCCAGCTCACCCCAAACCATCTCGATTGGGTTCAGGTCTGGTGACTGTGGAGGCCAGGTCATCTGGCGTAACACCCCATCACTCTCCTTCTTGGTCAAATAGCCCTTACACAGCCTGGAGGTGTGTTTGGGGTCATTGTCCTGTTGAAAAAAAAATGGTTGTCCAACTAAACGCAAACTGGATGGAATAGCATGCCGCTGCAAGATGCTGTATGTCAGTATGCCTTCAATTTTGAATAAATCCCCAACAGTGTCACCAGCAAAGCACCCCCACACCATCACACCTCCTCCTCCATGCTTCACGGTGGGAACCAGGCATGTAGAGTCCATCCGTTCACCTTTTCTGCGTGCAAAGCAGTAATCAAAGCAAAAGGTGGCTACTTTGAAGAACCTAGAATATAAGACATATTTTCAGTTGTTTCACACTTTTTTGTAAAGTGTAATGTATAATTCCACATGTGTTAATTCATAGTTTTGATGCCTTCATTGTGATTCTACAATTTTCATAGTCATGAAAATACAGAAAAATCATTGAATGAGAAGGTGTCCAAACTTTTGGTCTGTACTGTACTTTCACAGAATGAATGAATCTGCTGGCAGGCAGATTCGGCAGGCGCACTGCGCATGCGCCCGCCATTTTCTTTTACAGGAAGAAGACGCAGGGAGCCTGGGACCTGCAGGAGGACTGGGGGGACACCGGGAGGTACGGGGCGCACATCCGGGGACCCTATTTCTCTCCCCTCTGATGTGCGATCACATCAGAGGGGAGAGAAATTACATGCAGGATCGTGGCTTTTTTCTTTCTTTTGCGATCGCCGTTATATGGTTAATAACGGCGATCGCAAAAGAGGGGGACCCGAAATATGTTCTTTGGGGTCTCGGCTACCCCTGGTACCTGAGACCCTGGAGAAAATCCGACTCGGTGGGCGCACTGTGCACTGCGCAGGCGCCCGCCATTTTCTTTGCCGGAGAAAGCGCGGGCAGCTGAGGGAGACAGGGGTGGACACCGGGAGGATCAAGAGACAGATCGGGGGTCCCGGGGACCCTATTTCTCTCCCCTCTGATGTGCGATCACATCAGAGGAGTGAGAAATTAAATGAAGAATCGCGGCTTCTTTTTTTTTTGCGGTTGCCGTTATAGGGTTAATAACGGCGATCGCAAAAGCGGGGTCAGTAAAAAACCGACCCGAATCATGTTCTCTGGGGTCTCCGCTACCGGTGGAAGCTGAGACCCCGGAGAAAATCCAACTCTGGGGGGCGCTATATACTTTCTCCACAGCGCCGTTAATTAACGGCGCTGTCGTTTAAGTACCCTTAACTACCGCCGTTAAAAGGCGTATCGGCGGTCGTTAAGGGGTTAAAATAATTAGTAACAGTAAAAATGCGATAGAATTAACAAAAATAGAAAATTCACCTGTATGACCTCCATATCAATGGTCATCCCCAATGGTCTTTGTTTACTTCCCTGTCGAGGTTACATCATATACAATCACAGGATCACTGTAGCCAATCACTGGCCTCAAAAGTCCAATTCCATATATGCCAGCAACACTATTGAGGCCAGCGATTGGCTGTGGAGGTAAAGTGAATGTATGTCATGTTATCGCATCAAGGAAGAAAACAAAAACTGGCAGGGACTACCTAAGCATCGGCACTGAAGGTTTTAGTGATTAGATAGGTGAATATTATTTGTTTTATTTTAGCAGAAGTGAGTTGACAATGTGATCTGATACTCCAGAAGGCAACCACCATCACATAAAAAAGTTTTTATTAAAAATGGGAAAAATACTTTTTATCCATTTTTAATCAAATCTTTTTTATCTGATGGTGGTTGCCTTCTGGAGCATTATGAATGAAAAAAGGGAGAAGGGGAGAGGGATAATTCAGCTCACCAGGAGAAGCACAAAAGAATGTGGTGCGCGGACTCTAGACCAGCAGCGGGGCAACAAGCAGAGGAAAAACAAGGGGATTCCAGCATCTGCTTAATTAGGTAGAGTTAAAACATGACTTTTATTGAGAAAAAAATGTAATTATTATAACCTTAAACATGCCAAGGAAAAATTGTGGAGAAGGGGAGGTAGGCATGGGAGGTGTGTGGCGGGGGAGATAAAAGGACACGGGTCTACGCATTTCAAGCTGTAAAGCTCTTAGTCCTGACAATGAGTGTGTCCAAATTATTTGTATATATATATGTTTGCTATATATACAAATAATTTGGACACACTCATTGTCAGGGCTACTGTTAGGTATCCTGCTTGGCAATAGTTGCGGAACCTATATATGGACGATAGGGCAGACAGGGTGACGTTAGATCTGTCTAGGAGTCTCCACTCCCCCCTTCCCTAGTGTTTGGTTCACTTTCTCTTATCCCTTTGTGTTGCACTTAGCCTTTCCTACACTGTGTGTGACAGCGGCATTGATCACAATTTGGAAACACCAATCAGACCGGACTGCACAATTTACATACAGTGTGGGACAAGTATAAAACACTTTTTCTGAGGTAAACAGGGGCACATCTGAGAGGTTCCAGGATCCTCATTCTTATGATGTTAAAGGTTATTGGCATAGTTTATAAGCGGGAAAAACTGGTAACAGGTTCACTTTAACCTTGGAAAACCTCCTATGAAAAAATATAGATAACACGTACTTGTTTAAAATTGAGAAGTCAACCACTGTAGTCTCCAGAAGTTCTTGTAGTTCTTTTAGGTCTTTTGCTTTAATTTGCAAAGTTTGCACCTGAGCATTAAAGTTCTTAATGGTTTTAAAGGCCTCTTGTGATGTGTATTCATACTGGTACACCTCAGAAGTCTCAATGTCAGTACCCAGAATTTCAAGCTTACGTTGAAAAAGTTCCAAATCCTATTAACAAAGTTACATGTCAAAATGTAAAACTTACAGTAAAAGGACATTACAAATTTAAAATTAAAAAGTGTCTCAACATATTTAAATACTAAACTACAATACTAACCATTAGCTCTCGTTTCTCCAATCTTAAATTTGAACAAAATATAAAATGACAAACATTTTTTTATTCATTTTACACTAATGGTCTATTCTAAGTATAGGGTACACTTACTGAGGTTCGAGTCTTGAAGGTAAGAAAAACAAAGGGGCGGCAATGTGGTCCCTTCAAAGAAGGTAACACAGAAAAATCCAGATTCCAATACCCTAAAGATAGGCCATCAATGTAAAACCCCTGAAACTCCTTGAAGCTCTACATGCTAGCGGTATTTTTCCACAAGTAATTAGTGGTATAATATCATCATTACATTAGAATAAGCAACAGATATTCAAGATATTCCTGACCTGATTAAAGTTGAAACCTTTCTTTAAACAATGTGCACTGTATACACATTTGATGCTGCCTTAGGCATGATCACTTTTTATATAGCACGATGTAGATGCACTACAATGCATCTGGCTTTCACAGACGTGTTAGTTTTTCTTCAAGAAGCCCTCATACTCTGCACTCATTACCAGTATTAATTGCACCTGTTTGAACTCGTTACCTGTATAAAAGGCACCTGTCCACACACTCAATCAATCACACTGTAACCTCTCCACCATGGTCAAGATCAAAGACCTGTCTAAGGACACAAGGGACAAAATTGTAGACCTATACAAGGCTGGGATGAGACGCAAGACAATAGGCAAGCAACTTGGTGAGAAGGCAACAACTGTTGGTACAATTATTAGAAAATGGAAGAAACACAAGATGACTGTCAATTTTTCTCGGTCTGGGGCTCCATGCAGGATCTCGCCTCGTGGGGTAAGGATTGTTCTAAAAAAAGGTCAGGAATCAGCCCAGAACTACATGGGAGGACCTGGTCATGACCTGAACAAAGCTGGGACCACAGTCTCAAACACTAACATTAGTAACACACTATGCCATCATTAATTAAAATCCTGAAAGCCACATAAGGTCTCCCAGCTCATGCCAGCACATGTCCAGGCCCCTGGGGGATCCAGAGGAGGCATGGGGGGAAGGTCAGATGAGACCAAAATAGAATTTTTTGATATCAACTCCACTCGCTATTTGGAGGAAGAAGAAGGGTGAGTACAACCGCAAGAACACCATCCCAAAAATGAAACATGGTGGGGGAACATCATACTTTGGAGGTGTTTTTCTGAAAAGGGGACCGGATGACCGCACTGTACTGAAGGGAGGATGGATGGGGTCATGTATCAAGAGATTTCGGTAAGAGAATTGAAGATGGGTCGCTGCTGGGTCTTGACAACGACAACGACCTGAAACACATAGCCAAAGCAACTAAGGAGTGGCTCTGTGAGAAGCATTTCAAGGTCCTGGAGTGGTCTAGCCAGTGTCTATACCTGAATCCAATAGAAAATCTTTGGAGGAAGCTGAAACTCAATGTTGCCCACTAACAGCCCTAAAACCTGAAAGATCTGGAGATCTGTGTGGAGGAGACCAAAATTCCTGCTGCAGTGTGTGCAAAGAACTACAGCAAATGTCTGATCTCTGTAATTGTAAGCAAAGGATTCTGTACCAAATATTAAGTCCTGTTTTTTTCTATTGTATCAAATACTTATTTCATGCAATAAAATGCAAATTAATCATGTAAAAATCATACAATGAAATAAAAATTACAGGCCTTTCCATTCTTTGTAGGCGGGAAAGATTGTAAAATCAGCAGTGTATCAAATACTTATTTTTCCCACTGTATGTGTGGCATTTAAGTTTTACTCCATCGTACAGTGTCCCTTTTAGGACATGGTCAAATATCAAATGTCAAAGTCACATATCAAAGTAAGATGTTAAAGTCAGATATCAGATTCAGATATCATAGACAGATGTCAAAGTCAGAAATCAAAGTCAGATGTCAAAATCAGTTCTCAGACAGGGTATTTAGCCTCAAACTGACATTATTCTGTTATTCAACTTTGATATCTGATCATGTCCTAAAATGAACACTGTAACAATAGACCATACATCTTGCCGCCTAGCCACTGTCACCTTCTCTTTAGGTCAATTTCAGCACCATGTGTCTGTCTCATGATGAGTAATAATAATAGTAATTTTTATTTCTAAAATGTCAACATATTCCGCAGCACTTTACATTTTAGCGGGGACTTGTACAGACAATAGAGACATTACAGAATAACACATATCTCAACAGATACCAAAAGGAGTGAGGGTCTTGCTTGCAAGTGTACAATCTATGAGGAAATAGGTAAGACACGAAATGTGAATGGTAAAGAGTGCTTGAATTGTATTGTACTGTGGAAAGACAATCAGTGGTATTTTGCAGTGATGTCAGGAGACCATGTGTATAATTGGGTTTCATCAGCATAGATACAGTGCCTACAAGTAGTATTCAACCCCCTGCAGATTTAGCTGGTTGACACATGCGGAATTAACTTGGCATTGTGACATTTGTATTGTAGATCAGCCTGGAAGTGGGAAATGCACTGCAGCAAAAAATTTTTTTTAATTTTTTTTTTAAAAACGTTAAAAGTTAATTCAGAGTGTCATTTATTATTCAACCCCTCAAAACACAAGAATTCTGTTTGGTCCCCCTAAAGTATTAAGAAGTAGTTCAGGCACCAAGAATAATGAGCTTCACATATGTGGATTAATGATCTCTTTTGCCAGCCTTTTCTGACTATTTAAGACCCTCCCCAAACTTGTGAACAGCACTCATACATGGTCAACATGGGAAAGACAAAGGAGCATTCCAAGGCCATCAGAGACAAGATCGTGGAGGGTCACAAGGCTGGCAAGGGGTACAAAACCATTTCCAAGGAGTTGGCCCTACCTGTCTCCACTGTTGGGAGCATCATCCGTAAGTGGAAGGCTTATGGAACTACTGTTAGCCTTCCACGGCCTGGACAGCCTTTGAAAGTTTCCTCCATTGCCGAGGCCAGGCTTGTCCGAAGAGTCAAGGCTAACCCAAGGACAACAAGGAAGGAGCTCCGGGAAGATCTCGTGGCAGTGGGGACATTGGTTTCAGTCAATACCATAAGTAACGTACTCCACCGCAATGGTCTCCATTCCAGACGAGCCCGTAAGGTACCTTTACTTTCAAAGCGTCATGTCAAGGCTCGTCTACAGTTTGCTCATGATCACTTGGAGGACTCTGAGACAGACTGGTTCAAGGTTCTATGGTCTGATGAGACCAAGATCGAGATCTTTGGTGCCAACCACACACGTGACGTTTGGAGACTGGATGGCACTGCATACGACCCCAAGAATACCATCCCTACAGTCAAGCATGGTGGTGGCAGCATCATGCTGTGGGGCTGTTTCTCAGCCAAGGGGCCTGGCCATCTGGTCCGCATCCATGGGAGGATGGATAGCACGGCCTACATGGAGATTTTGGCCAAGAACCTCCACTCCTCCATCAAGGATCTTAAGATGGGTCGCAATTTCATCTTCCAACAAGACAACGACCCAAAGCACACAGCCAAGAAAACCAAGGCCTGGTTCAAGAGGGAAAAAGTCAAGGTGTTGGAGTGGCCTAGTCAGTCTCCTGACCTTAACCCAATTGAAAACTTGTGGAAGGAGCTCAAGATTAAAGTCCACATGAGACACTCAAAGAACCTAGATAACTTGGAGAAGATCTGCATGGAGGAGTGGGCCAAGATAACTCCACAGACCTGTGCCGGCCTGATCAGGTCTTATAAAAGATGATTATTAGCTGTAATTGCAAACAAGGGTTATTCCACGAAATATTAAACATAGGGGTTGTATAATAATTGACCCACACTTTTATGTTTAAAATTTATTAAAATTCAACTGAGCAACATAACTTTTTGTTTTGTAAGATTTATGCTTCTGTTAATAAATCCTACTCTCGTTTGCAGTTTGAAGGCTCTAACTTATTTGCATCTTATCAAACCAGCTAAATCTGCAGGGGGTTGAATACTACTTGTAGGCACTGTATGTTACTGAAAAATGAATCTACTGGTTGTTTGTTCAATAGAGGCAAGGAGAAGAGGAGGGAACCAAGGACTGATCCTTGAGCAACCCTGACAGTAAGTGGAAGGGGAGAGGAATAGGAGCCAGCAAAAGATACAGTGAAGAGTGGTCAGATAGGTAGGAGGAGAACCAGGAGAGAGTGGCATCTTTAAGGCCAATACAGCGGATCATAGTGAGGAGGAGCTGGTGATCCACAGTGTCGAATGCTGCAGTGGTCCAGGTGAATCAGCAGGGAGTAGTGGTCATTAGATTTAGCTGTCGGTAGATCGTTAGAGGCTTTAGAATGGGCAGTTTCAGTAGAGTTTAAGGAGCAGAAACCAGATTGTAAAGGGTCAAGAAGAGAGTTATCTGAGAGATAGTGGATTAGAAGGGAGTGGACCAAGGAGTTTATAGATGAAGGGAAGATTAAAGACAGGTCTGTAATTAGCAGCACAGTTCTGGTCAAGGGATGTTTTTTTAAGCAATCAATGTATGCTGGCTCAGTGGTTAGCACTAAAGTCTTCCAGCGCTGGGGTCCTGGATTCAAATCCCACCTAGGACAACATCTGCAAGGAGTTTGTATGTTCTCCCTGTGTTTGTGTGGGTTTCCTCCAGGTACTCCGGTTTCCTCCCACATTCCAAAGACATACTGATAGGGATTCTAGATTGTAAGCCCCAATGGGAACAGTGCCAATAATGTTTGTAAAGTGCTGTGGAATTAATGGTGCTATATAAATGAGAAACATAAATAAATGTTTGAATGAGGATGAGAAGATACCATATAAGAGGAAGAGGTTAATATTTTAGTTATGTGAGTGGTGACAGCCGAGGAAAGGGACTGAAGGAGGTGTGAGGGAATAGGGTCACTGGTGCAGGTAGTAGGGCGAGAAGTTGCAAGGAGCCTGGTCATTTCTTCTTCTGTGACCGGTTCAAAGACCGAAAGTGAGCTAGATGCTGATTAGTGTCCTGCTCATAGCCCTCAACAGCTCATTTACATATAAGAAATTGTGGATTTCCTGAAATAAGACATCAGATCACAGATATCAAGCCATCATTTTATTCAGCTTGCTATGGCCTATATGCCCATATATACGGCTAATGAGGGTTGATCATACTGACAGATTCCCTTTAAGTAAAGCTTTTCAATTGATGCTACGTATTATCTGTATTTCAAAGTTCCATGCTTCTTCTTCAGGACAAAACCATATCAGGTTTTTGTCCTGAAGGAGAAGTATGGTACTTTGAAATGCATAGACATAATAAAAACTGCATTATCTCCTAGTGTGGACCAGGATATGCCATTCATTCACCAGCAGTGCGGATTCTCCTCTTCTTTCAGGTTCCGTGGTCCTGCTGCAGCTGGGATTACATGCCTTTTACAGTCAGTCTGAATGATGTCATAAAACTTACAGACCACCAGCTTTTGTATTAGTGCTTTGTCCAGGCAGTACTTCTAATCAGGCAGAATCCATTAGGACAGATATTGGATTGCGGCTTTACTCTTGGCGGGTATTTTCAACAAATGTAAAAAAACACCTTAGCCGTTGAAAACACCCACTGAGTGTTGAACCGCAATTAAACATCTATCATAATAAATACTGCCTGTTTAGATCTGCCTGGACAAAGCCCTATTTCCAAAGCTGGTTGTCTGTGAATTTTTTAAGACACTATTTAGACTGTAATAGTGTTGAGCAGCTCTAATCTCATTTTATTCTGTCTATTATGGAGTTCTTTGTAGACTTTCTTCTCCTGCATAGGGCCAGCTAGCACCAATGAAAATTTGATAAATAAACTTTTACAGGAAATTTTATTGCATTTTTTAAAAAATTTATTTATTTTTTTATTGTGCTCTGAATATTCTATGATAATTGGCTGTTCGAAATGTGACACATAAATGAAAAAAATAATTGACATTGTGAACAGAGCGTTAGAAAACTCTACTACCATATTAGTTTATCTAAGCAGGGGATGTCTTGTTTTCAAGCTCTAAAAAAAGCTATATTTTTCTAACGATATCACTGGAAAATCATCATGTAGGTTTTGGTGACACCACTTAACCTGCACATAATAGCATACAAGTGAATAAGCCAACTTACAAGCAGTAGTGCAATTCAGTCGTACTTTAGTAATTAAATTGGATTGACCTCTTCTGTCTATGTACATTTTACGTACCGTATATTAATATAACATCTGAGTCTCTAAACCTTTAAGCTTCACTTATTAACCTTGACCTCTTTGAAAGTAAAGCATAACAAGAAGAGGTTGCTATAGATACCTAAGACAGAGAAAACTGAACCAAGACCAGTAGAAAATAAAGTATTTTGGATCATAAAAGATGGCACTTGATGGGGATGCGCTCACACAATAAAGATCTGATTTGTATTTTGCATGGAAAAAAATCTGAGGCTCACTCTAGTATTTCTGCTGAAGATTTGCAGTTTTCGTTATCACAGATTCACACAGGATTAGCCCCCAGTAAGGCCTATGTATTTGGAAATTCTTTGCTGCATGTGATCTGGGTTGCACAAACTGTATTTGCATGCGTGAAATGCAGATTTCAAGCAAATATCAACACATAGTGCGTGATTATATCATTATATAATGCTAAATCCACATTTAAAGATTCACTTTAAATATTATTAACACAAATTCCTTATGGATATTATTATTTTTGTAAAATGCATCCTGACCTTATGATTACAGAGGAGACGATCATGAGAGAAATGTGGTTTAAGCATTGTGTTGTGTGCTTGCTAGACAGCTTGTCAGACAGGTATATGAGGGTCCCTGGACATCAGAGTAACAATGGGCACCCTGTCGACTCTAACCTCGACTAGTCATCAGTAAATACAGCCATGGGCCCCGGCATCTGTCCCGATTTTGTTTTTAACATTACTGCCTGCTGTAGTAAGGTTGAAAGATAGTAGCCACTAACATGTACTACATGTGCTGTTATCCTAAGTCATATGGCAAGGGTTGATATTGACTTTTTGGATTGCTACTTCCAATAGGTGGCACTATAGTTCTAGTCCTCTTCCTCTCTGAAGAAGCAATTTGCATATTTAATTTCCTAGAGGAGCATTCATGGCTTATAAGTCTCCTCACTCTTACATGCCAGGCCTTGCTTGTCACTCTCCACAAGGAGAAACGTTACCCCTAAGCTACATGTGACAATTCAAAGAAGCCATATTCATGTGCCATTGTATTTCTTGTGCAGTAAATCAGTGTGTGGGTAGCCAGTAACCAGTAAGTTACATCTGTGCTCCCCGATGTAAAGCACCATTGTTGCGTCTATGCTCCTGCTGGAAACGTTTTATGACATCTTAAATAGTCTAGATCATATTTTCAGATCCTATTGTTTATACAACACTCAAAATTTCAAATGTTATTACTATACAGTTATTAAATTCATGATCTGACAAATTTATTTTTCATTTCTTCATGAACGTGTCACATAAGCCAGGCGTTAGAGAAGCCAAAGAGTCAGAATCAGCTGAATTCTAAGGTTAAGTTTACATTAGTGTTCGGGGGCTCTGCGGAGGGCTGCGTACTTCCTCCGTTAAGCTCCGCCTACTTCCGCATACTTCTGCATGCGTCCTGCGTACCTATCTTTAACATTGGGTACGCAGCACATGCGGATGTATGTGGATGCGTCATTTTGACACACCCGCTGAACGCACGGGAACGCAATATGACACACATAAATACCGCTAAGGGAAGGGATACACAAATACCGCTAAGGGAAGGGGCTACACATAAATACCACTAAGAGAAGGGATACACATAAATATCGCTATGGGAAGGGATACACATAAATATCGCTACGGGAAGGGATACACATAAATACCACTAAAGGAAGGGATACATAAATACCGCTAAGGGAAGGGATACACATAAATACCGCTAAGGGAAGGGATACACATAAATACCACTAACGGAAGGGATACACATAAATACCGCTAAGGGAAGGGATATACAAATACCACTAAGGGAAGGGACTACACATAAATACCGCTAAGGGAATGGGCTACACATAAATACCGCTAAGGGAAGGGATGCACATAAATATTGCTAAGGGAAGGGATACACATAAATACCGCTAAGGGAAGGGATACACATAAATTCCGCTAAGGGAAGGGATACACATAAATACTACTAAGGGAAGGGATACACATAAATACCGCTAAGGGAAGGGATACACAAATACAGCTAAGGGAAGGGATACACATAAATACCGCTACGGGAAGGGATACACATAAATACTGCTAAGGGAAGGGATATACATAAATACCGCTACGGGAAGGGATACACATAAATACCGCTAAAGGAAGGGATACACATAAATACCGCTACAGGAAGGAGCTACACATAAATACCGCTAAGGGAAGGGATACATATAAATACCGCTAAGGGAAGGGATACACAAATACCATTAAGGGAAGAGATGCACATAAATACCGCTACGGGAAGGGATAGTCTTAGTTACTTACGTTACCGGTATTTTTCGAAGTCCATGACAGCACCACGGAGAGAGGGGATCCGCCCTTTAGGAATAGGAAACCTACAGATACAAAAGGATGGCACCTCTCCCACGCATCAGTTGGATTACAGAGCATAAGAGGAACACCAAGGTTAATGGAACACAAACAAAATTATGCATCATATACTGACATCAATTAATCCTTTATTACATGCAGATTATATGGCAGGAAGAAGTGCGCAGCAAACAAAACACGGGCGGGAATCTAAGGGTGCTGTCATGGACTTCGAAAAATACCGTTAACGGTAAGTAACTAAGACTTTATTCGAACGTCCATGACAGCACCATGGAGAGAATTACAGAGAGTAATAACTACTTAGGGGGGGACCACAGCCTGCAGCACCCTTACTCCGAAAGATAGGTCTGAGGAAGCACCTAAGTCTAACCTATAATGCTTGTAAAACGTGTGTGGAGAAGACCACGTAGCCGCCTTACATATTTGGTCAATGGAAAATTACGACCTCTCCGCCCATGAGGTCGCCATAGCTCAGGTCGAATGCGCCCTTAGTCTTTCTGGTGCCGGCTTGCCCCTTAAGGTGTATGCAAGTGAAATAACCTCCCTAATCCATCTAGCCAGCGTGCTTTTTGTTATCCTACAGCCCTTTTTGATACCCTGAAAAGAGACATACAACGCATTGTCCCTCTTCCAGGGGTCAGTGACTGTTAAATATTGTATGAGACATCTTCTAACATCTAGAGTATGCAGCTTTATCTCCTTTTGATTGGATGGATTAGGGATGAAGGATGGAAGAACAATCTCTTGTGTTCTGTGAAAAGTGGAAGACACCTTAGGTAGGTATGCTGGATCGGGCCTAAGTATTATTCTGTCATCCAGGATCTGAGTATAAGGAGGCAACCTAGATAATGCCTGGATGTCACTTACTCTCCGTGCCGAAGTCAATTCTACCAGGAAGGCTACCTTCAAGGAAAGATTCTTTATTGACGCTGCCGATATGGGCTCAAACGGGGCCTCTGTCAAGACCGTGAGAACGAGGTTTAAATCCCATGGCACGATCCTTTCCCTTACTATGGGCCTGGACCTACCCGCCGCCTTAATGAACCTACTAATCCAGTAATGATTGGCGATGTTACAGTTGAAAAGAGTCCCCAGTGCTAAAACCTGCATCTTAAGGGTACTTGTAGAAAGACCTAAGTCCAGACCCTTTTGCAGGAACTCTAAGATCTGAGCTATCGGAGTTGGATCTCCAGCTACGACCACTGAACTCTGTAGAAATTTTCGCCAAGTTCTGGCGTAGATTTTAGTTGTAACTTCTTTTCTGCTTTTAAGGAGTGTGTTGATTAGATTAGCGGAAAAGCCTTTATCCCTCAGTAGCGACCGCTCAAAATCCACGCCGTTAGATGGAGGCCCGCCTCCTGAGGATGGTAGACTGGACCCTGGGAAAGCAAATCTGGGATGTCTGGCAGGATCCAAGGGTCGGAAACAGACATGTCCCTGAGACATGAGAACCATGCCCTCCTGGGCCAGAAGGGGGCGATTACTATTAACCTCACTCTGTCTTTCCTGATCTTCCTCAGCACTAGGGGAAGTAAAGACAAGGGAGGGAAGGCGTAGGCCAGATCGAAAGTCCCACTTTATCTGGAGAGCGTCCACTGCTAGAGGGTTTTCTCTGGGATTTAGAGAACAGAACAGTCTTATTTTCCTGTTGTTCTTGGTGGCGAAGAGATCTACCTCCGGTTGACCCCATTTCTGCACAATGAGGTTGAAGATGGAAGTTTTTAATGACCATTCCCCCTGATTCAGGATATTACGGCTTAAAAAGTCTGCCCTGGTATTCTCTTCTCCTTTTATGTGCAGTGCTGTCAATGAAAGGAAATGCTGTTCTGCTAGCTGGAGTAAGCGTCCTGCTACTTCCATCAGCGGACCAGAACGAGTACCACCCTGGTGGTTGATATAAGCCACTGTGACCCGATTCTCGGAGAGTACTCGCACGTGATGACGCTGCAGATACACAAGGAGCCTCTTAGCCGCCTGTTCTACTGCCGTTGAAAGAAAACCGTGAGCACAACCTGAATGAAACTGGTGCTTTAAAGTCTAGGTTCCCACACCGGGTACTAATAATGAAAAAAGGCTTAAGCACTCAACTTAAAAGGTTTATTAGTAGTATCTCCAAACGTTTCGGTCAGAAAAGACCTTCATCAGTGACTACTTATTTTTATATAGAAGATTGTCTCCTAAAAAGGGGAGAGGTGCGTGCCCCAAGGAAAGTGTGCTGCTTAAAGACAAACGTAGCTTATAAGAATGCTCAGTAGAAATATCCAGTGACTAAGCTTGCGGTATCCACCGCTATGTAGACTGGAGCTCTGCCAGGACGCTGTCTGAGCCTGCTGATTTGATTTCCATGAGTATGTGGGCCGTTAACTCCTTCATATTAGACGACATATGTATTTGATTATGCTCCCATAGGCCTAGAACCATAATGTCCCCCATATGCGCCCCCCACCAAGTAGGGTTTGCATCCGTGGTGACTATCTGGGTTATCTCATATTCCTAGGGAACTCACCTAGATAGGTGTCTCTCCTCCCTCCACCATTCCAGAGATTTTATAGTAGCCCGTGACAAAGTCAGCTGGCTTTCTAGGTCGCCCCCTAAAAAATTCTGATGTGATAAAATTTCGCCCTGTAGCGTTCGTGTGTGTAATTGTGCCCACTGGACTGCGGGGATGCAGGACGAGAGGGAGCCCAAGAGAGACATGGCTTTCCTAAGAGACATGGTGGGGTTATTGGAGGCATTCAGGATCTGTTAACGTAGGCGTATCAATTTTTCTGGTGGCAAACGACAGATCTGGAGCTGTGAGTCCAGAGTTAGGCCTAAAAACTGCTGAACTCTCATGGGCTGTAAACGGGACTTTTTGCTATTTATCAGCCATCCCAACCATTCCAGGGTCGATATTGCCCCCTGCAGCTGCTCTAGGCAATGGTCTACTGTTTTGCCAATGATAAGGAAGTCGTCGAGGTAGGGGACTATAAGTATATTAGTTTCCTGTAGGTGGGCCATGACTTCCGAAATAACCTTAGTGAATACCCGTGGGGCCACTGCCAGGAAGGGCGTTATACTGGAAGTGCCGAACTGACTCCCCCAGCTGGACTGCCACTGTGAGGAAACGCTGATGGTCCATATGAATAGGGACATGGTAATAAGCGTCTTTTAAATCTAACACTACCATGAAGCAATTTTCAAACAATAGCTTTATTGCAGAGCTGACCGTTTCCATTTTAAATGGGCGAATAATAAGAAATTTATTGAGGGCCTTCAAATTAATAATTGTCCTAAAAGCCATCCGGCTTACGGACCAAAAACAAAGGAGAATAAAACCCTTTACCCTTCTCTGCGTCCAGTACCTCCACCAGGACTCTCTTAGCACATAGCTCCTGTACCTCCAATTCTAGAGCAGCCGGCTCTGATGACGAAGATCTGAGAGGGGTAATCCTAAAGCTATCTTGAGGAATGAAGGAAAACTCTAAGCGGAGCCGTGCAGCTATGAGATTAAGAATCCAGCCATTATTTGAGATCCGGGACCAGGCTGGGTAGAAGGTTGTCAGTCTACCTCCTACCGGCACCGCTAGTCATTGAGAGGGTTTTTTGGTTTCCCGAGATGGACCCCCAAACATAAACCCAGTACCTTTCCTACTCCTTTCATCCCATTTGCCTCGCTCCCTGGATGACTTTCTATGGCCAAACCTCCTTCTGTTGAAGGTCCTCTTGCATGAAGGGGTCGACAGACTGGGAAACTTTTTCTTATCATCCCCTGCTTTCTCTAAAAGTTCGTCCAGGACAGGGCCAAAAAGGTAATCGCCGTCACATGGGATGGTACAGAGACGGGACCTGGCCTGAATATCCCCCGGCCAATACTTCAGCCACAGCACCCTTCGTGCTGCATTAGATAACCCCGCAGCTTTGGCCGCCATTCTTACTGAGTCTGCTGAAGCGTCAGCCAAGAAAGCTGCTGCGTTTTGAATCGTCTGTAGAGACTTTAACATAGATTCTCCAGGGGTTCCATCCCCCAACTGGGACCCTAATTGATCCAGCCAGACCATCATTGATCTGGCTGTGCAAGTAGCCGCCACTGCCAGTTTCAGAGCGCAGGCTGACATCTCCCATGTCCCTTTTAGGAAGGAATACGCTTTTTTGTCAAGCGGATCCTTCAAAGAACCCATATCATCAAAAGGAATGGAAGATTTCTTAGAAGCCTTTGCTACCGCTGCATCGAGCTTCGGGGCCTTATCCCATTTATCCGTCAAGGGATCCTCAAAGGGGTATCTCCGTTTAAATTCCTGGGGTAGGGAACCTCATTTTTCCGGCCTCTTCCACTCTCTGTCTATTAGGCCTTGAATTTTGCTGTTTAGTGGAAAAGATCTGCGTTTCCTTGGCTCTAACACACCAAACATTAAATCCTGTACTGAGCGTTCTGGCCTCGCCTCCTCTATGCCCATGGTGGACCTCACTGATTTAACAAGTTTGTCCATTTGATCCAGGGGGAAACAAAACCGGGTAGCATCCTCCCTGAAAAAGAAGAAGAGGCAGAAGAGGAAGGAGAAGAGGGCCCTGAGAATTCTTCACTCTTCCTATGGACAGCCTGGGAGTCAGAATCAGAAAGCGCTGGTACAGTCCTACGTCTAGAAGATTCTCCGTGGGATAGGGACTTTAAGGAATCCTTCACCTCTACCCTTATTATTTCTCTCAGGCTTGTGGTGAAATCCGGAGTCTCTTCCGCTATCTAAAAGGGAAAAGGGGGGTTACTATATCAACCCAGGTCTCTGCCCCTCTACCCGTTAATGCCCTACCGTCTGTCGTATACACGGCTGGCATAACCTTTTGGGGTAAGCATCCGGGAGGGGGCAAGCGCAAAAGGCACACTCCCTGTGCTTCTTTTTCCCCGAACACTTCTTCCCCTGGTAATAGAAGAAAAGGAATGGGGAACACTGCATTACTGGGTGTTTCAGTCTGAAGATCTCTCACCCAGTCCACGCAGTAGTAGGTACTGGATCACGGGGGGAGCATTCTGTTTCATGCTGGAGGAACTCTTGCGGCTGGACTGATTACTTGTCCAGCCCCGGGCCTTCAGCTGGGGATTCACCCGAGGTCTCTCAGAGGCGTGATCAGGCTGCTGCTGGTCCTTGTGCTGCACCGTTGGAGCTTTTGTGGTCTCCATTCAGAACAAATGGACCAGAAGCGCTCCCTGCAGCGTCCTTCATCCTTATGTACCCCCGAAAATCCATATCAGCAGGTATGACCAGGGGTCCACTCTCCACCTCATCCCGGGCCCACCGCGCCTCTTCCCCCGCCCCACCTCGACCTGTGAATCAGGCGCCGCGCGGCCTGCATTTTTCTCCAAGAAGCTGGCCGGCACCCGACTTCCGGCCTAGCGTACGAGGCCCCGCCCCCTCCACAGCGCCGACCGGAAGCCGCTGCCAGACCGTCAGGACGCGCGAGAGGCTGCTCCCAACCTCTCGCTGCGTTACCCCCGGGACCGCCAGCCACACCACAGACGCCGCGAGGGGGACGCCCCCAAAACACCGCCGGAACCGCCCGACCGCCGCTGCAGCACCGCTCGGCCCCCAACGCCACCCTGACAGGACCGGAGGATGGAGCGGAGCACCAGGAAAATGTCCTCAGACCAAGATAGAGGCGGGGGTTATACTTACCCACCTGCGCAGGCTGTGAGACGGGGATCCCACGGATACCGCTCCACCTGCTCCGCACACTGTCGTGGAGTCCTACCCGGACCCACCGTGGCGCTTCCAGGGTCTCCGCACAGATCGAGGTAGGAGACCCTCCCGTTACCTGGATCGACCGGCATGCCTGGGTCCACCTGAAGATCTTCATCCGTAGGGAACCCGTCCTCCAGGAACAGGAAACCAACTGATGCGTGGGAGAGGTGCCGTCCTTTTGTATCTGTAGGTTTCCTGTTCCTAAAGGGCGAATCCCCTCTCTCCGTGGTGCTGTCATGGACGTTCGAATAAATACCGCTAAGGGAAGGGATACACATAAATACAGCTAAGGGAAGGGATACACATAAATACCGCTAAGGGAAGGGATACACATAAATACAGCTATGTGAAGGGATACACATAAATACCGCTAAGGGAAGGGATACACATAAATACCGCTACGGGAAGGGATACACATAAATATCGCTAAGGGAAGGGATACACAAATACCGCTAAGGGAAGGGATACACATAAATGCTACTAAGAGAAGGGATACACATAAATACCGCTAAGGGAACGGATACACATAAATACCGCTATGGGAAGGGATACACATAAATACCGCTATGGGAAGGGATACACATAAATACCGCTATGGGAAGGGATACACATAAATACCGCTATGGGAAGGGATACACATAAATACCGTTATGGGAAGGGATACATATAATTACCGCTACGGGAAGGGGCTACACATAAATACCACTAAGAGAAGGGATACACATAAATACTGCTACGGGAAGGGGCTACATAAAGCGCTGCTAAAGAGAAAAGCACAATTGATTCTCAAAGCAGAGGCCACAAATTGGTCTTAATGACTAAACGTCCATTTACACAGATAATTTTGGTGCAGAAAATATGTTTCTACATCTCATTATGGGTAAATAAATAAATATGCCTATGTTTGATAGAAAAATATTTAGACTTGAGAGTCCTCATGGTTGATACCTTTAATGGCTAACTGAAAAGATGGTAACAAATTGCAAGCTATCTACTGGCTACACGGTACGAAGATACACATCTTTCCTATATGTTTGATAGAGTATTTTTATTGTAAAATATTTTGGTATGAATAAAGATTACATGACAGCTGATCCAGTGGCAGCGTGTATCAGACACTGGCTGTATGAACTCAGCCAGATAGTTTGACTCTAAAATACTGTGGTGTTTCAGAGAAAAAGATACTATAATAGCTACTGGGGACTGAGCGATGCCAGAACTAGTCAAATAGGGAAGATCTGGTGACTTTTCCCTGCCCGCTGCCCTGGATTGAAAGGTCTTTGCCTACATGTGGTAGCATGTATCAGCTGTCAGATTCACTTTAAAGTTGAGCTAACCAGATTTAAGAGGGGAGGTTTGACATCAGATGTCATGGATTGGATGAAGCATAACAAACACATAAAACAGCTGTAGCCGTATGTCTGTGTTACATCTTGCGACCCCAATTATGCAATTAAGCAAACTAAATTGTCAATTCGTGGTTTGAAAGTGGACTTTTTACAATGCTCGGGTTGTTGCTGAGCACCACCTTGTCTGACAGTATGGCATCTGAATGAATGCTTTAAATGATTACTAAAATGCTATATGGTGGCAGTTCCAGCATTATTGATGGATTGATTGTGGTACACCAGTGTTCTATCACATAATTGGGTCTTTGAATTGTTTTAATACATGGTCAAAATAAAAGTGGAACCTGGAACAGAAACTATTTGGCCAAAACCTTGTGTAGCTGCTTTCCTAAACTTCCTGACACTTCTAAGCAGGGCCGGCGTCAGCACCCGGCACACCCGGGCAAGTGCCGGGGCCCTGAGCAGGCGGGGGGCCCACTCGCCGTCGGGCACCCCGGCGCCCGTTAGCGGTGTCAGCGCCGCCACTGGGCCCCCCCTGCTTGCTCAGGGCCCCGGCAGGAGCCGGCGCAATACTCACCTCTCCCCGTGCCTCCGCTGCTGCAGCTCCGACCTCCAGGGAGCGCCTGCGCCGGCACTTCCTCTCTCACAGCAGCGCCGCTGAATGACGTCATCATTCAGCGGCCGGCTGTGGCAGAGAGCGCACGGACGCCGGACAGGTGAGATCGATGTGTGTGTGCCTGTGTGTGTGTGTCTGTGTGTGTGTGTGTGGTGCGTGTTTGCCTGTGTGTATGTGAGAGGGTGCTGTATGTGTGATGGTGGTGGGGGAGGCAGGCAGTGATGGTGGTGAGGAGGAGATGATAATGATGATGATGGGGAGGCAATGATAATGGGAAGGCGATGATGATGATATTAATGGGGAGGCAATGATAATGATGATGATGGGGAGGCAATGATAATGGGGAGGCAATGATAATGGGAATGCAATGATGATGATGATATTAATGGGGAGGCAATGATGATAATAGGGAGGCAATGATGATGATGATGGGCAGGCAATGATGATGAGGGGAGACAATGATGATGATGATGATGGGGAGGTGTTATGTTTCGGTAGCTGAGGAGTGCAGGTAAAAAAGGCAATACACCAGAGAAGTTGGAATCTATGAGATTGCAGTACCCTGACTAACCACCACAACTAGAGGCAGCCGTGGAGCGTTCCTACGTTGGTCCTAGACGCCTCGTCACAGCCTGAGAAACTAACTACACCTAAAGATAGAAAGAGGAAAGCTATCTGCCCCGGAGCAGATCCCCAAAGAACATAGAAAGCCCCCAAACATGTAATGGCGGTTAGACAAGATGAAATACTGACACAGACAGAAAATAGTATGAGCAAACGTTGGGGCCCAAACTACCTAAATAGAAAAGGATAGGAAGGGCACTTACTGCAATCCCAAAAAACCCTGAAAAGCACCAACTCTACTAATTTCAAAATCACCTGAGATCACACGACCTCTACCACCTAAATTAGTTCTCTGGTGTAACAAAATCAAAACAGCAGCCACTGAAAAAACTGGAAAAAGCAAAAGTACAAACATCAGTGGCTGAACTAAACTGAGAGAGCAAAAGCCCCCGGAGGGGACCCTGAAGGCCCCCACAGAAGTGCAGGACAAAATGCAAAAATCAAGCACAAAAACAAAAAGAAGAAAATGTCTTATCTGTTAGCAGGAGATGCAGACACGACACAGCAGGCTACAAAGGAAACAGGACTCAAGGATTGAGACCAGAACAATTGATCACCGGCAACCCTGATGGGAAGGCGACTCCCTTATATAAGACCAGTCAGTAACACCTGATTCCCACTCCTCACAATCTTCACTGGACAGTCCAGTACCGCTTGTAACCACCAGAGGGAGCCTCTGCTCAGAACTCATTTCAAGTCCATTCACAACAGTACCCCCCCCTTGAGGAGGGGTCACCGAACCCTCACTTGAGCAACCAGGTCGGTCAGGATGAGTTCTATGATACGCACGGATGAGTCTCCTAGCATGGATGTCCGAAGCAAACACCCAAGAATTGTCTTCCTGACCATAACCTCTCCACTTAACCAAATACTGGAGTTTCCGTCTAGAAAATGAGAATTAAATATTTTCTCAACCACAAACTCCATATTGCCCTCAACCAGAACAGGGTCAGGAGGCAAAGCAGTAGGAACCACTGGCTCAACAAACCTCTTCAACAAGGACTTGTGGAACACGTTATGGATCTTAAATGTCCCTGGAAGAAGCAAACGAAAAGAAACAGGATTAAGAATCTCCATGATCTTATAAGGTCCAATGAACCTAGGCTTAAATTTAGGAGATGCCACTCTCATAGGAATATTTCTTGAGGACAACCAGACCAAGTCCCCCACTTTAAACCGAGGACCATCAGTCCTATGCCGGTTAGCAAACCGCTGGGCCCTCTCCTGAGAGAGGGACAACCTCTCCACTACCTGGTCCCAAATCTGTTGCATACGCTCCACAACAGAGTCAACACCTGGACAGACAGAAGCCTCCGTCTGTCCTGAAGAAAATCGAGGGTGAAACCCAGAATTACAGAAAAATGGAGACATCAAAGTGGCAGAGCTAGCCCTATTATTAAGAGCAAACTCAGCCAAAGGCAAAAAAGAGACCCAGTCATCCTGATCAGCAGACACAAAGCATCTTAGATAAGTCTCCAATGTCTGGTTTGTTCTCTCAGTTTGACCATTGGTCTGAGGATGAAACGCCGAGGAGAAAGACAATTGAACACCAAGTTTAGAACAAAAGGTCCTCCAAAATCTGGAAACAAACTGGACTCCTCTGTCAGACACAATGTTCTCAGGAATGCCGTGTAAACGAACCACGTGCTGAAGGAACAAAGGCACCAATTCAGAGGAGGAAGGCAACTTAGGTAATGACACAAGATGTATCATCTTGGAAAACCTATCACAAATCACCCAGATGACGGTCATTCTCTGAGAAACAGGGAGGTCGGAAATGAAATCCATAGAGATATGGGTCCATGGTCTCTTGGGCACAGGCAATGGCATCAACAAACCACTAGAGCGGGAGCAAGGCTTGGAGCGAGAGCAAGTCCCGCAGGACTGCACAAATTCCCTGACATCACGAGACAAGGTAGGCCACAAAAGGACCGACTAACCAAGTCTCTGGTACCAAAAATTCCGGGATGCCCAGCCAACGCGGAACAATGAATCTCAGACATCACACTCTTTTTCCACTGGTCCGGGACAAACAATTTTCCAACAGGGCAGCGCTCGGGCCTATCCTCCTGACACCCCTCCAGAGCAAGTCTCAAATTGGGTGAGATGGCGGAAAGAACTACACCCTCTTTCAAAATAACAGAAGGATCAGATAACTCAGGAGAGTCCGCAAGGAAACTCCTCGAGAGGGCATCTGCCTTAACATTCTTAGTGCCAGGAAGAAAGGAAACCACAAAATTAAAACGTGTGAAAAACAAGGCCCACCTGGCCTGTCTAGGATTAAGTCGCTTGGCTGATTCAAGATAAACCAGATTCTTATGGTCCGTAAGGACCACCACCTGATGTTTGGCTCCCTCCAGCCAATGTCTCCACTCTTCAAAAGCCCACTTCATGGCCAGTAACTCCCGATTACCCACGTCATAATTACGTTCAGTAGGAGAAAATTTTCGAGAGAAAAAGGCACAAGGGTTACTTTTAGAGGTCTCTGGATCTTTTTGGGACAAAACGGCACCTGCCCCAATTTCAGAGGCATCAACCTCCACCTGAAATGGCAGAGAAACATCAGGCTGCCGTAGAACAGGAGCAGAAGTGAATCTCTGCTTAAGTTCCTGAAATGCAGAGACTGCCTCAGGAGGCCAATTCACCACATCAGAACCCTTTCTGGTCAAATCAGTCAATGGTTTAACAATAACCGAGAAATTACCAATAAATTTACGATAAAAATTGGCAAAACCCAAAAATCTTTGAAGAGCCTTTAATGAAGTAGGTTGGACCCAATCACAGATGGCCTGAACCTTGACCGGGTCCATTTCAATAACAGATGGGGACAAAATGAATCCCAGAAATGAGATCCTCTGTACGCCAAAAAGACACTCTGATCCCTTCACATACAGAGCATTCTCTCTCAAAATCTGGAATACAGTTCGAACATGTTTCACATGAGAGTCCCAGTCATTAGAAAAAATCAAGATATCATCCAAATAAACAATCAGAAATTTATCCACAAAATCCCTGAAAATGTCATTCATGAAGGACTGGAAGACAGAAGGAGCATTAGTGAGCCCAAAGGGCATCACAAGGTACTCAAAATGCCCCTCAGGGGTATTGAATGCCGTCTTCCATTCATCCCCGTGCTTAATGCGAATAAGGTTATATGCCCCACTGAGGTCAAGCTTGATAAACCAAGTAGCGTTTTTCACCCTGGAAAACAGATCAGAGATCAAGGGTAACGGATATTGATATTTCACAGTAATATTGTTCAAGAGACGATAATCAATACACGGCCTTAATGAACCATCCTTTTTGGCCACAAAGAAAAAACCGGCACCTAAGGGTGAAGAGGATGGTCTGATATGACCCTTCTCCAATGATTCCTTGATATAAGACCGCATAGCGTCATGTTCAGGTACAGACAAGTTAAAAAGGCGACTTCCTTATATAAGACCAGTCAGTAACACCTGATTCCCACTCCTCACAATCTTCACTGGACAGTCCAGTACCGCTTGTAACCACCAGAGGGAGCCTCTGCTCAGAACTCATTTCAAGTCCATTCACAACAGTACCCCCCCCTTGAGGAGGGGTCACCGAACCCTTACTTGAGCAACCAGGTCGGTCAGGATGTGTTCTATGATACGCACGGATGAGTCTCCTAGCATGGATGTCCGAAGCAAACACCCAAGAATTGTCTTCCTGACCATAACCTCTCCACTTAACAAAATACTGGAGTTTCCGTCTAGAAAAATGAGAATTCAATATTTTCTCAACCACAAACTCCATATTGCCCTCAACCAGAACAGGGTCAGGAGGCAAAGCAGTAGGAACCACTGGCTCAACAAACCTCTTCAACAAGGACTTGTGGAACACGTTATGGATCTTAAATGTCCCTGGAAGAAGCAAACGAAAAGAAACAGGATTAAGAATCTCCATGATCTTATAAGGTCCAATGAACCTAGGCTTAAATTTAGGAGATGCCACTCTCATAGGAATATTTCTTGAGGACAACCAGACCAAGTCCCCCACTTTAAACCGAGGACCATCAGTCCTATGCCGGTTAGCAAACCGCTGGGCCCTCTCCTGAGAGAGGGACAACCTCTCCACTACCTGGTCCCAAATCTGTTGCATACGCTCCACAACAGAGTCAACACCTGGACAGACAGAAGCCTCCGTCTGTCCTGAAGAAAATCGAGGGTGAAACCCAGAATTACAGAAAAATGGAGACATCAAAGTGGCAGAGCTAGCCCTATTATTAAGAGCAAACTCAGCCAAAAGCAAAAGTACAAACATCAGTGGCTGAACTAAACTGAGAGGGCAAAAGCCCCCGAGGGGACCCTGAAGGCCCCCACAGAAGTGCAGGACAAAATGCAAAAATCAAGCACAAAAACAAAAAGAAGAAAATGTCTTATCTGTTAGCAGGAGATGCAGACACGACACAGCAGGCTACAAAGGAAACAGGACTCAAGGATTGAGACCAGAACAATTGATCACCGGCAACCCTGATGGGAAGGCGACTCCCTTATATAAGACCAGTCAGTAACACCTGATTCCCACTCCTCACAATCTTCACTGGACAGTCCAGTACCGCTTGTAACCACCAGAGGGAGCCTCTGCTCAGAACTCATTTCAAGTCCATTCACAACAGGGAGGCAATGATAATGGGAAGGCAATGATGATGATATTAATGGGGAGGCAATGATAATGATGATGATGGGGAGGCAATGATAATGGGAAGGCAATGATGATGATGATATTAATGGGGAGGCAATGATAATGATGATGATGGGGAGGCAATGATAATGGGAAGGCAATGATAATTATATTAATGGGGAGGCAATGATAATGATGATGATGGGAGGCAATGATAATGGGAAGGCAATGATGATGATGATATTAATGGGGAGGCAATGATGATATTGGGGAGGCAATGATGATGATGATGGGCAGGCAATGATGATGATAATGGGGAGTCATTCCACAGCGCCCTTTCCTGAGCCGTAACAGTGCAGAACGCAGCACAGTGTAGAGGAGAGCTCCATATTTTGTATGGAGCATTATATGTGGTCCAGTATTCTGTATGGAGCATTATATTGGGTCCAGTATTCTGTATGGAGCATTATATGGGGGATGGCGGGGTGACATCCTGCATGGGGTATTATATGGGTGATGAATGGGAGACTATGTGGTGCCCATAATATTGTATGGAGGACTGTACTGTCCAGTCTGTACTGTGCGCTGCAAAGATTTGGCGGTTTTTGAGCTATTGTATAATTTACAATAGATATCACTCATGTAATGGAAGAAGAGAAGTGTTTGGCGTTGTGCTATACCCATATTTCTCTGCAGTATCTGTGCATCATGAATCGTGGTCTGTGTTAAGGGGCCCACTGAGGCTCTTTCGCCCGGGGCCCATAAAAACCTGGAGCCGGCCCTGCTTCTAAGGCACATAAAGAATACAATTCTTTCAAGTAGTAGTAGCATACAAATAGACTGTCTTTAAAATGAATTCATCAATGCAGGGATCATTTCAGAAATTACCTTGGTGACAATTTCGGCTTCCTGTTGTATCCTAGGACCCAGACGCTGCTTGGCAAGAGACACCTTGGTTTTCATATTGTTCCAGCGTGCTGGCATTGTCCTATAAAGGAGATCACTCTCTGGTGGAAGAGACATCTGATGCTTTCCCAAAAGTGTGACTGTCTTCTGCAACACAGCAAACTGCACCTCCATTTTCACTTGCTTTGAAGAAACCTTATTCAGTAAGACATGGTACATAAGGATTAAACATTACATACACAAATGAAAGCAGCTTGAACAGTTTTTAATTTAAAATATGGCATGTGAGCACATATAAAATATGGAAATGTTTGCTTAGATATAGAAACTGTACTTAAAACAAAAACTAAAAAAAAAACAGTAAGACCATTGTTTTTTATGCTGTATTTTTATTCCACTGGTGGATTTTGCTCCAAATTCATCAAAATGGCGCAAGATGTTGCAAATTCAAAGATTCTTTTTTTGCGCCTTTTCAAATGATATGTTGCATTTTATTCTTCAACTGCACAAACAAAATGCCAGATTTTGTACTGCATTTAAGACATTGGCAATTGAAATACAATTGCACAAGAATTGCTGACCCACATTAACCATGTTTATACATTTATGCACACACCGTAGGCATAGGTCACAAATGTCCCCTCTAGGGCAAGAATATCCCCTCTAAGCTTGAATTAGACAGCGACACATCAGATTTTTGTGAAGGATGATTCTGACTCTGAAATATTGAAGTTGCAACAGTATCCAGTAGAAACACCTGCAGTGGGGAAAAAAAGTATTTAGTCAGCCACCATTGTGCAAGTTCTCCCACTTAAAAAGATGAGGGAGGCCTGTAATTGACATCATAGGTAGACCACAAATATGAGAGACAAAAATGAGAAAACAAATACAGAAAATCACCTTGTCTGATTTGGCAACATTTATTTTGCAAATTATGGTGGAAAATAAGTATTTGGTCACCTAAAAACATGCAAGATTTCTGGCTCTCACAGATCTGTAACTTCTTCTTTAAGAGGCTCCTCTGTCCTACACTCATTGCTGTAGTAATGGCACCTGTTTGAACTTGTTATTAGTATAAAAGACACCTGTACACAACCTCAAACAGTCACACTCCAAACTCCACTATGGTGAAGACCAAAGAGCTGTCGAAGGACACCAGAAACAAAATTGTAGCCCTGCACCAGGCTGGGAAGACTGAATCTGCAATAGGCAAGCAGCTTGGTGTGATGAAATCAACTGTGAGGGCAATAATAAGAAAATGGAAGACATATAAGACCACTGATAATCTCCCTCGATCTGGGGCTCCACACAAGATCTCAACCCATGGGGTCAAAATGATCACAAGAACAATGAGCAAAAATCACAGAACCACACGGGGGGACATAGTGAATGACCTGCATAGAGCTGGGACCACCGTAACAAAGGCTACCATTAGTAACACAGTAGGCCACCAGGGACTCAGATCCTGCAGTGCCAGACTTGTCCCCCTGCTTAAGCCAGTACGTGTCCAGGCCGTCTGAAAATTGCTAGAGAGCATTTGGATTATCCAGAAGAGTATTGGGAGAATGTCATATAGTCTTATGACACCAAAAAAGAACTGTTTGGTAGAAACAAAATTTGTCGTGTTTGAAGGAGACAGAATGCTGAGTTGCATCCAAAGAACACCATACCTATTGTGAAGTGTGGGGGTGGCAACATCATGCTTTGGGGCTGTTTCTCTGCAAAGGGACCAGGACGATCATTGTACATGAAAGAATGAATGGGGCCATGAATCGTGAGATTTTGAGTGCAATACTCCTTCAATCAGCAAGGGCATTGAAGATGAAACGTGGATGGGTCTTTCAGCATGATAATGATCCCAAGCACATAACCAGGGCAACAAAGGAGTGGCTTTCTAAGATGCATATGAAGGTCCTGGAGTGGCTTAGCCAGTCTCTAGATCTCAACCAAATAGAAAACCTTTGGAGGGATTTGAAAGTCTGTGTTGCCCAGCGACAGGCCCAAAACATCACTGCTCTAGAGGAGATATGCATGTAGGAATGGGCCAACATACTACCAACAGTGTTTGGCAACCTTGTGAAGACTTACAGAAAACGTTTGACCTCTGTCATTGCCAACAAAGGATATATAACAAAATATTGAGATGAACTTTTGTTAATGACCAAATACTTATTTTCCACCATAATTTGCAAATTTGCAAAATAAATCTTGCCAAATCAGACAAGGAGATTTTCTGGATTTCTTTTCTCCTTTTGACTCTCATAGTTGTGGTCTACCTATGATGTCAATTACAGGCCTATCTCATCCTTTTAAGTGGGAGAACTTGCACAATTGGTGGCTGACTAAGTACTTTTTTCCCCACTGTATATTCAACTTTTATTTTATTTCACTTTTTCTTTTTGTTTTTTTTATTAAAGAAATTGCGTTATTACAAATAAAATAAATTTTTAGACAGACACAAAAATATTCATTAGCTGGGCATTTTCTGGATAATTCTCATTTTAGAATTGCTGAGTTAACCTCAAATATTCTTCATCTTCTAATACAGTTTGTGAATCTAGAGACACCCAAATGTAGCAACAGAAAGACGCAGCCCATGGAGCACCTTCTTTTAGAAGATTTTGTATATAGCAAATCCGGTAGATACCGAAAGTTCCATGCATCAGTTTTTTGCCGACAGTCACATTCCGGTGGCTCGACGGATCGATGGATCCGTCGCAGATTGTGAAAAACTGGCAGTTCACCACGGGTCAGGCGGGAGTATGCGCAGTCTCAGTGACTACCGTTGACTTCACTTAGGCTGCGCAGACTCCCCGGGCCTGACCTAAGGTTAACTCACCAGCGTGGGAAAATGTTCAGAAACTTTCCCACGCTAATCAGTTCCTCTTCGGTCAGGCGGGGAAGCTGCACAGGCAGCTTTTCCTTCATTCCTCCGTGGTTTACAACTGGGCCGGTCGCATTAGCACCGCTCCCAGTTGTAAACTATTTAACCCTTCAGATGGATTGCGGCGTGGAACTTGACTGTACGGCGGACAGGTATGGGTGTAGTGTTGCTTTTTTATTTTGGATTTTTCTTAGGTGATCGATGGCTTCAGTATGGAATGGGAGTGTAATAAAGATGTAAAAATGTGTGTTTATTTATTTCATTAAAAATCTTCATTCTTAATGTGTGTGTTTTTTTAACCCTTTCAGACAGCTCTAGATTATTAACCAGACTTAATGTTCCATTGTAATAGCAAGGTGTCATTAACCCCTTATTACTCCATATGCCACCACTACAGAGCAATGGGAAGAGAGAGAGTAACTGCCAGAATTGGTGCATCTTACAGATGCGCCTTTTCTGGGGTGGCTGGGGGCAGATTTTTTTAGCCAGGGGGGGCCAAAAACAATGGTCCCTCTCTAGGCTGTTAATTTCTGCCCTCAGTCACTGGCTTGCCCTCTCTGGCGGAGAAAATTGCACGGGAGCCCACGCCAGTTTTTTCCATGAATTAATCCTTTAATTTAACACCTATAGCTCCAAAATTTTACACACACACACACACACACACACACACTACTAACATTATTAGTGAGGGACATATAAAAAAATAACGGATATGCAATGGTTTACCGTATGTAAACCATGTCTCATATCCTGTCGGGTTCTGTAATGATTTTACAGATGCCGACAACTGCATTTTCACCTATTCAGCTATCTATATCTGTATGAAATATAAATATATATGTGTCTCACTGACATATATATATATATATATATATATGTTGGAGACTCTGTTGGAGTCCCTCAAGGCTCTGTCCTGGGGCCCCTACTTTTTTCCATCTAGACCCTTGGCCTAGGACAACTCATAAAGTCCCATGGCTTCCAGTACCACCTGTATGCAGATGACACTCAGATCTACCTCTTTGGCCCAGATGTCACCTCTCTGCTGTCCAGAATCCCGGAGTGTCTATCAGCCATATCCTCCTTCTTCACCTCTCGCTTCCTAAAACTCAATGTAGACAAAACCGAACTCATCATCTTTCCTCCATCTCACGTATCTTCCCTACCCGATCTATCTATTATGGTAAATGGCATCACGATCTCTCCTGCACCTGAAATCCGCTGCCTCGGAGTAACTCTCGACTCTGCCCTGTCCTTCAAACCACACAACCAAACTCTTGCCACCTCCTGTCGCCTCCAACTTAAAAACATTTCCAGAATCTGTCCCTTCCTCAGCCCTCAATCTACTAAAACTCTTGTGCATGCCCTCATCATCTCCCACCTTGATTACTGCAACACCCTCCTCTGTGGCCTCCCCGTCAACTCTCTTGCACCACTCCAGTCTGTCCTCAACTCTGCTGCCCGACTAATCCACCTCTCCCCTCGCTACTCCCCTGCTTCTCCCCTCTGCAAATCCCTCCACTGGCTCCCAATTCCCCAACGAATCCAATTCAAACTACTAACACTGACCTACAAAGCCGTCCACAACCTGTCCCCTCCCTATATCTCTGAACTAATCTCCCAATATCTTCCTTCACGTAATCTTCGATCCTCCCAAGACCTCCTACTATCCTCCACACTTATTCGTTCCTCACACAACCGCCTCCAAGATTTCTCCCGAATATCCCACATCCTCAGGAATTCCACGCGTCAACATGTACGATTATCCACCACCCTTGGATTCTTCAGACGGAACCTGAAAACCCATCTCTTCAGGAAAGCCTACAGCCTGCAATAACCATTCTGCCTCGCCGTCACCACCCGAGCTGCCGCCTTGCCACCACCACCCTAGCTGCCGCCTCGTCACCACCACCAGAGCTGCCGCCTCGCGGCCACCACCAGAGCTGCCGCCTCGCCGCCACCACCAGAGCTGCCGCCTCGCCGCCACCACCAGAGCTTCCGCACCCCCGACCTTCTGTTTCTTCCCCATTATCCTGTAGAATATAAGTCCACAAGGACAGGGTCCTCTCCCCTCTGAACCAGTCTGTCATTGTAAATTTGTTTACTGTAAGCGATATCAATAACTTTGTATGTAACCCCTTCTCATGTACAGCACCATGGAATTAATGGCACTATATAAAATAATAATAATAATAAATAATAATAATAATATACAGTACAGACCAAAAGTTTGGACACACCTCATTCAAATATTTTTCTGTATTTTCAAGACTATGAAAATTGTACATTCACACTGAAGGCATCAAAACTATGAATTAACACATGTGGAATTATATACTTAACAAAAAAGTGTGAAACAACAGAAAATGTGTCTTATATTCTAGGTTCTTCAAAGTAGCTACCTTTTGCTTTAATTACTGCTTTACACACTCTTGGCATTCTCTTGATGACCTTCAAGAGGTAGTCACCGAAATGGTCTTCCAACAGTCTTGAAGGAGTTCCCAGAGATGCTTAGCACTTGTTGGCCCTTTTGCTTTCACTCTGCGGTCCAGCTCACCCCAAACCATCTCGATTGGGTTCAGGTCTGGTGACTGTGGAGGCCAGGTCATCTGGCATAGCACCCCATCACTCTCCATTTTGGTCAAATAGCCCTTACACAGCCTGGAGGTGTGTTTGGGGTCATTGTCCTGTTGAAAACAAATGATGGTCCAACTAAACGCAAACTGGATGGAATAGCATGCCGCTGCAAGATGCTGTGGTAGCCATGCTGGTTCAGTATGCCTTCAATTTTGAATAAATGCCCAACAGTGTCACCAGCAAAGCACCCCCACACCATCACACCTCCTCCTCCATGCTTCACGGTGGAACCAGGCATGTAGAGTCCATCCGTTCACCTTTTCTGCGTCGCACAAAGACACGGTGGTTGGAGCCAAAGATCTCAAATTTGGACTCATCAAACCAAAGCACATATTTCCACTGGTCTAATGTCCATTCCTTGTGTTCTTTAGCCCAAACAAGTCTCTTCTGCCTGTTGCCTGTCCTTAGTAGTGGTTTCCTAGCAGCTATTTTACCATGAAGACCTGTTGCACAAAGTCTCCTCTTAAGAGTTGTTGAAAAGATGTGTCTGCTGCTAGAACTCTGTGTGGCATTGACCTGGTCTCCAATCTGAGCTGCTGTTAACCTGCGATTTCTGAGGCTGGTGACTCGAATAAACTTATCCTCAGAAGCAGAGGTGACTCTTGGTCTTCCTTTCCTGGGGCGGTACTCATGTGAGCCAGTTACTTTGTAGCGCTTGATGGTTTTTGCAACTCACTTGGGGACACTTTCAAAGTTTTCCCAATTTTTCGGACTGACTGACCTTCATTTCTTAAAGTAATGATGGCCACTCGGTTTTCTTTACTTAGCTGCTTTTTTCTTGCCATAATACAAATTCTAACAGTCTATTCAGTAGGACTATCAGCTGTGTATCCTCCAGACTTCTGCACAACACAACTGATGGTCCCAACCCAATTTATAAGGCAAGAAATCACACTTATTAAACCTGACAGGGCACACCTGTGAAGTGAAAACCATTTCCAGTGACTACCTCTTGAAGCTTATCAAGAGAATGCCAAGAGTGTGCAAAGCAGTAATCAAAGCAAAAGGTGGCTACTTTGAAGAATCTAGAATATAAGACATATTTTCAGTTGTGTCACACTTTTTTGTTAAGTATATAATTCCACATTTGTTAATTCATAGTTTTGATGCCTTCAGTGTGAATGCACAATTTTCATAGTCATGAAAATGCAGTAAAATCTTTGAATGAGAAGGTGTATATATATATATATTTTTATATATATATATATATATATATATATATATAACTGTACATATGTTTTCACCAATATTTGAGGCAGGTACCTTTCCTACTTGGGGGCAATTGGATCCGAGCATGCTCAGTTAAAAAAATGGAATCCGTTGCTGGATTCCGTCATTTGACGGATTTGGCGCCCATAGGCTTCCATTCCAGCAAACGGAGCCGTCGCTGTCCGTTTATTCAACGTACACAAAAAACTTTCCTTCGTCCGTTGTCTCCGGCCGCCGGACAAACAATTTCCGACGGATCCGGTGAACGACGGATAAAATGTGAGGCCATCTGTCGCAATTCGTCGCTAATACAAGTCTATGAGAAAAAAACGGATCGGCGGCATTAGTCGCCGGATCCGTTTTTTTTCAAAATTTGACGGATTGGGACTGATGGCAAAAAACTGATGTGTTAAAGGGGCCTAAGCAATGCATACAACACAATTGTGCTTCTTCTGCCTTATTCATTAGAAAAGTCATGTTCACATGGCTATGTCAATAATCCTAACCAGGGATCAGACAGTGCTGCAATGTCTGTGATGAATCTACGCTTGGACTCTAGGATGTATAGTTGCTGGCTACTCATGGGGACTGGCAGCACTTCCTTGCATAAGGATTTATTCTCTAATTAATGTTTGCTGAGGGCAAAACTTGATGTATGACTGTATTAAAGGCCAGCCAGTACTAATTGTAGTCACATCCAGTTATGTTAAACAGATCACATTAGCGGAAACAAAACAGGTCAACGGAAAGGAACTCTTAGGCTCTTGCCAACAGGACGGATACTTCATTTATTTAATTATAACAAAGAGTCATGCCTCACCGAGCTGCTCATAGTTATTGACACATTCTGGAGGGAATATTAGCATAATGTGTACATGTATAGTATGTGTCGGCAGTGCATAAGGCACATGGAGCGTCACTGGGTATTGTTTTGCCAAGTACTGAAAGGGCTCGGATACAGCTTTAAAGAAGGTGATTAATTTTATTACAATAATTAAATGATTACAGATAACAGGAAATAGTGTGATATTGCGTACAATTTTGCATAATATAAATCACAAAGGTAAAATACTTAAATTGCACACTACATAAGAAAAAAGCAAAACTTCACCAGGAATAGCAACATCATTCATCCGGAAACATCAACCATGAGAAGCGAAATGGTGAAGACAGAGAAATTTCTGGGATCCACACTGTAGACCCACACGGGCGTCCCCTCCAGTCTACAAGTTAACAGGCTTCTGTCTTAGCTGCAGTCTTCCCTAGCTTATATATTGTTTAGAAACAACAATGCTTGCGTAACCAAGTGTTACGCAAACTCTAACAAATTCTATTTGTCTAATATAGTATCTTTCTTCTGAGTGGCCAGCTCTTCAGATGTCAATCTACACCGGACAAATACATCATCGGATGTGACATGCCAAAGACCTTCCTGGTTCCGGATGTTCTACCAAACTATAAACATGACATTTCTCACCAAACATTAATAGTGAAACTATACAGCAATTATAAACATACACTTTTCCACTGAAGAATATAAACATACACCGTTCTCACCAAACAGCGATAAAAGAACTACCGTATTTTTCGGACCATAAAACGCACTTTTTTTCCTCCAAATTTGGGAGGAAAGTGTGGGTGCGTCTTATGGTCGGAATGTAACATGGGGAGGGGGGCAGGGGGCAGCGGTGGAGTGAGATCGGAGGAGGAAGGAAAATATCCCCTCCGCTGCAGGAATCCAGTGCTTGGGAAACCACTGGTCCCGATACGTTAGTGCAGTGAATATTCATTGGCCGCTTTCCCCGCCCACCTATCAGCTGAGCAGTGAGCGGGGAGCAGCAAATGACAGAGCCACATGGTTTCCCCAGCGCCTGATTCCTGCAGCAGCTGGGGAGATGTGTGTTGGAAGGAGAAGGAGGCGGCAGAAGCAGAGTGCAGCAGGAGGCATCACATACCTGACAGCACAGGGGCTGTGCTGATGTGAGGCTGAATGCTCCTGTGGAGGACCTGTGATGAGGTCATGAAGAGGGCGGGCTGGAGCATCACATGACCACACAAAGCCCTGCCTCTTCATGATGTCATCACAGGTCCTGCAGACACACTGTACAACAGAGAATTAATTAAAAGGTTAGTAATGACAGCACATAAAAAAATCACTCTGCCATCCTGTGGTGGACTATAACTCCCAGCATGCCATAGGATCTGCAAGATATGCTGAGAGTTATAGTTCTTCCATGGGATCTTAAAGCAGCACTCCAGTGTTATTTTTCAGTGCTGTAGTGGTTCTTTAAATATAAGCCCCGTGCCCCCATTCTTACACTCACCCTACAGCGTCTTCACATAGTACTTTACAGACACCACACTGGTCCGGCAGCACCATCTCCTACCCCTAGCTGCCAACATAATAACATACTATTATTATAATAGTACCACATATCATAGTATGTTATTTATGTTATTAAATATTTTACCACATTTTTTGCTTCAAATATATTTTTCCCTATTTTCCACCTCTAAAACTTGGGTGCGTCTTATAGTCCGAAAAATATGGTATGTGGTAATGGGTGAGTAATATAAACATGCACATTCTCATTAAATATTGATAGTTATACAGTCCCCAGGTGTTAGGAAAATTATAGAAGATACAAAGCTAAACTATTACTGTTTAATACCTTAAAGGGGTCTTTAAAGAAACGCTATCAATATGGATTCCCGATGGTCATTAATATCTTAGCACTACAGGTATAGCTACAGCTAAAAAAACAATAACCATAGACTTTTTCCTGTCACAGCAATATATACATTTAGAGAGATTTTTTTTTTAGTTTTGCAAGTATTATCTACAATGATGTGGATCTCCATTTGTCAGTGAATGAACTTCTGTGCTTTCATACTGAGGTTGAACCACAGCAATAAACATTTGTAATGCCTCTTCGCCACACACAAGGGATTAAAAATGCAACCTGCAAACTCTTATTGTTATATAGAAAGTTGTGAAGCGGGGAGGGGGTCATGGGCTTCCATTTAGGAACTCATCTCTCAATGTTCAATTTCATACAGCCAATTAACCTTTCAGAATATTTTGGGTTTGTGGGAGGAAACATAATTACCCTAAGGAAACCCTTGCAAACAGGGAGAACTTACAAAATCCATTCTGGTGTAGGAACATTTTTTACGTAATGAGAAGTTGGGCACAATTTTTTCCAGTTTTCTGCCAGTTTCACTAAAATGGGCATAGCTTTGGTGGGCAGTGGTGTGGCTAAGTGCAAGTCTCATTCATTTTGTGGTGTAAATTTCATCAGAAATGTGCTCCAGTCCCCTACTGGAGTAACATTTCTTGTGGAAGTAAAAAAAACCCTTGTAAGATGCACCTACTTCATTAAGTGGGGTTCGCCACTAGATAAATTAGGTGTATCTTACTCCTACACGCCCTTTTATTCAGACTAACATGTGCAATGCCAGTCTTAATGAATCAGACCTATACTACTTTGTAAGATTCAATCCGGGAACCGAGCACTGCAATGTTACAATGCAAAGTACTTAGCCACCATGCTTCCAACACATGTAAGCTAATACTACCCACATGCTGAAGGTTTGTAACCAGTGTAGACAATCCTTCGAAAGAGCTAGTGTCACGGGGCAGTTGTAGTATACAGGGGACGAGGAACCTGGGCCCCTGAACTGCCCCTAAAGCTAAGGGGGACCTGTCTTTCCTTACCTTGGGGGTACACTTAAAGGTAGCGAGGCCCAAGCCACCGACCTGTCCCTGCCTCCTGTTTAGCCCTAAGCTAACACCACCAACCCCCTCCCCAGGAGATGAGACAGGGAATAATGTGACTTACACAAAAACAAACAAAAGGAAAGACAGACACCAAAGGGTTAATTCAACTAAACAATAACACTTAGCTTTCTCTGCTGTTAACCTCCACACAGCAGAGTAAGTCCACAGATAAGGGAAGCAACTGAAGTACAACTGCTCTCAGCAGCTCATGGCTCCAGCTAGGTTGGTCTCCAGAGGAAGCAATATTACCAACACCAACTGACAACTCAGGTGACCTTATAAAGGAAGTGGGAGTGGTCACCACCTACTCCTGACAAGTAATCAGGCATGCAATTCCACCAGCGGCCACCGGGGCAAAGACTGAGATTAACCCCTGCTGGCCAGACAGGAAAGAGGTTTCAACAAGGAGAGAGAGATCTGCCACAGATCCAAATGTGGATCATGACAGTACCCCCCCTTTAATGAGGGGCCTCTGGACCCTCAACACCGCACCTCATATACCACCTACGGTGAGGATGCCTCTATCCACCAGTGTTCACTCCAGCAGTCACCTGACTCTCAGGTCTATGGCAAACGTTGACAGATGGAAGTGGCCATAACGTATGCTCCGGAGGTACCACAAATCTCCAGAGCACCGACCTGGGGAATGAGTTATGTACGGACATAACTGGGGGTAACTCCAGCTGGTAAGTCCCCGGGCCGAGAATGGCCGACACCCGATACGGCCCGATCACCTCAGAACTCCAGACTCCAGCAGCACACTTCCACCGGATGTTTTTGGTGGACACCCATACACACAGATCCGGACCTGAACGTTCATTGCCACACATGCGTTTGCCACAAGATGGTGAACTCTTTGAGTAACTGACAACAGAGGCATCCCCCTGTGTCACCACACTCACACATTTCTCAGAGGAAACCACCCCCTCCCCTGAACCCTCCTCCCAAGAGGGCTCCGACTCACAGGGTTGGCTAGTGGTGAGGGTTGGGACTTGCCCCTACTCCTTGGCAGCACATCTGCTGCCCTCACTAGAGAAGAAGGAGAAGGTTGCAGAAAGACGGCAGAGACAGTAGCCCCCAGGCAGCAGCCCTCACACGACTGACCCCAGCTGACTACCTCCCTGGAATGCCAATCTATGACCGGGTTGTGTTTTGTTAGTCAAGGGAGGCCTAAAACGATGGATATAGGCATACCCTCCAAGACATAGCATGACAGGGACTCCTCATGACGAGTCCCTATACGCAGGCGTATATCATGCACGACCTTGGTCACACTCCCCTGGCTGATGGGGACAGAGTCAATGGTCTGGACGCCTAATGGTTTAGCTAGCGTCCTACACATCAGGCCATTAGTCCGGACAAAGATAGCATCCACCAAATTGACTCCTGCTCCACTGTCCACAAGCACCGGTATTCCCTTAGATACCCCGCCAATCACCACTCTCACAGTCAGGGTACACTGAGGGGAAGAAGTGGAGGAAATATACACTACCTGGTCGCGTCCCTCCACACGACCAGGGGGATGCGGCTTCTTAGATGGCACAGATGTTTTGGCGCAAGCTGGGCAGACCCCAATAAAATGACCAGTCTGCCCACAGAAAAAACATGCCCCCACAGCACGTCGAACCACAGGCAACCCCGTTTGGGAACCAACTGCTCCCACCTGCATAGGTTCATCCGACTGCTCAACTGTGTCCTCCTCCCTAACCAGGAGAACAGGGAGCAGTTTTGGTGTATGCCTCTCCCTGAGGCATCTATCCACCCGGATGGCAAGGGACATGGCGGCCTCCAATGACCTGAGGGCGGCGTAAGGCACCAGAGTATCCTGTAACCTTGGGGACAGACCCTGCAAAAAATGACTCCTAAGGGCAGGATCATTCCACTGTGTGTCAGTGGCCCATCTCCTGAACTCCGAGCAGTACTCCTCAACTGGCCAGTCCCCCTGCTTGATTTTGCGGAGTCTGGATTCCGCCAGGGAGACGCCATCAGGATCTCCATACACTAGGGCCAGAGCCACAAAAAAACGGTCCACCGACCGTAAATATGGTGAATCGGCTGGCAGGGAGAAGGCCCAGAATTGGGGATCACCCCTAAGAAGGGAGAAAATAATCCTTACACGCTGTTCCTCACTCCCTGATGAACAGGGGCGGAGCCTGAAATACAATTTACAGGCCTCCTGAAAAAACAAGAAATTTAGCTCTCCCTCCACAAAACCTGTCAGGGAGAGATATCTTAGGTTCTGGTTGAACCTGCATCTCAGCCGAGGCCCAGAACCCCACCAACTGCTGTAACTGCTGCACCACATCACCCCGCAGCACCTTAAACTCATCTATGAGGGTCTGAAGCAGCTGGGAAAAGGCCTGCATTTGGGCCATGGTTTACAAGAAAGGGAAAGGTAGAAAAAAAAAAACTGTATTGGTTGGTAATAATAACATAGTAACAGTTATTAAGGTTGAAGGAAAACTTTAAGTCCATCTAGTTCAACCCATATCCTATCCTAACCTGCCCTAGCATGTTGATCCTGAGGACTCCACATACGGCAATCAGACTAGCTCCCTGGATCAACGCAATATCTAGGAAACTAGTGAATATAGCCTGTAATATTATACTTTTCAAGAAAGGCATCCAGTCCCTTCTTAAATTTTAGTAGGGAATCACTCATTACAACATTAGACGGCAGTGAGTTCCATAGTCTCACTGCTCTTACAGTAAAGAATCTGCTTCTGTAATTATGGCTAAACCTTCTTTCCTCCAGACGTAGAGGATGCCCCCTTGTCCCCGTCACAGGTCTAAGAGTAAAAAGATCATTAGAAAGGTCTTTGTACTGTCCCCTCATATATTTATACATTATAATAAGATCACAGCTAAGCCTTCGTTTTTCCAAACTAAATAACCCCAAGTGTAATAACCTGTTTTGGTATTGCAGACCCCCCAGTTCTCTAATAACCTTGGTCGCTCTTCTCTGCACCCGCTCCAGTTCAGCTATGTCTTTCTTATACACCGGAGACCAGAACTGTACACAGTATTCTAAGTGTGGTCGCACCAGTGACTTGTATAGAGGTAAAATTATGTTCTCCTCATGAGCATCTATGCCTCTTTTAATGCATCCCATTATTTTATTTGCCTTGGCAGCAGCTGCCTAACATTGGCCACTAAATGTGAGTTTGTCTTCCACCCATAAACCCAGGTCTTTTTCAGTGACAGTTTTGCCCAGTATTTTACAATTAAGCACATTATACATCTTGTTTGTTCTACCCAAGTGCATGACCTTACATTTATCCCCATTAAAGCTCATTTGCCATTTATCAGCCCAAGCTTCTAGTTTACATAAATCCTCCTGTAATATAAAATTGTCCTCCTCTGTATTTATTACCCTGCAGAGTTTAGTGTCATCTGCAAATATTGAAATACTACTCTGTATGCCCCCTACAAGGTCATTAATAAATATGTTGAAGAGAAGCGGCCCCGATACTGACCCCTGTGGTACCCCACTGCTTACCGTGACCCAGTCCGAGTGTGTTCCATTAATAACCACCCTTTGTTTCCTTTCCATGAGCCAGTTCTTAACCCACTTGCACATATTTTCCCCTATCCCCATTGTTCTCATTTTATGTATTAATCTTTTGTGTGGCACTGTATCAAAAGCTTTTGAGAAGTCCATGTACACCACGTCCACTGTGTTCCCTTGGTCCAGTCCAGAACTTACCCCTTCATAAAAGCTTATCAGATTAGTCTGACAAGAACGGTCTCTCGTAAACCCATGCTGATACTGTGTCATGAGGTTATTCAGCCTCAGATACTCCAATATAGTATCCCTTAAAAAACCCTCCAGGATTTTACCCACAGTAGATGTTAAGCTCACTGGCCTATAATTTCCAGGTTCAGTTTTTGCCCCCTTTTTGAATATTGGCACCACATTTGCTATACGCCAGTCCTGTGGTACAGACCCCGTTATTATGGAATCTTTAAAGATTAAAAATAATGGTCTATCTATGACTGTACTTAATTCCTGCAGTACTCGGGGGTGTATCCCATCCGGGACCAGGGATTTGTCAACTTTAGTGATTTTTAGACGCCGCCGTACTTCCTGCTGGGTTAAGCAGGTGACATTTAATGGAGAATTTTTTTTTATCACTGATCATGTTATCTGTCATGGGATTTTCTTGTGTAAATACAGTTGAAAAAAAGTCATTTAGCATATTGGCTTTTCCTCATCCTCATCCACCATTTCAACCAGACTATTTTTAAGAGGACCAACACTATCATTTTTAGTTTCTTGCTATTTATGTATGTGAAGAACTAAGCCGACCGTCACACGGTAGCCCGAGTATCACAGCTTCTGATCCCACCGCCGCTACCAAATGTGAAGGACGACCCCTTTCCTCCCACGTCACCAATGGGACTTAACTCCACAGGTACAGCTCTCCGGCACCCCCTTTGTCTCTCAGGTCAGTAAGGGAACTGCACCTAGAGCAAATGGCCGCCGGGGAGGTTGTCCTGTTACCCACTGGGTATTCTAAGATTCGTGATCAGAGTAAAAGCATCAGCCCAAGATTAATTTTATGGTTTAATTGCCTTACGGGCGCACTCGATAATTACAGAAATATACAGTAAAGCTATACAACGTAATTACAATGGATTTGCAGTCAGAGTAAAAATACCACAATAATGTACAAGGCTTAAAGGTATTAGCTATAGATCAATATTACCGGGTTGTATGGACATGGGGAGGCAGGGAGCTCTGCGGTCCCCAGGTAACAGTCTTTAGTTGCTGGACAGTCTCCCAAAGCATGTGCTGCTGCTCCCTTGGCAAGGCAAATCCCTTGTGCTTCTTGCTGCTGTGAGAAATGGATTGAGAACAGCCTGTTCATGGCTACAGTTCTTAAACCTGCTAGGCCCCTCCCCTTTGCTTTGAAGCACGCATATTAACTGGCCTGCAATTCATATGGAGCAGGAAATACTGGCTTGAGTCTGAGTTATTTAACATACTAATGACCATCTTATTCAGACACTGGCCTAAACTAATTAGCATACTAAAGCCCTTTTGATTCATAGTGGACATCAAAACCGGTCGTACTGGATATGCTAACAGGCCCTGTGTAGTTAGCAGTCTGTGGCTCTGTGAACTGACAAAATGGAGGCTGGTATAGGCCCTATACAAGATGGCGGCGGTCCCGACCTTACACCTCCCTGCTTTTGAGGGCGCTAGGGGGTATCACATTCCTGTGTTCCCCCATGTGCCCTTCTGCACCCCCTCCTTGCCGTGACAACCCATCAGCATTACCATGGTCCCTGCCTTTTTTGTGGCGAATGGTGAAGTGGTACTGTTGGAGAGCGAGGCTTCAGCGTAGCAACCTCCCATTCGTCCCAGAGACCGTGTGTAACCAGCTGAGGGGGTTGTGGTCTGTTTCCACTGTGAATTGGCGTCGTACAAGTATGGCTGCAGACGCTGCAGGGCCCACGCAATTGCCAGACATTCCTTCTCCATCGTGGAATAGGCCACTTCCCTCGGCAGGAGCTTTTTGCTCAGGTACAAAACGGGTGTTTATGGCCCGTAGTGTCAACCTGGCTGAGCACAGCACCGAGGTCGAAGTCGCTGGCGTCGGTCTGCACTAAGAACGGCCGCGTGAAGTCGGCTGCCTGTAGTACAGGAGAACTAGAAAGGGCAGTCTTGAGCGCCTGGAAAGCTGTCTCGCAGGCGACTGTCCAGTCGACTGCGACGGCACGTTTTCTTGGTGAGGTCCGTCAGGGGCTTGGCCAGGGCACAATAGTGTGGAACAAACCTATAGTACCCAGCAGTACCCAAAAAGGACATCACCTGCTTCTTGGTCCTGGGGGTGGGCCAGGATGCGATGGCATCCACCTTCCCGGGCTCTGGCTTCAGAGCTCCCCCACCTACCCGGTGTCCCAGGTAGTGGACCTCACTCATACCCAGCTGGCATTTTTCCGGCTTAATGGTCAAGCCTGCTTGCTGGATCCGCCCGAGCACCTGCGCCAGGTGCTCTAGGTGATCCTCCCAGGTGGGACTGAAGATGGCAATGTCATCCAGGTACGCGGTCGCATACCCTTCCAGTCCCTCGAGCAGCGTGTTGACCATCCGCTGAAAAGTGGCAGGGGCATTCTTCATGCCGAAGGGCATCACCGTGGACTCGTACAGTCCGAATGGGGTGATAAAGGCAGAGCGTTCCCGTGCCCTAGGGGTCAGGGGAATCTGCCAATACCCCCTGCTCAGATCCATGATGGTCAGGTACTTGGCCCCGGCCAGCTGGTCGAGCAGGTCATCGATGCGCGGCATTGGGTACGCATCGGTGGCCGACACAGCGTTGAGCCCCCTGTAGTCCACATAGAATTGCGTATTTCAGTCCTTTTTAGGGACGAGGACTACAGGCGAAGCCCACGCGCTGTTGGACGCTTGGATCACCCCCAGCCTCAGCATCTCGTCTATCTCTTGGCGCATCTGCTGCTGCACCTCAAGAGAGACTCGATATGCTGAACGTCGGATTGGGGGGTGGTTGCCAGTGTCCACGTCATGGACTGCTGCCTCAGTCCTTCCGGGCAGGCTGCTGAACAGCTCCCGAAAGGGGTGTAGGGTGGCCCCCAGCTGGGAACGTTGGTCCTCCGAGAGCTGGTGGCCAACCTCCACATCCTCGATGGATCCACCCGCCTTGGCTTGGGTGAGCAGATCGAGGAGGGTTTCTGCCTCTCCTTCCTCTGGAAGGTTGCACACTGGGTGGGCATAAGTCTCCCGCTCATGATGGGCCTTCATCATGTTCACATGGAAGGCCTTCCTCCTTCCACGGGCGTGGTCCAGGGTGACCAGGTAGGTGACGGCGTTGAGCTGCTCGTGCACGAGGTATGGACCCTCCCAGGCCGCCTGAAGCTTGTTTTTGGGTACGGGGACCAGTACCCACACCTTTTGACCCACCTGGTAGCAGGGTGGATAAAAATCATGATTTTTTTAAAAAAAACAAAAAAATCAGATTTTTTTTATTTAAATCGGATTTTTTTGATTTAAATAGGATTTTTTAATCAAGTTGTACACAAGCAAAACTTTGTCTTTTTGCAAATCAAATTATTTTACACAAATAAAAATATTAAAACAGTTGATGATTATGAAACCTAATAATTTTTATTTGCACTATTAAACAATCAGAATCGAACTACAGAGAGTAAGTACTTTTTAACAATAGCCTATCTCTAACGTTTGAAGTAAGCAAACATCTTCAGTGAATACATCAGTCCTTTAAGCCTACTGTTTATTTAGGACTTTTAATAGGAAAACTAGCTGTCCTGCTTTAGCAGTTCCTAAGCGGTTTCGGACTGGTGTTGTGTGCACAAAACAAATGAAGAAAACAATCTCTCTACTCCTGCCGATGAAGCCGATGCAGTCAGTAGCTGAGTAGCTACATTTATTATCTTCGCTGGAAGAACAAGTGATTGTGACTTCCACCAGTCCAGTGGTTTTAGTTCATTAACGACGTTATCTGCAACATGTATTTTTGAAATGGTGCAGATTCACACTTCAATTTCAGCACAATTGCCACAATGTCATGGTTAGTATTGGCGAGCCACTCCATTGCAGAGTTGATTTCCGCCTCAGATAGTTTTTTCCCTCTGTAGATGGGATGCAAGATATTGGCTAAATAGTGTTCTTCTTTTAATGCTTGGTCCTTGCGGTGGTGTATTGCAACCTTTACATTGTTTGAGAGGTTCAAGCGATCTAGCGAACCTTCTAAATCTTTCCAAACTTCTGTGGCATCAGCTATGGTTGCAGTATCTTTCTGCATTTTATCCAACGCAATAGATATTGGCTTTAACCTTTCCAAAAGGTCCTCGGCATTTCTCTTCACACCAAGATTTAATACTTTGCTTCGTATATTAGCATCAATTTTATCCCGATGTGTTTCGCAAATGGACACTAATTTTGACCAGTTGTTAATAAACAGTTCCAAGCATTCAGCCAAGGTATTCCATCTAACATCTTGTGGTAGAACCAACTTCAGTCCTCCCATTTCCTTGTAGGTTGCATGTGCAAAATGATTATTGCGGAAATATTCAACAATTTCTACAACATGTTCCTTGACACCCGAAATATGCAGGTCTTTTGCCAAAAGATGCAACAAATGGGCAGAACAACCGTATGTAATGACATTTGTGTCATCCTCATGTGCCAGTTCCGCTCGCATTTTTGACACATTGCTTGCGTTATCAGTAACTAAGCTCCTTACTTTACATCCAAACTGTTCTTGGCATTGGTGAATTGAGTTCTTAGCAATTTCAAGTAAATATTCAGCAGTATGTGAATTTCCAGATGTGTCGATTGTGTCTGTAAGGTAAGTTTCACCATCTTCTGTTGTGACACAAGTGCAAATTATGGGGTCGTTGTGGATGTTGCTCCAACCATCCAAGCTCATGTTAACAACTTTGTCTTTCAAATATTTTGTACAAGCCGCTCTTTCTTTGTCGTATACAGCCTGAAGATGTTTTCCTGAGATATCAAATCTACTTGGTGGTTTGTAGCCTGGTCTTATTCCTTCGATCATTTGTACAAACAATGGGTGTTCAACTAGTCGGAAAGAAGAATTGGTTGCAAATATGAATTTAGCAATTAATTCATCAAAATGTTCTTTCTGGCTCGTCGTAGTCTTTAAGAGGAATTTTTCTACACTTTGCACCAAAGTTTTTTGTTGGGCTGCTTTGTTGAAGTTGTACCCAGATATTGATTGTCACGTGCAGCACAAGCCATATTTGACCCTGAAAGCACAGTAATTAAAAATATAATTCGACTGCGTATTTGAAGAAATATAACGAAAATATTTTGAAACAAACTTTTTGAACAATGTAATGGTCCTCGTCCTATAAGGGCTGTCTCAAAAGTTATGCTACTCAAGTTTCCGGTGAAGTTGCTGTAATACTAGTAATATCAGAGCAACTGAAAAAAATTATGTCACAAAAGTTTTAAAAATGTTTTTTTAAAAAAATGGTCAATTTGGCAGACTTCAAAAGTGAATTGTAGCCTACAATAATAAAAAAAAATAGGCGTATACACACTCTTTTATTTTTACTTAACGTTAATCTTCTGTGAAATATTGCCTTAACATAAATTTAAATTCTATACTCCAGAACTAGTGCTAGAAATTTTACTTTTCATAGACTTTAACCATCCCAGTAAAACGTCTGTTAAAATAGGTTGTAATTGCCAGACTTACCACTAGTGCTAGGGTCCTGGTGCATAAGAAGCTGTGGGGGTTCATTGACATTAGTTGTATCACTATCAACATCTTCATTTCCCTTCTGGTTGCAGTTTTCATAATGTGATTTCAAACGGCAAACAAGTCTTTGGATATCCTTTTGACAGTATTTGCACTTTGCTCTCCCACCTTTCTTTCCAAGCTCTGCTGGCATCTCAACAAAATGAACCCAAATAGGGTCTCTCTTACGACCTGCCATGGCTCACGCAGATCACTTCTGAAATTTGATTGTTACTACAGCCAAGTACTGCTGATTGACTATCCAACAAGTTTGGGCATGTCAACTGAATGGAAAAAGAAACTGAAACCAAGCTACAGAAAGTGAAACCAAGCTAGAAGTGTGGAGTTAATTGAACAATGATTGAAAGTTTTAGATTTTAATCGTGATTTATATTAAAAAAATCTTTTGATTTAAATCAGTGATTTAAATCATGATTAAAATCACGATTTAAATCGATCTGATTTAAATAGAAAAAAATCAATTTTTGATTTAAATCGTTGATTTAAATCGGCGTGATTTAAATCAATCCACCCTGCCTGGTAGGTCCGCTCACAAGCATTCTGGTCGTACCATCGCTTCTGGTCAGCCTGAGCTTGGGTCATATTGTCATGCAACAGCCGTGTCAAGGCCATCATTTGGACCAGGAAGCGCACGACATACTCAATGACTGACACTCCAGGGGTGGCTAAATCCCCTTCCCATGCTTCCTTCACCAGAGCAAAGGGCCCCCGTACACGTTGCCCATACAGGAGCTCAAAGGGGGAGAACCCCGTTGAGGCCTGTGGGACCTCCCGGTAGGCAAACAGCAGGTGTGGGAGATACCGCTCCCTGTCTCTCCCGTGGGAGTCGACCAACATCTTCAGCATCTGCTTTAAGGTGCCATTGAACCGCTCACACAAGCCATTGGTCTGTGGGTGATACGGGCTGGTCACCAGATGTTGCACCTGTACCTGCTTACAGAGAGACTCCATCAGCTGCGACATGAACTGGGTCCCTCGGTCGGTGAGCATTTCCTTGGGAAACCCCACTCTGGAGAAAATCTCCAGTAAGGCAGTGGCCACTTTGTCGGCCCGAATGGACGACAAAGCTACCGCCTCCGGGTACCGGGTGGCATAGTCCACTACCATTAGTATGAAGCATTTCCCGGAGCGGGTGGGAGTGGACAGAGGTCCAATGAGATCCACAGCCACCCTCGAGAAAGGCTCTTCGATGATGGGCAGAGTTACCAGTGGGGCTTTGGGGCGCGACCCCGCCTTCCCCACCCTCTGACAGGTGTCACACGAACGGCAGTAGGCTATCACCTCGGTCCTCATTCCAGGCCAGTAGAAATGCTGAGCTAGCCTGGCCCTGGTTTTAGTGATCCCTAGGTGTCCGGCCATTGGAATCTCGTGTGCGATCCACAACAATTCCGCCCTGAACGGATGGGGTACCACTAACTGTTGGTCCCTGGGCCAAGCCTCCGGTGAACCCTGCTGGACCATTACCCGGTACAGCCATCCCTGGTCCCAGACCACTCGCTCGCGGTCAGACTCCAGGGGAGGCTGTGCCGCCTGCTCCTTGAGAGTCTTCAGGCTAGTGTCAGCTTCCAACGCTGCCTGAAATCCCTGACATGATGTGGCAAGAATTGATGAAACTGCCATGTCCTCTGTCAGTTCCCCGGGATCTGTCTCCTGGCTACTGTCTGACTCAGCAGCCACTTGGTCGGAGAGGGGGAAACCGTCGGACCTCCGCGAGGCTCCTTGGGCTTCAGCGCTCTCACTCCTGGTAACAGCGGCCACGACCGCTGAGACCACGGGTAGCACCTGCTTTGTCTCGTCCCCTGACCAAGTCGCCGGGTCAGGCAGACTTCCCTGACTTCCTGACATCCCAGATGTGGGGAACTCCTGCCCTGGGGTCTTACCTGGTGGCTCATCTCCCGGGACGCCCCCTCCCCCCATGGCCTGTTCCTCTTCCTGCAGGGGCCCTAGACTCAGCAGGCTGGGTTCACTTAGGGGCCCTACACTGCCCATAGCAGCCCCTCCCCCACCTCTGAGCTCTCCCGTGCAGCCTCCTCACCTGTCCTCACTGTGAGCCCTGTGTGTGTAGTGTCAGTGCATGGCTTACCATCAGGTTTCACTCCCTCCTCCACTGTTGGAGGCACATTCAATACATTAACATTAGCATTCACAGTAGAGTCATGACATTCTTGGGGAGCCGAACTTGGGGGTTCAGTGGCCACATACTGGGACACTAGCCGCCCCAAATCGGTCCCAAGCAACACATTTGCAGGAATATTCGGCGTTACTCCCACCTCCCACATCCCCCTCCCGGCGCCCCAGTCCAAATACACCTTGGCAACGGGCAGCGCCGGTTCAATGCCTCCAATTCCGGAGACGGAAAGGGTTTTCCCAGGTACCAAGTCTTGAGGGGACACCACCTCAGGACGTACCAGGGTTAGTTCAGCGCCTGTGTCCCGCAGTCCCATGACCGCTGAGCGGCCGATGGTGACGGGTTGGTAATTGTCTAGGGACCTCCCACCACCCCCTCCCACACACAAAACAGTGGTTGGTTTCTGGGACAGGGATGGGGCCCTCTGGCGCTGGGGACACGCAGCCTTAAAGTGTCCTGGCTGATTGCAATTATGACAACGTCTGGGTTCTGTTCCTGGCATGGGGAGGACAGCCGGGGGGTACACCCCTTGCACTCTGGGGGCTGGATATGGGGCTGGGGCAGGATTGGGCTTACCCCTCTCCAGGTGCTGCTGGCAGGCTTCTTTGGCTCCGGCGCCCTGTTGTTGGCATACTCGTCTGCCAGGGCGGCTGTAGCAGAAGCTTCCTTTGGTTTCCGGTCACGGAGGAACTGCTGGAGGTCCTCTGGGCAGTTCCACAAGAATTGCTCCATGACAAACAGTTCCTGGACCTCCTGGCGGGTAGTGAGCTCTAGACCCGAGGTCCAGTGCTCCGCAGCTCTCAGCAGGGCCCGCATGTGGTCGGTCCAGGTGTCCTTTGAACCCCGCTGCAGTCTCCTGAACTTCCTGCGGTACGACTCCGGGGTGAAGTTGTAGTGCTGGATCAGGGCCCGCTTGATGTTGTTGTAGTCCTGCTCCTCCCGGCAGGTAAGTCCCCCAAAACTTCCAGGGACTTACCCCTCAAACAGGGGGTCAGGTACCTTGCCCACTGATCCGGGGCCAGATGATGTTGGAGGCAGGTCCTCTCAAAAGCCAGCAGAAAGGAATCCAGGTCTCCATCCTTTTCAAGTAAGGGAAAGTCCTCCGCCCGGACCTTGGAAGCCCTTGTCTCCGGTGGGCCTGGTGCGTCCAGCGGGGGCCTGTGCTGAGCCATCTCCAGTCGGTGCCGGCGCTCTGCAGCTTCACGGCGTTCTGTAGCCTGCAACACACGTTCTGTATGCTCACGCTCTGCTGCTGCCTGCTCACGCTCCGCTGCTCTCTCTACCGCTGCTTGCTCACGCTCTGCTGCTTTCTCTGCCGCTGCTTGCTCACGCTCTGCTGCTGTCTCTGCCGCCACCAGGAGTCTGTCATAGGCGGCGTCATTACCAGCCTCGAGCTGTGCCATAGCCGCTTGGAAAAGGGCCTCCGATCTGGACAGGCTGGGACGGGCAGGGGGTGGACAGTCCACTGCGGGACTGAGCACGGGGGTCGGGCTCCTTGGGGAGCCCTGGCTGAGCTCCCCCTCGCCTTTGTCGGTATCGAACCCCACATAGACTATAGCATTGGCCTCCCCCTTTGCCTTACTCCTGGTGCCTTCCGCCATCTTGGGAACCTTTGGTTACTGAAACAGCTGCAACCCCGACCTTGCACACAACTTATTATATTTACACTCTGACCGTCTAGTGCTGGGCTGACCTTAAGACCCCAGCAGTGAAAGTACCGCTGGTAGTCTCTAGTGTCTGGGAGTAGGGGTCCCACGCACACTATTACTCTGATCCCACCGCTGCCACCAATTGTGAAGAACTAAGCCGACCGCCACACGGTAGCCCGGGTATCACAGCTTCTGATCCCACCGCCTCTACCAAATGTGAAGGACGACCCCTTTCCTCCCACGTCACCAATGGGACTTAACTCCACAGGTACAGCTCTCCGGCGCCCCCTTTGTCTCTCAGGTCAGTGAGGGAACTGCACCTAGAGCAAATGGCCGCCGGGGAGGTTGTCCTGTTACCCACTGGGTATTCTAAGATTCGTGATCAGAGTAAAAGCATCAGCCCAAGATTAATTTTATGGTTTAATTGCCTTAAGGGCACACTCAATAATTACAGAAATATACAGTAAAGCTATACAACGTAATTACAATGGATTTGCAGTCAGAGTAAAAATACCACAATAATGTACAAGGCTTAAAGGTATTAGCTATAGATCAATATTACCGGGTTATATGGACATGGGGAGGCAGGGAGCTCTGCAGTCCCCAGGTAACAGTTTTTAGTTGCTGGACAGTCTCCTGTTATGATTTGGTAGCTGAGGAGAGCAGGCAAAAAAGGAAATACACCAGAGCAGTTGGAAACTATGAGATTGCAGTACCCTGACTAACCACCACAACTAGAGGCAGCCGTGGAGCGTTCCTACGTTGGTCCTAGACGCCTCGTCACAGCCTGAGAAACTAACTACACCTAAAGATAGAAAGAGGAAAGCTATCTGCCCCGGAGCAGATCCCCAAAGAACATAGAAAGCCCCCAAACATGTAAAGGCGGTTAGACAAGAAGAAATACTGACACAGACAGAAAATAGTATGAGCAAACGTTGGGGCCCAAACTTACTAAATAGAAAAGGATAGGAAGGGCACTTACTGCAATCCCAAAAAACCCTGAAAAGCACCAACTCTACTAATTTCAAAAACACCAGAGATCACACGACCTCTACCACCTAAATTAGTTCTCTGGTGTAACCAAAAACAAAACAGCAGCCACTGAAAAACTGGAAAAAGCAAAGGTACAAACATCAGTGGCTGAACTGAACTGAGAGGCAAAAGCCCCCAGAGGGGACCCTGAAGGCCCCCACAGAAGTGCAGGACAAAATGCAAAAATCAAGCACAAAAACAAAAAAAAGAAAATGTCTTATCTGTTAGCAGGAGATTCAGACACGACACAGCAGGCTACCAAGGAAACAGGAATCAAGGATTGAGACCAGAACAATTGATCACCGGCAACCCTGATGGGAAGGTGACTCCCTTATATAAGACCAGTCAGTAACACCTGATTCCCAATCCTCACAATCTTCACTGGACAGTCCAGTACCGTTTGTAACCACCAGAGGGAGCTTCTGCTCAGAACTCATTTCCAGCCTATTCACAACAGTACCCCCCCTTGAGGAGGGGTCACCGAACCCTCATTTGAGCAACCAGGTCGGTCAGGATGAGTTCTATGATACGCATGGATGAGTCTCCTAGCATGGATGTCCGAAGCAAACACCCAAGAATTGTCTTCCTGACCATAACCTCTCCATTTAACCAAATACTGGAGTTTCCGTCTAGAAAAACGAGAATTCAATATTTTCTCAACCACATACTCCAGATTGCCCTCAACCAAAACAGGGTCAGGAGGCACAGTAGTAGGAACCACTGGCTCAACAAACCTCTTCAACAAGGACTTGTGGAACACGTTATGGATCTTAAATGTCCCTGGAAGAAGCAAACGAAAAGAAACAGGGTTAAGAATCTCCATGATCTTATAAGGTCCAATGAACCTAGGCTTAAATTTAGGAGATGCCACTCTCATAGGAATATTTCTTGAGGACAACCAGACCAAGTCCCCCACTTTAAACCGAGGACCATCAGTCCTATGCCGGTTAGCAAACCGCTGGGCCCTCTCCTGAGAGAGGGACAACCTCTCCACTACCTGGTCCCAAATCTGTTGCATACGCTCCACAACAGAGTCAACACCCGGGCAGACAGAAGCCTCTGTCTGTCCAGAAGAAAATCGAGGGTGAAACCCAGAATTACAGAAAAATGGAGACATCAAAGTGGCAGAGCTAGCCCTATTATTAAGAGCAAACTCAGCCAAAGGCAAAAAAGAGACCCAGTCATCCTGATCAGCAGACACAAAGCATCTTAGATAAGTCTCCAATGTCTGGTTTGTTCTCTCAGTTTGACCATTGGTCTGAGGATGAAACGCCGAGGAGAAAGACAATTGAACACCAATTTTAGAACAAAAGGTCCTCCAAAATCTGGAAACAAACTGGACTCCTCTGTCAGACACAATGTTCTCAGGAATGCCGTGTAAACGAACCACGTGCTGAAGGAACAAAGGCACCAATTCAGAGGAGGAAGGCAACTTAGGTAATGGCACAAGATGTATCATCTTGGAAAACCTATCGCAAATCACCCAGATGACGGTCATTCTCTGAGAAACAGGGAGGTCGGAAATGAAATCCATAGAGATATGGGTCCATGGTCTCTTGGGCACCGGTAATGGCATCAACAAACCACTAGAACGAGAGCAAGGCTTGGAGCGAGAGCAAGTCCCGCAGGACTGCACAGACTCCCTGACATCACGAGACAAGGTAGGCCACCAAAAGGACCGACCAACCAAGTCCCTGGTACCAAAAATTCCGGGATGACTGGCCAACGCGGAACAATGAATCTCAGACATTACACTCTTTTTCCACTGGTCCGGGACAAACAATTTCCCAACAGGGCAGCGCTCGGGCTTATCTTCCTAGCACCCCTCCAGAGCCAGTCTCAAATTGGGCGAGATGGCGGAAAGAACTACACCCTCTTTCAAAATAACAGAAGGATCAGATAGCTCAGGAGAGTCCGCCAGGAAACTCCTCGAGAGGGCATCCGCCTTAACATTTTTAGTGCCAGGAAGAAATGAAACCACAAAATTAAAATGTGTGAAAAACAAGGCCCACCTGGCCTGTCTAGGATTAAGTCGCTTGGCAGATTCCAGATAAACTAGATTCTTATGGTCAGTAAGGACCACCACCTGATGTTTGGCTCCCTCCAGCCAATGTCTCCACTCTTCAAAAGCCCACTTCATGGCTAATAACTCCCGATTACCCACGTCATAATTACGTTCAGTGGGAGAAAATTTTCGAGAGAAAAAGGCACAAGCGTTACTTTTAGAGGTCTCTGGATCTCTTTGGGACAAAACGGCACCTGCCTCAATTTCAGAGGCATCAACCTCCACCTGAAATGGTAGAGAAACATCAGGCTGCCGTAGAACAGGAGCAGAAGTGAATCTCTGCTTAAGTTCCTGAAATGCAGAGACTGCCTCAGGAGGCCAATTCACCACATCAGAACCCTTCTTGGTCAAATCAGTTAATGGTTTAACAATAACAGAGAAATTACCAATAAATTTACGATAAAAATTGGCAAAACCCAAGAATCTTTGAAGAGCCTTTAAAGAAGTAGGTTGGACCCAATCACAGATGGCCTGAACTTTGACCGGGTCCATTTCAATAACAGATGGGGACAAAATGAAACCCAGAAATGAGATCCTCTGAACGCCAAAAAGACACTTTGATCCCTTCACATACAGAGCATTCTCTCTCAAAATCTGGAACACAGTCCGAACATGTTTAACATGAGAGTCCCAGTCATTGGAAAAAATCAAGATATCATCCAAATAAACAATCAGAAATTTATCCACAAAATCCCTGAAAATGTCATTCATGAAGGACTGGAAGACAGAAGGAGCATTAGTGAGCCCAAAGGGCATCACAAGGTACTCAAAATGCCCTTCAGGGGTATTAAATGCCGTCTTCCATTCATCCCCGTGCTTAATGCGAATAAGGTTATATGCCCCACTGAGGTCAAGCTTGATAAACCAAGTAGCGTTTTTCACCCTGGAAAACAGATCAGAGATCAAGGGTAACGGATATTGATATTTCACAGTAATATTGTTCAAGAGACCATAATCAATACACGGCCTTAATGAACCATCCTTTTTGGTCACAAAGAAAAAAACCGGCACCTAAGGGTGAAGAGGATGGTCTGATATGACCCTTCTCCAATGACTCCTTGATATAAGACCGCATAGCGTCATGTTCAGGTACAGACAAGTTAAAAAGGCGACCTTTAGGGAATTTACTACCAGGCACTAATTCAATAGCGCAGTCATAGCTCCTATGGGGAGGTAAGGATGCAGATTTACTTTCGCTAAACACATCAGAAAAATCAATCAAAAAGTCAGGAACATCCTGAGCCTGGGGGGAGGCAGAAAAAACAGGAGTGTTGGTATTAACACATTGACAGCCCCAACTGGTAACAGACACAGATTTCCAATCCAAAACAGGATTATGAGACTGTAACCAAGGGAAACCCAGTACGATAATGTCATGCAGATTATACAGAACCAAAAATTTGCAACTCTCCTGATGATCAGGTTCTACCCTCATTATCACCTGAGTAGAGAACTGAGGTTTATTCTCAGCCAAAGGGGTAGAATCGATCCCCAGTAGGGGAATAGACTTCCGTAGGGGTATCAAGGGAAACCCACAACGTTTAGCAAAATCAAAATCCATCAGGTTAATAGCTGCTCCAGAATCAACAAAAGCCTGAGCAGAAAATGAGGACAGAGAGCATATCAGGGTAACAGTTAACAAAAACTTAGTCTGAACACTACCCAAGACAACTGAGTGAGCAAAACGTCTTCCCCGCTTAGGGCAGACAGAAATAGCATGAGAGGCATCACCACAGTAGAAACATAACCCATTGCGCTTTCGAAATTCATGACGCTGTGCCCCAGAAACCACTCTATCACACTGCATGGATTCAGAAGCAGGTTCACAAGGCAACATTATTCCACGCATACCTTTCCGCTCACGCAAACGTCTGTCAATTTGAATCGCTAATGACATAGAATCATTGAGACCAGAGGGAACAGGGAATCCCACCATAACATCCTTTACATTATCTGACAGTCCCTTCCGAAAAAGAGCTGCCAAAGCGTCGTCATTCCATTTGGTCAGGACTGCCCACCTACGGAATCTCTGACAGTATAACTCAGCGTCCTCAAGCCCCTGACTTAATGGCAACAAAGTTTTTTCAGCTTGATCAGTGACATTAGGCTCATCGTACAATAACCCCAAAGCCTGAAAAAACGCATCAACATCACTCAAAACAGGATCCCCATGTGTCAGGGAAAAAGCCCAATCCTGAGGGTCGCCGCGCAGGAGAGAGATGACAATTTGAACCTGCTGCGCTGCGTTCCCTGAGGACTTAGATTTTAAGGCAATAAACAATTTACAGTTATTTTTGAAATTCAGAAACTTAGCTCGATCCCCTAAAAACAAATCTGGCATGGGAATCCTAGGTTCCACAACAGGCAACCTAGCAAGATAGGTAGCAATACTCCGAACTTCAGTGGCAAGCTGATCCACACGGCCAGACAACTCCATTGAGAGAAAAAAAAAAATCCTCCTCAGCACCCAGAGATACAGAGGGAAAAAAAAATGCAACAAACAGAAAAAAAAAAAACTCTGACAACTCTGACAACTCTGACAACTTTTTTCTTTCACAATATTTTTCCCTTCTGTGAGTACCATATAATTTTCAGTTTTGGCCGGTGATACTGTTATGATTTGGTAGCTGAGGAGAGCAGGCAAAAAAGGAAATACACCAGAGCAGTTGGAAACTATGAGATTGCAGTACCCTGACTAACCACCACAACTAGAGGCAGCCGTGGAGCGTTCCTACGTTGGTCCTAGACGCCTCGTCACACCCTGAGAAACTAACTACACCTAAAGATAGAAAGAGGAAAGCTATCTGCCCCGGAGCAGATCCCCAAAGAACATAGAAAGCCCCCAAACATGTAATGGCGGTTAGACAAGAAGAAATACTGACACAGACAGAAAATAGTATGAGCAAACGTTGGGGCCCAAACTTACTAAATAGAAAAGTACTGCACTTACTGCAATCCCAAAAAACCCTGAAAAGCACCAACTCTACTAATTTCAAAAACACCAGAGATCACACGACCTCTACCACCTAAATTAGTTCTCTGGTGTAACCAAAAACAAAACAGCAGCCACTGAAAATACTGGAAAAAGCAAATGTACAAACATCAGTGGCTGAACTGAACTGAGAGGCAAAAGCCCCCAGAGGGGACCCTGAAGGCCCCCAAAAGTGCAGGACAAAATGCAAAAATCAAGCACAAAAACAAAAAAAAGAAAATGTCTTATCTGTTAGCAGGAGATTCAGACATGACACAGCAGGCTACCAAGGAAACAGGAATCAAGGATTGAGACCAGAACAATTGATCACCGGCAACCCTGATGGGAAGGTGACTCCCTTATATAAGACCAGTCAGTAACACCTGATTCCCAATCCTCACAATCTTCACTGGACAGTCCAGTACCATTTGTAACCACCAGAGGGAGCTTCTGCTCAGAACTCATTTCCAGCCTATTCACAACAGTCTCCCAAAGCATGTGCTGCTGCTCCCTTGGCAAGGCAAATCCCTTGTGCTTCTTGCTGCTGTGAGAAATGGATTGAGAACAGCCTGTTCATGGCTACAGTTCTTAAACCTGCTAGGCCCCTCCCCTTTGCTTTGAAGCACGCATATTAACTGGCCTGCAATTCATATGGAGCAGGAAATACTGGCTTGAGTCTGAGCTATTTAACATACTAATGACCATCTTATTCAGACACTGGCCTAAACTAATTAGCATACTAAAGCCCTTTTGATTCATAGTGGACATCAAAACCGGTCGTACTGGATATGCTAACAGGCCCTGTGTAGTTAGCAGTCTGTGGCTCTGTGAACTGACAAAATGGAGGCTGGTATAGGCCCTATACAAGATGGCGGCGGTCCCGACCTTACAATGTAGTTAAAGAAATATTTTGGGATTATTTTTACTTTCTCTGTCACGGGGCAGTTGTAGAAATACAGGGGACGAGGAACCTGGGCCCCTGAACTGCCCCAAAGCTAAGGGGGACCTGTCTTTCCTTACCTTGGGGGTACACTTAAAGGTAGCAAGGCCCAAGTCACCGACCTGTCCCTGTCTCCTGTTTAGCCCTGAGCTAACACCACCAACCCCCTCCCCAGGAGATGAGACAGGGAATAATGTGAATAACACAAAAACAACCAAAAGGAAAGACAGACACCAAAGGGTTAATTCAACTAAACAATAACACCTAGCTTTCTCTGCTGCTAAGCTCCGCATAGCAGAGTAAGTCCACAGATAAGGGAAGCAACTGAAGTACAACTGCTCTCAGCAACTCCTGGCTCCAGCTAGGTTGGTCTCCAGAGGAAGCAATATTTCCAACACCAGCTGACAACTCAGGTGACCTTATAAAGGAAGTGGGAGTGGTCGCCACCTACTCCTGACAAGTAATCAGGCATGCAATTCCACCAGCAGCCACCGGGGGCAAAGACTGAGATTAACCCCTGCTGGCCAGACAGGAAAGAGGTTTCAACATGCAGAGAGATCTGCCACAGATTCAAATGTGAATCGTGACAGCTAGACATTCAAGGCTCGGACTGGCCCAAAGGGGAACTGGTGAATCCCCCACTGGGCCACTGTACAGGAGTAAGCCACTTACCCCCCAACATGACCAGTGATTGGTACAATACATTTGATTCACTATGTGCAGACACAGGCAGCATCTCATCATTCGTTCAACAATCTACCCAGTTTATCATTATATGAATTTATGATTAAGGGTAATGTAATATTTGTATGTAACTGAACAGTCAGCCCTCAAAGTCAATGTTACTAGTGGGTCCTTACCATCCAAGTCCAACATTGTAGACATTGACAGCACAGACCAATTCCCTGGTCTAATTTTTGCCACAATGTTGCAGTGTGAGTGAATTGCTTTAGCCTTCTGTTCTAATTATGGAGGATTTCCTATTCACTGATACAAATACTTAATACTTATGATATGGCAAAACAGATATTAACAGGAAGGAAATTATTAATATACATTATTTTTAAAGAAAAATTTGTACCTCATTAAAAAGGTGCATCATCTTCATGAAAGATCCTGTATCCCGCTCTTCGCCTGTTATACTTTCTATCTGAGGCTCAGACCTTCTTAGAAAAGAATCTAAGCTTTTTAACGAAGCAGTAGTCTACAAGAAAGGAAATGTGGAATGAATAGTGATAATATTTAATAACGACCAACTACTCATAAAAGGGTTTCCAAAATGTTTTTTTTTTTACTTCTCAGACTTGTCAAAATTGACAATAGCAAACTGAACGCTGTTTACCCTCTGCTGTCCTGGTGCTTGCTCTCTTTTCTGGCAGACTATAGCGGTGTCGTCACAACTACACTACAGGTTACTGCTATACCCAATCATTACATTCATCGGTGATGACCAAGGTAATTGACACGACACTGCTGATTCTGGTGACTGGGAAAGTGGTCACATGCATTATAGTCATAATGTCATGACTGCAACCTATCAACAAAGAAAGGGGGCAGCGGAGATCAAGTGCTTGGCATGACTGGAAGTGGACAAAAAATATTCTTGGAAAACCATTTTAAGCATAAATATTCAATTAGAAGCGATTATTGTAAACAGGTTATCAATACCTTTCAGTATTATCCTGGTACAATACAACTAGTGTTGTTCAACTCATTTGACCTTTTTGGTGAGATTTTTATTTACACCAATATATATATAAACTGTATATATATATATATATATACATATATATATATATTATGTATATATATATATATATATGATATATATAATATATATATATATATATGAGATTTTAACCAACTGTGTCTGATCTAAACTTTTCTTGGCTAGCAGATCTCATGACAACAGGGGTTACATTTGCAAGTAAGTAATATGCCTTTATGAATACAAAATGTATTTGCAGCTCTCATATGAAATGTTGGCAATCTGTTGTGCTTATGGCACAATAATCACAGATTTAACATTTGGTAACTGCAATATCTGCACTACAATTGATACAACAGACCAGATGGGAACCTGCAATAAAACCTAAACAGGGTAGACATCACACAACACGTCTCTTGGAAAATCTTGGCTGACACATACACGAACAAACCTAAAACTCCTGTTTGTTGTAATCTGACAAGGTTCCACCATAAATCACTGATGCAAAGCGTGTTTCCATTTTCCCCTTGTTTCTTTGTATTTAAGCATTAACTGTCCAAATCCACTCCCTAATGGTCTTGTTTTGATGTCAACAATGCCCACCATGTAGCCATCAGGTAATGTATAAAGGAGTAAAGAGTGTTAACCCTATTCCAGCTCACCAACCACCACCGGAGCACGAGACTGAAAGTCCGGACCAAGACATGCAGCAGCAGAGAAAATGAAGGGAGCAGTCCAGTCTTTGACAAAGACCATCTAAGGTCGAAACGCGTTGCTGGTACAGCTGGTAGTGCATACTCTCCGCTTTTTGCATTTGGAGGACACCGTTATGTGACGATTTTATTTTTGGATTGAATAAAGAATTGCACTTTCTACAGAAGCTGGACTGCTCCCTTCATTTTCTCAGCCATCAGGTAACCAGCATGATAATATTTCTAACAGGTATCCTCCAAAACTGCAAGAGCTTCTTTTTAGTAAATGTTAAAGTAATGTCCTAATATACTCAAATCTACAGATGTGTGATATCATTTGCATAGTCTAGTCTGTTAAAGGGAATCTGTAACCAGGTTTTTGCCACCTAACCTGAGAGCAGCATAATGTATAGACAATTACCCTGAGTCTGGGAATGTGTCACTTACTGGGCTGCTTGATGCAGTTTTGATAAAACCACTATTATCAGCAGGAGATTATCACTAGAGGACTTGTAAACCTGCTGTCACTAAGTCCTCCATATTCATGACCTCTGTCTAACCCTACCCCCACCATTGATTGGCAGTTCTCTGCCTATGAGCAGTGCACGTAGAAAGCTGTCAATCAGTAGTGTGAGCGGGGTTGTACAGAGCTCAGCATTCAGAGAAAATGCTTAGCTACTTACCGGTAGCGATGTTTTTCGGAGCCCATGACAGCACCACGAGAGAGGGGATCTGCCTTTTAAGGACAGGAAACCTACAGACATAAAAAGGCGGCACCTCTCTCCCGCGTCAGTTGGATTACAGAGCATGAGAGGACTTCCCAGGTTAGTAGCAAAATATACATCTTTAACCAAATAAACTTTTCACACATGTAGAAGCTTCAAGCCCCGAAGAGTGCTCACCCACACGTGAAAGGGAGGGGATATAAGGGTGCTGTCATGGGCTCCAAAAAACACAGCTACCGGTAAGTAGCTAAGCATTTATTCGGTCTCCCATGACAGCACCACGAGAATTGCAGAGATGTAAAGAATCTAGGGAGGACCACTGCTTCAAGCACCCTTCTTCCAAAATGTGAGATCAGAAGAACGTGAATGGAGAGGCCCACGTAGCCGCCTTACATATGTCCTCAATCAACACCTCTGACCACTCTGCCCAGGATGTCACCATGGCTCGGGTGGAGTGCGCCATTAAGCCCTTCGGAACTGCAGTGCCACTTGCTGTGTATGCTAAAGAAATTGCCTGCCTAATCCACCAGGCTAAAGGTACTGCCACACTAAGCTATCCTGCTAGCGATCTCGTTAGCGTTGCATACTAATGAGATCGCTAGCGGGATTGTTTCTATATCGCTAAATGCGGCCACATTTAGCGATATAGTTAACGACGCTATCGCCGTTAGCGATCTTCTTAACGACTTTAGCGGTACAAAAGTACCGCTAAATCGCTAAGAAAAGGTGCCACACAGCGATTAGATACTTACCCAGCGGGAGCGCCGACGAGAAAATAGGGTTCCCGGAACGATTCCAGCGACGAGCGAGATCACAGCAGGAAGCTCGTCGCTGGCAGCTGCCGCACTGAACAATATCGCTAACGGGATCGCTAAATAGTGACGTTTTTTAGCGATCCCGTTAGCGATATTGTTTAGTGTGGCATACCCTTAAGGTACTTTTTGAGACTCTAAGCCCATATCTAACCCCCTGAAAGAACACAAATAAGGAGTTTTCCTTCTTCCACGGGTTGGTTACTGAAATATAAGTAAGAAGACATCTCCTGACATCTAATGAGTGGAGTTTCTTTTCTTTCTGATTGGCAGGGTTAGCACAAAAGGAAGGAAGGACTATTTCCTTCAGGATTAAGGAGAAAACGTTCCAGCTTCCAATAAAATTTCCTTTATTTGGTCCAATGATAAAATTCGTACAGGAAAAGTGTCCTCCTTTACACATGAAACGGAAGGTGAGCACTAATAGCTTAACAGCAACGTGTTTCGACCACTCAAGGTTTTTGACAAAGACTTCTGGGCCAGAATGTAGCTATCAGAATTACAGCTGCCCTGTCTTCCTGTATCTTCCTTAGAACTAGCGGAATCAGGGCTATCGGGGGAAAGGCATATGCTAGTCTGAAGTCCCATGGAATCAGGAGGGCATCCACCGCGTGTGGATCTTTCATGGGATTTAAAGAACAAAACCGCCGCACCTTCCTGTTCTCCCAGTTGGCGAACAGATCTATGTCCAGGGACCCCACATCTGCACAATCTTGTTGAAGATAGGCTGGTTCAACACCCATTCCCCCTGTCTGAGCTCATAGTGGCTTAAAAAATCGGCTGACGTTCTCCTTTCCTTTTATGTGCAGGGATGTTAATGACAGGAGATGAGTTTGGCCATCTGAAAAATACGATCCGTCACCTCCATCAAAGACCTGGATCGAGTCCCCCCCGGTGGTTGATATAGGTAACAGTTACCTGATTGTCTGAGAATACTATGACATGCCGACCCTGCAGGGATATAAGGAGCTCTTCTAATGCCCGCTCTACGGCTAACAGCTCTTTGAGATTAGATGACGCATCCTGCTCAAAATGTGACCAAACCCCCTGGACCCACATCTGCCTCATATGCGCCCCCAACCCATGGGCTAGCATCTGTAGTAATAATTCAGGAGACATAGTTTACCCAGGGAACCCCTTTGCCAAGGTTTGACACTTGTAACCACCAACGTAGGGACTTTATGGCAGAGGGAGACAAACATAACTTCCTTTCTAGGTCTTCTTCCAGCTGACTCTCATTATATAACACATCCCACTGCAGGGCCATAATATGAAATTGAGCCCAGAATACCGCCGGAATGCAGGATGTGAGTGAGCCTAGAAATTACATTGCCCCCTAAGGGACATGGATGGATTAGTTATAGCTATCTACACCTCACACTGAATACTGACCATCTTTACTCTGGTAGTCGGCACTCCTGAATCCTAGAGTCCAGGATGAGACCAAGAAACTCCTACACCCTCAGGGGCTGCAACGTGACTTTTTGAAATTAATAAGCCACCCCAAGTTTCCCAGAACCTATATCACTCCCTCGAATTAAGTTTTGCAGTGCTGGAGTGAGCGGTCGACGATTAGAAAGTCGTCCAGATGGGGGACTACCAGTATGTCCTGCTCATGGAGATGTGCCATCACCTCTGCGACTACCTTAGTGAATACCTGAGGAGTAGAGATGAGCGACTTTGCCTTTTTTAGAGTCAGTCGGGTTTTGTGAAACCTAACTTTCTCAAAAGTCGAGTCGAACGAAGTCGGCCGACTAACGGAAATGGTCAGGTCGGAGTCGAAAATCCGACCCCAATGCAAGTCAATGGGGAATAAAAGTTGGCAGGGAGTGGAGCACAGTAAACACACCTACAGTGCCCATTTCAGTGCCAACGACATCAATTCTTATTACTTAAGCTTGTCAACCTTAATTAACTTTATAATAACAGTAACGCATTGAAAACTGGGGGTTATTTGGCTAAAGTTGTGGGGGGGCAGTGCTGGCTACAGGTTTTCGTGGCCCCGGGCCAAAGAGTCTCAGTGGGCCCCTTTAACACATACCACAATTCACGATACGGCAGAGAAATATAGGTCTAGTACAATGCCAAATACTTCAATTCTTACATTACATGAGTGATATCTATTTTAAATTCTACAATAGCTCAAAAAACGGACAGTATGGTCCACCATACAGTATTATGGGCACCACATAGTACGCCATACAGAATAATGAGCCCCATATATTGCTCTAAACAGAATAATGAGCCCCATATAATGCTCCATACAGAATAGGCCCCATATGTGCTCCATATGATGCTCCATATATATAAAGGGCCCTATATGATGCCCCATAAATAATGAACCCCATATGATGCTCTACTATATGATAGGCCCCATATATGATGCTCCAGTGTATGATGAACCCCATATAATGCTCCAAATATAATGGTCCCCATATATAATGCTCCATATATAATGGTCTCCATGTGATGCTCCATATATAATGTGCCCCATATGATGCGCCATATATAATGGGCCCCATATGATGCTCCAGTATATGATGTGCCCCATGGATGATGTTCCAGTGTATAATGGGCCCTATCTATGATGCTCAAGTGTATGATGGGCCCATATATAATTCTCCAGTATTAATGCTCCCCATATATTGCTGCAACCATCAAAAAAAATGAAATACTTCTCCTCGCTGGGCACTGCTCTACTCTGGACTCCTCAGCGTCGCCATCTTCCAGCTCTCTGCACTGTGACTGTTCAGGCAGAGGGCGCACAGACATGACATCATCGCGCTCCCTGACCTGAATGTCACTGTCAGGAAACGTGGAAGACGTCACAGCGGTGGAGCAGGGAGAAGTAAGTATTGCAAGTGCTGGGGCCCTGAGCTAGTAGGGGGGGCACACTTGTGGGCGTCGGGAACTGTTACAGGGCCCCTCATAGTACGCTGTTGTCTCTGACGGCGAGTGGGCCCCCCACCTGCTCAGGGCGCCGACACTTGCCCGGGTGCGCCAGGTGCTGACCTCGGCCCTGGGGGGGGTACAGCCCAGTTAGGGAGGTGGAAAATCTGGCATATGTTGAGGTGTAGGCTGGACGTTCAGCAGCTGCAAATGGAGGAATTGGAGAAGTCGGAGGAAGAGGAGGACAAAGCAAGCCATTTTGCTGGCAACCTATGTTTCATCAGGGGAAGGGGTACAAAATCCTTTGAAACCCAGGCATGGTTCATTTTAATGAAGGTGAGATCACCTACATTTTGGGTCGACAGCTGGGTCCTTCTTTCTGTCAGGATTGATCCAGCAACACTGAAGACTCTTTCTGATAGCACACTACCAGCAGGGCAAGTGACCTCCTGTAAGGCATATTGTGCCAATTCAGGCCAGGTGTCCAGTTTACAGGCCCAGTAGTCAAAGGGGAATGAACTGTAAGGGAGAACATCGATAGGGGAGGAGAGGTAATTTTGAACCATAGTTGACAACTGTTGTCTCCTGTCTGTTGCAATCGATTCAGTATTACCAGTCGTGTGAGCGTTACTCGAGAAATCAGACCACAACATGGTCATGAAACCCCTGTCTCCAACGCCACTTTGGCTGTGTGCACCACGAACACCTCTTCCGTTTGGCCCAGTACGGCTCATGATAGAACCTGCACCGCTGCTGTGTGCTGGGAATGCCTCTAACAAACGGTTTACCAGAGTTGCTTGTTTGTTCGCCAATATTAGCTCTAGGTTCTCCTGTGGCATGATGTTCTGCAATTTGCCTTTATAGCGTGGATCGAGGATGCTGGCCAACCAATAGTCGTCATCCTTCATAATTTGGGCAATGCGGGGGTCCCTTTTTAGGATACGCAAGACATAATCACACATGTGGGCCAATGTTCCAGGTGTCAATGATGCACTGCAAGTGGTGAGTGGAGGAGCACTTTCTGCCAAATCCACATCCCTCCATTCACGCACAAAACCTGTACCTGACCTTGGCAAGCCAACATTTTCTCTTGCCCCCTGAGAAGCATCATCCTCCCCAAAACAATCATCCCCCTCATCCTCCTCCTCTTCTTCCGCCACCTCGTCCAGGACAGTTCACTGACCAGACAATGCCTGACTGTCATGAAGGCTTCCCTCCTGCTCCTCCGCTGCAGACGCCGAATCCTTAATGTGCGTCAAAGTTTGCATGAGCAGACGCATAAGTGGGATGCTTATGCTTATGATGGCGTCGTCTGTGCTTACCAGCCATGTGCATTCCTCAATACACTGAAGGACTTTACAGAGTTCTTTCAGCTTTGACCACTGCACACCCGACAACTCCATGTCCGCCCTCAAACTGCCTGCCCGTGGATCCTCCCACAAATGCATTACAGCCTGCCTCTGTTCGCACAGCCTCTCAACCATGTGCATGGTGGAGTTACACCATGTTGCAACGTCTATGATAGGCGGTGCTTGGGGAGGTGGAGCGATCGCTGCAGCCTCTGCATACGACTGGAGTCTACGGGTGAGCGACGGATGTGCGAGCACAGTCTTCGCACCTTATGGAGCAGGGCTGGTAACTCCGGATAATTGTATATGAAGCACTGCACCACCAGGTTCAAGGTGTGAGCCAGGCAAGGTATGTGTCTGAGTTTTGCCAGGGCTATGGCCGCCACAAAATTACGGCCGTTATCACTGACTACTTTGCCTGGCTCAAGATGTAGACTGCCCAGCCATGACTCAGTTTCTCACTGCAAGTAGTCGGCCAGTACCTCCGCGGTGTGTCTGTTGTCGCCCAAAGACATCATCTTTAAAACAGCCTGCTGACGCTTACCATTAGCTGATAAATAGTGGGACACCTCGTGTGCAACACTGGCAGCTGCGGATGGAGTGCTCGTGCGACTGCGCTCTGTCGACGAGCTTTTGCTTCTGGAGGAGGAGGGTCGAACGCCTACAGCCAACTGTTGCCTATACCGTGGGCTAGGCAGCACTGTCCCACTGCCGCTGTCCACTGTGGACCCTGCATCCACCACATTAACCCAGTGCACAGTGATGGACACGTAACGGCCCTGGCCATGCCTACTGGCCCATTCATCTGTTGTGAGGTGCACCTTTCCACTCACTGATTGTTTGAGTGCATGGACAATACGGTCTTTCACATGCAGGTGGATGGCAGGGATAACTTTTCTAGAAAAGAAGTGCCGACAGGGTAGGTCATAGCGTGGGACAGCGTAGGCCATGAGCTCTCGGAACGCTGCGCTTTCAACCAAACGGAAGGCCATCATCTCTAATGAGATCAGTTTGGCAATGTAGGTATATCTGTTCTTTGTATTATGGTCAAATCCATACTGAGTGAGCGTCTGTGTGTGACTCCGGAAATATGTAAGGAGATTGCAATTTTCCCCTACACCGTATACAGCTGTACGCTTCTGAGACAGTACAGTATATCTGCTCTATGAATTTGACCGGAATACAAAGAGCAGATATACGGTACTGTCTCAGAAGCGTACAGCTGTATATGGTGTAGGGGAAAATTGCAATCTCCGTATATATTTTCGGAGTCACATACAGATAGTCAGCATGTATTTGTCTGTGATACCAGCCGGTACACGGTAGTGTGTGAGGAGTGTACAGCTCTACACTGTGTGGGAAAAAATGAACGGTCAGTAAGTGTGCAGAAAAAAAAAGAATAAAAGTATTAGTGCTGTGTAAAAAGCAGTCTGCACAGCAGTGTACACACAGCAATACAGCTATCAGGCAGCCTAAAAACCAGCACTGCTGCACACAAGAAAATCCTTCCCTGTCACTGCACACTAACTGTACAGCACAATTGCTATCAGCACAAGCACAGAAGAACTTCTCTTTCCTGCCTAACTCTCTCCCTACTGATAAACAGCCTCAGCAACCTCTCCCTACTGTTAATATCGGCAGAAGTAAAATGGAGGTCGGCGCTCAGGGCTTTTATAGACACTATGATGCCCCCAAAGCAAGCCAATCACTGCAATGCCTTTCTCTAAGATGGTGGTGGACGCTGCACATGTCATCTTGTTGCCCACAGTGTACGTCCTTGCTCATTGACTGAAAAAAGGCACCTGCAAGCATTATGGGAAAACTGACTTGGGCGCTGGGGTCGACGACCGCATGGCCGACTGCACGCTATGGTTGGGTTTCGCCCAACGAAACCCGACTTTGGCGAAAGTCGGCGACTTTTGAATCTGACCGACCTGTTTCGCTCAACTCTACTGAGGAGCAATGGCGAGGCCAAAGGGAAGGGCTTTAAACTGAAAATGATTTATCACACCCCAGGTACAGTCATGGCCAAAAGTTTTGAGAATGACACAAATATTAATTTTTACAAAGTCTACTGCTTCACTTTTTCTAATGGCAATTTGCATATACTCCAGAATGTTATAAAGAGTGATCAGCTTAACAGCAATTACTTGCAAAGTCAATATTTGGCTAGAAAATGAACTTTATCCCCCAAAACACATTTCAACATCATTGCAGCCCTGCCTTAAAAGGACCAGCCAACCTCTTTTCAGTGATTGCTCCATTAACACAGGTGTGGGTGTTGATGAGGACATGGCTGGAGATCAATCTGTCATGATTAAGTAAGAATGAGACCACTGGACACTTTAAAAGGAGGCTGGTGCTTGGCATCATTGTTTCTCTTCTGTTAACCATGGTTATCTCTAAAGAAACACATGCAGTCATCATTGCAATGCACAAAAATGGCCTAACAGGGAAGAGTATCGCAGCTAGAAAGATTGCACCTCAGTCAGCAATCTATCGCATCATCAAGAACTTCAAGGAGAGAGGTTCCATTGTTGCCAAAAAGGCTCCAGGGCGCCCAAGAAAGACCAGCAAGCGCCAGGACCGTCTCTTAAAAGTGTTTGAGCTGCGGGATTGGGCTACCAGCAGTGCAGAGCTTGCTCAGGAATGGCAGCAGGCAGGTGTGAGTGCATCTGCACGCACTGTGAGGCGGAGACTCTTGGAGCAAGGCCTGGTCTCAAGGAGGGCAGCAAAGAAGCCACTTCTCTCCAGAAAAAACATCATGGACAAACTGATATTCTGCAAAAGGTACAGGCAGTGGACTGCTGAGGACTGAGGTAAAGTTATTTTCTCTGATGAATCCCCTTTTCGATTGTTTGGGACATCAGGAAAACGCCTCATTCGGAGAAGACAAGGTGAGCGCTACCACCAGTCTTGTCTCATGCCAACTGTTAAGCATCCTGAAACCATTCATGTGTGGGGTTGCTTCTCAGCCAAGGGAATCGGCTCTCTACAGTCTTGCCTAAAAACACAGCCATGAATAAAGAATGGTACCAGAATGTCCTCCAAGAGCAACTTCTCCCAACCCTCCAAGAGCAGTTTGGATATCAACAATGCCTTTTCCAGCATGATGGAGCACCTTGCCATAAAGCAAAGGTGATAACTAAATGGCTCAGGGAACAAAACATAGAGATTTTGGGTCCATGGCCTGGAAACTCCCCAGATCTTAATCCCATTGAGAACTTGTGGTCAATCATCAAGAGACGGGTGGACAAACAAAAACCTAGAAATTCGACAAAATGAAAGCATTGATTGTGCAAGAATGGACTGCTATCAGTCAGGATTTGGTCCAGAAGTTGATTGAGAGCATGCCAGGGAGAATTGCAGAGGTCCTGAAGAAGAAGGGTCAACACTGCAAATATTGACTTGCTGCATTAACTCATTCTAACTGTCAATATAAGCTTTTGTTACTCATATGTTTGCAATTATATTTCTGTCTGTGATAAAAACATCTGTCAAACACACACATAAAAACCAGAGGGCAGCAGATCATGTGAAAATATAATATTTGTGTCATTCTCAAAACTTTTGGCCATGACTGTATACTGCCACTCTAAGATACTGCTGGAAGTCTGCATGTGTCGGAATGTGATAGTAGGTGTCCTTGAGATCTAATACTGCCATGAAGCAGTCTTTAAAGAGCAGTTTTATTGCTGACCTTACTGACTCCATTTTAAATGATCTGACCACTAAGAATTTATTCAGACTCCTGAGGTTGATAATGGTCTGAAAGGAACCGTCTGTTTTTTTAATCAGGAAGAGAGGGGAATAGAACCCTTTACCTCTTTCTGACGCAGGAAAGTCTATCAGGACTGCTTTCTGTCGTAGTTCATAGACTTCCGAATCCAACGCCTGTTGTTCTGCTGGTGAAGAACGAGTGGGAGTCAACATAAATCTGTCATGAGGTATCTTCCGGAATTCAAACTTAAGACCTGTGCTGATGACATCGTGTATCCATGCACTGTTTGAAATTTCTTACCAGGCTGAGTAGAAAGTCGAAAGCCTTCCCCCCACCTGGGCCGGCAGTCACTTTGGCGGTTTACTGCGATTTCGGGAGGAGTAGAACATATAGCCTCTACCTTTCCTTTTGCTGTCCCATCTAGCTTTATTCCTAGATGATTTCCTACGGCTGGACCATCTCCTACCAGAGTCACGTATGAATGAAGGACCTGCTAGGTTAGGGAACCTCTTCTTGCTGTCCCCTGCCCTCTCTAAGAGTTCATACAACACTGGCCCAAACAGATGACCTCCTTCACAAGGGATACTGCATAAATTAGAACTGGTCTGAATATCCCCCCGGCCAGCACTTCAGTCATACGGCCCGGCGTTCAGCATTAGAGAGGGCTGCAGTTCTTGCTGCTAGCCTAACAGAGTCCACTGAAGCGTCCGATAGAAAAGCCGGCGCCCCCTGAATCATGGGAAGAGAAGACAAGAAACTGTCTCTTGTAGCTTTCTCCCTAAGTTGTTTCTCCAACCAGTCTAACCAGACCATTAACGATCTAGCAGTGCAGGTAGCCACCACTGCTGGTCTAAGGGACCCAGCTGATGTTTCTCAGGCACCCTTTAGAAAGATGTCTGCCTTCCTGTCCAACAGGTCCTTCAAATTCCCCATGTCTTCAAATGGCAGTGAGGCCTTCCTGGAAGCTTTAGCAATTGCTGTGTCCAGCTTCGGGGCCTTATCCCATGAGGACGAGGCAGCTTCTTCAAACGAGTACCTCCTCTTGATGGCCGGCGGCAGAGACCCTTTCCTCTCTGGCTTCTTCCATTCACGGGCAATCAGAGCACTGATCTTATCATTAAGTGGGAAGGACCTGCGAACATTCCATCCAGACCTCTGAACATTACATCCTGCATGGACTTTTTCTGGCCGGGGCTCCACAATACCCATTGTGCTATTGACCGCTTTTACTAGCCGTTCCACTTGGTCAAGCGGATGGCAGGAATGGCCTGACCGGGCCTCTGATGATGAGGAGGATGAAGGCGAAGAATCTGAAACAATATCTCCAGAGTCACTCTCCGACCTTGACACCAGAGACCTGGGTCTTCTCTCTTTAAGGGGCATCTCTTAGGAAAGGGATCTTACAGAATCCCTGACCTCTGCTCTAACCATCTCCCTCAATGTGGAGGCAAAGTGTAGCGTCTCCTCCGCCATCACCTGCTGGATGCAAGATTGGCATAGCTTTTTCAATTAGTGGTCTGGCAGTTGAACTCCGCAAACCGAGCATTCCCTGTGTTTGGCTTTAGAGGTACATTTCTTCCCCTAATAAAATATGGAGAGACAAGGGGAGAGCTACATCACCAAGCAAACTTTCACGAAGATCACTTACCAGTGACGTGTAACTGAATGGTACCGTAATCCTCGGGGGACTTCTCTCAGCCAAAGGGTCGCCCTTTTGGGCTGGAGATTCGTCCAGTCCACTCTCCTGACTGGCTCTTGTGCCACCATTATGACATCGAGCTGTGACACTATGTGATCGTTGCTGAGTGACCTTTACGTTGGACTTCTCCATGTGGTGCTGCTGATGCTGCTGCTCTGGTGACTGCTGCCATATCTACTGCTCAGGTGACTCCATACTTGGGACATGGCCCTAGAAGCACCTGGCGTTCACCCCGGCCTCCTTAAATAGTACTGGTCACTCCCCTCTTCGGTACCACCCCTGGTCGGGGCCAGCAGGATCTCTAGATGGTCTACCCGATGAACTCATGCAGGCCGCTGGATGCACCCCCGCAACCGCGCCCCCAGGCCCACGTGTGCGACCCCCATTGGCCTGGACCTGTGACCCCAGATTACCACAGCTTATGGTGTCATGTGCCGCCCCACACCTGGACCACGCTACCCCACTCACCATGTTTCCTGGTGACCTCCGGCACGTCATAGGGGCGCACCACAACACCCCCAGTGCATGCCTCTGACGCGTCACTGGGTCACGCCCGTGGCCGTGTCACCAGGCTCCGCCCTCCCCCGCCGTATCACCCAAACCATGACCTGGCCTCATCATCAGAGTGCGCCGGATGTCCCGCAACTGCCCCGACCATGGATGCGCACCATCGCTATCGCTGCCGGACACAGGCCAAGGCACCCGGGGACCCCACTGCAAGCCCTGTGCAGCCCCAGGAGACGGACCCACCAGCAGCACATACTCACCTTGCACCTGCGGCGATGTACCATCCTCAAGCTAGCTCTCCTTCCCGGAGGCTGCTTCTTCAGTTGACACTTACACCTGCAGTTCCCCTGCAGTGTGGCGCTTCCAGCACACCAGACAAGCCGAGGCAGGGGACCCCCACTACCTGAGTCGACCTGCCGGGCCTGGGCACATCTTCTATCCTCTACCTTCTTTAAAGCTATGTCTGAAGAGGTTCGCCTGTCAGGGACAGGAAACCAACTGATGCAGGAGAGAGGTGCTGTCCTTTTATGTCTGTAGGTTTCCTGTCCCTGAAGTGCGGATCCCCTCTCTCGTGGTGCTGTCATGGGAGACCGAATAAAGGTAGATCTGCAACAGATAAAATTGTGATTTTATTACAACTGCAGTAAGCAGCCCAGTAAGTGATACAGCCCTGAAATCAGAGTCTCTGCCCCTATATCACGCTGGTCTCAGATGGAGTAGCAAAAACCTGGTGACAGATTCCCTTTAAAACTGCCACAATGAAACCAAGAAAAGCAAGTTACCTGTTCTATAAGGTACTTTGTAAAGGTCCACATCCACTGGAGGGCATATGCACTGAGAACCTGCTTGATTGGTTGAAAATCTATTTGAATCCATCTGCATTGCTGAAGATCTTGGAATCTCTGAATGCTGTCTCTGGCCTCCTGACATCAAGAAAACAACATTCCATTGCATTTTGGTAATAATTACAAAAATGTATTTGGAAAATATAACTTAATCATAACCTGAATATTACAGGCCATTACAGGGTACACAGAGGATAGGGATCTCAATAAATTATGGACAGCTCTGAATTTCACCTGAATCATGATAAAGAGAATGGTTGAAGCTAAAACATTCCTAACCAAGAGTCAATAACTAAACCATTTTCTGAGGTATGTATCAACTACATAGCAAGTAAGTAATTACATGTTAAAAAAATTAGCTATAGCCATGAAATACCAGTGCGATAACAACTAACCTCATATGCAGAGATTTCTGAGTCAAAGTCTTCTAACAACGGTCCATCAATCACTTCTGTAACTGTAGGCAAAATGAAAGCTCTTTCTGCTGCTATCAATGGACTGTTGAGGGACTTTATATTAGTAGAACTGTAACTAAATCGGAAAGTGGAAATATTAGTATTTAGAAGTCAGTTATAACAGACTGCTAAAATTGGTTAGTATTGTGACTGGCACAATCTGGAAGGTACTGTGCCTGGCATTACCAAGTTATAGTACTGTAGGTGGCACTGTTTGGACAGTACTATGCTGGCACTGTTATGAGGTTAATGTTTTTGGATCACTGTACCTGGAATATTAACCCCTTAGTGACAGAATCAATTTGGTACTTAATGACCAAGCCAATTTTTACAATTCTGACCACTGTCACTTTATGAGGTTATAGCACTGGAATGCTTCAACATATCCCACTGATTCTGAGAAAGTTTTTTCGTGACATATTGTACTTCATGATAGTGGTAAAATTTATTCGATATGACTTGCGTTTATTTATGAAAAAAATGGAAATTTGGCAAAAATTTTGAAAATTTCTCAATTTTCAAACTTTTAATTTTAATACACTTAAATCAGAGAGTTGTGTCACACAAAATAGTTAATAAATAACATTTACCACATGTCTACTTTACATCAGCACAATTTTGGAAACATATTTTTTTTTCTTAGGTCACTATAAGGGTTAAAAGTTGACCAGCAATTTCTCATTTTTCCAACAAAATTTACAAAACCATTTCTTAGGGACCACCTCACATTTGAAGTGAGTTTGGGGGGTGAATATAACAGAAAATTCCCCAAAATGACACCATTCTAAAAACTGCATCCCTCAAGGTGCGCAAAATCACATTCAAGAAGTTTATTAACCCTTCAGGTGCTTCACGAGAACTAAAGCAATGTGGAACGAAAAAATGAACATTTTACTTTTTTCACAAAAAAATTACTTTGGAACCAATTATTTTATTTACGCAAGGGTATCAGGAGAAAATGGACCACAAAATGTGTTGTGAAATTTCTCCAGAGTACTGCCGATACACCATATGTGGTGGAAAGCCACTGTTTGGGTGCATGGCAGGGCTCAGAAGGGATGAGGCAACGTTTGACTTTTTGAACGCATAATTGGCTGGAATCAATGGTGGCGCCATGTCGCATTTGGAGACCCCCTAATGTACCTAAACAGTGGAACCCCCCAATTCTAACTCCAAGCCTAACCCCAACACACCCCTAACTCTAATCCCAACCATAAGCATAATCCTAACCACAACCCTAACCCTAACATACCCCTAACCCTAATCCCAACCCTAACCGTGATCCCAACCATAAACTAAACCTTAACCCTAACTTTATCCCAACCCTAACCCTAACTTTAGCCCAACTCACTTTAGCCCAACCCTAACCATAGCCCAATCTAACCCAACTTTGCCACCAAACCCTAACTTTAGCCCAAACTACCCTAACTTTAGCCCAAATTACTTTAGCCCAACTCACTTTATCCCAACCCTAACCCTAGCCCCAACCCTAATTCTAACCTTAACCAACCCTAACTTTAGCCCAACCATAACCCTAACTTTAGCCCAACTCACTTTAGCCCAACTCTAACCCCAATGGAAAAATTAACATAAATACATTTTTTTTATTTTATTATTTTTACCTAACTAAGGGGGAAAATAAGGGGGTTTGA